>CM057229.1:18124422-19324422 GCA_029891385.1 Erythroxylum novogranatense
CTCTTAGTAGCACAAGTTCTTCAAATGATCCAATTGCGATTGATAATATGTATATTTTGGCGGATTGGGTTTCTGAAGAACCCAATTTGGTTGATGTGAGTGATTTGAATGTGGAAGATGATCTTGGATGGGAGAGCATTGACATGTCATTTGGTGCATTAAATTTGAATGATGATGATGAAGCTCCTCTCAATGATGAGGATTTTGTACCAAATGATCGATTGGGGTCGATCTCGATTCAATGGTATCACTTTGTTGACGATTGAACTTGAGGTTTTATTTTCCTCTTCTTTTAATTTTACTTGTATTTGATCATTGATGTTTATGTTAAATTATATGTATGTAATGTAAATGTAATATTTTTGTTTGAGTTCAACTTCTACTTGATTGCTTATTAGTCATAAACTCTTTTGTAATATTTATTGTTCTTTTATCGGATGTTTTGAATCTTTTGATGTAAATATGTAATATTATTTATTGTAATGATGAAATTGTATGATTGTAATATTTTAAATGCTTTGTATTATTCTTAGTTTTATAATTGTATGATGATGATTGTTTTATTTATATTAATTGTGGTTATTATTTATATGTAAAATATTTTAAAATTATTGTTATTTCAAATTAATTGTCATTATTATTTATTATTAAGATTTTTAAAACATGGTTGATGTAAGCGATGGCTAGTGAAAGTATCTGATGCAGTTGTATAATATATCAATATGGACTATTTTGCAATTTTAAAAATATAGGGACTATTTTATAAATTTTAAAATATCAAAGCAGTACCGATGTAAATAGAAATGCAATCTGATTCAGAGTTCGAGCCCAATCGATCGAACCCGATGCGGTATTCGTAATATTGAGTACATACGAGCAAGAAAAACATGTAACGACAGTCGGACATGACTCCATTGCTAAAGTCGCAGGCGAGAAAGTCACTACGAGCAATGTTATGAATAATGCGGATTTGTACCGGATTAAGCTCAAACGAATCAGCATATCGATCGGATCATCAGTACTGCTTGCCGGATATTTTAAATTTATAAATAGTCCCTAAACTTTTTAAAATTGCAAAATAGTCCATATTGATATATATATACAATTGCATCAGATACTTTACTAGTTTACTATTTACATCAACTATACTTTCAAAAATCTTAATAATAAATAATAATGACAATTAATTTGAAATAACAATAATTTTAAATATTTACATATAAATAATAACCATAATTAATATAAGCAAAGATAATCATCATACAATTATAAAACTAAAAAATACAAAGCATTTAAAATATTCAATCTCATTCAATTCAATTCCAATCCAATTCAATTCCAATCCAATTCAATTTCATTCCAATCCAATTCAATTCCATTACAATTCATTTCCATTCCAGTTCAATTCAATTGCAAATCAATTCCAATTAAATTCAATTCAAATCAAATTCAATTACAATTCAATTCAATTCAATTCCAATTCCAATTCAATTCAATTCCATTCTAATTCAATTCATTTCTATTTAATTCCAATTCTATTCAATCCATTCAATTCCAATTCAAATTTCATTTCCATTTCCATTTCCATTTCCATTTCCATTCAATCAATTTTCAATCCAATTCTAATTTCAATTCCAAAATTAATTGTCTATGAATTCACAAATCCAATTCCAATTACAATTTCTAATTCCAAAATACAAAATGTCAAAATCTAATTTCCAACTCCAAATTTATTTTTTAGTACAATTCCAAATTTTATTCCAATTCTAAAATGCAATTTGCTAAAATCCATTTTCAAACTTTCAATTTCGGTTTAATTTAATAACTCACAAATCACAAAAATTACAACTCATACTCATAGTCTCGGTTGAACCAAAATCAACAACATCCAAACAGACCAAACTCCATCAATTTTCAATTCAACCGAAATCTACTTCCCAATTTTTGCCCAAATCCATTCGGATTTGTCATTGCCCACCGAAACCCAACACAAAACTTTCCCCCAAATCCAACACAATAACACCATTTTTCACCTCAAATCCACCGTAGATCCAACAATCAACACAATCACAGAAGCAATCATCGTGAAAATGCATGAAAAATGAAACCAAAATTACAAACACACAGCCCAAAAACTATCGGATCTTCGCCTCTTCGGTTTGGTGCCAATCCGGGTGATGTCGTCCTGTGATCCGGCGGTGCAAAGTTGATCGTGCCGGCGACGAGGAGGAGCGCTAGGCGACGACCGACGAGGAGGACGAAGAGGAGCGAAGCTGGCGACGAGGAGGAGCAGCGATCGAAGACGAAGACGAAGACTGGAGAATAAAGTCATAAACCACCGATCGAAGATGACTGGAGAACTCGTCGACGACGAGGAGGGGACAGCGAGGAGACGGCGAGGCGAGATCGGACGACGAAGGAGGAGCGGCGTGGAGAAGGAGAAATCAAAGTCCGAAGATGAGAAGAAGAGTCTAGAAAGGTAGAGGGTCGGGGGTGGGGCGTAGATTTTTTAGGTTTAAGTTTTAGAATTTGCAATTTGGTCCTTGGATTTATCAAATTTTCCGAAATAGTCCGGAATTTTTCAGAATTCTGGGTACCGGCCGGTACCCACCGGTATTTACTCCCGGTATTTCTATCACCGTACCAGTACCGTTTTCCGGCCGGTACGTACGGTATTCAGATCTTTGACTACGAGCATATGCACATGACATGACTGATAAGCTACTGTTTTCTTTTCTGTCTTTTCCATATTAGAAGGTACACAAACAAACACACAAGAAAAACAAACGCAAACACAACAAACACACAAGAAAAATAGACGCACACACAATAAATACACAATATCGTACATGAATATTGTTGTTTTCGGTTGCGTTTATATTTGAAATAAATTTAAAGAAACTCCATGAATAAAATTAATAATAAATATATTTATGATTGCAGTCAAATTTGAAACCTTAATTTAACTAAAATCTTATTTTATAAGTTTGATGAAATTCCTTGGCACTTGAAACTATTTTAGAAGTGTTACTAGATAACAACAATTTGTTGTTTGAATTTCGTTATCCACAGATTTAAGGTACAAGATGATACAGGAAAGCTACGCATAGACGATCATGCACTAAAACTCTTCCAAGCACATGCTTTTGCTAGAGTTTGTGAAACATGTTTCTTTCACTGATGACAAGTTGAAGATGTTGACTCTTGATAGAAGCCGTGTAAAACTTGTCTCCGTAAGTAATCCATGTAATTTGATCATGGAAATTAATTCCCCGTCTGCCTCGTAACTTCTGTTAAATATATGTAATAAAAAATTTGGTGAAACATCATCTAATTGGTCCACCAAATGAGGATTTATGCACTTTTGAACTCACAGTCATAATAAAATATGTAAGAAGGTAAGGATCAATCTGATAGTGTTAGTTTTTTATCCCACATCAGAAACGGGTAGGATTGGAAGCTTCCATTAAGGCTATATAAGGAGACATATGCTTAAAGTTTTATATATCCTAAAATTATTTCCCATATCCTTGTATATCAATTCTTGGTGTGAATTGTGAGATTTTCCTCTTGTAATTTTTGCTTTCTGTAGTGGAAAGTTTTCTATGCTTGCCGGTAATTTTGCCCCATATTCATTAAAAGTTTTCCATGTTAAATCTTGTGAGATCTTTTTTTATCTTAATTTTTTTTATTGATTTGTTTGTTCTATTCGGGTGGAGTCCATCTCCTATTAGTGGTATTAGAGCCTAAGAGTTGCACAATTATGCTCTGTGGCTACAACATTGTCTAATTTTTCACATTAGAAAATGATTTTTTTTTGTGTTCTCGCGATTTAAAAGTGGTTATATTCTCGAGTTCTAGTTGTCATTTTTTGGGCATTTTTTGCTGGTATTTAAGGTGATTGGGTGCATGTCTAGGAAAAGCTCTATCTAATCAGAATAAGTTTTAAGTGGGATCATTTATGACCCCTTAAGTCTTTCCTTTCCTAGTGTACTATAGTCTTATTACATACTAACTAGAGGTAATTTGAGGCGGCTTCCCTTTTTAATGTGAGAGAGTGGGAGTCAATTCTTATAATAGAGGCAATGACGACCAAATTTGATATTACAAAGTTTGACGGGACAAAATTCTCATTATGAAAATTGAAGATGAAGATAGTATTAATAAAAGATAACTGCTTAGAGGCCATCAGTGCTAAGTCGCGGATTTCACAAATGACGTCAAATGGAAACAAATAGATGCCTTGGCCATGTTAGATTTGCATCTTGGTTTATTAGATGATATCTTGCAAGGTGTAGAGGAAAAGAAAACAGTCAAGAAGATATGAGATCATCTCACAAAATTTTATGAAGCTATGTCTCTTCACAACCAAATTTTTCTAAAGAAGAGACTTTACACATTTCGAATGTTTGAATCTACTTTAGTAACATAACATATCAATACTTTGACCTCACTATGCTCTCAACTTTTAAAGTTAGGACATAATGTAAATCCAGCTGAACGTGCGGAGATTCTACTTTAAAGTCTTCCAGATTTATATGACTAACTCATCATTAATTTAACCAATAATATCCTCACTGATACTTTGGCATTTGATGATGTTGCTTCTTTGGTTCTTGAAGAAGAAAGTAGACGCATCAACAAGGAAGAAAGGCTGACAAGTTTGCATCAGCGGAAGCCTTATCAATGACGAAAGGACGGTCAATAGAGTGTGATTCCACTGGGCATCACAAATAAGAGGAAGATCAAAATCTAAAAGTAAGAAAAATCTCAAGTGTTACAACTATGGCAAGAGAGGACACTTTAAAAGTGAATGTTAATTTAGGAAGGGTGGAGACAAGGCCTCTCAAGCATCAACTTCTCAGGGATGTGTTGCTAATGGAGAAATCTTATACAGTGAAGTAACAACGGTATTCAAGGATAGAGTAGAGCTCACTGATTCTTAGATAATGAATTTAGGAGCAACGTGGCATATGACTCCTTATAGAGATTGGTTTCACATTTATATATCTATCTCTACAAGATCTATGGACATGGGAAATGACCACGCCTTGGAGATTGCTAGCATTGGCACCATCAAGTTGAAGATGTATGATAGTACAGTTCACACTATTCAAAATGTGCAACATATGAAGGACTTGAAGAAGAAATTATTGTGTTTAGGACAACTGGATGACATTGGGTGTAAGACCTCCATTCAAAATGAAGTCATAAAGGTGATCAAAGGAGAACTTGTAGTCATGAAGATGGAAAGGATGGCTGCAAACTTATACAAGCTTATGGGAGAGATGTATATGGAAGCAAATGCATCGGTTGCATCGGTTAGTTATGTAGAAAATACAACAAAATTATAGCACCATAAACTTGGCCACATGTCAGAACAAAGATTGAAGAATCTTGCTGAGCAGAAACTACTTCCTGGTCTCACAAAGATATCATTACTCTTCTGTGAGCACTGCGTTATAAGTAAGTAGTATAGACTGAAATTTAATGCATCAAATTCTATAAGTAAAGATATTCTAGAATTGATTCACTCTGATATATGACAAGCACCAGTTATCCCTGGGTAGAGCAAGGTACTTTGTGACCTTTATTGATGATTACTTCAAAAGATATTGGGTTTATCCTATTAAGAGAAAGGGAGATGTATTTCCAACCTTCACAATATTTAAAGAACAATTTGAGTTAAAGACGGGGAAGAAAATCAAGTACCTCACGACTAATAATGGTGGAGAATATACTGGTGATGAGTTCATTGATTTTTATAATCGAGAAGGCATCAAATGTCAATTCACAGTGCCTTACACTACTAAAAAAATAGAGAGGCAGAGCGAATGAACAGAACTTTGATTGAAAGAACTAGAGCCATGTTGAGAACTGCAAGTATGGCAAAGTATTTCTGGGCAGAAGCAGTAAAGACCACCTACTATGTGATTAATTGATCACCAACAAAATCAATTGATCTGGAGATATCGATGGAGATGTGGACCAGCAAACCAATAGACTATTCTCAGTTACACACATTTAGAAGTCCTATTTTCGTGATGTATAATGCCAAAGATATCACAAAACTATATTCAAAATCTAAAAAATGTAGATTTACAAGTTATGATGATGGAATAAAGGGGTATCGACTATGGGATCCTACTTCCCACAAGCTCGTCATTAGCAGAGATGTCATATTTGCAGAAGATAAACTATAACAGAAAGATCAAAATAACACATTTGAAGAAAATTATGAAGTTATAACAATTCAAAATGAAAGGAAGACTGAATTAAAAGATTCTACTGAATTTATATCAGATCATAAGTAGCAAGAACTAGTTGAATATGAAAATACACAAGTTCGATAGTCAACCTGTAAAAAGAGAATCCCAACATAACATTCTGATTATATTATGGAGGGCAATGTTGTATAATGTCTCCTAACAGAAGATGGAGAACCATCAACATTCTGAGAAGCAACAAATAGCTCAGATGCATCACTTTGGATGACAGCAATAATGTAGGAAGAAATAGAATCTCTTAATGAGAATAAGACATGGAAGCTTATGCCACTACCACAAGGGTGAAATCTCATTGACAATAAATGGGTGTACAAGATCAAACGTAACAGTAATGACTAGGTGGAGCGGTATCGTGCAAGGTTGGTGGTAAAAGGATACGCTCGGAAATAAGGTATTGACTTTACATAAAAAAAATTTCACCTATAGTTCATCTTAATACAATTCAGATTATACTATCTATGTGTGCTACATTTGATCTATATTTAGAGTAGTTACATGTAAAGACTACGTTTCTTCATGAAGATCTTGAAGAAGAAATTTACATGCATCAACTAGAAGGCTTTGAAGAACCAGGGAAAGAAAACTTGGTTTGTAGGTTGAATAAACCTTTCTAAGATTGAAAACAAGTGCCAAGATGTTAGTATAAAAGTTTTTATTGCTTTATAATGAGTCGTGGATTCAACAGATTTAATACAAACCCTTGCATATTTTGAAGAGCTTTGGTAATAATGATTTCATTGTATTATTATTGTATGTTGACAACATGTTAGTTACAAGCCCCAACAAATATCATGTTCAAGATTTGAAGGCTCAGTTAGCTAAAGAGTTTGAAATAAAGGATTTAAGACTAGCAAAAAAGATTCTAGGGATGCAAATTTATCGAGACAAAAATAATAGAAAGATTTGGCTTTCTCAGAAGAATTACTCAAAGAAAATCTTGTGACGCTTCAATATGCAAGATTGTAAGTCAATCTCTATCTCTTCCTGTTAATTTTAAGTTATCCTCAAGTAAAAAAAAAACTAACAGTGAAGCAGAGAGAAAAGAGATGTCTTAAGTTCCATATGCATCAGTTGTAGGAAGTTTAACGTTCGCTATGATTTGTACAAGACCAAACATTACACATGTAGTGGGAGTGGTTAGTTGTTACATGATAAATCCTAGTCGAGGACACTGGTGGGTTGTAAAGAGGATCCTAAGATATATTAAAGGACCTCAAATGTTTCTCTATATTATGAAGGATCTGAAATTTAATGTCAAAGGATATGTTGGTTTTGATTTTGCAGGCAATCTTGATAAAAAAAAATCCACTACAAGCTATGTTTTTACTATTGCAGGAGGAGATGTGAACTGAGTGTCTAAACTACAGATAGTTGTAGTATTGTCTACAACAGAAGCTGAGTATATGGCAACTACATAAGCGTGCAAGGAATTGATTTGGATAAAAAGGTTTTTGGAGGTGCTTGGGTGCTGACTAGAGAACATCCCTGTAGCACCCCCTTACCACAGGGTACCCACCGGAAAACCCGGAGGTCATTCCGATGCATATCCTATGATGAGGGCACGCTACATTCGATCACTACAATCCCTTCATATGGCATGGTAACATAATTCACTTATAAAGCATCATAAGAAGATCACAATATTTTAAAACCAACTTTTTCCTCATTACATTTCACAAAAATCGAAGTCTACATTGTCTTTCAACATTATCCAAATGTACATCAACAGAAACCTAATACATTAGTGCTACGTGAATGAGGAAAAGTGTATCAAAGTTATCAAAACTATCCAAAAGAACCCTAGCTGACTGACCTTTGAGCCATGACCTCTATCTCCAATCGCAATCTACTCGGCTAGTAGATCCTCTATAGCAGCTAGAGTTGTCTCTCGGTCCTGAAAAGACAACGTTGCAATTTTGGTGAGTTTTGTGAACTCAATGAGGTAACCATCATCGATGGTTCACTCAATTCATGCATCACATCTTTGAACATAACATAATATTCACTTCATTGCATATTCACAATATATCACATTGTTCATACAAAACACACATCAATTATAATTTGCAATGCACATGAGACTCATTTCATTTATTATTATCATTATGACCGAGTGCCTTTTTCCAGCTCATTCCTTCATGGATGTCGAGCTTTGTCGTATACGTCCCAAATCCCTTAGTGGATATCGGGGACAGTCGCACTCGAGCCCCAGGCTCTATTCACATTCCGAGCTTTAAGTTCTTTATTCTGGCTACTCTAGTCATAACTTTCTTTATCTTACATGCATTCATGTAATGAATGTTGCATATATCATAACCTCAGTCAATCACATGGATGCACATTCACATTTTGATCACATTCATCATCGGACCTTGGTCTGACATTCAGCATAAATGCTGAGCATACTTTTGCATTCATATGCACATTCACAATTTTCGCATGTTTAGAGCACTTAAATAACTCATTCAAAACATATTCTAAGCAAACAATTAATTAAGTGAGACCGTCTAGGTTACTCACAAGTTTCTCCCGAAGCTAATGCCTGGAAGATCCAGCAACGTCTAGAGGTTGACGTTCCAGTGGCTCCTCTATAACAAATAACATATACATATATCACAACTTGAACAATCATAAGTGTTTAATAATGCACATGAATGAGATGAAATATGTACAATGCATATTCATGACTATCCCGAGTATCAATCCATCAATTTCATCACAAGACATTCAACTATCAAAACTCACTTAACTAGCCTCATTCTGTGGGATTTAAACCTCCATAAACTATTTGAATCCAATTTCATAGCCTAATGAACCATTTCAGATCTTTCTCCAAACTCTAACTTTCGGGTCCACTGTTCATGTTTAATTAGAAGGCAAAACTTGCATAATTCGAGCCTACTTTCTCTTATAAAAGTGTTCCTCTATCTTTTATCTTTCCATTAACACCAAAATCACTCAATTTGGTTTAGTAGATTCAAAGATGTGCCTCAAACATTTTCGGACTGTTCCTCTCCAAAACAGTGTATTACATTTGACTTCCATCCAGAAATTGAACACCTTAGAAACCGTATCAAGATTCAGCTCCTTCATATAATTTGTAGCCCTATTACTCTAGTTTACTACAAATTAAGAATCATCTCAATTGGAATCCTATAGACCAAGATATCATCAAAATACTGAAATACATTTAGTAAAATATCCAGTTCATGCTCCTTCCACCGATACCCTTACTTTGATTCAATCAATCATTTCCAATATAATACCAAAAACCATAACTTTTTGTGGAGAGATAAATAAATGTGTTAGGAATCCAATACTTCAAAAATCAGGTCATTTGGAGGTCTAGAGAAGAAGTTATGACCAAAAGAGTATAGCCTGTTTTTGCGTCTACTTTTCTGCATCTCATTTTCTGCGTCTACTTTTCTGCATCTACTTTTCTGCATCTCTTTTTCAGCGTCTGCTTTTCTGCGTCTGCTTTTCTGGGTCTACTTTTCTGCGTCTCATTTTTTGCGTCTGCTTTTTGCGACTGGAATGTATCCACTTAAAAAGATCATAACTTTTGACTCCGATATCTAAAATTTACAAACTTTATACCGTTGGAAAGATAAAAGAAAGTTCTACAATGTTTCAGAAGGCAACTTTGCCATAATCTATCTAAATCAGGTCCATATTTCCTCCCGAAGTTGGAACACGAATTTTCACTCAACTCTCAACATCCTGCACCCAACTCTCAACTTCGTGACAACTTTTGAGACTCTTAGAGACAGAACTGAAATTTGATGTCTTTATACAAATTGTAGCCATATATTCCTAGTTTACTCCGAATTAAGAATCATCTTATTTGGACAACCAAAGAAAATGTTATGGCTAAAATACTGAAACATACTTAGTGAGAAATTTTCTAGATTTTCTAACTTTCAACACTTCACGTCACCAAAACACCAAAAGTTTTCTCAAAACTAATTTAACATTATAACTAAATTTATTTCTCCCAAACTATCCAGTATTTATGAACAAACACATAAAGTACATTTTCCATGCAGATGGCAGTAATTTATCAACTTTATTTCACAAATCCCTAACTGCAAGGGATTTATCTAACACTTACCTGCTGAAAACTCCAAAATCTTCAAGCCTTAATCTCCACCAAAATTTTCGTACTTCACTGAGTGAAATGATTAGCTTCTATTTTTTCCTTAAAGTAGACGACACAAAAGGCAAAGTATGTTTGGTGAAAGAAAGGAAGAACATAGAATTCCCTTAGAAGATATTTTGATGGAAAACTCCGTGTTTCGAAAAGAGAAGTTTTAGAAAGATGAGAATAAAGAAAGGACTTGGACAAGACTTAACCTGTCAACTCTCAAAGAATAGTGACCTACTCCTAGCTAGAGTACAAGGTCTAAGTGACACATGTCACTTTCTTAATGATTAAACTCTAACTTAGTTTTTTTTTTAAACTAACTCCATTTAGTTCTCCTCTTTCCAACATAACAATCATCTTTACAACCCAACAATCTCCAAATCTTCATTTAATTTATTTCTTGTTCCCTACTATAAATATATCTTTCTCAATACTCCAAAACTTCACTAACATATACAAATATAATATTTCCACCAAAATTCAAAATATCAAAATTTCACTAACCCATAAAATTTTCAATATAATAACATTCAAAAATCTCGAAAATTCACCAATCCATCCACTTATACCCGAAATTATTCATGAATGCATGTACAATTATTTTCATGTGCAACAACCAAGTATAAGTATGTAGCAAGTTATGCATGAACATGTAGAATACATCCCTAACTCTCATTAGTCACTCACATTTATCATCCTACCCTTCCCACTAGTAATGGGATGTTACAATCCCTCTGTACTATGATAATTAGAGTGCCTTGTATATTGTAAAGAATTCAGCTTTTCATTCCAAAACTAAACATATAAGAGTTCAATATCATTTTGTTCGTGAAGTGGTAAAGATGGAAGTATGGACAATGCAAAAAAATTTACACAAAAGAGAACCTAGTAGATGCACCAACAAAGTCAATCAACACTGATAAATTCATATGGTGTAGATCCCTGTATGGCTTTGAAAAAACGTAGACAACAAAGAAATGATAAGATGGAAATAAATATATGGAGATTGATTGGTCCTCAATCAAATCTTCAAGTGGGAGATTATTGGTTTTCTATCTCACATTGGAAGTAGGTGATGTTTTCTTCCTCTTCTAATCTTTGTTTTTTTATAGTGGAAAGTTTTATATTCTTGTCTGTAGTTTTTTCCCATATTCATTAAGGGGTTTTTTAAAGTTAAATCTTGTATGTCCATTTTTTTATCTCAATTTCTTTTATTGGTGTATTTGTTCTATTCAAGTGGAGTCCGTCTCTTATTAGATATTTGATAATAAGCTTTTCTAGGTTGAGAAACTTTTATTCCAAAACAATTAGGCTTCTACTGTTTCTGTCAAAATACTGACATTTAATATTTAGTTAAAATTTTTGATGCAACATATTTCTATTGACTAAATATTTTCTTTTATATTAATTTCTAAATTATATTGTTTCTCAATGAAATTACATCTTTATTTCATATTGATTTGAGAAAAGTATATATTATAAATTGAACTATATTCGATTGAAGCATTTCTTATTAGTGCTGTAATTAAAAAATATTTGATAACCATTTAAAATATATATAGCATAAGTATAAGACAAGCATGTCTTAAAGAGAATATTTAGTTTTACTTAATCGAAAGTTATGCATGATATCATTAAAGGATAATAAATTATAAAGTTTTAAATTTTCTTAGATTTTATTTTATTTCATTCTCTAAGATTTTAGAATTTTTAGTTAGATTTTCAATATTTTAAAATTAGATATCTGAATTAAAAAATTGTCTCCATTAGTATTTTGTTAACGTGAATAACAAAGTTAAGTTAACATAAAGGGTAGCATTAGAGGAGCTACGAGACATCTTATTTTCATGTAATTTTTAATATTACATAAGTGATGATTGCATTTTAAAATACATAATCACTATTATTTATAATAGTAAAATATTAACAAAATAACCTTGAATTGAGTTATTTAATTTTTAAAAGTTTAGACATTTAATTGAAATATTAAAATGTTAAATTCTAAAGTAAAAATATTTTAAAATTTTAATTCGTTATTTCTATTAAGTAATTTTAATTCTTTATCTTTATTGTTATAAAATTTTAATTCGTTACGTTTGCGTGGATCGATTTAGCTATATATGGATTAAGTACCATACAATGAACTTGTCGTATCGATCGATTTGTTTTCGATGACAATAAAAATGCCATATATACATCCAAGAAAATTTACCATTCAAAATTAAGTTGGCACAAACGATCCGATCATTGGTAGTTATTCAATCAATCATTCAAGACACTAAATAAGACTTCTTTAAGAAATGAAAAATGATTTTTTTTTATATTTCTCAAAATAAAAAACTTCTTTTGTAATTTACAAAAGTTAACATTGTCAACAAACAGTTGTAGCTTGGGATTTAATACAGATCGCCACAATAATTTACCTGAGGGTTATGGATTTAACGAAAAATTTGCTTACTCCAGTTACATAGTTGAATCATATAATAATGGATAGACACAATAACCGAGGCCAGTTAGTATTCTAATGTTTGACAAACTGCACACATACTATTGTAATTCATTTGTCTCTACTTACAAGAACTTGTTTCACGTGTCTAACTGGCCTCTTTTATTGGAATGGGATCTTCTGTCCAATTTTTATTATTTGAATCCATTATATGATTCAACTAACTTAGTATTCTAATGTTTGACAGAGTGCATACATAGTTTTCTAATTCATTTGTCTCTAGTTATAAGAACTTGTTTCACGTGTCTAAGTGGCCTCTTTTATTGGAGTGGGATCCTCTTTTCAATTTTATTACGTGTATCCATTAATGATTCAACGAAGTAACTCGAGTAAGCAAATTGACATTAAGCACATTCAACACATATAGTATTCTAATTCATTTGTCTCTACTTAAATGTGTTAGAATATCGCATAGTAAGGTTAAACTATCTAAATTACTAATTTTAGTCATTTTGATAATAGTTGACTCAAGCTCAAATCTAATATAGTATCAAAGTTGATAATTATCTGTCTAAATGTCTAGTTTCAGCAACCCGATCAGATTACCACTGCGTTTATTTCAAGTGACAAGTAAATGTTCAATTTTAATTGTACTTAAGAAGGAGTATTAAAATATTCTATATTAATTAAACATAAAAATGCTAAAAAATTAATAAATGATAAGGTACATTATTGTCCAAATGACTAGATATAATAATATAAACTTGTTTTACGTGCTAACTGGCACGACATTATATATTTTTCCTCTCTATAATCGCTCGAATCTTCATCGTAAAACTTTATCTCGTTTTATCTCGTCACATTTAAGATCGAAGTACATCCACCGTATGTGACCGCGTGAATGGATGAGCTTCGGAATCGCAAATCGAACGAAATAAAACGATGAATAAAATGAGACAGGATCAGCCCCGCTCTATGATATCGTTGTCAAGTAATACGAAGGCGGAATGCGTTAAAACTTTATGCATGTCGTGGGATGGACCACCCTACCTGGCATCTATGGCTGCGTGGAACACAAGTTGCTTAGGCGGTCCCACATTGTCTAGAAATTCAGCATTTTACGCTTTCCTATTTAGCTCTATATATGCTGCATCAATGGACACTCCTGTAAGCTCCAACAATCTCTATAGCTAAAAATCTCACACTTATTCCTGTACCAATGCTTACTACTTGCAGTAAAATGGTTCGTCAGCTGCTCCAACCTATTGAAGAGAAAGCAATCACATCCAGTGATCTTGGAGATGCCTTCCCTCCAAATTGCACGGATGATGCCTTGAATGGAGAGGATGATGAGATTCCCATCGTGGACTACTCCATGCTGATTAACTTTGACAATCCAGCTCAACGTTCCAGTGCCATTGAAAATCTGAGCAAAGCTTGCCTCAACTATGGCTTCTTTATCGTACTCTCTCTAACTAAAGATGTAGATTTGGTGGTTTTATATATCATGCTTGATCTCGAGCATGTTTTTATCATTAATTTAGGTTGATACATCTGCTTCTACAGGTAAAAAATCATGGGATTGCGGACAACTTGATTACACGTGTATATGAGGGACTCCTTGCTTTTTTTGATTTGGCGGAGGAAGAGAAGAGACAATATGAGACCATCAGTCCGAGTGATAGGATCAGATGGGGAAAAGGTGACACCAATCACGTAAGCAGGGAGTTTCTTAAGATTGCAGCTCATCCACAGTTTCATTGCCCAACCAAACCACTTGGCTTAGGGTACATTACAGATTTCTAACAAGTTTTCATATTAATACATAGCGCACTAGTAACTGGAGTCGACTACCGAACTAAAATCCTTTTCTGAAACAGGGAAGTTTTACAAGAGTACAGCCAAAACTTGCGAGAGGTGGGGTTGGAATTACTTAGAGGGATTGAAAAATCATTAGGGCTTGAAGATTTATATATTGAAAAGACAATGAAGCTTGGGACAGGTTATAATTTCTTCACCGCCAACGACTACCCACAGCGTCTACATTCTCAAAAGAGAATCGGTCAGTTCCCTCACTGTGATCCAAGTCTCCTGATTCTTCTTATACAAAATGTGGGAGGTGGCCTCCAATTGGAGCACAGGGGAAAGTGGCTTAACGCAAACATTGAGCCTAGTTGGATCATTGTTAACGTTGCAGACCATCTTGAGGTATGTATTGCGGTCTGGTCATTAATTACGCCTTGTTGTTATTCAATGCGTGCGTACACTGACCATTTTGTGCCCATGGCAGATACTTACAAACGGTAAGTACAAGAGTGCTCTACACCGCGTAGTGGTGAACAATGAAGAGAGAAGGGTGACCCTTCCAATGTTTCTGGGACCATCCTTGGACGCACTAGTGTGCCCTTCACCACAATTCGTTGACGAGAACCACCCACCCAGGTATGTTGGAATTACGTACGAGGATTATCTGGAAGCTAATCAACACCACATTATTGAGGGCAAGTCATGCATGCAGCAGATTCGGCTTTGACTACACCATGCCTAAGCATGCTCTTATGCAACAAATCCTTACTAATGCTTGGATAAGCTGAACTTTATGCTTCTAGTCTACCCATTCTGGGTTGTGATGAACCACGAGTCCAAATTTGGTATTTTTCATGTTCTATATTGTTAATTTTGCTTTGTGTTTGGTCCAGTAATAAGGAACCAGCTTTCTAAGCTGCTCTTGGGTTTTAGCATTTCTAACGTATTTCCATTCTAGTTTGAACGTATATTTGGTTCCAATTATATTTCTTGTTTTTATATTCAATAAAAATATTCGGTTGAGTTTCTCATTTTTATTGTCTTATTTTTTCTTTTTTCATAACATAAGAATTATAATAATTGGTTTTAGATTTTTCTTTTGTTTTAAATCATAATTTGATATAATGATTAAATATATAATATTTAATTATTTAATATTAATTATTAATAAGGTTATTATCATAATATAATTTAATTATTTTTATAATAATTTAAATTTAAAAATAAAATTATTTTTAATATAAAAATAAAATAATTATTATTTAATAAATATATTAAATTTAATATATCTTAAATATATTATTTTTAAAATATAAAATAAAATAATTATTATTTAATACATTTTCAAAATATTTATTATGAAATAAAATTTTAAATATCAAATATTTAAATCAAATAAAATTTGTTTTAAAATTAAGATATTAGTTTGAAATAAAATTAAAATTTTAGCTTATTTAATTATTTATTACAAGTAAAATATAACGAATTTAATACTATATTTAGAATATATTTTATAATAAATTTAAATTTAATAAATCATTTTTAATATAATTATTTTTATTAATTTTCAATTTTATAATTTTTAATATAATTATATTTATATTAAAATTTAATTATATTTTATTAAAAAAACAAAACTACAACTAAACGCCCCAAAATTTTAGTGGCAATGCAAAAAGAAAATAACCATTGCTACCTGCTACAGATGAAACATTTTGAAATTACAAAATAAAATGGAAACGATCCTTCACCAGTCACCACAATCAACCCGACCTGGCCCATTAAAAGATACTCCACCCCTAACGGCTACCAGATTAAAACTTAGATAATATTGCACAACTTTAGCAACGTGTGGCATGTTTTGGCCTGATATATAGTCATAAAATCATATATTATATAGGCTGTATGCTGCCAAATGGAATTGCATTAATGGACAACCTTCGGTTTTTGTGGCTAACTTAATGGAACACTATATCGTTCTTGACTGTACCTGGAAGTTGCTGGATTGCAAGGCGTCTTGATGTGCCGAACGTGAGCCTTGCTGGCTTAAATGAAGATGGACGCTGCCGACACTTTGTTTTTGTTATTTGGACAATTAGTTATTCTAAACCACTTGTAATGGTCCAAACTATTTAGGAGGCGCTTGGGTCATAGAAGGTAATGAGAATAGAAATGAAAATGAACATTGGTTTGGTAGGGAGCCCCGCGCCGTGATTATCCGCTTGATCACACCCACATCCGTGAGAAGGCTGCAAGATCTCGTGAGGCGTGAGTCGAACTCATGACTCAAAGTTTTGATGCGTTGAGACGACGTCTCACCACCACCCACGTGGCCAGGTGGTGTGGCGTGGGTCTTGCACCCAACAAACTCGGGTCACAGTGTTCGACTTCATGAGGAAGGGCTAAATCTAGAACCCGACGCGACCAAAGGGACAAAACCTTATAGTGGGGCCACCCAAACCAAAAGGAGCCTTTTGATTTGGGTGGGTTAACCACTTACGTGGTTGCGGTTCGAGCTCTACCAAGACAAATTAGTATTGTCTTGCTTTGGTCCGCGAGGTGAGGTTGCGACTCGAACCCCGACCAAAGGTTTTATTCGTTGAGACAGCGCGCCATACCATCGAGCTACGTGGCTCGGTGGTGTGGCGTGGAGTTTGCACCCAACAAAATCCTCGAGGTCGCGAGTTCGACTCCCATGAGGAGGGCTAAATCTAAAATCCGACGTGACCAAAGGAACAAAACCCAATAGTGCGCGCCTACCCAAACCAAAAGGCGCCTTTTGGTTTGGTAGAAGCTCGTGACGGTATTGTCCGTTTGGTCACACCCACATCCGTAGAAGCGGCTGAGCATCCGTAGAAGCGAGTCGAACTGTGACTCGAGTTTTGATACGTTGAGACGACGCCTCACCACCGAGCCACGTAACTCGGTGGTGAGGCGCGCGCCTCAACGCATCAAAACTCGAGGTTCTGAGTTCGACTCGCCGCCTCTACGGATGCGCAGCGCTTCTACGGATGTGGTGTGACCAACGGACAATACCGACCGGTGAGGCTCCCTACCAAACTCGATGGTGTGAGGCGTGGGTCTTGCACCCAACAAAACCTTGAGGTTACAGGTTCGAGTCCTTGCCACTCCAACCACAAGATGGTGGAGCAGGATCACTAGCGACCAAAGGGGACAAAACCTCTAGGTGTGGGGCCTACCCTCAACCAAAGACGTCTTTTGGTTTGGTAGAGAGCCTCACCGGCCGGTATTGTCCCGCTTGATCACACCCACATCCCGTGAAGGGCTGCCGCGATCCAGTGAAGCGTGAGTCGAACTCATGACCTTAGGGTTTGATGCGTTGAGACGACGCCTCATCACTAAGCCACGTAGCTCAGTGGTGTGAGGCGTGAGTCTTGCACCCAACAAAACTCTGAGGTCACAGGTTCGACTCCCCACGAGGGAGGGGCTAAATCTAGAACTCGACGTGACCAAAGGGGACAAAACCTTATAGTGCGGGCCCACCCAAACCAAACATAATAAGGAATGATAATGAATATAATCATTATAATTATGATGGTTCACTAAGATGAATGAATGATTATTATTACTATTATCATTGATGGTAATTAATTTATTAAAAATATTGAGAAAATTGTTAAAATTTGTTTTATATCAAATTTTAAATACTTTTAATTGATTATATTTAATTTATGCACCTATTTATAATGATGAATATTTAAAATAAAGTATATTACATTATTTTCTTTCCAATAGCTCTTGAAAAAAATACTATAGTATTTTCTTGCATCAATATATCATTAGTTACAAAATATCCTCAAAATATAGTTTAATTATCGAAAATATTATATAATTCATCAACATAACTATAATATGCACCACTCTATTGCTATAGTAAAATCAAGTAATACAATTTACATTCTTCCGATAATGCAAATTATGTAAAATATTATAGTTATACACAATACCTTAACTAAAACCTTCAATTAATGCTAAATAACTAGGTTAACATTACAAATTTTGTTTGCATCATAACTACAAAATTTCCAACTAATACAAAATAACCTAATTAGGCAACATCAATTGCATCATAAGTTCATATAATTACAAAAACATTAATATGTTTTGTCAAATGATTCATATACTAGAAGATGGATAAAGTAATCCAAGTGCAAAAAACCTTTTTAAATGGCTTGGCAAAGTGAACAAAACTTAAACTTTAGGAAGATCATTACAGAATAACATAACAGCCTTACCAACATCTATTAAGATATGTCAATATTAGGATGCTCACTGATTAGCTCTTGAATCTTCTCATCAGTTAGGGAATCAGATTTAGACTCCGCAATCAAAACATTTGTAACAACTACATATTGTGAGATCATTTGTTTTCAAATAGACTCAAACTTAACAGTGAAGCTATCTAACCTTGACTCAATAGTATTCTGAAGTGGTGCTTGTTTTTTTTTCTTGTAAGAACTTTCCTTTCTTAGTGACAGGTCTTTTTCGCCTTTTTATTCCATGGCTGCTTGAAGGAATAGTTGAGGATCCTTATGCATCAGATACCATAACAAGTTCATCTTCACTGTTTGATGAAGAACCCACTGTCATATTCATTGGGTTGTTAGCCTTAGCACTAGCTTCAGCTATATCATCAACTTTGAGTCTCATCACTCTATCTTTACCCCACACTGTGTCCAGTTTTCGCAAATATGGGAATTTAAAGTTCCACATTCCAATTGCATTCTTGAAATTATGTAAAAAAGAATTACAAGAAGAAGAACATAAAAAATGTAATAACAAGAAAATGTTATGATTATGAGAAAAGAAACTACTAAAATAAAAGTTCAATCAACTTTTGAGTTAAATGTCCTTACCAAACACCATTCATCAAATCATTGTTTCTCACAATTGATCTTATGCTCAACCGCATCCCACTGACATCCACTTTGCATACACATTTAAGAAATTAGATTGTACTTGTTTCTTAACCATTTAATTTTAAAGTCAATGTGGCGATCAACATCCTTATCAAAATTAGGAATCTTGCTCAGTAACATCTTGTGCACTTCAACCATGTAATTGTTCTTAAACCCCTCACCTACTATCCATAAAGGATCGCAAGCTAGTTCCTGCAAAACGTTGACTAAAGCTTCAACCTCATCATCCTTCCAATACTGCTTATTATTTCCCCTCCCACGGGCAGCCATAGCCATTCCTAATAAAAGTACGACAATGTAAGAGTTATCAAAGAAATAGCATATAACAAAAATAATTTTGCTAAAAAATCTAAATGCAATGATATAATATAATAAATCACGAACACATAGTTAACCAAACAGAGATGTTCACATGGGTGCATTTCAAAAGTAATCCAATAACTTTCAGTTATATATTACTAATAGTAAACAAACAAAGACGTTCAACATTTAGGTACATTAATCAAAATCAACAACAATCTAATAAGCATATGAAACAAACATATCTTAAATTACTAATCTACATCATTGTCATTGGATCTAGTTGTTCATATATTATACATGTTGGTTGCCATATTATTCCTGAATGTCAACCACTCATCAGTTGGACTAATTTGTGTGTAATGTACTATATTTCATCATCTTCATCACTCTCATCTTCCTCACTTTCCTCTTTATCTTCAGTGATTGAATCTTGTGGATCAAAGCTCATGAACTTGCAAATCAAGTTGTGTAGAAGGGAACAAGCCATTATAATGCGAATTTGGGTTTAAATTGAGAAAAATGAAGGCGATGCAAGGATCCTCCATCTTCCTTTCAACAATCAAAAGCATCTCTTAATAGCATTACTTGCTTTGGAATGTTTCATAATAAAGTATTCCTCTATTGTCTCTAGTTAATGGCCATCGAATTCTTTGAGATGATAGCTTTGCTCTCGATACGGAGCAAGAAATCCATTTGCATTACAATATCCAAAGTTATCCAAGTAATAACATCCTTCATAATTAAACAATAAGTTATGATTGAGCAATATAACTCAAAGAGAAATGAAATTGGATATTGTAATAGAAATTTACCTCAAGGGACTCGAAGATCATGAGGCCTTGACATCGCATCTCAAAGCACAAGAACATCGTGTGCAGAGCCCTCCCAACTAGGCAATACATATATGAATTGCATGTTTTGGAAACAAACACATAAAACGTGTTGGTCTCCGTTTCCGGAACTCAACCTTTCGGAATCAAAAACGTGATAACAAAATTTTTCGAAATACAGACATGGGCGAAAATCAAAGAAATCAAAAAGTGGAAACCAAAGTTAGCGGAAGCTTAAGGAATCAAGAAATCGAAAAGGCTTAGCGGTCAAAACTCTTAATTCCGACATCCGAAAGCGCATACTTTATAAAAACGTTGGAAAACTAGGAAGATACACTTGGTCTAAACCAATCCAAAACGGTATAGTTTTTTTTTCATTACAACATCATTCAAAGCAACTTCAATTTCTAATTGGAAGTTCATCCACACTCAAACCTCAATTCATTTGATTCCTTATATTCAATCATATCTCATCATTTTAAACAAATCTTATCTTTTTTTTCCATAGAAATCTTCCACTCATATATATATCAACAAGTCATATACAATTTTCATCAACTTAATCAGAAACTTTTTCTGATACATCACATTCAAACTCAACTCATCTAGTCCATATACAATTCACATGACTTATCCATTGTAACATCCCATCATCGATGGGAAGGGTAAATTGGTCAATTGGGATAGGCTAGTAATTTGCATTGCATATTTCTGGTACGAACATACATTTGGCCTCTAATTGTAGAGGACTGAGTCATTTGGCACATGCACTTATATGTTCATGCATTCATGTCATTCCCGACATTTAATTATGACTATGATGTGATTTGTGAAAATTGTGAGATAACTGCGTATGTAATTGAATTGGAATGTCTTAGGAATTATTTTCAGTTGGTTAGTGATCCTTATAAATTTTCTGGCAAATTGGGAGAAATAGTCCGGATTGGGAAAACTTTATAAGTGACGGATTGACTGATTAATAGTACTGAAAAATTGCAATGGGGATGGAAAGTTATATTCATGATTTTAGGAATAAATATATCTAGCCATTGGAATTTAGAGACAACTTAGACCGGAAATAATTATGAAGAGAAACTTGATGAGTGTTTGAGGAAAGAGAGAAACCCCTTTAAAATGCCTTAGGTTTGAATTTGGTTGGAAAAACACTTCTCCTTCACCTAGGGCAAGCTTCCTCCTTCTTTGATTTTCGTTTCTTTCCTTCCTCCTTTGGTGATTTTCGTTCCCTCCTCTTGGTGTGTGATCTTTCATTGTTTGCTTGTTGCTCCCTCTCCTTGTTCAAAGCCTAGGTTGATCCTTAAAGAAGATGAAGATTGGTGAGGTATTGTGTGTTTACCGTGGGTGTTAGAGAAAGGAGACAGGGTTGTGGAAGATTTGAAGATTTGAGGCTTGATTGGTAAGTAAAATGGCTTTAATGTTGTTTTATTGTTGTTCAAATGCATTAATGGGTTTAAATGCTAAAGATTGAGGTAGTTAAGAGGAGTTATTACTGGTTTTAGTGAGAGAAAGGTGAAAATTCGTCGGGAAAGACGATCGAAGCCCCACAGGTCGCGACGTGTGCTGAGGGCCTCGTCGTGACGAGCAAACAATTACTCGCCGCGATGAGCATGGATGGACGTCGCGGCGAGCCCTTTCCATTGCTTCGCGACGAGCCCCAAAGAAATTATTCGCCGCGGCGAGCGTTCCTTGGCCGCAGCGAGGGATATTTTTTCTGATATGATTTTGTTTGGTTTTGGGGAATAACTAATGGTGTAGGCCTCCAATTGAGGTGATTTTTGATTTGTTAAGAACTAGAGAGAGAGGTCTACAATTGAGGTAAAGAAAGAAAGTTTGAATTCCATTAGTAGGATCTCAACTTATTGAAAGAAAGTTGAGTAAGGTTTCCTATTTCAACCTAAGGATTGTTTCATGACAATTGGAGTATAATTTTGAGACTTTGTAAATAAATTCAATGCTATTGGGAGTTTTAGAAACTTAGCATAATGGGTGAATTTGACCAAATGAGTAGTCACATTGGCTTTGAGGTCTTCTTTGAAAACAAGAGTGTTGTCTAATTGTTGTGGTATCTATATAAATGAAATTTGTGGAGTTCCACGACATGTTATTGAATTGAAATGAGTCTTTATTGACCAATTGAGTGAAAAGTTAGATTTTGACAAAAGAAAGTAGAAATTGGGAATTAGCGCTGGGAAGGTCATGATTGTGCATCGTACATCTTTTATTTAAGACTTGTGCATCATTGAATTATTCTGATTGTGCATTTAGTAATGGGAAATTATTTGACTGTGATAGAGGCACCGATGGAACGATATTCTACGGATATTGCTAGGATTTCTAGGCAGTCGCTTAGAAGTTACAGGTGAGTAACCTAGTTGGTTCCTCAATCTTTGTGTGTTTAAAATTATGTGCTTATGCCATGTGGAGATAATGGAGGGTTTATGTGTTTGATTTTGATTGGTTCTGGACCATAGGTGTCCGAAGCATTGAGTACTTGATATCGAAGTGTAAATTGTGTGTAAAATGGTAATTATTGTAAATTGAGACATGTGCATTCATGCATAAAGGCATGTTCAGATAATGACAGTTGTGACCGGAGCAGCCACCGTATTTCAGAGCTTAAAGCTCAACACAACAGGGCCTCGAGCCCAACGTATTTCAGAGCCACAGGCTCACTGTATCAGGGCATTCAGGCCCAACGTATTTCAGAGCCACAGGCTCACCGTATAATGTGTCCGTTACTAGGACAAATCAGGTGCACAGTCACAACACCGTAATAAAATGGGAAGTGTCACATGTGCATTGCATATACAAATGATTAAATGTTGACTGAGTGAAAAGCGAAATGAATGATATTTGTGAATTGGTAACGCATGTAATATTTCTGTATATGATATTGTGTGATATTCTGTGAATCGATTGTTTATGCATGAGTTGGGTGAACCATCGGTGATGGTTTCTCACTGAGTTCGCAAACTCACCCAAAATTGCAATTATTTTTTAGGATTGAAGAATACCCCGTTAGACAAACGGGAGTATGATTACTGCAAGTAAGTCAGAGTTTGAAATCGGGATCAATTCACGTCTGCATTTATAGCATTCTGTAATTGTGTAAATTTGTATTTCTGCAAGTTCCGCAAAATAGTGCTTTTTATTTTAGTGGGTCCTAACTGGTTAATGTAGTATTTGTAATGTGACCACTGAAAGTGTTCAGGAATAACATTGGACCCAGTTTGGTTATGGATTTCTGTATATGAAATGGTTGAGCGCTTTTGAGTACCTTTTTATGACTGAAATTGTGTTATGATTGAAAATGTTTTCGTATTCAGCGGGTCCAAATCGTTTACTGATTTCCGTACATGTGATTGTTTTCAGAAAAAAAGTCTTACAGAGTTTTTGAACTGTTTTGACTGCTCTAGCATACCACCTTCGTGAGGCACGGGCTCGGATATCACCCTCGATGTCGAGTTTGGGTCTTGCGGGAGTGGGATGTTACATTTGTGGTATCAGAGCCCAAAAGTACTATCTTATATGGGTTGTTTTCGAATTATGGGTCAAGTTACATGCATTTAAGTCATGTCACGACAGACAGTGACAACTGATCCCCAGTCTAGCATATGAGTCGCATGCATGAGCATGTATCAATTGTTTAAGCGGTTAGAAATAGTGAGGAAAATGATGATATGTTAGAATGTGATAAATGGAAGTTTTGTATATCATGGAATAAGAAAAAATGCATGGTTCGATCTAACAAATGAAGATTTAGTGTATTGGTATTGGTGGATATATTATGAAATGTAATATCAGTGTTATACTTGAGTATATCCTTGAATGTGGGATAGATATGAATACATACTTGTGGATTGATAGAGGAGAATAGAGATATGTTAGAAAAGGTAAGATTGAAAGTGTATAAGCAAAGTGGATAAAAATAAAATGTTCTATGATTTAGAGAAGCTACAATTGGGTTTGACTACCGTGATGAGAGTTGTAATAGGGGTTTATGACTTAAAGTCAGAATATGTTAGCGGGAAAGCAAGAATGATTGTACGTCTATGATATTGATTTGAGTGTGAACATACATGGGTATGATAGAATAATGAAAAGATTGAAATGTAAGACAATGAAATTGGTAGATGAAAAAGTTGTTAAGGTTCAGTTGATTTGCCTATGTGAATGCACACCTGATAATGGGAGTGCACCATGGCAAGTGAAATTATTAAGCTTAATTGTCTCATGTGTGGAGATGTCATGAGAAGTCCTCAGTGAGTTAGTGGATAATTATTGGTCATAATTCTTATAGTTTAAAGTTCAATATGAGTTAGAATAAGAATGAAAGTGCTTATAATAATCAATTGGGAATGAATTGAAATTGTTATATGTTAAGGACATGATCATGGCATAATCCTCACAAGCGAGGACAGGTGCAAAATAGGAGAGTGTCGTCAAAAATCAAATGAGATCAAGGTATTCTTAGCGTAAGTGACTAATTAGTGAGTTGTACTACATCCGTCTCTCGATAAGATGAAATGATTTTGATGGTATAAACTTCACTGAATCTTATTAAAAAGCATGTTCTGATTATATGAGTTATGACATAAATTGATTTTTTATGGGATATGATGAATAGCTAAAATTGATTTCCTAAGACATTGAGATTGACTGACAAGAAATGTGACGACTGTTGATGATTAGGAATTCCGTGAGCGGTATTGATGAAGGTGGTAAGAAATCTTCTTTCAAAGAAGAATTTTTCTGAATTAGATTAAGTCGATCAGATGATTCCATTGAAAGAATTATTAATAAAAGGACAAATCTGAGATAAATCTGAAATGAATTAAAAGTCATTGTGGGAGTCCAAATCCTAGCGGAGACTCAAGTGTAAAAGATAGAATATGCTACTGAGAAGGTATGTACTATGTTAATGAAAAGAATCCGACTGTGTATTAGGATCTTTGAACATTAAGGAGACATTAATTGCCAATATAAAGAGAATATCGGTTTCCGAATATTTGTGCAAATATGTTCATATAGTATAAGTGGCTATCGATGAATGTGTTATCAATCAGGTTGTAAAGATGGCAATAAATTGAAGAGTGTGGAGAACTAGTGTAAAGGAACATATGTCAGAACACGTCAATGTGAAATTGAGAAAGATATAAGAGAATTTTTTTCCTCATTGGGGAATTTAGATATTTTAAGAGTTATGAAAATCAATCGTGGGTATTGTATAAGGAATTTTGGGTTGAGATTGTCAGAGATATCAATTCCCCTGACAGTACTATATTATTGAAGAATAGAGTGTCTCAATTGTGTTTAGATTGAATAGTGACTATGATCATTAATGATATATCAAATGCATTTGAAAAGTTGGCATAGTTGAGGAAATTTTATACCATGAAGGTTTCATAAGAGTGAATCCTTGCTTGATTAAATAAATTGTGGATGAATTAGTATTCGAACATGGCACATTGGGAGACTTAATGACGATTGAGGTAATGATAAAATGCAAAATTGGAAAGGATTTATGTATATAGGATTTGGAGTTATTTAGAACTAGCTGTATGCTGGATACGTCTAGAAGTTGTTATAGATTTTCTGGTCTTAGCCCTTTGACAAAAATATTTGAGGAAAAACATGTGAATTGTATGACTGATGATTGTAAAAAGAGATATTTGGAGATTTTGCAATATTTAATGAAGTGTCCCAGTAAAGGTTTTGATGCAATCTGTTGATATAGTGTAGAGTGGTTTTATGTATATGGAGACGAGTATAACATCATGGGCTGCATTGTGATTGATGATTTGAAATGTGTTGTACTGGGTATTGCTTGAAAGTTTAGAGACACTATTCGTACAGAAACATTTTTGGATATGTCTATGAATATGTAAATCGATAACGGTTAAGATATTTTGGGAATTTGAAAGAATTGAAAAGGATTATGCGATTGAGTGTTTCAAAATTAAGCTAGTGATGCAATTTAATGTATTGAATAGAAATTTCAATAGCAGAAGATCACAATTTGGGCGATAAGGTTATTAAATCTAGTGTAATACTGAGTGCAAACTGTCGAGCTATTAAGGGGCAAAAAGAAAGTATTATTAGCTATTGGATTTCCAAATCAGGTGTTTATAAAAAGGGATTGGCAAAGCTTAAATTGAGGATTTAGAAAATGTGGCCATTATTGAGGAATTGAAATGAATTCAGCTTTTAAGATAATGATATCTATGACTGGATTTAGAAGTATGTGTAATCCCCACCAAAGAAACTGTTAAAGAAAACTTAAGGAACAATCGAAGCTTTATGTTTTAGTAAGAATACATTGAAAGAGTAATTGATGGTTTAGAATATAAAATCGAATGATTATCAGTGTGAATAACCGATAGACTAGACTGCTAGAGAAAAATGTAAAATCGATATTTTTGGGAGTTCTTTGGGATGTTAAAAATAGTCGAAGGCTATGATTGATTTGAGTTAATGTTGATAAGTGAAATGAATCTGCAATAGGGATTAAGAAATTCAAGTTAATGATAATGAGTCGAGTTGATTATTATCGAGGTTAGTGGAATTTTACGAGATTAGTGTTTTTACACCAAAGAGATGTAATTTGATAAACGATACAATGAAATGTTTCGAAGTGTATCACCTCGGCTAAGATACACTTAGATGGAGATAAAGATGTATTGGGGAAAACTAAATTCATTATAAAGTGGCCTTTATGTGACTGTGATGTGAATAGAACTATGGTTTGGTAAGTCAGTCTAAAATCTAAAAGATGGTTCAGATTTATAAAGTGTTTCATGGAAAGAATTAGGAAATATTGCTATGATATGATATATGTGTTATTGATACCGAAAGTGAAGAATTGCGAGTAATCTTGAGGAAACAGTAAGACAGTGTAGAGCTTGAGAAAGGAAAAAGAGTGATTGATTGTATTGATGTCAGGGAATTGGCAGAAATTGGTCATGTAGTGAAATAAGTGGGAAACAGAATATGCATGAATGGAACAATTCTCCTGTCTTCCTGATCAATCATATATGAAATTTCGAGGATGAAATTTTTATTAGGAGGGGAGAATTGTAACATCCCATCACCGATGGGAAGGGTAAATTGGTCAATTGGGATAGGATAGTAATTTGCATTGCATATTTCTGGTACGAACATACATTTAGCCTCTAATTGTAGAGGACTGAGTCATTTGGCACTTGCACTTTTATGTTCATGCATTCATGTCATTCCCGACATTTAATTATGACTGTGATGTGATTTGTGAAAATTGTGAGATAACTACGTATGTAATTGAATTGGAATGTCTTAGGAATTATTTTCAGTTAGTTAGTGATCCTTATAAATTTTCTGGCAAATTGGAAGAAATAGTCCGGACTGGGAAAACTTTATAAGTGACGGACTGACTGATTAATAGTACTGAAAAATTGCAATGGGGATGGAAAGTTATATTCAAGATTTTAGGAATAAATATATCGAACCATTGGAATTTAGAGACAACTTAGACCAGAAATAATTATGAAGAGAAACTTGATGAGTGTTTGAGGAAAGAGAGAAACCCCTTTAAAATGCCTTAGGTTTGAATTTGGTTGGAAAAACACTTCTCCTTCACCTAGGGCAAGCTTCCTCCTTCTTTGATTTTCGTTTCTTTCCTTCCTCCTTTGGTGATTTTCGTTCCCTCCTCTTGGTGTGTGATCTTTCATTGTTTGCTTATTGCTCCCTCTCCTTGTGCAAAGCTTAGCTTGATCCTTAAAGAAGATGAAGATTGGTGAGGTATTGTGTGTTTACCGTGGGTGTTAGAGAAAGGAGATAGGGTTGTGGAAGATTTGAAGATTTGAGGCTTGATTGGTAAGTAAAATGGCTTTAATGTTGTTTTATTGTTGTTCAAATGCATTAATGGGTTTAAATGCTAAAGATTGAGGTAGTTGAGAGGAGTTATTACTAGTTTTAGTGAGAGAAAGGTGAAAACTTGTCGGAGAAGATGATCGGAGCCCTGCACGTGGCGATTTGTGTTGAGGGCCTCGTCGCAACGAGCAAACAATTACTCGCCGCGACGAGCATGGATGGACGTCGCGGCGAGCATGTAAATCTACGCTGCCACGAGCCCTTTTCATTGCGTCGCGGCGAGCCCCAAAGAAATTGTTCGCCGCTGCGAGCATTCCATGGCTACGGCGAGGGATATTTTTTCTGATTTGATTTAGTTTGGTTTTGGGGCATAACTAATGGTGTAGACCTCCAATTGAGGTGATTTTTGATTTGTTAAGAACTAGAGAGAGAGGTCTACAATTGAGGTAAAGAAATAAAGTTTGAATTCCATTAGTAGGATCCCATCTTATTGAAAGAAAGTTGAGTAAGGTTTCCTATTTCAACCTAAGGATTGTTTCATGACAATTGGAGTATAATTTTGAGACTTTGTAAATAAATTCAATGCTATTGGGAGTTTTAGAAATTTAGCATAATGGGTGAATTTGACCAAATGAGTAGTCACATTGGCTTTGAGGTCTTCTTTGAAAACAAGAGTGTTGTCTAATTGTTGTGGTATCTATAGAAATGAAATTTATGGAGTTCCACGACATGTTATTGAATTGAAATGAGTCTTTATTGACCAATTGAGTGAAAAGTTAGATTTTGACAAAAGAAAGTGGAAATTGGGAATTAGCGCCGGGAAGGTCATGATTGTGCATCGTACATCTTTTATTTAAGACTTGTGCATCATTGAATTATTCTGATTGTGCATTTAGTAATGGAAAATTATTTGAATGTGATAGAGGCACCAATGGAACGATATTCCACGGATATTGCTGGGACTTCCAGGCGATCGCTCGGAAGTTACAGGTGAGTAACCTAGTTGGTTCCTCAATCTTTGTGTGTTTAAAATTATGTGCTTATGCCATGTGGAGATAATGGAGGGTTTATGTGTTTGATTTTGATTGGCTCCGGAACATAGGTGTCCGAAGCATTGAGTACTTGATATCGAAGTGTAAATTGTGTGTAAAATGGTAATTATTGTAAATTGTGACATGTGCATTCATGCATAAAGGCATGTTCAGAAAATGACAGTTGTGACCGGAGCAGCCACGGTATTTTAGAGCTTAAAGCTCAACGCAACAGGGCCTCGAGCCCAACGTATTTCAGAGCCACAGGCTCACCGTATAATGTGCCCGTTACTAGGACAGATCAGGCGCACGGTCACAACACCGTAATAAAATGGGAAGTGTCACATGTGCATTGCATATAAAAATGATTAAATGTGGACTGAGTGAAAAGAGAAATGCCTGATATTTGTGAATTGGTAACGCATGTGATATTTCTGTATATGATATTGTGTGATATTCTATGAATAGATTGTTTATTCATGAGTTGGGTGAACTATCGATGATGGTTTCTCACTGAGTTCACAAACTCACCCAAAATTGCAATTATTTTTCAGGATTGAAGAGTACCCCGTTAGACAAACAGGAGTATGATTACTGCAAGTCAGAGTTTGAAATCGGGATCAGTTCACGTCTGCATTTATATCATTTTGTTATTGTGTAAATTTGTATTTCTGCAAGTTCCGCAAAATAGTGCTTTTTATTTTAGTGGGTCCTAACTGGTTAATGTAGTATTTGTAATGTGACCACTGAAAGTGTTCAGGAACAACATTGGACCCAGTTTGGTTATGGATTTCTGTATATGAAATGGTTGAGCGCTTTTGAGTACCTTTTTATGACTAAAATTGTGTTATGATTGAAAATGTTTTCGTATTCAGCGAGTCCAAATCGTTTACTGATTTTCGCACATGTGATTGTTTTTTTAAAAAAATGTCCTACAGAGTTTTTGAATTGTTTTGACTGCTCTAGCATACCACCCTCGTGAGGCACGGGCTCAGATATCACCCTCGATGTCGATTTTGGGTCTTGCGGGAGTGGGATGCTACATCTATACACAAATTTACATTCCAATTCTATAGACAAATCCATTACTCATTAACTTCCTAAAATAAATGTATTACAAGCTTTAATGGCATTTCAAGCCATATTACAACATCAATATCAAAATCCAGAATACACAAGATACAAAATCTAAAAAATTCTCAACATATGTCTAAGGTCTTATTCTTACTAAAATCTAACTTAAAAATACAACATAAGATGCCAAATCTCAAAATTACTCGAAGTACAACTGAAGCCTTGTTTTACAACAACAACTCAAAACACAACCAAAACATACAAATCCTAAGTAATATCTTGACTTTCTTTCACCCGATCTCCTTTTCATTACCTAAAGATGGGAATGAAAGGGGGGAGGTGAGCTTTACATCTCGTGGGTAACATGCTTATAACAAAAAAATAAGCAAAAGCTATTTTCAAAATTCATTTCCATTTAATAGAATTTCACAGTAGAAATCATCAGATAGTTATTTCTCAAAAATTCTCAATTTATCAAAATAATTTATGAGCAATTTTAAATCATGTATGCATCAAACTTATAAACACACAATGAGCACATAAGCACATCAGAATAGTTTGAGTTGGTCCAGAAATAGAACGTACTACACATTTCCTCATAGCGGTTGTGTGTAGCCGTGAACTTATGGGAGTCCTTGAAGGAGCTCCATGACATTAACGGGTAGGCGGGAGAAGCCTATTGACAAGTGCACTTGACAAACTTATAGGACCTAATCAAACTCACATAACATACATTTCACACTTGAAAGTGGATTGCCCGACGACACTTTTCAAAAACTTAGTTTTCATAAATATGTCATATTTCAACACTTCACAATTCCACAATTTCAACTAAATTCACATATCAATTTCTCAATCATTCAAAAACAAGGAATGCAACAATTGTAACAATTTCTTAAATCATTCAAAAAAAATGAATTTAACCATTATAGCAATTTATCAAATCATTTGAAAACAATGAATTTGAGATCATTTTATCTTCTTGATTTTTTTTTGAAAACATATAAGTGGCTCATAATTGAAATTATAAACATAGTACCCACTTCATTTCCATGCTTGAAACTTGTCCAAAGCCTCTAATCTTGCTCCCATAACCTCTCTTAATTTCCTTCATCCAAGACAAAATCCCTAATTAATATGAATTCAAATTGCACAACACATAAGACATAATCACCAAAATTAATCTTAGAAAACTTAAACTCATACTTCTCTTAAGCTATCTAAACGAAAATCTTTTCATAAATCCAACAAATCACAAACCTATTCTTACCTTAATCTTTCACCAAATGAGAAATTTTTTGGCTCATATGGAAGCTCTCATCTTCTTCCACCTTTTTCCTTCTTGAAACAACTCAAAATCTCTCATAAAAGCTTAGTAAAATCAAAACCCTAACTTTTCTTTTCTTTCTTCTTTCTCTACTTTCTCCATCGAACACACTCTTCTCTTCTTTCTTTTCTTTTGTTTCAATTTTCTTCCCAATTTCGTGCTTCTCTTCCTTTAAGAAGCAAGACCACTCTTTTAATTACAAAAATGCCATTAATGAATGAGAAAAGACCACTTTGCCTTTACATATAGCCTTATAACCTTAAAAGCTTAAATGGCTTTCCAATTTTGCCCCTTATGCATTCTTAACACTTTAATTCAATTTAATCCATGTCATATGATCTTACTTACATTAACATGCTAATTACTCACATTAACATGCTAATTAATTTCCCAAAATCATATAATATAACGAAACCTCAAAATCTTGCTTAACTTAAGAAATTTTTCTAATCATCAAATTGATGGAATTTGTTCACACTTCCTTCTAGAGAATTGTTTCTCATTGTATTTCTAATGACACCAATATCATTCAATTTGATCTAGCAGTCCAAAAGTTATACACCAAACATTTCTGGACTGTTCTTATACTAAAACATTTTCCTGCACTTGATTTCCATCCAAACATTGATACTCTTAAAGACTGAATTGAAACTCAATTTCATCTGAAAATTTGTATTCCTATATCTCTAGTTTAATCCAAATTAAGAATCATCTCATTTAGATGACTAGAACAAAAGTTATGGCCAAAACACTTTCAGCTCTTACTAATCCAAGATTGAACACTAAACCCAATTTCAATTTAGAAATTGAAAGTCTTAGAGACTGAATTGAAATTCAATTTCTTCAGATAACTTGTAGCTCCATATCTCTAGTTTAATTAGAAACAAAAATCAACTCAATTGGATCTCTAAAGATCAAGATATCACCAAAATACCTAAGCATGTTCAGAAAAATGTCCAACTCAAACTCTTTAATCAATCCTCTCAATTTGATTCAATCAAGCTTTTTAAAATTAATCTCAAAAATAAAAACTTTTTATGGAGAGGTATAGGAATGTATTAGGAATCCAACGCTTCAAAAATTGAGTCAATCGGAGGTCAGACGAAAAAGTTATGAAAAAAAGAATAGGAAGAGGTCAGGTTGCCCTCGCGAGTTCCCTCGCGACGCGTTGCAGTCGCGAGATGCGGGAAACAACGTGGCGCTCACGATCGTGATGCCTCGAGACGTACCAAAATTGTGGTCCTCACAGTCGCGACACCTCGCAACCACGAGGCACGAGCAAGCACGCCCCGTCACGAGGGTGACGCAGTAGCACTCGCGAGCGCGCTGGAACAAACTTCTAATGTTTTTTTTTTCTTTTCTTCATTTGAAATTCTAAAATGCATAACTTTTTACTCAAAACTCCAAAATTTTCAAATTTGGTATCCATGGAAATAGAAAAGAAAGCTCTACAATTTCCATGAAGAACTCAAAAACAAATTTGGCCTCTATAGGGGTCAAATTTCACTTCAAAGTATCTGTCCCATAAATGTCATCCTAAACAGTAACACAACTTCTAAAAATCATAACTTCCTATTCCATTGTCCAAAAATTTCATGCTTTATGTAAATGAAAATATAAAAACACATTCTACAACTTTCATGAAGAACTTAAAAGCAATTTCAACCTCTAAATGGATCAAAATTTTAATCAAAGTTTCTGCCCCATAAATTCACCCTAAACCACATCCAAACTTCAACAATTCATATCTTTCACTTCCCACATCTAAAAATGACATATTATACATCATTGAAAAGATATGAAATTCCTCTATAACTTTCAATAGGGATACTTGATAAAATTCAAACTATATCAGTCTAGAATTTGCCTCAAAGTACAGCATCCATAAAACCTACCCTTATAGACATTTTCAAAAACAAAGCAAAATAATCTTTGGAACAACATCCAAACATTCAAAAGATCATAAATTTCAACTCTGATATTGAAAAATGTCATACTTTATAGCAATAGAAAGCTATCAAGAAAAAATACAACTTTCATGAAGAACTGAAAAGCAAAATCTACCTTTAACTAGGTCAAATCTCCACATATTTGTGGCTGCCCTGTTAAAAAAAATCACCTAAACAAATCCAAATTTCAATTAATCATAACTTTCAACTTCAATGTCAAAAAATGTCAACCCAGAAAAATTCACAAAAGTTTCTGATCAAACACCCAACACTATTACTATTCATCCCAAAAATTTTCAGACTTTCTGATTCTCTAAAAACTAACACTTTCACTATTCATTTCTTGCTTTTCAATTCCATTCAAATCAACTCATTCACTATACATGTTCATAGTATCCTTACACATACAAATTTAACCAAAAATCATAACGTCATCAAAAACAAAAATTAATTCTTTTCACGTCAATTTCATTAAAGCACCCACAACACATACATATACAAAACATCTATTTCATGCATTAACCTCAAAATATCATTGTAATTGCTCCAATTAACCTTATCCAAATAAAACATTAAACACAATTTACTACATTCACCTACCAAATCTTGCATATCATTCAAATTCAAGAATTTTTCTTTTTCTTTGCACATGAATAAATCACCACAAAATCCTGATTTAATTTCATTTAAGACTTCTAATTTCTAAGAAAAATTCGAGGTCCAACAAAACGTTTGTTGAAATACATCCTTTTCTTATGCAATATCAGGGCTTATCTTCATTAGGAGGTGTAACTTTAATTAGTGTCCCATCTAAGGCTCTTAGGTAACCCTACAAATTAAAACTAAAAGGTGATTTAGCACATAAAAGTTATGATATTAATGTTATAGGTTAATTATAATGTTCAATTACCTAAAAACATCTCCATCTCTCATCTTGACAATCTTGAGTAATAGGCTCTAGCTTCTTAAACAAAATATGATGCAATCTTATATGTGTATGAAGAACTTGATGGAATTACCAACTCACGGTTTCTTTACTACGGATAAAAAGTAGGTTTATTGTCCTACTCTTTTTATGGTGAGCTAAGGTGTATATGAACATTGCTACAACCTCTTCCACGAATGTGTTCCTAGTGTCTTTAAAACCCCCGACATCTCTTACCATATCATACAATATCCTAAAGGTTGCTCTATCCATACGAAGTTCACTAATACAGGCATTATCACAATCTATGGTCAATCTAAATATCCATCTCATTATATCAATCCTTTTTTCTTCCTTGTTTTAATTTCATGGACCTTATCTTGAAAATACAAACAATAGATAATATAATGGATAGCAAATAAGAAAATCATCATATTATTTGTTGTTTGTTGAAGTATCAAAAGTTGCTTTAGTTTGTGTCGTCATTAATAGGGGTAAGCCATGTTGATATACATTAAAAAATTCATAAAATAATTGTCCAACATATAGATAGGGCATGTTGAAAATCTAGGTAATAGTAGTGGAAAAGAGATAAAACAATAAGTGAGGGCAATAGAGAAAGATGATAAGGAAAAAGATCAGTTCCTATGCATACTTTAAACCAAATAGCTTATGTATTTTTAGTAGCCAACCTTGATAAAAATATATCAAGTTTTAGTCAATTGATTAATAAAGGATATGAATGAACTTTGCTAGTGGTGAATGAGTGATAATTGATATTAAAGGAGCTCAAATTGATGAGAATTTGCATAAAGAACAAACTTTTTTTGTTAATTAGAATGTTAAGAAAAGTCTTTTGAAAAGAATACTTTTACATATGTTGTTAAGTTGCCTATGATAATTAACAAATTAGTAATATGACATAACATAATGGGACATGTTTGTTTTGATAAATTTAAAATTTTGAATGACAATGATGTTGTGTGAGATCTTTCTAAAGTGATTAAAACTAAAGAAATTTGTCAATCACATCAGCTTAGTAAGCAAGCAAGATTTTCTTTTACAAACTTCTTGGAGAGCAAAGCAGAGGTTGGAACTACTTCACTTTGATGTATGTTAACCTATGAGTGAGGTTTCAATAAATGAGAGTAGATTCTTCGTGTTATTTATGTATGACTATAGTAGATATAGTTGTATTGCATTGCTAAAATAAAGGTTAAAGTGCTTATTAAATTCAAAAAAATGAAAGGAAGACTGCAAAAAGAAATAAGGGTTTCACTTATTGATAACCTTATATACTTTTTAACAAAATGGAGTAATAGAGAAGAATATTAGAATCATCGTGAGAGTGACAAGGGAGCATAATGGTTGAAAAGGTAATACCTAAGAAGTTTTTGATTAAAAGAGTGAATATTTTAGTATATTGGCTATTTATGCTACCCACCAAAACACTCTAAGGTAGAACACCATATTTGATAGTATAGTAAAAATTGTGAATGGTGATAATTATAGCACTCCACTCTCGCAAGACACGTGCCTAACATTTTGAGTGATATTCGAGACAGTGCCCTGCAAGGGTGGCATGCTAGAGCACTTAATCAGTCAAAACTCTGTATATTTTTTTTCATGCGTACGCGAAAATCAGTAATCGAAAATTCAGACCCACTTTTATTAAGAAACATTTTCATTTACAAGAGTTACCAACATTTTTCAAATATTAGAATTTCATTAATCACTAGGGCCCATTCCAGAAACAAAACATATTATACTTTGATCAATCTCTTTTACAAAACCTTTTCCAATTGGAAAGTTATACACAAAAAATATATTCAAATACACAAAATACAACAATTTGCGAAAAATACAATTTAGTACAAAAATAAAGAAATACAATGTAGACACAAACTGATCCCGACCTCTATCACTCACTTGTATGCAGTAGATATACTCTCGTTTGCCTAACGGGGTATTCTTCTTGTTGGACCCCGATCTTTAAGTGAATTTTAAAAATATAAAAAGTATGAAATAAGAACGTTCGTATGGGAAGTTTGTATTAGATGTGATTATGTTTTAAGAAATTGATGAGAAAAAGAATTGATGGAGTTTGATGATTGAGAAATGAAAAAGTGAATTTTGTTATGAAAAGTTTGAAAAATTGAAAGGTTTGAGGAAACCATTTTGAAAAGTTACAAAGTTTGAAAAATAAGCCCTTTTGGCAAGAAGCTTATGAAAAAATGATTTATGCTTATTTGTCGATTTATAAATGTGTTATCCACGAGCTTTCGAGCTCACCCCCCTTTCATCCCCATCTCCAGGTTTCGAGCAGGAGATCGGATGAAAGAATGTGAAGACATTTGGTTCGTTTTTGCATCGTTTGCATTGTATTATGAATTGAGATTTGGTAAATGGCTTGAATTGCCGTTAAGTGATTATGATGTATTTCGGAATGTATGAAGATTATGAATGAATGTATGAGAGTATGCAATTGTATTTGGAATTGTGTATAAGTTTGGGAATGAGATTGAACTATGACACTAGTAGATTGAATTACAATTATGAGAATGTTTTAGAATTAGGATTGCGATTATTTCAGCTGAGATCCCGAACGGAGGGTCCGGTTGATTTTGATGATTGTATGATTGATTGGGCTTTTAGAAGTGTATTTTTGAATACTTTGCAGGTTTGGGTTAGGATAAATGCAGCCGTTATGCTGCCAAAATTTTGATAAAAATTGGGATAAAAATGTATTTTGGGACTTATACGGATATATAAGAATATGATCAGATTTAGAGATTTGCATGAGGATAAATTTCCAAAAAGGAAATTGTATGGATTGATTATGATTTGTATGTAATTGAGTAACGAGAAAAGGAATGAAAAAGAAAAAAAAATTTATACCGGATTTTGATAGTCTAGGTTTCCAACGCGAATGTGTTTCTGTGTTCTTGATTGCTCCCGGATGTCGGACATTCGTTTTCCGATTCGCTGCGATTTGTGTGAGCACTTGTCTTCGCTTTGTTATTTGCATTCTGATTCATGATTTTCCGCTTTGCTTTCGTTTCATTCTGCTTTGAATTCGAAAAGAAATCCGTTGCTTTTGATTCTGTTCGTTTTCGGTTTCCGTTTTCCGGTTGGGATCCGGTTCCCGGATCGGGTCCCAACACTTCTGATCCTAAAAAATATTTGCAAATTTTAGATAAGTTTTGTGAACTCAATGAGTGACCATCATCGATGGCTCACCCAGTCACATAACACATAAATTACATTCACAACATTTCACATTTCACATTCAATAGATATAATCACTCAAATTATGCATATGTAGTATACATGAGACCAACTTTCTATTTGTTACTTTGTTGTGACTGAGTGCCTAAACTGTCCCACATAGGGCTCATTGATAACTGTCTCTTATCCACTTAAGGGATACATGGCTCATTAAACATTGAGCCTGAGACTCTGATTCACTTTTGAGTTCAAAGCTCATTTTAACTTGTTGAGCTTTAAGCTCTGATCAGTGGCTACTCTGGTCACAACAGCCATTATGTTCCATGCATTCATGAAATGAAATGTAGGGCCCCCTCACCGCAGGGTACACATTGGGACGCCCGTGGGTCGTTCCGACGCATATCCCACGATAAGGAAGTGCTACTACGAAAACAATCTCTAAACACTCGCATGGCATCAATACACTAAATTCCACAATATGAAAATCACTGAAATTTAAAACCATAATAATCATTCATTTATAACATCAATCCCAAATAATGACCAGTCTATCGGTTCCCTACAAAGCTAAATACATCTCAAAAGGAAACCGATACAAACGTCTATACTAAGTCATCCCAAAACAATGTTCCTAAAAGAAGTCACCCCGGTGACCGACCTATGATCCATCACGCCTTGATCACGAACACTCACTGCGTAAACGCCTATCCCGGAGCTAGAGTCCCACCGACGCCGTCTGAAAAATATATTGCAATGTTGGGTGAGTTTGCGAACTCAATGAGAAACCATCATTGGTGGTTCATCCAACACATGCATATACATATACTATATCTCAAATTACACTTTAACGCTTTATAAACACTATTCACAATTTACATTATATTATATCACACTTAATATCACAATGCGCACTTTACACTCGTCACATAATTCTCACATTACACTTCACAATTTACACAATTACAATATCACATATCAATCCACATTTTTCGTATGTCACTCGCATTCTCCATCACACTATACACTCGGATGCATATGTATGCAAAGTCTCTTGTTATGACATTGTTGTGGTGAGCATTTATATTCACATTTTGGCAAGTAGGAGAGCCCTCGTGGTATGCACTACCGCCCACTCACTTTAGGGATAGGAGAGCCCTCCGGTATGCACTATTCCTTTTCACAATGATCACAATTTAGGCAAGTAGGAGAGCCCTCGGGTATGCACTATCGCCGATTTGGCTCTAGCCCTCTCATCGATAATCGAGCTCAAAGCTCAATCATCGTGCTCTAGTCACAACGTAAATTTTACCGCTCATATCATGCTAGGCATGCGCCACACTTACAGTCACTAGCACATTTATCTCACTTCACTCACTTGTCACAATCGAGCTCTTATTCACAATTATATACACCGATTCTCATTCACATGAATTCACATTTATGTAGATCACACTTGGTACAATCACTAACACTTATCGCATTTAGCTCATTCACTTCACATGTATATCACTCACCTTTACACTTAATTTATACATATTCACAGACATATAATCACTTAAAAGTCGAGGAACCAACTAGGTTACTCACCAGTAACTTCCGAAGCCATCGCCTGAAGTCCCAAAGAATATCCGTGGTCCGACGATCCAACGGAGCCTCTAAAACAATCAAACAATTTCTCATCACTAGGTGCTCAATTAAAGATATTCAATAATGCACATGTCTTTAATTCAAACTTGTATGATGCATGTTCATGATTCTACCAAGACTAAACCCAATTCGCTATCGCTCACTTTACAACCAAAATTCACTATTCACTAGGTCAATAGCATTCCCTTTAATTCAATTTCACTCACTCAAACTCTAATCATACTCCGCTAGTTACAACGTAACTCTTTGGTCACATTAGAAACTATAATGGACTCTCTTCGATACTTGCAATCCCGTAAATCAAAATTCAAACTCTCAATCTTTATTACAATGATAGACCTCTTTCTCTAGTTCATAACGAATCAAGTATCACCTTAATTGGAATACCATAGACCAAGATATCATCACATCATGAAACATGTTCAATAAAACATCTAGTTCATGTTCCTCCACCAATACCCTTACTTTGACTCACTTAATCATTTCCAATTTAATACTAAAACCCATAAATTGTTTGTGGAGAGATTAAGAAATGTGTTAGAATCCAATGCTTCAAGAATCAGGTCATTTGGAGTTCTATAACTCAAGTTATCCTCAAAACATCGATCTATGCATGCAATCGTTTTCCTTCCGTCTGATTTTGCTTCAGCTGGTTTTCGCTTCAGCTGATTTTGCTTCACTGATTTTTGCTTCACTGATTTTCGCTTCACTGATTTTTGCTTCAATTGGTTTTCGCTTGACTGATTTTTGCTTCACTGATTTTTTTCGCCAGAACATGTCCACTTATATAGATCATATCTTTTGACTCCAATATCCAAATTGGACAAACTTGACATCTATCTCATAGAGAAAAGAAAGATCTACAACTTTCAAGAAGGAAATTTTGTCTAAATCTATCGATATCATGTCCATATCGTCTGCTTTTGCTTCAGCTGATTTTCCTTCACTGATTTTTGCTTCACTGATTTTCCTTTCACTGGTTTTCGCTTCGAACATGTCCACTTATATAGATCATATCTTTTGACTCAATATCCAAATTGAACAAAATTGACATCTATCTCATAGAGAAAAGAAAGATCTACAACTTTCAAGAAGGAAATTTTGTCTAAATCTATCGATATCATGTCCATATCGTCTGCTTTTGCTTCAGCTGATTTTCCTTCAGCTGATTTTCGCTTCAGCTGATTTTCCTTTCCAGGACATATCACCGAACACTAAAAGTTTTCTCAACCACTCATTTAACACTATAACAGAATTTATTCCTCCCCAACTACCCAGGATTTATGAACAAACACATGAAATACATCTTTCTATGAAAACGACGAAATCTCTCAACTTTATTTCATAAATCTCTAACAAGAGGGGTTTCTCTAACACTTACCTGTTGAGAACTCAAACAGATCTTCAAGCTCTAAACTCCACACGAAAAGATCAGCTTATGGATTCTCCTTAGAGTCGACAACACCAAAGGTAGAGAAAGGTTGGTGAAAGAAAGAAAGAACACCAAAGTCCCTTAGAAGATAATTTGGGTAGGAAAGCTCTATGTCTCCGAGAGAAAAGTTTTTGGAAGAAAATGAATAAAGAAGGCTTGGACAAGACTTAACCCATCAGCCCTCAAGGAATAGTGACCACCTACTCCTAGCTAGGGTACAAAGTCCAAGTACACATGTCACTTTCTTAATGAATAAACTATAACTTAGTTACTTTTGAACTAACTCCATTTAGTTCTCCCCTTTCCAATATAACCAAACTATCTCCAACACTTCATTTAATTAATTCTTGCTCCCAACTATAAATATATCTTCCAATACACCATAAATTTACCAGCATATACAAATACAATAATTTCACCAAAATTCATAATCGCAAGATTTCATTAACCCAATTATTTCAACATTTTAAATAATCACAATTCACAAAATCATCTCAATTTCACTTTTCCAAACACAATCACTATCAAATGCCGGAACAATCATGAATACATGTCACTATGTATATGCATGTGCAAAATGATCTATCTCTCTAAAATCAGAGGCCACAAAACACTCGATTACAAATTAAGCACTAACAACTCTACACTCATAACACGATGCTCATCGCATCGGTAACGGGATGCTACATGAAATGCATCAGTCATATTTGCATGATCCTACTCAATCTCATTCCCTTATCATTGGACCTTAGTCCAGCATTCAACATTAAGTTGAGAATCACATTTTCACTTACGTGCAAATGCACATTCATAACATATTTAACAATCACATTAAGTACACTTAGTTCATCTCTTCACATAAGAGCAACACTTCAATATCTTATCAATCATCACAATCATCGGACCTTTTTTCCGGGATCAACAGTCAAGACACATTCATATCAACATTCAACAGTCAATTAATACAAAAATCAAAACAAACAATGAAATGAGATCATCAAGGACTACTCACAGTATGCTCCAGATTAGCATTAGCTTTCATGATCTGGAATCGTTTGGATGGAAATGTTCTATCCTGTATCATCATTATGCAAAACACATGTTGCACACATATTATTAATTGCACAATCACATAAACATTTAGTTTTACACACATGAATATGTGTAATGTATATTGCATGCTCAATGACAATCCTGGGTATCTTTCCTTTAACTTCATCAAAAAATCATTCTTACATCAAAACTCATCTAAGTATAATTTATACTTAGGTTTATGCCTCACTAAAACCATTAAAATCTCTATTCCTTTCTCATTGACTAACTTCAGATTTTTCCAAGTCACACTTTTGGATCTACTATTCACATTCAATTAGAAAGCGAAACTGATATAATTTGGTCAATCTCTCTTCTAGAAAAGTTTTCCTCTATGTCTTAAATTTCCATTGACTTCAAAATCACTCAATTTGGTTCAGTAATTTGGAATATATGCCTCAAACATTATCGAGTTATCCATATTCAAAAGCAGTGTACTATATACAATTTCCATCCAGAAATTCAATATCTTAAAAAAAGAATCAAAATTTAACTTCTTAAGACAATTTGTAGGCCTATATCTCTAGTTTACTCCAAATTAAAATTCATCTTATTTGGAATCTATACATATCAAGATATCATCAAAATACAGGAACATGTTCAATAAAATATCCAATTTATGCTCTTCCAACTAATACCCTTACTTTGATTTAATCGATCTCTTTCGTGTCAAAACCAAAAGCTATAAATTTTAATGGAGAGATAGAGGAATGTGTTATGAATCTAATGCTTTAAAAATCAGGACATTTAGAAGTCAGATGACAAAGTTACGACCAAAATAGTAGAGTATGTTCAGATTGGGGCGAAATCGGTCCGTGATGTCGCGATCGCGCATCTTGCACGAAAAATGATCACGACTTCTCCCTTCTTTCATTTCTCCTTCCAACCTGAATTGGTAAAATGGGCATAACTTTCACTATAAATATTGGATGAAGGCTATTCAAAGACCATCTCGAAGAGGACTTCTAGACCTACAATTTTATAAAGATTTAGAAAACAAATTTTGTTTCTTCAAGGGTCAAAATTTCAAAATAATGTAACTATCCCGAATGTAGCACCCCACTCCCGTATGACCCGAACTCCACATCGGTGATGATATCCGAATCCATGCCCCGCGAGGATGGCGTGCTACATCACTCAGTCAAAACTCAGTATAATTTTTTTTCCTTACACATACACACACACATTATAATTTATGCGGCAAACAAATTACATGAACAATTCAATGGCCTCGAGGCCCTTTTTCATAAATACAATTTATATCAGTCAGATGACTTTACAATTTGACCTAATCATTAACATAAAAATTGAGAAAATAAAATACACTAATGCAGACGCGAACTGATCCCAACCACTTCTCTACTTCGTTTACCAGCATATATTATACGCCCGTTGCCTAACGGGGTATTCTTTTGAGTCCTGAAAATAATTGCAAATTTTGGGTGAGTTTTGCGAACTCAGTGAGAAACCATCATCGATGGTTCACTCAATTCATGCAACACATCGTTCCATATAACATATATTCACATTGTTGCATATTTAATCACATTACATAATTTCACTTGAACATAGACCATTTATACATTTCACACGGTTAGACATACATAACCAATTGAATTCACAAACATCCATAATTCACATTTAGAAATACCACAGAACCATAAGACAGCTAGCCTTTCACTCAATCAAAGAGATTAAAATCAGATACATATGACATGCGCATGTGACACATTTATATTTTATTTCGGTGTTGTAGTCGAGCGCCTGAACTGTCCCAATATGGGCACATTAATCATTGAGCCAGAGGCTCTGAAACCGTCCCAATAAGGGCACATTAATCGTTGAGCCAGAGGCTCTGAAACTGTCCCAATAAAGGCACATTAATTGTTGAGCCAGAGGCTCTGAAGCACTGTGGGCTCGAGGCCCAATTACGTTGAACTTTAAGCTCTCGGTGGCTGCTTCGGTCACAATTGTCAATTACCGATCATACATTATGCATAGAATGGATATGTCAAAAATAGAGTAGACCAACATCATAGTCTATCCCAAATTAACACATTCACATAAATGGTTCACACTCAATCACATTCAATCTTATAGCAAGTAGGGCACTCCTATGTCAGTATCTCCCAGTACATCGGGCACCTTCAGCCTTGAATCAGTCATAAACAAACGCAAACCCACCATTATTCTCCACAGTGCTATAAGCGCAACATTATAAACAATCAATAATATAGAAACCATCTAGGTTACTCAGCTTTGCTTCCGAAGCTAAAGCCTGGAAGTCTCGGCAACATCTGTGAATTGACGTTCCAAAAGCGTCTCTAAAACAGTCCAAATATCCAAACATTACCAAATTTTCAATCAGAAATATTGAATAAGGCACATGTAGCGATTAAAATGAGTACAATGCATGTTCGTCATTCCAGGCACTATTGCACAATTTCCCGACACCAAATTTTCCTCTAAAAATTAGAAACTCATTGGCACAAGAATCACTCAATTTAGACCTCTATAGGTCTAATTATAAATAAAATACGAATCAGAAAAATTATTTCCCGGACCCCTCTATTGGACCCTGAACTTTGATTAGACGTCAAAATCGTTAAACAAGGAAATTAGTGTGGTATTTGGGTAATATTGCTAATGATGTTGGGGGTTAATGTATGAAATGAGCGTTCTCAGTGTACATGCATTATGGGTAACATCTTTATAATTGAAAAAAAAAAGTGAATTTGTATAGTTACTATTTATGTAACTTCTTTGAAATTTCAATAAATGAGACTTCGATTTATTGGGGCTAGAAATGCCCGCAAAAGCTTGTAAGAACCTTTTATCGTGTTTTGCAAATGATTGTTCAAGTATGACTTGCATTGAATTGAAAATGTGTCATAAGTTGTGTAAATGAACTTTGTGTGATATGTGGTTGCTTTCAAAATTTATTCTAAAGTATGTATTTTGTGGCTTATGGATGATTTGAGAAATGGCTTAATGTTTGTCATAAGAATGTGTTGAATGAATTGTATATGGAGGATTTAAGTATGGAAAGAATGAGTATTTTGTATATGTATTATGTTATAGATTGTTGTGAAGATTGAATCGTGCTTGAAGTAGATTGGACAAAGAGTATTGTGGTAGTGAGGAAAATGTGAAATCAAGATGGAAAGAATGGATTGGTCTTGATGACTTTGAGGCTTTAAAGAGATATGTATATGTTATGAAATGTCGAGTGAATATTATGAGTTAATGAAAGTTAAAATGAATGAGTTGATTAAGATGATTGAAATGGAAGTTGAAAGGTAGGAAATAAAGATTGAAAGAGTGAGGATTGGAAGAATTAGTGAAGGTGTGAAAATATGAAGAATTATGAAAGTTTGACTTTTGGGGATGAATAGTTGACTTTTGATTTAAGTGAAATTTGATAAAATGATATTCATGAACATGTAGTGCTTGTTGAGGGCTTTGGTAGCCATAAAGTTTGCGAATTTTCGATATCGGGCTAGAAGTTATGATAGATTGAAGTTTTGATGTTGTTTAGGTGATTGAAAACCGCAGACGATCGTAGCAAAACCAGACGATGCACTGTAGCAAAAACCAGACGATGCACTGTAGCAAAAACCAGACGATACACTGTAGCAAAAACCAGACGATGCACTGTAGCAAAAACCAGACGATGCAATCAGATAGCAAAAACCGACGATGCAATCGAAAGCAAAAACAGACGATGTCTTGTAGCAAAAACCAGCTGATAGGAAAAGTGGATGCTACAGAATGTAGGAGATAGAATCAGCCTTTGTAGTCTTCATGAGAGTTATAGATCTAGATGTCTACTTTCTAACCGTCCAAGGATGAAGTCATTTCGACACCTATAGAGAAAGTTATGGCATTTGCGCCAAAACATGTCTGATAGAAATCAGATGATGGAAAACCAGCTGATGAAAAACTACCTGAAGCAAAAGCAGACAATATGGACTTGATATCGATAGATTTAGACAAAATTTCCTTCTTGAAAGTTATAGATCTCTCTTTTCTATGAGATAGATACCAAGTTTGCCCAATTTGGATATCGGAGTCAAAAGATATGATCTATATAAGTGGACATGTCTGGATAGAAAACCAGGTGATAGAAAACCAGCTGATAGGAAAACCGAAGATGCAAAAATCAGACGAAAGATTAATTGAGAAATTTGACCCTTTTAGAGACTGAATTTGGATTTAAGTTCTTCATGAACATTGTAGATCAGTCTTTCTCTATGAAATAGACATCAATTTTGTCTAATTTGGAGTTCGGAGTTAAAAGTTATAGGCGTTTGAAGTTTGAGGTAAAATCGATGATTCAAAATCAGTCGATGAAAATCAGTGATGCAAAATCAGTCGATGCAAAAATCAGTGATGGAAATCAGCTGATGCAAAAATCAGCTGATGGAAATCAGTTGATGCAAAAATCAGCTGATGCAAAATCAGCTGATGGAAAAGTCGACAAAGGAAATCGACGATAAACAAAGAATCGACGATGAACAAAGAAATCGATGGAAGGAAAAGCGGATGGATGGAAAGCGAGATGGAAGGAAAATCAGATGGAAGGAAAAGCAGATGGAAGGAAAATCAGATGGAAGGAAAAGCAGATGGAAGGAAAAGCAGATGGAAGGAAAATCGATGGAAGGAAAAGCGATGGAAGGAAAATCGATGGAAGGAAAAGCGGATGGAAGGAAAACAGTCTACACACAGATCAGTATTTTGAGGATATATGGAGCTACAGAGCTCAGATTGAGGTTATTCAAATTGAGATTAAACTAGAGTTATAAGGCTACAACTTTGATGAAGAACCCTGATCAAGATGGAGCCTCTAAGACTGTCGGATATTGGAATGAAACTCAGTGCAAAGTGCAGTCTCGATTTTATGCAGTCCGATAGTATTTTGGCCATAACTTCTTCGTTTTAGATCCGAATTGAGCGTGGTTTGTTGCGTTGGATTCGTATGATCGAGGAGAACATTATGAAGAAGAAATTTTGTAAAATTCCTTTATTTACCTGATCAGAATTTGGAGCCAAGATATCAACTTTTAAGGGCAATTTTGGAAGAACACTTAAAGAGTTAAGTTAGTAGGCTTATAAGGAGGGCATGAGTGTCTTTCCTCATTCATTAAATGACATGGCATGTGGATGTAGTATAAATAGAGGAGAAGCAGGCTGTGGTCGTGAGAGTTAGAGAAATGAATAAAGAGAAACAAAAGAAAGAAAGAAAGAAGAGAGAAAAGAGAAGAGTGGGTTTGGTGGAAGGAGAAAAGAAAGGACAGCAGCTAGGGTTCGATTTTGTGAGCTTTCCAGGAGGATTTCAACATGCTCCAAGAGGGAAAAGATGAAGGATGAAGAGAGCTCTAGGATGAGCTAAGAAAATCCGAAAATGGTGATGAGTGAGGTAAAGCCGATTTTCAAGCTTCAAGCTTTTCTTAAATTTTTGGTGTAGAATCATGGAGAATATTATGGTTTTGTGGATTATGAAATTAGTTGTGATGTCTATGCTAAGATGGTGGTTTAATTTTGGATTAATGTGAGTTAGGGTTTATGCCCAATTTTAGAAATTGGGGCTTTGTAAATTGATGCATTAGATAGCTTGGAAATATGTTGGAATTGGGTTTCTATAGTAAATTTTGAGGGTTATGGTATTTATGATGATGAATTTGGATGATTTCGGTCTAGGAAATTTCAAAGTGGGCTAAAGAAAGAAGCTTCGAGAAATTAGAGCTTTGGACAAGTTCCTAGCATGGATTCGAGGTGGGTATCCGCTTATAATAGAATTTATAAGCCATTACCGCTTTCTTTAAACAAAGAGATTTTCTGACTTAAATTGCATTATAATTGCTGCATCATTGCATAAATGATTTGAAAAATCATTTTGATTCGATACATGAAATTTTGATGAATTTCAAAATACATTGTCTATATGCCTTGAAAGACTCATATGTGTATATTCGGAAAAGAGCATTTGATAAATTGATTTGAGCATTATATGTGCTCTTGTGGGCTAGAGAGTAACGTCGTGATAGTCTCGTGCACGAGACAAAAATAATGTGATAGCCTTCTCCGGCTGCGGCTTGGGCTCATTCGAGATCCAAAATGGACTCGTTGTGTTTCCAATAAACTTCGGTTTATTTCGCGTGTTTACTGAACTCTCTAGCCATTTTGTGTGCATTGCTTACGTGAATTGCCAAGTTGATGCATTCATGTCTTGTAACCTATGGATTTGTGGCTGAAAGCCTAAGACGATATCTGATTTGTAAAATGTGATTTTGATTACAAAGAAGAAAAGAACTTCTTCAAAATGTGCTTTATGGATTTCAAAGAAATGTTTTCTAAGACCGTAAAAGAAAAAGATTTCAAGAGTTTTGCTTATTGTTTTGTTATAAACTGTTACCCATTGAAGCGAAAGCTCACCCCTCATTACCATCCATGTAATGAGAAGAAGATCCGTGAGCGAAAAAGAGGGATTTTGTATCTTTGTATTTGCATTCGGATTTTTATATTGTGATTGTATTATGGCTTGTAAGGCCATTAAAATTTGTATATGATTATGGGATGGGATTATGTAAGTGAAATATGGTTAGTATTTATGAATGTGAATTATGATCATGACTTGAGATATGACCGAGAATTATGGAAGTGTTTAGATATAGGATTGTAAATGTGTATGATGGGATTCGGATGGGAGGTCCAAGATTTGTGTGATGGGTTGGAAATATTGAAGTGCTTTCATGTATGGATTTGTGTATGGACATGATATGGAAATTATGTATGAATGGCATAAGATGGATTGATGAAATTCAAATATTTGTTAATAAGTTTAAATTGGGATAAAGAGAGATATGATCAGCGAATGATAAAATGTTTTCGAATGCTAACGCGATATGATCGAATATGAAGGATTAAAAGGATTAAGGAATTGATGAAATACAAATTGGAAATTGAAACTACTTTGAACAATGTGTAAATGAAAAAAAAATGAAGCGATATTAGTTAAGCTACGATTCGTTTCGTTATGAGTTGGGTTCCTAAACGGTCCCAACATTTATGGTATCGAGCGCAAGATATGATCTTACATGGCGCATGTGTATGCGTTAGACGATAAGAAATTGTGAAAAGTTTGAGGTGATAGATCTAATAGGAAAAATGATGATACTCTGATATGAGAAAAGGAAGTTGTGGATAAGTAGAGGCAATTATGGTAGATACGGATTCAATGCCATTATATTGGAAGTGTCGAAAGTCTTTGGTTGAGAATTTGAGTCTCGGATCGTTAAGTTGACGTCCTTAACGGTCAGATGATTTAGACCTCGATCAGAGTACTTATCGACATTCCTTTTGATGGTAATCATTTGCATTAAGAAGAGATTAGTGGAATTGAGGTCAAAATTTCATGATGAATATGTATCGATAATTTCGAATTGGATGAGAAATAAAGGAGTAGTGTGCCACCTCGTAACAGGATACGAGGAGTTTTGCAAAGATCGGTTATACCTGATTTCGCACCCTTAAAGGAGGGCACGGATGAGTATAGAATAAGTCATATGTGTGAACTGTTGCTAAATGTTTGGACTATGAGAGACAATAGGAAGAAGGGTATTTTGTTAGAATATAAGGCAATGAAAGTGTGGCTAATTGGAAATAAGAATTTTCGTGGTCCGATATGTTAGACATGAATTCAGTATTTATGGATATGTCGGTGACTTCTGTAATGGAATTATGCTGCAGGTAAGTGTTTGAATCGATATGGATATATCATTACTCGCAGGAATTGAATGAAAGGTAGTATGCAAGCAAAGTGGAACTGGTCAGGAAGCCAGATAAGTTAGTGTATGACTAGAGAATGCAGGTCTTCCTTGACCAGTAGCTGGGATTATAAGCTCTTACCTCGATTCAACAATGGAATTTGGTAATTCTTCCATAGTCCAGAGGACAAGGACCCCGGTATGGATCAACCAGGTTGCTTTTAAAGGAACCGATAAACGCAAGGAGGAAGTTTGAAATGAGATGATAGATTTCTAGGAGTTGTGATGTGAATCTCATACTCCTTTTGGATCGACTTCTGTAAATAGTGGACTCGGAAATAAATTTCCGAAGAGTAGCAACCAGTTATTGAGAGTGCATCTTTGATCATCGTGATTGAGTATATGAGATCTATTTTCAGATATAGCTTATGGAGTCATCTTTGATCCTTGAGTTAAGTTATGAAATGAATCGTAGAACCGAGATAAAGTATGGTATAGATGATTTTTTGGAAGGGTAATCTGCGATGGAGCGTAAAATTTGAATAGAGGTGATATTCAGAGGTTATTTGAATTAGTATGATTGGTATATCAAGAGCATAAGATATGAATTGGTGACATGCCGAGATATAAGAATAAACGAATGTGTCTCTTATATCATAGACTTTGATCGTAAAGGCTATTGGATTAAGCAAATCAGACAGTTTATTTCAAGGATGATCAATGAAAGGACAAGTCAAGAAATGAATATGTAATGACTCGATAGTAAGTATTGGAGTCCTGTCTCTAATGGAGACTCAAGTGAAAGGGTAGAATAAATCACGAGAAGGTATGCATTTCGTTTGATGTAAAGAGAGGTATGCTGTGTAAGTATGTTTCGGAGACTCAAGTATGCCTTATTGAATGTGTTTCAATCACAAGCAGTTAAGTGTGCAGTTGAGCTGCAATGTGGAAAGAAGTTTGTATGAATGAGCAAACATGAAAATAAGCCAAGGGAGGTATGAGGAAATTCAAGGAATGGAAACAATCATTCGAAAAAGGATGTCAATTGGAAAATTGAAAAGAAAGTGTGATAATGTACCGTAATGAGGAATCAGTTATTTAAGGAATCGCGAGGACTAATCAAGAAGCACACGGAATATGATAATAATTGATGGTGTTAACCAAAGGGACCGATAACACTATAATATGGGAGACCGAAGTGATCAAAGAGTTGATGATGTATTAAAGTATTCGAAGAATTGAGAGACTAGTCGGGACACGTGAGGAAAAACGTGTGAAACTTATGATAAATGGAAGGAAGGAGAATTTTGAAGAATGATTTTAATGAAAATCAACTGCATGAATTTGGAAAGTTTGTCGTATGCACTGATATTGTATAAGAGATTTGGATAAAATCTAATGGAGCATAATGAAGTGATTGCATATGTGCGGAGCAACTAAGGTCCTATGAGTTAAGGAGTTGATACATGTTTAAGAGCTGCTACACTAATGATTGCTTTAAAGTTTAGAGACAGTATGAAAAAAAAAAGAACATCTTGGAAGTATTTATGCAAGTACAGATCGTAAAAGCGGAGACAATCATTGAATTGAGAGCATGGAATAGGAATACAAAAAGATTTTGATTGTATGAATGAGAAATTCCTATTAAGGCTAAATATTTTGTCAAATGCATAAACAGAAAATCGATATCGAGGTTATTGGAACCAAAAGCAAAAGGAAGCATAACATGTGGGGGCTTGTACGTCCGAATTAAGGATCAAGAAATTGTGAATCGCTCGAGAGGTTGAAAACAGATCTGAAGTTTGAGTTCGAATAGAAAGAGGGCTACATGGTGATTGTAATAAGAAGAATGTGAAATTAATAATGATGGTTGAGAAAGGGAGAATTTGTTAAGCCGATATGAATTGGTTCGTATGGAGTCTTATGAGATAGTGTTACTGACAAAAGATGTCCCGGATTCAAATGCGAATATGCGATTATGTTTGAAATATATGATATTGGTATTATTGATACAAGAAGTTGAAAGTTGTGAGTGATCCGAACACGAATGAGGAAGCGATCCAGAAAGTGATATAAATTTCAAGGACGAAATTCTTTTAAGGAGGGAGAATTGTTGGACCACGAACTTTGATTGGACGTCAAAATCGTTAAACAAGGAAATTAGTGTGGTATTTGGGTAATATTGCTAATGATGTTGGGGTTAATGTATGAAATGAGCGTTCTCAAGTGTACATGCATTATGGGTAACATCTTTATAATTGAAAAAAAAGTGAATTTGTATAGTTACTATTTATGTAACTTCTTTGAAATTTCAATAAATGAGACTTGATTTATTGGGGCTAGAAATGCCCGCAAAGCTTGTAAGAACCTTTTATCGTGTTTTGCAAATGATTGTTCAAGTATGACTTGCATTGAATTGAAAATGTGTCATAAGTTGTGTAAATGAACTTTGTGTGATATGTGGTTGCTTTCAAAATTTATTCTAAAGTATGTATTTTGTGGCTTATGGATGATTTGAGAAATGGCTTAATGTTTGTCATAAGAATGTGTTGAATGAATTGTATATGGAGGATTTAAGTATGGAAAGAATGAGTATTTTGTATATGTATTATGTTATAGATTAAGTTGTGAAGATTGAATCGTGCTTCAAGTAGATTCGACGAAGAGTATTGTGGTAGTGAGGAAAATGTGAAATCAAGATGGAAAGAATGGATTGGTCTTGATGACTTTGAGGCTTTAAAGAGATATGTATATGTTATGAAATGTTGAGTGAATATTATGAGTTAATGAAAGTTAAAATGAATGAGTTGATTAAGATGATTGAAATGGAAGTTGAAAGGTAGGAAATAAAGATTGAAAGAGTGAGGATTGGAAGAATTAGTGAAGGTGTGAAAATATGAAGAATTATGAAAGTTTGACTTTTGGGGATGAATAGTTGACTTTTGATTTAAGTGAAATTTGATAAAATGATATTCATGAACATGTAGTGCTTGTTGAGGGCTTTGGTAGCCATAAAGTTTGCGAATTTTCGATATCGGGCTAGAAGTTATGATAGATTGAAGTTTTGATGTTGTTTAGGTGATTGAAAACCGAGACGATGAATCGTAGCAAAAACCAGACGATGCATCGTAGCAAAAACCAGACGATGCACTGTAGCAAAACCAGACGATACACTGTAGCAAAAACCAGACGATGCACTGTAGCAAAACCAGACGATGCAATCAGAGCAAAACCAGACGATGCAATCGTAGCAAAAACAGACGATGTATCTGTAGCAAAACCAGCTGATAGGAAAAGTGGACGCTACAGAATGTAGGAGATAGAATCAGCCTTTGTAGTCTTCATGAGAGTTATAGATCTAGATGTCTACTTTCTAACCGTCCAAGGATGAAGTCATTTCGACACCTATAGAGAAAGTTATGGCATTTGCGCCAAAACATGTCTGATAGAAATCAGATGATGGAAAACCAGCTGATAGAAAAACCAGCTGAAGCAAAAGCAGACGATATGGACTTGATATCGATAGATTTAGACAAAATTTCCTTCTTGAAAGTTGTAGATCTCTTTTTCTATGAGATAGATACCAAGTTTGCCCAATTTGGATATCGGAGTCAAAAGATATGATCTATATAAGTGGACATGTCTGGATAGAAAAACCAGTGATAGAAAACCAGCTGATAGGAAAACCGAAGATGCAAAAATCAGACGAAAGATTAATTGAGACATTTGACCCTTTTAGAGACTGAATTTGGATTTAAGTTCTTCATGAACATTGTAGATCAGTCTTTTCTCTATGAAATAGACATCAATTTTGTCTAATTTGGAGTTCGGAGTTAAAAGTTATAGGCGTTTGAAGTTTGAGGTAAAATCGATGATTCAAAATCAGTCGATGAAAATCAGCTGATGCAAAATCAGCTGATGCAAAAATCAGCTGATGGAAATCAGCTGATGCAAAAATCAGCTGATGGAAATCAGCTGATGCAAAAATCAGCTGATGCAAAATCAGCTGATGGAAAAGTCAGACGAAGGAAATCAGACGATAAACAGTAAATCAGACGATGAACAGTAAATCAGATGGAAGGAAAAAGCAGATGGAAGGAAAAGCAGATGGAAGGAAAATCAGATGGAAGGAAAAAGCAGATGGAAGGAAAATCAGATGGAAGGAAAAAGCAGATGGAAGGAAAAGCAGATGGAAGGAAAATCAGATGGAAGGAAAAAGCAGATGGAAGGAAAATCAGATGGAAGGAAAAGCGGATGGAAGGAAAACAGTCTACACACAGATCAGTATTTTGAGGATATATGGAGCTACAGAGCTCAGATTGAGGTTATTCAAATTGGAGATTAAACTAGAGTTATAAGGCTACAACTTTGATGAAGAACCCCGATCAAGATGGAGCCTCTAAGACTGTCGGATATTGGAATGAAACTCGGTGCAGTGTGCAGTCTCAGATTTTTGTACAGGTCTGATAGTATTTTGGCCATAACTTCTTCGTTTTAGATCCGAATTGAGCGTGGTTTGTTGCGTTGGATTCGTATGATCGAGGAGAACATTATGAAGAAGAAATTTTTTGTAAAATTCCTTTATTTACCTGATCAGAATTTGGAGCCAAGATATCAACTTTTAAGGGCAATTTTGGAAGAACACTTAAAGAGTTAAGTTAGTAGGCTTATAAGGAGGGGCATGAGAGTCTTTCCTCATTCATTAAATGACATGGCATGTGGATGTAGTATAAATAGAGGAGAAGCAGGCTGTGGTCGTGAGAGTTAGAGAAACAGAATAAAAAGAAACAAAAGAAAGAAAGAAAGAAGAGAGAAAAGAGAAGAGTGGGTTTGGTGGAAGGAGAAAAGAAAGGACAGCAGCTAGGGTTCGATTTTGTGAGCTTTCCAGGAGGATTTCGAACATGCTCCAAGAGGGAAAAAGATGAAGGATGAAGAGAGCTCTAGGATGAGCTAAGAAAATCCGAAAATGGTGATGAGTGAGGTAAAAGCCGATTTTCAAGCTTCAAGCTTTTCTTAAATTTTTTGGTGTAGAATCATGGAGAATATTATGGTTTTGTGGATTATGAAATTAGTTGTGATGTCTATGCTAAGATGGTGGTTTAATTTTGGATTAATGTGAGTTAGGGTTTATGCCCAATTTTGGAAATTGGGGCTTTTGTAAATTGATGCATTAGATAGCTTGGAAATATGTTGGAATTGGGTTTCCTATAGTAAATTTTGAGGGTTATGGTATTTATGATGATGAATTTGGATGATTTCGGTCTAGGAAATTTCAAAGTGGGCGAAAGAAAGAAGCTTCGGAGAAATTAGAGCTTTGGACAAGTTCCTAGCATGGATTCGAGGTGGGTATCCGTTTATAATAGAATTTATAAGCCATTACCGCTTTCTTTAAACAAAGAGATTTTCTGACTTAAATTGCATTATAATTGCTGCATCATTGCATAAATGATTTGAAAAATCATTTTTGATTCGATACATGAAATTTTGATGAATTTCAAAAATACATTGTGCTATGCCTTGAAAGACTCATAGCTGTGTATATTCGGAAAAGAGCATTTGATAAATTGATTTGAGCATTATATGTGCTCTTGTGTGGGCGAGAGAGTAACGTCGTGATAGTCTCGTGCACGTAGACAAAAATAATGTGATAGCCTTCTCCCGGCTGCCCGCTTGTGGCCTACGAGATCCAAAAATGGACTCGTTGTGTTTCCAATAAACTTCGGTTTATTTGGCGTGTTTACGGAACTCTCTAGCCATTTGTGTGTGCATTGCTTACGTGAATTGCCAAGTTGATGCATTCATGTCTTGTAACCTATGGATTTGTGGCTGAAAGCCTAAGACGTATACGATTTGTAAAATGTGATTTTGATTACAGCAAGAAAAGAACTTCTTCAAAATGTGCTTTATGGATTTCAAAGAAATGTTTTTCTAAGACCAGAAAAGAAAAAGATTTCAAGAGTTTTGCTTATTGTTTTGTTATAAACTGTTACCCATTGAGCGTAAGCTCACCCCCTCATTACCATCCACAGGTAATGAGAAGAAGATCCGTGAGCGAAAAGAGGGATTTTGTATCTTTGTATTTGCATTCGGATTTTATATTGTGATTGTATTATGGCTTGTAAGGCCATTAAAATTTGTATATGATTATGGGATGGGATTATGTAAGTGAAATATGGTTAGTATTTATGAATGTGAATTATGATCATGACTTGAGATATGACCGAGAATTATGGAAGTGTTTAGATATAGGATTGTAAATGTGTATGATGGGATTCCGGACAGGAGGTCCGAAGATTTGTGTGATGGGTTGGAAATATTGAAGTGCTTTCATGTATGGATTTGTGTATGGACATGATATGGAAATTATGTATGAATGGCATAAGATGGATTGACGAAATTCAAATATTTGTTAATAAGCGAAATTGGGATAAAGAGAGATATGATTGTAGCGAATGATAAAATGTTTTTCGAATGCGAACGCGATATGATCGAATATGAAGGATTAAAAGGATTGAGGAATTGATGAAATACAAATTGGAAATTGAAACTACTTTGAACAATGTGTAAATGAAAAAAAAAATGAAGCGATATTAGTTAAGCTGCGATTCGTTCGTTATGAGTTGGGTTCCGGAAACGGGTCCCAACACCCTCACTTCGACCTAACCGATCCCCGCCAATTTCAACTCTAAAAATTTCCAATTCCACAAATAAATGAAATTAAATGTTTTTCAAATCCGATGCCTCAAGAATCAAGTCAATCGGATGTCGAACGGAAAAGTAATTGACCAAAGAAGCAATTAGGTCTCATAATCACAAATAATCAAATAATAATTAAATAAATAATAATAATAATAATAATATATACACAGTCGCCCTTGCGAGGATGCTGTAACGTCCTCGCCCTCGCGGGGGCGACGTCTCTACAATTGTTTTTTTTCCCCAAATTTTTCTCAAAACCCTTTTTAAACCTTCCCTCTTTCCATAATTCATAACTTTTAGCACATACATTGAAAAATCACAAACTTGATCTCATTGGAAAGATCATGAAAAATCCTAAGAGTTTTATGAAGAGTGAAAAATCTAATTTCACCTCTAAAGGTGTCAAAAATGCACTCAAAATTTCTGCCAAATTACAAAATTGCCACAACAGAACAACATTTTTCCAAAAATCATAACTTTTCATCCTCCTTGTCAAAAATTCCAAATTTTATATCAATAAAAATATAAAAAACTACATCTTTCATGAACAAACTGAAAGCCAATTCCATCATTAAACAACTCAATTTCTCAATTAAAGCTTCAGCCTACCCAAATCATTCTCAGCAGAAACCCAATCTTTTAAAATTCATAACTTTCCAACCCATTATCGAAAAATTACATACAATATAGCAATAAAAAGCTTAGACAATGTACTACAATTCTCAAGGGAACTTAGCACCCAATTCCATCTCTAACTAGGTTAAAAATCTCCCATTACTGTGGCTTTCCAAGAAGACAACATTTAACCTAAATCATAACAAAACTTTACAAATTTATGTCTAACAATGCTTACATCCAAAATTCACACAAAATACATGTTGGGACCCGATCCGAGAACCGGATCCCAACCGAAAAACGGAACGGAAAGAAGAAAAATTGAAAAGTGAGAAATCGCTAATCGGAATACAAATCGCATCATCGGAGCGAAACGAATACTCGAAAAATTGTGCATTGAAAATACGAATAACAAAGCGGAGAAACTCGAAAGGCAGAATTCCGAATCGAATGCGAATCGAAAAAAATCAAACTGAAACAAACATCGACATCTGTTTCAAACATGAAGCATAGCAAACTCATCGCGTTGGAAACCTTACGACATTTCAAATCCGGTATAAATTTTTTTTTCTTTCTTATTCCTTGTCTTTTCTTTCTTAATCACTTTATTCAAATCATAACCATTCCATACAATTCCCTTTTTTGGAAACTCATCCTCACCAATTTCAATTCACTTAATTCATCTTAATCATTTCTTATACAATCATATAAATCCTCAAATTCATTTCTCTAAACCCATTTTACCGAAATTTTACCAAAATTTCGGCAGCATAATAGCTGTATTTATCCTACCCCAAAAATTCCTGCAAAAGCAAAATACACTTCTAACATCACAAAATCTAAAATCATCGGACTCTCCCGTCTGGAATCCAAACACCAGCAACAACACAACTTTAGTTCTAAACACTTCATAAATGCATTCCATAATACATGTCTCAATCCGAACCAAGTCATTCATATACATAACCATGCACAATTCATAACCATAATCATAAACAAACTCAATTCCAATATGTATCCATCCTTCAATTCCAACCATTTATTTACATTCCAAACTGAATACACGTCTAATTTCAACGGTGTTCTAAGTCATACTCAATTACGCATAAAGCAAAAGCATATAAAAATATCGGGCCGACATCATACTCGTCTTCCATCCGATCTCCTAATTGAAAACCTGGAGATGGGGATGAAAGGGGGGTGAGCACAAAGCTCGTGGATAATATATTTATAAACTGAACAATAAGCGAAAAAAGTCTTTTATTTTTCAAACTTTTCAAACATTTCCCATTTAAGAATTTCTCCAAAAACTCAATTTTTAAACCTTTCAATTTCATCAATACTTTCTAAGATTTTTCTCAAAATTTTCATTTGTTTCAAAACATTTATATCCAGTTTCAGGAATTTCCTGCTTGAAAATTTTACTTTCTCGTTTCTCAAAATCTCAAACCTTTTTCAAAACATGTACAGTCTTAAACATGAATGCATCACATCATAGTGTATCACATCACAATCAAATTAAAAACATATAACACATCATAATTGGTTTGGTTCGGTCCAAAACAGACGATCGCACATTCTCAAGATAGCGGTTTTGTGCAATCAGGAATGAGGGGAGTCCGAGATCGGAACTCCTATGCCACTAGTGGGCAGCTGGGAGAAGGCTATAACAAGTAGAGACAGCGCTGACTCACAAAAGGACCTGACCAAACCCACTTAACACATAACGAAAACGAATTGATTGTTCAAGGCACTTTTCGAAAATCTTGATTTTTTTTTACCTTTTTCAACTCATATCATCAAATTGTGTCATAGACGACACAAGCATATATCCACATAATTGCACATAATCAATCTAATGCAATTTACGTAAATCACATATCAATATATGCACTAATTCTTTAAATCATTCAAATCATAAATCACATAATTTGAAAACCATGAAATTCATAAGTCTTGTATTTTCTAAAACTCCTTTTACTCCTTTGAAATCATAATTTCAAACATTTACATCCTTTTTCAAACATTTTTATCCATAATAATTTATCAAAAATCAAATTTTGCTTTCTTTAATTTTCAAAAATTCACATTTAGCTTATAATTCAATAAATAAATATACTACCCACCTCATATCCATGCTAGCATCTTGTCCAATGCTTCAATTTGACCTTTTCTCCTTTCTTCCTTCCAATTGAAAATTCCCTAAATCAATTTCATCAAAATTTAATCTCATAAATAACTTAATCCTTCAATTTGATGCATAAGTCATCAATTCTTACTAATTCCAAGATAGTTACATCACTAATTCCAAAAACCCCAAATTACAAATTGAACCTAAACCAATCCAATCAAATTCAATATCATAATTAACTTAATTTCTCAAATTGAACTTAGGAAATATCAATTCCTCTCATATTCAAGCTATTTCAATCTCCAATTTTGAAAATCTCCAATTTTTAAAATTGGCCTAAACTAATTTGCACAAATTCAATATCATAAAAAATAATTTCTTCAAAATTGATTTCATGTTTCATCAATTAATGCTATTATTGATGATTCTACACCATTAATTCACAAAATTTGGGAAAATCCCCAAATTCCAAATTAAACCTAAACCTCCAATTTACAATTTTTCAAATTAAACTTCACCTAAAGCATAAATATCAAAATTAACTTAGGATATCTCAAATTCATCACTAATTCAAGCAATCTAAAGCAACAATTTCAAAAACCCCCAAATTTCACTATTCATCATCTTCTTCACTAAGCTTTCTCTCTCTAGAATCTTCCATAACCAAAATTAAACATAACCTAAGGCATAAATATAAAAATCAACTTCATAAATCACAAACCCATGTCATTATCCATATTTCTAAACCAAAAATTCATCAAAATCTCAAAGTAGAAAAATTTCTCTTACCTCTTTCTCTTTAAAATTCGGATTTTCATGGCTTAAAGAAAAGCTCTCTTCGTTTCCCATCTTTTTCCTTCATGTATCTACTCCAAACTCATGCTAAAAGCCCTCAAAAATTCGAAAATTTGTTTTCTCTCTCATCTTCCTCCATAACCGAAGCTTCCACTCTCTTCTTTTTCTTATTTTCTTCTTTTCTTCTCTTCTTTTCTACTTATTTCGTAAGTTGCAGATGTAATAACGACAATCCCTTATGTTTTCTGCCATGTCATTAAAATGGAGGGTAAATGACCATTTTGCCCTCACTTGTTGACCAAATTCCAAAATTGCCCCTAACTTCATTTATACATGCGGATCTGATTTGCACTATCAATTTGAAGGAATTTGTTAAAACTTTTTTCTCAAGAAATATTCCTCTCAATCATATGAATCCAACGCCACTGAACTCGCTCAATTCCGATCACTACATCAAAAGTTATGCGCAAAATAGTTCGGGAATATCCATATTCTAACACATTTTCCATGTACGATTATTCCGTCCAAAAATTTACATTCTTAATCCCAGAATTGAAACTCGATGTCTTCATAACAATTGTAGCCTTATGACTCTAGTTTAATTCAAAACAAGAATCGCCTCATTTCGATTCTCAGATCAAAATTTATGCTTAAAATACTCTCAGGTGTTCCCAATCCAAAAATTACACCCTAATCCAAACTTAAATTCAGAAATTAAAAGTCTTAGGGGCAAAATTGACATTTCATGTCTTCATATGATTTGTAGCACTTTGTCTTATCTTTATTTTGCCTCAAGAATCGCTTCAATCGGATCTCTACAGATCCCAAATTTTACAAAATACTGAATCATGTTCGGAAAATTTCCCAACTAACTTTGATTAAATTAATCACCATTAATTTAATCTTAAAAATTCACAAATTTCTATGAGGATGTAGATAATTGTCTTAGGAATCCAACGCCTTAAGAATCAACTCAATCGGATGTCGGATGGAAAAGATATGAGCAAAATAGTGAAGAAAGGTCGGATTTGAGAAAGTAAAGTCAAGAAAACCAAAGAATCAAAACGGCGTCGTGCGGGTTAGGTCGCCCTGGTGACGCGTCGCCCTGGTGACGCGGGAGGAACGCCCGCCATCACTACGGCGACGCGTCGCCCTAGCGACGCGAGCTAAACGCTCGCCATCGCTAGGGCGATGTGTCGCCCTAGTGATGGGGATAAAAAGTTTTTCCTCTTTTTTTTTTCACATAAAAATCCAAATTTTTCAAAATTCATAACTCATAATCCCGAACTCCAATTTTGACAAACTTAGTCTCTACAGAAAGCTTGAGGGAAACTCTATATCTTCCACGAAGGGCATAAAACCCAATTTGACTCCTACGGGAGTTCATTTTCTGGTCAAAGATACTATCCTCTAATAATCATGCTAAAACCACAATAAAAACTTGTAAAAATCATAACTTATTATTCCGAGATCGAAAAATTGCATACTTTATATCGAAATAAAGATCAAAACAAATCCTTAAATTTTCATGCAGAACATCAAAGCTCAATTAACCTCTAACTAGGTTAATTTCTCAGTCAAAGTTGCAATCATAATTAAAGTCAAAAGTCAACCCTATCACACATAAACTTTGACTGATCATAACTTTCACTTCCGATATCGAAAAATTACAAACTTTATGGCTACAGAAAGCTCTTAACATAACCTACAAGTTTCATGTAGATCATTTTCTCAAATTTTGACTAAATTAAAAGTCAACTCTCAAGGGCCAAAAAGTCAAGCTTTTTCACAATTTTTCATATTTTCACACTTTCTCTTTTTATTCATGATTTTCAACTTAATTTCAATCAACTCATCCACTTTAAACTTGTATAATCCATACAAATCTATTCAAATTTCAAAATCATCAAACTCCATCAATTCTTTTTCTCATCAATTTCTTAAAACATAATCACATCTAATACAAACTTCCCATACGAACTTACTTATTTCATATTTTTATATTTTAAAAGTCACTTAAAGATCGGGTCCAACATTTCTCCCCTCTTAAAGAATTTCGTCCTCGAAATTCATACTCGAGTAAACACCAAGTAACTCATCCTTGCATAAATTTCTTTCTAAACAAAGTTCATCAAACACTTTCTTACTAATTTCTTTCCAAAACTCATAATCAAATCACTTTTCTTATCTACGTTCCTCATCATATCTCTTCACATTATTTCACTTTTTGTATCTCATAACACCCATATCATCTCAAAGCACTATATCTATAACTTATTATTTCTTCATATATGGACACAAGTCAATGGTCCATTTCTTAAGGAACCCTAATATGGTTCACTCATCATTTAAATCTTTATCATCATGACATCTTTCAAATAGTCATACTTTCATCTCAAAGAAATATAATCAAATCAATTTCATCCAAATGTTATCATTAAGTTCAAATCTCAATTTTCCATCATCACAAACCTAAAATTCATTAAAGTTCTTAACCCTCATCGAACACTTAATTAGGTCTTCACATAATTCATAAAAATCCATCTCCATGCTCATCTTTCACTCACAAATGGATATACAAAATCAAATCATCCTAATTCCTCATGAACTTCAAATCTCAATTTCATGCACAATTTCCTAAAATCACTTAACATTCTTATCATCTTCATCTATCAAGCACTTTAGTATGCACTCTATCTTTATCACAATCTCACAAATTTTATGCTTGAACACTCTTATACAAATCAGTTAGACACAAACGCCCAAGTACGATCATAATACTGAGCTCTGATACCATAAATGTTAGGACCCGATCCGGGAACCGGATCCCAACCGAAAAACGGAACGGAAAGACGGAAAATCGAAAAGCGAGAAATCGCTAATCGGAATACAAATCGCATCATCAGAGCGAAACGAATACTCGGAAAATTGTGCATTGGAAATACGAATAACAAAGCGGAGAAACTCGAAAGGCAGAATTCCGAATCGAATGCGAATCGAAAAAAATCAAACTAAAACAAACACCGACATCCGTTTCAAACATGAAGCATAGCAAACTCATCGCGTTGAAAACCTTACGACATTTCAAATCCGGTATAAAGATTTTTTTCTTTCTTATTCCTTGTCTTTTCTTTCTTAATCACTTTATTCAAATCATAACCATTCCATACAATTCCCTTTTTTGGAAACACATCCTCACCAATTTCAATTCACTTAATTCATCTTAATCATTTCTTATACAATTATATAAATCCTCAAATTCATTTCTTTAAACCCATTTTACCGAAATTTTACCAAAATTTCGGCAGCATAACAGCTGTATTTATCCTACCCCAAAAATTCCTGCAAAAGCAAAATACACTTCTAACATCACAAAATCTAGAATCATCGGACTCTCCCGTTAGGAATCCAAACACCAGCAACAACACAACCTTAGTTCTAAACACTTCATAAATGCATTCCATAATACATGTCTCAATCCGAACCAAGTCATTCATATACATAACCATGCACAATTCATAACCATAATCATAAACAAACTCAATTCCAATATGTATCCATCCTTCAATTCCAACCATTTATTTACATTCCAAACTGAATACACGTCTAATTTCAACGGTGTTCTAAGTCATACTCAATTACGCATAAAGCAAAAGCATATAAAAATATCGGGCCGACATCATACTCGTCTTCCATCCGATCTCCTAATTGAAAACCTGGAGATGGGGATGAAAGGGGGGTGAGCACAAAGCTCGTAGATAATATATTTATAAACTGAACAATAAACGGAAAAAGTCTTTTATTTTTCAAACTTTTCAAACATTTCCCATTTAAGAATTTCTCCAAAAACTCAATTTTTAAACCTTTCAATTTCATCAATACTTTCTAAGATTTTTCTCAAAATTTTCATTTGTTTCAAAACATTTATATCCAGTTTCAGGAATTTCCTGCTTGAAAATTTTACTTTTCGCTTCTCAAAATCTCAAACCTTTTTCAAAACATGTACATCTTAAACATGAATGCATCACATCATAGTGTATCACATCATAATCAAATTAAAAACACATAACACATCAGAATTGGTTTGGTTCGGTTCAAAGCAGACGATCGCACATTCTGCATAGCGGTTACATGCGACCATAAATGAGGGGAGTCCGAGATCGAACTCCTATACCACTAGCGGGCGGTGGGAGAAGGCTATAACAAGTAGAGGCAATGACTCACAAAAGGACCTGACCAAACCCACTTAACACATAACTAAAACGAATTGATTGTTCAAGGCACTTTTCGAAAATCTTGAATTTTTTTTTACCTTTTTCAACTCATATCATCAAATTGTGTCATAGATGACACAAGCATATATCCACATAATTGCACATAATCAATCTAATGCAATTTACGTAAACCACATATCAATATATGTACAAATTCTTTAAATCATTCAAATCATAAATCACATAATTTGAAAACCATGAAATTCATAAGTCTTGTATTTTCTAAAACTCCTTTTACTCCTTTGAAATCATAATTTCAAACATTTACATCCTTTTTCAAACATTTTTATCCATAATAATTTATCAAAAATCAAATTTTGCTTTCTTTAATTTTCAAAAATTCACATTTAGCTTATAATTCAATAAATAAATATACTACCCACCTCATATCCATGCTAGCATCTTGTCCAATGCTTCAATTTGACCTTTTCTCCTTTCTTCCTTCCAATTGAAAATTCTCTAAATCAATTTCATCAAAATTTAATCTCATAAATAACTTAATCCTTCAATTTGATGCATAAGTCATCAATTCTTACTAATTCCAAGATAGTTACATCACTAATTCCAAAAACCCCCAAATTACAAATTGAACCTAAACCAATCCAATCAAATTCAATATCATAATTAACTTAATTTCTCAAATTGAACTTAGGAAATATCAATTCCTCTCATATTCAAGCTATTTCAATCTCCAATTTTGAAAATCCCCAATTTTCAAAATTGGCCTAAACCAATTTGCACAAATTCAATATCATAAAACATAATTTCTTCAAAATTGATTCCATGTTTCATCAATTAATGCTATTATTGATGATTCTACACCATTAATTCACAAAATTTGGGAAAATCCCCAAATTCCAAATTAAGCCTAAACCCCCAATTTACAATTTTTCAAATTAAACTTCACCTAAAGCATAAATATCAAAATTAACTTAGGATATCTCAAATTCATCACTAATTCAAGCAATCTAAAGCAATAATTTCAAAAACCCCCAAATTTCTTCTTCACTAAGCTTTCTCTCTCTAGAATCTTCCATAACCAAAATTAAACATAACCTAAGGCATAAATATCAAAATCAACTTCATGAATCACAAACCCATGTCATTATCCATATTTCTAAACCAAAAATTCATCAAAATCTCAAAGTAGAAAAATTTCTCTTACCTCTTTCTCTTTAAAATTCGGATTTTCATGGATTAAAGAAAAGGTCTCTTCGTTTCCCATCTTTTTCCTTCATGTATCTACTCCAAACTCATGCTAAAAGCCCTCAAAAATTCGAAAATTTGTTTTCTCTCTCATCTTCCTCCATAACCGAAGCTTCCACTCTCTTCTTCTTCTTATTTTCTTCTTTTCTTCTCTTCTTTTCTACTTATTTCGTAAGTTGCAGATGTAAAAACGACAATCCCTTATGTTTTCTGCCATGTCATTAAAATGGAGGGTAAATGACCATTTTGCCCTCACTTGTTGACCAAATTCCAAAATTGCCCTAACTTCATTTATACATGCGGATCTGATTTGCACTATCAATTTGAAGGAATTTGTTAAAACTTTCTTCTCGAGAAATGTTCCTCTCAACCATACGAATCCAACGCCACTGACCGCGCTCAATTCCGATCACTACATCAAAAGTTATGCGCAAAACAGTTCGGGAATATCCATATTCTAACACATTTTCCATGTACGATTATTCCGTCCAAAAATTGATATTCTTAATCCCAGAATTGAAACTCGATGTCTTCATAAAAATTGTAGCCTTATGACTCTAGTTTAATTCAAAACAAGAATCGCCTCATTCCAATTATCAGATCAAAAGTTATGCTTAAAATACTCTCAGGTGTTCCCAATCCAAAAATTACACCCTAATCCGAACTTAAATTCAGAAATTAAAAGTCTTAGGGGCAAAATTGACATTTCATGTCTTCATATGATTTGTAGCCCTTTGTCTTATCTTTATTTCTCCTCAAGAATTGCTTCAATCGGATCTCTACAGATCCCGAATTTTACAAAATACTGAATCATGTTTGGAAAATTTCCCAACTAACTTTGATTAAATTAATCACCATTAATTTAATCTTAAAAATTCACAAATTTCTATGAGGATGTAGATAATTGTCTTAGGAATCCAACGCCTTAAGAATCAACTCAATCGGATGTCGGATGGAAAAGATATGAGCAAAATAGTGAAGAAAGGTCGGATTTGAGAAAGTAAAGTCAAGAAAACCAAAGAATCAAAACGGCGTCGTGCGGGCTAGGTCGCCCTGGTGACGCGTCGCCGTAGTGATGGCGGGCGTTCCACCCGCGTCACCCTAGCGACGCGAGCTAAACGCTCGCCATCGCTAGGGCAATGTGTCGCCCTAGTGACGGGGATAAAAAGTTTTTCCTCTCTTTTTTTTTCACATAAAAATTCAAAACTTTCAAAATTCATAACTCTTAATCCCGAACTCCAATTTTGACAAACTTAGTCTCTACAGAAAGCTTGAGGGAAGCTCTATATCTTCCACGAAGGGCATAAAACCCAATTTGACTCCTACGGGAGTTCATTTTCCGGTCAAAGATACTATCCTCTAATAATCATGCTAAAACCACAATATAAACTTGTAAAAATCATAACTTATTATTCCGAGATCGAAAAATTGCATACTTTATATCGAAATAAAGATCAAAACAAATCCTTAAATTTTCATGCAGAACATCAAAGCTCAATTAACCTCTAACTAGGTTAATTTCTCAGTCAAAGTTGCAATCATAATTAAAGTCAAAAGTCAACCCTATCACACATAAACTTTGACTGATCATAACTTTCACTCCCGATATCGAAAAATTACAAACTTTATGGCTACAGAAAGCTCTTAACATAACCTACAAGTTTCATGTAGATCATTTTCTCAAATTTTGACTAAATTAAAGTCAACTCTCAAGGGCCAAAAGTCAAGCTTTTCACAATTTTCATATTTTCACACTTTCTCTTTTTATTCATGATTTTCAACTTAATTTCAATCAACTCATCCACTTTAAACTTGTATAATCCATACAAATCTATTCAAATTTCAAAATCATCAAACTCCATCAATTCTTTTTCTCATCAATTTCTTAAAACATAATCACATCTAATACAAACTTCCCATACGAACTTACTTATTTCATATTTTTTATATTTTTAAAAGTCACTTAAAGATCGGGGTCCAACATTTCTCCCCCTCTTAAAAGAATTTCGTCCTCGAAATTCATACTCGAGTAAACACCAAGTAACTCATCCTTGCATAAATTTCTTTCTAAACAAAGTTCATCAAACACTTTCTTACTAATTTCTTTCCAAAACTCATAATCAAATCACTTTTCTTATCTACATTCCTCATCATATCTCTTCACATTATTTCACTTTTTGTATCTCATAACACCCATATCATCTCAAAGCACTATATCTATAACTTATTATTTCTTCATATATGGACACAAATCAATGGTCCATTTCTTAAGGAACCCTAATATGGTTCACTCATCATTTAAATCTTTATCATCATGACATCTTTCAAATAGTCATACTTTCATCTCAAAGAAATATAATCAAATCAATTTCATCCAAATGTTATCATTAAGTTCAAATCTCAATTTTCCATCATCACAAACCTAAAATTCATTAAAGTTCTTAACCCTCATCGAACACTTAATTAGGTCTTCACATAATTCATAAAAATCCATCTCCATGCTCATCTTTCACTCACAAATGGATATACAAAATCAAATCATCCTAATTCCTCATGAACTTCAAATCTCAATTTCATGCATAATTTCCTAAAATCACTTAACATTCTTATCATCTTCATCTATCAAGCACTTTAGTATGCACTCTATCTTTATCACAATCTCACAAATTTTATGCTTGAACACTCTTATACAAATCAGTTAGACACAAACGCCCAAGTACGATCATAATACTGAGCTCTGATACCATAAATGTTAGGACCCGATCCGGGAACCGGATCCCAACCGAAAAACGGAACGGAAAGACGGAAAATCGAAAATCGAGAAATCGCTAATCGGAATACAAATCGCATCATCAGAGCGAAAAGAACACTTGGAAAATTGTGCATTGGAAATACGAATAACAAAGCGGAGAAACTCGAAAGGCAGAATTCCGAATCGAATGCGAATCGAAAAAAATCAAACTAAAACAAACACCGACATCCGTTTCAAACATGAAGCATAGCAAACTCATCGCGTTGAAAACCTTACGACATTTCAAATCCAGTATAAATTTTTTTTTCTTTCTTATTCCTTGTCTTTTCTTTCTTAATCACTTTATTCAAATCATAACCATTCCATACAATTCCCTTTTTTGGAAACACATCCTCACCAATTTCAATTCACTTAATTCATCTTAATCATTTCTTATACAATTATATAAATCCTCAAATTCATTTCTTTAAACCCATTTTACCAAAATTTTACCAAAATTTCGGCAGCATAACAGTTGTATTTATCCTACGCCAAAAATTCCTGCAAAAGCAAAATACACTTCTAACATCACAAAATCTAGAATCATCGGACTCTCCCGTTAGGAATCCAAACACCAGCAACAACACAACCTTAGTTCTAAACACTTCATAAATGCATTCCATAATACATGTCTCAATCCGAACCAAGTCATTCATATACATAACCATGCACAATTCATAACCATAATCATAAACAAACTCAATTCCAATATGTATCCATCCTTCAATTCCAACCATTTATTTACATTCCAAACTGAATACACGTCTAATTTCAACGGTGTTCTAAGTCATACTCAATTACGCATAAAGCAAAAGCATATAAAAATATCGGGCCGACATCATACTCGTCTTCCATCCGATCTCCTAATTGAAAACCTGGAGATGGGGATGAAAGGGGGGTGAGCACAAAGCTCGTGGATAATATATTTATAAACTGAACAATAAGCGGAAAAAGTCTTTTATTTTTCAAACTTTTCAAACATTTCTCATTTAAGAATTTCTCCAAAAACTCAATTTTTAAACCTTTCAATTTCATCAATACTTTCTAAGATTTTTCTCAAAATTTTCATTTGTTTCAAAACATTTATATCCAGTTTCAGGAATTTCCTGCTTGAAAATTTTACTTTCTCGTTTCTCAAAATCTCAAACCTTTTTCAAAACATATACGGTCTTAAACATGAATGCATCACATCATAGTGTATCACATCATAATCAAATTAAAACACATAACACATCGTAATTGGTTTGGTTCGATTCAAAGCAGACGTATCGCACATTCCGCATAAGCGGTTCATGCGACCATGAGCGAGGGGAGTCCGAGATCGAACTCCTATGCCACTAGCGAGCGGTGGGAGAAGGCTATAACAAGTAGAGGCAATGACTCACAAAAAGACTGACCAAACCCACTTAACACATAACGAAAAGAATTGATTGCAGAAGGCACTTTTGAAAATCTTGAATTTTTTTACCTTTTCAACTCATATCATCAAATTGTGTCATAGGCGACACAAGCATATATCCACATAATTGCACATAATCAATCTAATGCAATTTCGTAAACCACATATCAATATATGTACAAATTCTTTAAATCATTCAAATCATAAATCACATAATTTGAAAACCATGAAATTCATAAGTCTTGTATTTTCTAAAACTCCTTTTACTCCTTTGAAATCATAATTTCAAACATTTACATCCTTTTTCAAACATTTTTATCCATAATAATTTATCAAAAATCAAATTTTGCTTTCTTTAATTTTCAAAAATTCACATTTAGCTTATAATTCAATAAATAAATATACTACCCACCTCATATCCATGCTAGCATCTTGTCCAATGCTTCAATTTGACCTTTTCTCCTTTCTTCCTTCCAATTGAAAATTCCCTAAATCAATTTCATCAAAATTTAATCTCATAAATAACTTAATCCTTCAATTTGATGCATAAGTCATCAATTCTTACTAATTCCAAGATAGTTACATCACTAATTCCAAAAACCCCCAAATTACAAATTGAACCTAAACCAATCCAATCAAATTCAATATCATAATTAACTTAATTTCTCAAATTGAACTTAGGAAATATCAATTCCTCTCATATTCAAGCTATTTCAATCTCCAATTTTGAAAATCCCCAATTTTCAAAATTGGTCTAAACCAATTTGCACAAATTCAATATCATAAAACATATTTTCTTCAAAATTGATTCCATGTTTCATCAATTAATGCTATTATTGATGATTCTACACCATTAATTCACAAAATTTGGGAAAATCCCCAAATTCCAAATTAAGCCTAAACCCCCAATTTACAATTTTTCAAATTAAACTTCACCTAAAGCATAAATATCAAAATTAACTTAGGATATCTCAAATTCATCACTAATTCAAGCAATCTAAAGCAACAATTTCAAAAACCCCCAAATTTCACTATTCATCATCTTCTTCACTAAGCTTTCTCTCTCTAGAATCTTCCATAACCAAAATTAAACATAACCTAAGGCATAAATATCAAAATCAACTTCATGAATCACAAACCCATGTCATTATCCATATTTCTAAACCAAAAATTCATCAAAATCTCAAAGTAGAAAAATTTCTCTTACCTCTTTCTCTTTAAAATTCGGATTTTCATGGCTTAAAGAAAAGGTCTCTTCGTTTCCCATCTTTTTCCTTCATGTATCTACTCCAAACTCATGCTAAAAGCCCTCAAAAATTCGAAAATTTGTTTTCTCTCTCATCTTCCTCCATAACCGAAGCTTCCACTCTCTTCTTCTTCTTATTTTCTTCTTTTCTTCTCTTCTTTTCTACTTATTTCGTAAGTTGCAGATGTAAAAACGACAATCCCTTATGTTTTCTGCCATGTCATTAAAATGGAGGGTAAATGACCAATTTGCCCTCACTTGTTGACCAAATTCCAAAATTGCCCCTAACTTCATTTATACATGCGGATCTGATTTGCACTATCAATTTGAAGGAATTTGTTAAAACTTTCTTCTCGAGAAATGTTCCTCTCAATCATACGAATCCAACGCCACTGACCGCGCTCAATTCGATCACTACATCAAAAGTTATGCATAAAGCAGTTCGGAATATCCATATTCTAACACATTTTCATGTACGATTATTCCGTCCAAAAATTGACATTCTTAATCCCAGAATTGAAACTCGATGTCTTCATAAAAATTGTAGCCTTATGACTCTAGTTTAATTCAAAACAAGAATCGCCTCATTCCAATTCTCAGATCAAAAGTTATGCTTAAAATACTCTCAGGTGTTCCCAATCCAAAAATTACACCCTAATCTGAACTTAAATTCAGAAATTAAAAGTCTTAGGGGCAAAATTGACATTTCATGTCTTCATATGATTTGTAGCCCTTTGTCTTATCTTTATTTTGCCTCAAGAATTGCTTCAATCGGATCTCTACAGATCCCAAATTTTACAAAATACTGAATCATGTTCGGAAAATTTCCCAACTAACTTTGATTAAATTAATCACCATTAATTTAATCTTAAAAATTCACAAATTTCTACGAGAATGTAGATAATTGTCTTAGGAATCCAACGCCTTAAGAATCAACTCAATCGGATGTCGGATGGAAAAGATATGAGCAAAATAGTGAAGAAAGGTCGGATTTGAGAAAGTAAAGTCAAGAAAACCAAAGAATCAAAACGGCGTCGTGCGGGCTAGGTCGCCCTGGTGACGCGTCGCCCTGGTGACGCGGGTGGAACGCCCGCCATCACTACGGCGACGCGTCGCCCTAGCGACGCGAGCTAAACGCTCGCCATCGCTAGGGCGATGTGTCGCCCTAGTGACGGGGATAAAAAGTTTTTCCTCTTTTTTTTTCACATAAAAATCCAAAACTTTCAAAATTTATAACTCTTAATCCCGAACTCCAATTTTGACAAACTTAGTCTCTACAGAAAGCTTGAGGGAAGCTCTATATCTTCCATGAAGGGCATAAAACCCAATTTGTAACACCCCACTCCCGTAAGACCCGAACCTGATATCGTTGGTGATGTCCGAGTCCGTGCCCCGCGAGAGTGGCGTACTACATCAGTCGATTTAAAACTCAGTATGCATTTTTTTTTAAGCCACTGATTCCACGTTAACGTGGCAAACGCAGTAAGTAATTAAAATCCGTGTTCAATATAAACCAGTTTCCGTTATTACAGTCATCCAAAAATAATTTACAATCAGTCAATGCAGTAAAACATCAAAACCACAATGGGCTCAGTAAAAATACAAAGCCTTGTTATACAGTGATTACGAAACACAATTTACTAAGACACTAATGCAGACGCGAACTGATCCCGATCTCTAACCTTTACTCGACTACGATGAGACATACTCCGTGTCAGCGGGGTATTCTTCAGGAACTGAAAAATAGATGCAAACTTTGGGTGAGTTTTGCGAACTCAGTGAGAAACCATCATCGATGGTTCACTCAAATCATGCATTACGCCCATGGCGTAAAGATGCGATCGTAATAATCAATTACCAGTAAGCAGTCAATAACAATTTACAGTAATATGAAACCATTCACAGTAATTCATACCATTATGAAAGCAGTATATGTCACAGAACAGTCATTTGTGCAAATGCAATGCATATGTGACTCTTTCGATTATTCAAGATTGTGCCCAAGTGCGCGATCGGTGTTCGATGGGGACGATCGAGGATTTCTCCCCTCGGGCTCGAGGCGGTCGAGATGATATGAGAGCTCGAAGCTCTTATCAGTAAAAATAGCAACTTGGGGCACGTCCATTATCTGATCATGCAATTATGCATGCAGTGCAGTATTCAGTGAATGTACAGTGTTTGGCTATAAAGCCCAATGTAGCAGTAAGTCAATGATATGGCTATAAAGCCCAGTATAGCAGTGTTCAGTATGATGGCTATAAAGCCCAGTCTGTCATTATCAGTATCATTCAGTACAGTAAAATCATACAAAACAATCCCATATATGCCAGTAGTCATGCAGTGATCATTCAATTCACTTTTGCACGTAATTCACGTTGAGCATGTAAACAACCAGAAATTTGAGAAACCAACTAGGTTACTCACCTATTACTTCGAGCTAATGCCGGAAGTCTCGTGACGTCGGTCAATCGACGCTCCAATTGGGCCTCTATATGAATCAGAAAAAGCACGAGTCACTAAATATGAAATTTGTGCTCATGTTGATGAGATATGCATGTTCATGAATTTCCCGGCCCTAATCCCTTTTTTTCCATTATAAAAATTCTATCAAAAATTAGAAATCCATTGGCGCTGACGGTGTGCAATTCGGACCTCTATAGGTCCCCCAATTAAATAAAACAGTGATTACCGAACAATTATCCGGGGCCACGTCAATTTCCCGTCCAAAAATTCCCAAATTCTCACAAAATGAAATTAAATATTATACGAATCCGATGCCTCAAGAATCAGGTCAATCGGACGTCGGACGGAAAAGAAATTGACAAAAGAAACAAGTAGGTCGCTTAATGCCATTGAAATTCTACCTCTCTTCCTTCCCCTTTCTTTTTTTATTGCCAATCAGAATTGCCAACAACCATAATTCTTAACACACAAATCGGAAAAATACAAACCATAGCTGGTTGGAAAGGTCATGAAAAGCTCTACAATTCTCAAGAAGACCATAAAAATCAATTCCAACCCTAAGGGTGTCAAATATCCCATCAAAGTTACTGACCTACTCAAAATCTACCAACACAGGACAGTACTTTGCAAATTCAAGAAATCACTGATTCTTAAGCTAAAAATTACCACATAAATATGCTCAATAAGTTTACAATGTCATCTACAAATTTCATGAACAACCCAAAATCAAACTCCATTGCTAACTTGGTCAATTAATTCACCTAATGTTACTGTCTCTGAAATCCTTCAATGTGGGCAGTAACCTTACAACAAGAATAACTCCATATATACAAGTCAGTAAAATCAGAACTTTATATCCCTGAAAAGATAACATCTCAAACTTCAATTTTCATGAAGCACTTAACATCCAATTCGATCTCTAACAATTTCAAAACTGTTATGGAAGTTTCTGCCATGATCAGCACCTAACTTCCTAAAGCAGATTCAGTTTTTGTAAAATCATAACTCCCAAATCTGACTTCCAAAAATTATAAGCCATATATCATTCTCAATATCAATAATTCATCCAGAACTCTTCAGTACATTTCAAACTCCAACTCAATTCACAAAAATTACTAAAATTCCTCCAAACCCGAATGTGCACTAAATGTGCCCATCCAACTAGGTTTCATCACAAAGCATAAAACCAGCCAATAGTTATCAGGTCATATCTCCTAATATACAACTAGAAAAATATCAAGATCAGTAGCAATGGAAAGATAATTCAATATGCTACAACTTCCATGAAGACCATTCTCCCTAATTCCATCTCAATAAATTCAGAAAAATCAGCAAAGTTCATATGTTGTGGTTTCGGTTACTGTTCACAAGTAATGGAACAGTAACTTTCCATTCAAAACTTCACCCTTCTATCATTGAAATTTAACAACACCTATTTCACACTAAATTGAAGTCAACAAATCAAAGTTTCAGTGACCACAAACATTGCCTCATTTGCATAACTACACTATGAGTTATGGTCAAAACAGTGCAATAGGTCAAATATCAATTTTCCAGCTTTACTTCTCTATTCACTTCCTTTCATTCCTATAGCCTTCCTACATCCATAAGCATCTCAATTGGACACAAAATCAGTCCCTATATCATATCTACATTCACTAGGCATTCTTACCAAAAATTGGCAGCACTAACCTCTTCCCTTTCCATGCACAATTAATCATCAATATGAATTCAAAATCAAGCTAAAACCAAACTTAACCATTACCATTCATTATTCTAACATGCCTTACATTTATACCCATTAATTTATACTAAAATTTTCATTAAGGTAAAGCATCAATAAGCTTAATAACAATACCACAATCCCCTTTAGATGCTCCTAACTACCATGATTCATAAACTACATAATCAAAGCATAAGTAAACACTTACCAATTCAAGCTTTTTCCATCTTCAAACCAAACTCTCTTCAATTCTTTAGTTACCACTCTCACTCAACACCTTCTCCACTCTATTCTTACACATGCAAGTGTAAGGTCCTCTTAGAAAGGAAGGAGCTTGGTTGCATAAAGAGGAGCTCTTGAATTTGGAGGAAAGTTGATGGAGAAGATGCAAAATTCGATGGAGATGTTCCAAAGACAAGTGAATTTTCGGTGGAGCTTCAACATAAGCCAAAATTTTCACCTTTTTCATTCTCTCACAAGGCAACCACCGTGGGAAAGGGAGTGAGCAAACCAATAAAGCCATAAATGTAAAGGAAAAGATGGCAAAATGTGATTGGATCCAATTTTCCAAAGAAAAGTCAAAGAAGGTCTTTAATAAAAATTGATCCAATTCACAATAATTCTCCACCCAATTTCGGTTCCTACAACTTTCAAGGGTCCCTTTATGGGTCCCACCAAATAATAGTTCCAAATAACAGTAGAAAAATCAACCAGTTCGCCACTTGGCGATTTATCCGGTCCAAGAATTTTCCCCGAATCATTTTTCTGAGAATTAATGAAATTCTCCAAAATTATAAAACATGTAACAGTGCACTCCAAATAATTTTTCAATCACGAAAATCACCTTTTCTACCCCAAAACATGTTTAGACCGATTCTGGCGATTTTGTCGGTCAGGAATTTTCTCAGAAAATTCGGAAAAATTCTGAAAATCCTTAAAATCTATAACGCTTAATAGACTCGAATAATTTTTCCAAACCCATTAACCACGTTAATCCCAATAAAATTGCTTTAGGCCTAATTACCAGGAATTATCATGAATGCATAAACCGTAATTCCATGTACACAATTGATCTGTATCAATCCTATTATGCATGAACGATTACTAAATATTCCTATTAGTCTCATCCTATGCCAATTTTACTATTTTACCCTTCCAGGAGGGGGTGGGATGTTACAATTCTCCCTCCTTATAAGAATTTCGTCCTCGAAATTCTCAGTCGACGGTTTACTATGACAGTAATCACATGATTCTACATATCCCATACACTTTTCCACTTAATGATTCACTTGTCGGTGATCACAATAACCACTCTCGGTCAGTGGTTCGATTACTAATTTGGCTAACTCATTATCACTTAGGACGATGAGAGCGGATTCGACAAGACTATTAGTTGGCGATCTCATTTTCTTAGCTATCTCACTTGCCATTTCTAGAATAGCCATTACTGTGGTTCCGATATGTAGCTTCGATTCGGTATTTTGAATCTATTCACCGATCACATTTTATCCTTCTAATACCTTTTCACCAATGCCATATAGTCCAATTTATATTCCATTGAGTACATCTCCATTTCTTTGGTACCTCTCTTTACCACGTCAGGGATGATTTACATTCCTTTGGTACCAATACTGTGACATTTAACTCCACTTCACTATAATCAGTAACAATGTACCTAATGCAGTCATTTATTATATGCCATTCACTTTATATTTAAATTCGATTCTCGTAAGACAATTCACTATTCTATAGTGTTCTCACACTTTCTCCGGATATACAGTTTACTCTGTCTCATTTGTCCGATCCGATTCCACTTTAGCTAACCATGCAGTTTCTCAGTCACTTCCCTTTGTTTCACTTATTACAGTCAATCTTTGACTCTCATTAGGCACTATACAGTGTAACAGTATATTCTTCCAATAAATCAGAACTCTATATTACGATCATAATCAAACCTTTTTCCTGTTGAACACTCAAACTATAAACACTTGAGCCAATAATCACTTCATTCTATACCTATAATTACTCAATTTTACCTTTCAAATATACTTACTAGAATGTCTAACTTTGACTGTTCACTTTCTTGTTCTAACACTTTTATCGGGTACACATACTTCTTCTTCGACTTTTTCACTGTTGTTGTTTTTTTTTTATTCCAATTCCATTCGTACATTCAACTCATCATAAAATTTATCACTTTACTTTCTGCACTCTTAACCATTCTTATCACTAGATTTACAACTTCAATTTTCCAGAAACACTTCACAATTACCCATAATCGCTTGACACTCATTGAAAATCCCAATATCGTAATTAATCATTCATTGCAGCATTATCATTCACCGATTGAGTTTAGTAGGCGAATTGTTCGTTCATTCTGACATTGTCGTATTTACACGGTCTCTTTCCTCAAATTAACACGGTATATCCTTATAGGAATCTCGGTCTCCATGACTTTCACTCATGAGCATGACACCAATACCATTTATCAACGTCGATTCAATTTATTTCATACCCGTTCAACATATTGTCTCGATTCAACACTCACCGCCCACTCTTCCAATGTATGTTTATCATCGATGTCGATTCCTCAATTCATCCTATCGTTCTTTTACTTTTCACTGTTCAACACTTCTAAACACATTCATCTCTAATCACGATTACTACCATTTGCTTACCTCGCATAAATCCCTTATTAGGGTCTATTGACTTTACCATACATCTTTTACCCTTTTCATTGAGTCCACAATCGAGTGTATCTGCAATTTCTTTATGAAGGTGTCACTACATCACCTCATTGTCGGTTCCCTTTTGAACCTCTTGTCTACATTCATTTACTCTTTTCATTTCTCTTCTCATTTGTTTTCATATCATTCATATCAACACATGTTAATACCTTATCATCCATATTTAAACCTCCAAAATTTCCATTTTATTTTAGTATCTCACTTTTCGGTTTGGGACTCTTTTATTCATCGTTTCAAATCTGGATTCCTTAATGATTTTGCCTCGGATCGATTCACTTCACATTGCAATAGGATTACCTCAATTAAAATTTCACTTATGTTGGATACTTTACATTTCTGTACACAATGAGATAACCTCAACAATATGAGTTATGTCCCAATTTCACCTTTAATTTTGTCCATACTTCTATCCATTTGACCATTCGTCTTGATACCATCTTTATACGGTTCACGAAAGTCTCATCAACCAATTATTATCCCTAATTGCTTTTCAATCCTTCTTCACTATACGTACAATCTCAATTAGAACAATTTTATGCCATAATTTAAATATCAGAACATTCCTTTCACGAAGGTTCCTTATGACAGTCACTTAAACACTTTCTTTCACACTTATTCTGTAATCTATACCACAACATTTTATCCGGAAACCAATTTGTAACCCATACAATTCAGATTTCCTTAAGACTCCTATCCGTTTATATCCATCCTCAATTAAATGACTGATACCAGAATCACTTTTCAGTTCCACGCATACAGGCACACTCAGTCCACTTTTGTCTTACTTTAACCCATTAAGAACTTCACACTTAAAATCACTCTAAACCTTTACCGCTCATTTCCTCTATGGTTTCCATATGTCTGTAACATATATTTCATTAGTCACAATCAACATTACTGTCCAATAGATATCCCTAACAGTAAATCGACTTAAATGCGACAACTCTTTTCATACAACACTATTGTGGTTTCATTCTTTTCAAGGTCTTTATTTCATTCTCCCCTTATCATTAAACTGTATGACTCATTCCCATATCCGTTATGTGCAACTTGACCTTGTAAGGTCATATCAATTTGGCTTATCAGCTTATGATCATTATTATTATTATTATTATTATTTTGCTCCTTATCTTCTATTTTCCTCAAGCGATCTATGATCGGTGTTCACGATTGCCCAATACCTGACAAAATCGTTGATACCACTCCATTTTATCTCTATCTATATGCCTATCCATTTACCATTTTTCTGTCCATATACACCTAATTCAGTATTTCCCGATACACCATCAGTAGAAATCATCTGTCTGTCTTTTTCCTTTACGATTTTATCATACGAAATTCCAACCTCGAAGCACCATAATCACCTAACAATTTCAGTCTCAAACTTATGCGGTCTAGTTCATAACCATTTCCCGAATTCATTTCAGTCTATCTGTACACTTTTACATTCTTTCAGTTCTCAATAAACCGTTACAGTACTCTATTGAGCTTCTTTCCATTTCGCTATTATCTTTCGCCTATAATATCTCTCGATCTCTAACTCGAATCTGATGAATCAAAATATGCCCGATCGGACCATCTACATTTTACTCAATTCCAATATTTCCCCTTTCATGACATATACAGTCAGAACTGTAATTACCTAACCATCCCGGGCATTTTATATCACTTAGGTCTACTATAACCAATATTCTTCCCACATCTCTAGTGGACCTCTCCAAGTTCTAAACATCTTCTGTTTTCCGTCACCATAATATTGCCAGTTTAATTCGGAATTTCGTAATTAGTCTAGACCAACACAGTCATTCTACTATCACATACGAGGGTTTCTAACCCAGTACAATATCAATCTTCTTATCCATTTTTCCTTTGTCCTTTCCTAATTGATTATCCCCTTTTAGGGATTTTCACTCTAATCCAGTCTCACTCTTCTCTCACTTAATCACTTGACACTTATGCACCCTTAGGCTTTATCCTCGTGCGACTCTGACTAGGGATCAGTTACCACGGTATGCAACGACACGACTCAAATGCATGAAACCTATGTTCCAAACTGTGCCCAGATACATTACGTACTACTGGGCTCTGATACCACCTAAATGTAACACCCCACTCCCGTAAGACCCGAACCTGATATCGTTGGTGATGTCCGAGTCCGTGCCCCGCGAGAGTGGCGTACTACATCAGTCGATTTAAAACTCAGTATGCATTTTTTTTAAGCCACTGATTCCACGTTAGCGTGGCAAACGCAGTAAGTAATTAAAATCCGTGTTCAATATAAACCAGTTTCCGTTATTACAGTCATCCAAAAATAATTTACAATCAGTCAATGCAGTAAAACATCAAAACCACAATGGGCTCAGTAAAAATACAAAGCCTTGTTATACAGTGATTACGAAACACAATTTACTAAGACACTAATGCAGACGCGAACTGATCCCGATCTCTAACCTTTACTCGACTACAGTAGACATACTCCCGTGTCAACCGGGGTATTCTTCAGGACCTGAAAAATAGATGCAAACTTTGGGTGAGTTTTGCGAACTCAGTGATAAACCATCATCGATGGTTCACTCAAATCATGCATTACGCCCATGGCGTACAGCACAGTCCAGTAATAATCAATTACCAGTAAGCAGTCAATAACAATTTACAGTAATATGAAACCATTCACAGTAATTCATACCATTATGAAAGCAGTATATGTCACAGAACAGTCATTTGTGCAAATGCAATGCATATGTGACTCTTTCCAGTTATTCAGTATTGTGCCCAAGTGCTCAGTCAGTGTTCAGTGGGGACGCGTCAGGGATTTCTCCCCTCGGGCTCGAGGCCCGGTCAGTACAATATGAGAGCTCGAAGCTCTTATCAGTAAAAATAGCAACTTGGGGCACGTCCATTATCTGATCATGCAATTATGCATGCAGTGCAGTATTCAGTGAATGTACAGTGTTTGGCTATAAAGCCCAGTGTAGCAGTAAGTCAATGATATGGCTATAAAGCCCAGTATAACAGTGTTCAGTATGATGGCTATAAAGCCCAGTCTGTCATTATCAGTATCATTCAGTACAGTAAAATCATACAAAACAATCCCATACATGCCAGTAGTCATGCAGTGATCATTCAATTCACTTTTGCACGTAATTCACGTTGAGCATGTAAACAACCAGAAATTTGAGAAACCAACTAGGTTACTCACCTATTACTTCCGAGCTAATGCCGGGAAGTCTCTGTGACGTCGGTCAATCGACGCTCCAATTGGGCCTCTATATGAATCAGAAAAAGCACGAGTCACTAAATATAAAATTTGTGCTCATGTTGATGAGATATGCATGTTCATGAATTTCCCGACCCTAATCCCTTTTTTTCCATTATAAAATTCTATCAAAATTAGAAATCCATTGGCGCCGACGATTGTGCAATTCGGACCTCTATAGGTCCCCCAATTAAATAAAACAGTGATTACCGAACAATTATCCGGGGCCACGTCAATTTCCCGTCCAAAAATTCCCAAATTCTCACAAAATGAAATTAAATATTATACGAATCCGATGCCTCAAGAATCAGGTCAATCGGACGTCGGACGGAAAAGAAATTGACAAAAGAAACAAGTAGGTCGCTTAATGCCATTGAAATTCTACCTCTCTTCCTTCCCCTTTCTTTTTTTATTGCCAATCAGAATTGCCAACAACCATAATTCTTAACACACAAATCGGAAAATACAAACCATAGCTGGTTGGAAAGGTCATGAAAAGCTCTACAATTCTCAAGAAGACCATAAAAATCAATTCCAACCCTAAGGGTGTCAAATATCCCATCAAAGTTACTGACCTACTCAAAATCTACCAACACAGGACAGTACTTTGCAAATTCAAGAACTCACTGATTCTTCAGCTAAAAATTACCACATAAATATGCTCAATAAGTTTACAATGTCATCTACAACTTTCATGAACAACCCAAAATCAAACTCCATTGCTAACTTGGTCAATTAATTCACCTAATGTTACTGTCTCTGAAATCCTTCAATGTGGGCAGTAACCTTACAACAAGAATAACTCCATATATACAAGTCAGTAAAATCAGAACTTTATATCCCTGAAAAGATAACATCTCAAAATTCAATTTTCATGAAGCACTTAACATCCAATTCGATCTCTAACAATTTCAAAACTGTTATGGAAGTTTCTGCCATGATCAGCACCTAACTTCCTAAAGCAGATTCAGTTTTTGTAAAATCATAACTCCCAAATCTCACTTCCAAAAATTATAAGCCATATATCATTCTCAATATCAATAATTCATCCAGAACTCTTCAGTACATTTCAAACTCCAACTCAATTCACAAAAATTACTAAAATTCCTCCAAACCCGAATGTGCACTAAATGTGCCCATCCAACTAGGTTTCATCACAAAGCATAAAACCAGCCAATAGTTATCAGGTCATATCTCCTAATATACAACTAGAAAAATATCAAGATCAGTAGCAATGGAAAGATAATTCAATATGCTACAACTTCCATGAAGACCATTCTCCCTAATTCCATCTCAATAAATTCAGAAAAATCAGCAAAGTTCATATGTTGTGGTTTCGGTTACTGTTCACAAGTAATGGAACAGTAACTTTCCATTAAAAAATTCACCCTTCTATCATTGAAATTTAACAACACCTATTTCACACTAAATTGAAGTCAACAAATCAAAGTTTCAGTGACCATAAACATTGCCTCATTTGCATAACTACACTATGAGTTATGGTCAAAACAGTGCAATAGGTCAAATATCAATTTTCCAGCTTTACTTCTCTATTCACTTCCTTTCATTCCTATAACCTTCCTACATCCATAAGCATCTCAATTGGACACAAAATCAGTCCCTATATCATATCTACATTCACTAGGCATTCTTACCAAAAATTGGCAGCACTAACCTCTTCCCTTTCCATGCACAATTAATCATCAATATGAATTCAAAATCAAGCTAAAACCAAACTTAACCATTACCATTCATTATTCTAACATGCCTTACATTTATACCCATTAATTTATACTAAAATTTTCATTAAGGTAAAGCATCAATAAGCTTAATAACAATACCACAATCCCCTTTAGATGCTCCTAACTACCATGATTCATAAACTACATAATCAAAGCATAAGTAAACACTTACCAATTCAAGCTTTTTCCATCTTCAAACCAAACTCTCTTCAATTCTTTAGTTACCACTCTCACTCAACACCTTCTCCACTCTATTCTTACACATGCAAGTGTAAGGTCCTCTTAGAAAGGAAGGAGCTTGGTTGCATAAAGAGGAGCTCTTGAATTTGGAGGAAAGTTGATGGAGAAGATGCAAAATTCGATGGAGATGTTCCAAAGACAAGTGAATTTTGGTGGAGCTTCAACATAAGCCAAAATTTTCACCTTTTCATTCTCTCACAAGGCAACCACCGTGGGAAAGGGAGTGAGCAAACCAATAAAGCCATAAATGTAAAGGAAAAGATGGCAAAATGTGATTGGATCCAATTTTCCAAAGAAAAGTCAAAGAAGGTCTTTAATAAAATTGATCCAATTCACAATAATTCTCCACCCAATTTCGGTTCCTACAACTTTCAAGGGTCCTTTATGGGTCCCACCAAATAATAGTTCCAAATAATAGTAGAAAAATCAACCGGTTAGCCACTTGGCGATTTATCCGATCGAGAATTTTCCCGAATCATTTTACGAGAATTAATGAAATTCTCCAAAATTATAAAACATGTAACGATGCACTCCAAATAATTTTTCAATCACGAAAATCACCTTTTCTACCCCAAAACATGTTTAGACCGATTCTGGCGATTTTGTCGATTAAGGAATTTTCTCCGAAAATTCGGAAAAATTCTGAAAATCCTTAAAATCTATAACGCTTAATAAGACTCGAATAATTTTTCCAAACCCATTAACCACGTTAATCCCAATAAAATTGGTTTAGGCCCAATTCAAGGAATTATCATGAATGCATAAACCGTAATTCCATGTACACAATTGATCGTGTATCAATCCTATTATCATGAACAAGACTAAATATTCCTATTAGTCTCATCCTATGCCAATTTTACTATTTTACCCTTCCGGGAGGGGTGGGATGTTACAATTCTCCCTCCTTATAAGAATTTCGTCCTCGAAATTCTCAAATCGACGATTCACTATAACAAGAATCACATGATTCTACATATCCCATACACTTTTCCACTTAATGATTCACTTGTCGGTGATCACAATAACCACTCTCGGTTAGTGGTTGATTACTAATTTGGCTAACTCATTATCACTTAGGGACGATGAGCGGATTCGACAAGACTATTAGTTGGCGATCTCATTTTCTTAGCTATCTCACTTGCCATTTCTAGAATAGCCATTACTGTGGTTCCGATATGTAGCTCGATTCGGTATTTTGAATCTATTCACCGATCACATTTTATCCTTCTAATACCTTTTTCCCCGATGCCATATAGTCCAATTTATATTCCATTGAGTACGTCTCCATTTCTTTGGTACCTCTCTTTACCATGTCAGGGATGATTTACATTCCTTTGGTACCAATACTGTGACATTTAACTCCACTTCACTATAATCAGTAACAATGTACCTAATGCAGTCATTTATTATATGCCATTCACTTTATATTTAAATTCGATTCTCGTAAGACAATTCACTATTCTATAGTGTTCTCACACTTTCTCCGGATATCTGATTTACTCTGTCTCATTTGTCCGATCCGATTCCACTTTAGCTAACCATGCAGTTTCTCAGTCACTTCCCTTTGTTTCACTTATTACAGTCAATCTTTGACTCTCATTAGGCACTATACAGTGTAACAGTATATTCTTCCAATAAATCAGAACTCTATATTACGATCATAATCAAACCTTTTTCCTGTTGAACACTCAAACTATAAACACTTGAGCCAATAATCACTTCATTCTATACCTATAATTACTCAATTTTACCTTTCAAATATACTTACTAGAATGTCTAACTTTGTTGTTCACTTTCTTGTTCTAACACTTTTATAGTACATACTTCTTCTTGACTTTTCCTTTGTTGTTGTTTTTTTATTCCAATTCCATTCGTACATTCAACTCATCATAAAATTTATCACTTTACTTTCTCGCACTCTTAACCATTCTTATCACTAGATTTACAACTTCAATTTTCGAAACACTTCACAATTACCCATAATCTGCTTGACACTCATTGAAAATCCCAATATCGTAATTAATCATTCATTGCGGCATTATCATTCACCATTGAGTTTAGTAAGCGAATTGTTCGTTCATTCTGACATTGTCGTATTTACACGGTCTCTTTCCTCAAATTAACACGGTATATCCTTATAGGAATCTCGGTCTCCATGACTTTCACTCATGAGCATGACACCAATACCATTTATCACGCGTCGGTTCAATTTATTTCATACCCGTTCAACATATTGTCTCAGTTCAACACGCACTGCCCACTCTTCCAGTGTATGTTTATCATCAGTATCAGATTCCTCAATTCATCCTATCGTTCTTTTTACTTTTCACTGTTCAACACTTCTAAACACATTCTGTCTCTAATCACAGTTACTACCATTTGCTTACCTCGCATAAATCCCTTATTAGGGTCCTATTGACTTTACCATACATCTTTTACCCTTTTCATTGAGTCCACAATCAGTGTATCTGCAATTTCTTTATGAAGGTGTCACTACATCACCTCATTGTCAGTTTCCCTTTTGAACCTCTTGTCTACATTCATTTACTCTTTTCATTTTCTCTTCTCAACTGTTTTCATATCATTCATATCAACACATGTTAATACCTTATCATCCATATTTAAACCTCCAAAATTTCCATTTTATTTTAGTATCTCACTTTTCAGTTTGGGACTCTTTTATTCATCGTTTCAAATCTGGATTCCTTAACAGTTTTGCCTCAGATCGATTCACTTCACATTGCAATAGGATTACCTCCAATTAAAATTTCACTTATGTTGGATACTTTACATTTCTGTACACACAGTGCAGATAACCTCAACAATATGAGTTATGTCCCAATTTCACCTTTAATTTTGTCCATACTTCTATCCATTTGACCATTCGTCTTGATACCATCTTTATACGGTTCACGAAAGTCTCATCAACCAATTATTATCCCTAATTGCTTTTCAATCCTTCTTCACTATACGTACAATCTCAATTAGAACAATTTTATGCCATAATTTAAATATCAGAACATTCCTTTCACGAAGGTTCCTTATGACAGTCACTTAAACACTTTCTTTCACACTTATTCTGTAATCTATACCACAACATTTTATCCGGAAACCAATTTGTAACCCATACAATTCAGATTTCCTTAAGACTCCTATCCGTTTATATCCATCCTCAATTAAATGACTGATACCAGAATCACTTTTCAGTTCCACTCATACAGCACACTCGGTCCACTTTTGTCTTACTTTAACCCATTAAGAACTTCACACTTAAAATCACTCTAAACCTTTACCGCTCATTTCCTCTATGGTTTCCATATATACGTAACATATATTTCATTAGTCACAATCAACATTCTTGTCAATAGATATCCCTAACGATGAATCGACTTAAATCGACAACTCTTTTCATACAACACTATTGTGGTTTCATTCTTTTCAAGGTCTTTATTTCATTCTCCCCTTATCATTAAACTGTATGACTCATTCCCATATCCGTTATGTGCAACTTGACCTTGTAAGGTCATATCAATTTGGCTTATCGACTTATGATCATTATTATTATTATTATTATTATTTTGCTCCTTATCTTCTATTTTCCTCAAACAGTCTATGATCGGGTGTTCACAGTGCTCAATACCTGACAAAATCGTTGATACCACTCCATTTTATCTCTATCTATATGCCTATCCATTTACCATTTTTCTGTCCATATACACCTAATTGATATTTCCGATACACCATCGGTAGAAATCATCATCTCATCTTTTTCCTTTACGATTTTATCATACAATTTCCAACCTCAAGCACCATAATCACCTAACAATTTCAATCTCAAACTTATGCGGTCTAGTTCATAACCATTTCCCGAATTCATTTCAGTCTATCTGTACACTTTTACATTCTTTCAGTTCTCAATAAACCGTTACAGTACTCTATTGAGCTTCTTTCCATTTCGCTATTATCTTTCGCCTATAATATCTACTGATCTCTAACTCGAATCTGATAAATCAAAATATGCCCGATCGGACCATCTACATTTTACTCAATTCCAATATTTCCCCTTTCATGACATATACAGTCAGAACTGTAATTACCTAACCATCCTGGGCATTTTATATCACTTAGGTCTACTATAACCAATATTCTTCCCACATCTCTAGTGGACCTCTCCAAGTTCTAAACATCTTCATTTTCCGTCACCATAATATTGCCGTTTAATTGAATTTCGTAATTAGTCTAGACCAACACGGTCATTCTACTATCACATACGAGGGTTTCTAACCCAAAGACAATATCAATCTTCTTATCCATTTTTCCTTTGTCCTTTCCTAATTGATTATCCTCTTTAGGGATTTTCACTCTAATCCGATCTCACTCTTCTCTCACTTAATCACTTGACACTTATGCACCTTAGGCTTTATCCTCGTGCGACTCGACTAGGGATCGATTACCACGATGCTGCAACGACACGACTCAAATGCATGAAACCTATGTTCCAAAGCGTGCCCGGATACATTACGTACTCTTGGGCTCGATACCACCTAAATGTAACACCCACTCCGTAAGACCGAACACGATATCGTTGGTGATGTCCGAGTCCGTGCCCATGAGAGTGGCGTACTACATCATCGATTTAAAACTCGGTATGCATTTTTTTAAGCCATCGATTCCACGTTAAGCGTGGCAAACGCGATAAGTAATTAAAATCCGTGTTCAATATAAACCGGTTTCCATTATTACGGTCATCCAAAATAATTTACAATCATCAATGCGGTAAAACATCAAAACCACAATGGGCTCAAGAAAATACAAAGCCTTGTTATACGGTGATTACGGAACACAATTTACTAAGACACTAATGCGAGCGCGAACCGATCCCGATCTCTAACCTTTACTCGACTACGGTGAGACATACTCCGTGTCAACAGGGGTATTCTTCAGACCTGAAAAATAGATGCAAACTTTGGGTGAGTTTTGCGAACTTCGGTGAAAACCATCATCGATGGTTCACTCAAATCATGCATTACGCCCGTGGCGTATAAAGACGATCGATAATAATCAATTACGATGAAGCAATCAATAACAATTTACGAATATGAAACCATTCACGATAATTCATACCATTATGAAAGCGGTATATGTCACGAGCGGTCATTTGTGCAAATGCAATGCATATGTGACTCTTTCCGATTATTGAAGATTGTGCCCAAGTGCTCGATCGGTGTTGATGGGGACGCGTCGAGATTTCTCCCCTCGGGCTCGAGGCCGGTCGAGAAAGATGAGAGCTCAAGCTCTTATCGGTAAAAATAGCAACTTGGGCACGTCCATTATCGATCATGCAATTATGCATGCGATGCGATATTCGATGAATGTACAGTGTTTGGCTATAAAGCCCAGTGTAGCAGTAAGTCAATGATATGACTATAAAGCCCAGTATAGCAGTGTTCAGTATGATGGCTATAAAGCCCAGTCTGTCATTATCAGTATCATTCAGTACAGTAAAATCATACAAAACAATCCCATACATGCCAGTAGTCATGCAGTGATCATTCAATTCACTTTTGCACGTAATTCACGTTGAGCATGTAAACAACCAGAAATTTGAGAAACCAACTAGGTTACTCACCTATTACTTCCGAGCTAATGCCGGGAAGTCTTTGTGACGTCGGTCAATCGACGCTCCAATTGGGCCTCTATATGAATCAGAAAAAGCACGAGTCACTAAATATAAAATTTGTGCTCATGTTGATGAGATATGCATGTTCATGAATTTCCCGGCCCTAATCCCTTTTTTTCCATTATAAAAATTCTATCAAAAATTAGAAATCCATTGGCGCTGACGGTGTGCAATTCGGACCTCTATAGGTCCCCGATTAAATAAAAGCAATGATTACTAGAACAATTATCCGGGGCCACGTCAATTTCCGTCAAAATTCCCAAATTCTCACAAATGAAATTAAATATTATACTGAATCCGATGCCTCAAGAATCAGGTCAATCGGACGTCGGACGGAAAAGAAATTGACAAAAGAAACAAGTAGGTCGCTTAATGCCATTGAAATTCTACCTCTCTTCCTTCCCCTTTCTTTTTTTATTGCCAATCAGAATTGCCAACAACCATAATTCTTAACACACAAATCGGAAAAATACAAACCATAGCTGGTTGGAAAGGTCATGAAAAGCTCTACAATTCTCAAGAAGACCATAAAAATCAATTCCAACCCTAAGGGTGTCAAATATCCCATCAAAGTTACTGACCTACTCAAAATCTACCAACACAGGACAGTACTTTGCAAATTCAAAACATCACTGATTCTTCAGCTAAAAATTACCAAATAAATATGCTCAATAAGTTTACAATGTCATATACAACTTTCATGAACAACCCAAAATCAAACTCCATTGCTAACTTGGTCAATTAATTCACCTAATGTTACTGTCTCTGAAATCCTTCAATGTGGGCAGTAACCTTACAACAAGCATAACTCCATATATACAAGTCAGTAAAATCAGAACTTTATATCCCTGAAAAGATAACATCTCAAACTTCAATTTTCATGAAGCACTTAACATCCAATTCGATCTCTAACAATTTCAAAACTGTTATGGAAGTTTCTGCCATGATCAGCACCTAACTTCCTAAAGCAGATTCAGTTTTTGTAAAATCATAACTCCCAAATCTGACTTCCAAAAATTATAAGCCATATATAATTCTCAATATCAATAAGTCATCCAGAACTCTTCAGTACATTTCAAACTCCAACTCAATTCACAAAAATTACTAAAATTCCTCCAAACCCGAATGTGCACTAAATGTGCCCATCCAACTAGGTTTCATCACAAAGCATAAAACCAGCCAATAGTTATCAGGTCATATCTCCTAATATACAACTAGAAAAATATCAAGATCAGTAGCAATGGAAAGATAATTCAATATGCTACAACTTCCATGAAGACCATTCTCCCTAATTCCATCTCAATAAATTCAGAAAAATCAGCAAAGTTCATATGTTGTGGTTTCGGTTACTGTTCACAAGTAATGGAACAGTAACTTTCCATTCAAAATTCACCCTTCTATCATTGAAATTTAACAACACCTATTTCACACTAAATTGAAGTCAACAAATCAAAGTTTCAGTGACCACAAACATTGCCTCATTTGCATAACTACACTATGAGTTATGGTCAAAACAGTGCAATAGGTCAAATATCAATTTTCCAGCTTTACTTCTCTATTCACTTCCTTTCATTCCTATAACCTTCCTACATCCATAAGCATCTCAATTGGACACAAAATCAGTCCCTATATCATATCTACATTCACTAGGCATTCTTACCAAAATTGGCAGCACTAACCTCTTCCCTTTCCATGCACAATTAATCATCAATATGAATTCAAAATCAAGCTAAAACCAAACTTAACCATTACCATTCATTATTCTAACATGCCTTACATTTATACCCATTAATTTATACTAAAATTTTCATTAAGGTAAAGCATCAATAAGCTTAATAACAATACCACAATCCCCTTTAGATGCTCCTAACTACCATGATTCATAAACTACATAATCAAAGCATAAGTAAACACTTACCAATTCAAGCTTTTTCCATCTTCAAACCAAACTCTCTTCAATTCTTTAGTTACCACTCTCACTCAACACCTTCTCCACTCTATTCTTACACATGCAAGTGTAAGGTCCTCTTAGAAAGGAAGGAGCTTGGTTGCATAAAGAGGAGCTCTTGAATTTGGAGGAAAGTTGATGGAGAATATGCAAAATTCGATGGAGATGTTCCAAAGACAAGTGAATTTTCGGTGGAGCTTCAACATAAGCCAAAATTTTCACCTTTTTCATTCTCTCACAAGGCAACCACCGTGGGAAAGGGAGTGAGCAAACCAATAAAGCCATAAATGTAAAGGAAAAGATGGCAAAATGTGATTGGATCCAATTTTCCAAAGAAAAGTCAAAGAAGGTCTTTAATAAAAATTGATCCAATTCACAATAATTCTCCACCCAATTTCGGTTCCTACAACTTTCAAGGGTCCCTTTATGGGTCCCACCAAATAATAGTTCCAAATAACAGTAGAAAAATCAACCAGTTCGCCACTTGGCGATTTATCCGGTTCAAGAATTTTTCCCGAATTATTTTTCTGAGAATTAATGAAATTCCCCAAAATTATAAAACATGTAACAGTGCACTCCAAATAATTTTTCAATCACGAAAATCACCTTTTCTACCCCAAAACATGTTTAGACCGATTCTGGCGATTTTGTCGATGCAGGAATTTTCTCGAAAATTCGGAAAAATTCCTGAAAATCCCTTAAAATCTATAACGCTTAATAGCGCACTCAGAATAATTTTTCCAAACCCATTAACCACGTTAATCCCAATAAAATTGCTTTAGGCCCAATTACCGGGAATTATCATGAATGCATAAACCGTAATTCCATGTACACAATTGATACTGTGTATCAATCCTATTATGCATGAACAGTACTAAATATTCCCTATTAGTCTCATCCTATGCCAATTTTACTATTTTACCCTTCCAGGAGGGGGTGGGATGTCACACAATTTGACTCCTACGGGAGTTCATTTTCTGGTCAAAGATACTATCCTCTAATAATCATGCTAAAACCACAATATAAACTTGTAAAAATCATAACTTATTATTCCGAGATCGAAAAATTGCATACTTTATATCGAAATAAAGATCAAAACAAATCCTTAAATTTTCATGCAGAACATCAAAGCTCAATTAACCTCTAACTAGGTTAATTTCTCAGTCAAAGTTGCGATCATAATTAAAGTCAAAAGTCAACCCTATCACACATAAACTTTGACTGATCATAACTTTCACTTCCGATATCGAAAAATTACAAACTTTATGACTACAGAAAGCTCTTAACAAAACCTACAAGTTTCATGTAGATCATTTTCTCAAATTTTGACTAAATTAAAAGTCAACTCTCAAGGGCCAAAAAGTCAAGCTTTTTCTACTTATTTCATAAGTTGCAGATGTAAAAACGACAATCCCTTATGTTTTCTGCCATGTCATTAAAATGGAGGGTAAATGACCATTTTGCCCTCACTTGTTGACCAAATTCCAAAATTGCCCCTAACTTCATTTATACATGCGGATCTGATTTGCACTATCAATTTGAAGGAATTTGTTAAAACTTTCTTCTCAAAAAATGTTCCTCTCAATCATACGAATCCAACGCCACTGACCGCGCTCAATTCTGATCACTACATCAAAAGTTATGGGCAAAACAGTTCGGGAATATCCATATTCTAACACATTTTCCATGTACGATTATTCCGTCCAAAAATTGACATTCTTAATCCCAGAATTGAAACTCGATGTCTTCATAACAATTGTAGCCTTAAGACTCTAGTTTAATTCAAAACAAGAATCGCCTCATTCCAATTCTCAGATCAAAAGTTATGCTTAAAATACTCTCAGGTGTTCCCAATCAAAAAATTACATCCTAATCCGAATTTAAATTCAGAAATTAAAAGTCTTAGGGGAAAAATTGACATTTCATGTCTTCATATGATTTGTAGCCCTTTGTCTTATCTTTATTTCGCCTCAAGAATCGCTTCAATCGGATCTCTATAGATCCTGAATTTTACAAAATACTAAATCATGTTCGGAAAATTTCCCAACTAACTTTGATTAAATTAATCACCATCAATTTAATCTCAAAAATTCACAAATTTCTATGAGGATGTAGATAATTGTCTTAGGAATCGAACGCCTTAAGAATCAACTCAATCGGATGTCGGACGGAAAAGATATGAGCAAAATAGTTAAGAAAGGTCGGATTTGAGAAAGTAAAGTCAAGAAAACCAAAGAATCAAAACGGCGTCGTGCGGGCTAGGTCTTCCTGGTGACGCGTCGCCCTGGTGACTCCCGCCATCACTACGGCGACGCGTCGCCCTAGCGACGCGAGCTAAACGCTCGCCATCGCTAGGGCGATGTGTCGCCCTAGTGACGGGGATAAAACAATTTTCCTCTCTTTTTTTTTTACATAAAAATCCAAAACTTTCAAAATTCATAACTCTTAATCCCGAACTCCAATTTTGACAAACTTAGTCTCTACAGAAAGCTTGAGGGAAGCTCTATATCTTCCACGAAGGGCATAAAACCCAATTTGACTCCTACGGGAGTTCATTTTCCGGTCAAAGATACTATTCTCTAATAATCATGCTAAAACCACAATATAAACTTGTAAAAATCATAACTTATTATTCCGAGATCGAAAAATTGCATACTTTATATCGAAATAAAGATCAAAACAAATCCTTAAATTTTTATGAAGAACATCAAAGCTCAATTAACCTCTAACTAGGTTAATTTCTCAGTCAAAGTTTCAATCATAATTAAAGTCAAAAGTCAACCCTATCACACATAAACTTTGACTGATCATAACTTTCACTCCCGATATCGAAAAATTACAAACTTTATGGCTACAGAAAGCTCTTAACATAACCTACAAGTTTCATGTAGATCATTTTCTCAAATTTTGACTAAATTAAAAGTCAACTCTCAAGGGCCAAAAAGTCAAGCTTTTTCACAATTTTTCATATTTTCACACTTTCTCTTTTTATTCATGATTTTCAACTTAATTTCAATCAACTCATCCACTTTAAACTTGTATAATCCATACAAATCTATTCAAATTTTAAAATCATCAAACTCCATCAATTCTTTTTCTCATCAATTTCTTAAAACATAATCACATCTAATACAAACTTCCCATACGAACTTACTTATTTCATACTTTTTATATTTTTAAAATTCACTTAAAGATCGGGGTCCAACATTTCTCCCCCTCTTAAAAGAATTTCGTCTTCGAAATTCATACTCGAGTAAACACCAAGTAACTCATCCTTGCATAAATTTCTTTCTAAACAAAGTTCATCAAACACTTTCTTACTAATTTCTTTCCAAAACTCATAATCAAATCACTTTTCTTATCTACGTTCCTCATCATATCTCTTCACATTATTTCACTTTTTGTATCTCATAACACCCATATCATCTCAAAGCACTATATCTATAACTTATTATTTCTTCATATATGGACACAAGTCAATGGTCCATTTCTTAAGGAACCCTAATATGGTTCACTCATCATTTAAATCTTTATCATCATGACATCTTTCAAATAGTCATAATCAAATCAATTTCATCCAAATGTTATCATTAAGTTCAAATCTCAATTTTCCATCATCACAAACCTAAAATTCATTAAAGTTCTTAACCCTCATCGAACACTTAATTAGGTCTTCACATAATTCATAAAAATCCATCTCCATGCTCATCTTTCACTCACAAATGGATATACAAAATCAAATCATCCTAATTCCTCATGAACTTTAAATCTCAATTTCATGCACAATTTCCTAAAATCACTTAACATTCTTATCATCTTCATCTATCAAGCACTTTACTATGCACTCTATCTTTATCACAATCTCACAAATTTTATGCTTGAACACTCTTATACAAATCAGTTAGACACAAACGCCTAAATACGATCATAATACTGGGCTTTGATACCATAGATGTTAGGACCCGATCCGGGAACCGAATCCCAACCGAAAAACGGAACGGAAAGACGGAAAATCGAAAAGCGAGAAATCGCTAATCTGAATACAAATCGCATCATCGGAGCGAAACGAATACTCGAAAAATTGTGCATTGGAAATACGAATAACAAAGCGGAGAAACTCGAAAGGCAGAATTCCGAATAGAATGCGAATCGAAAAAAATCAAACTGAAACAAACACCGACATCCGTTTCAAACATGAAGCATAGCAAACTCATCGCGTTGAAAACCTTACGACATTTCAAATCCGGTATAAAATTTTTTTTCTTTCTTATTCCTTGTCTTTTCTTTCTTAATCACTTTATTCAAATCATAACCATTCCATACAATTCCCTTTTTTGGAAACTCATCCTCACCAATTGCAATTCACTTAATTCATCTTAATCATTTCTTATACAATCATATAAATCCTCAAATTCATTTCTTTAAACCCATTTTACCAAAATTTTACCAAAATTTCGGCAGCATAATAGCTGTATTTATCCTACCCCAAAAATTCCTGCAAAAGCAAAATACACTTCTAACATCACAAAATCTAGAATCATCGGACTCTCCCGTTAGGAATCCAAACACCAGCAACAACACAACCTTAGTTCTAAACACTTCATAAATGCATTCCATAATACATGTCTCAATCCGAACCAAGTCATTCATATACATAACCATGCACAATTCATAACCATAATCATAAACAAACTCAATTCCAATATGTATCCATCCTTCAATTCCAACCATTTATTTACATTCCAAACTGAATACACGTCTAATTTCAACGGTGTTCTAAGTCATACTCAATTACGCATAAAGCAAAAGCATATAAAAATATCAGGCCGACATCATACTCGTCTTCCATCCGATCTCCTAATTGAAAACCTGGAGATGGGGATGAAAGGGGGGTGAGCACAAAGCTCGTGGATAATATATTTATAAACTGAACAATAAGCGGAAAAAGTCTTTTATTTTTCAAACTTTTCAAACATTTCCCATTTAAGAATTTCTCCAAAAACTCAATTTTTAAACCTTTCAATTTCATCAATACTTTCTAAGATTTTTCTCAAAATTTTCATTTGTTTCAAAACATTTATATCCAGCCAGAATTTCGCTTGAAAATTTTACTTTCTCGTTTCTCAAAATCTCAAACCTTTTTCAAAACATGTACAGTCTTAAACATGAATGCATCACATCATAGTGTATCACATCATAATCAAATTAAAAACACATAACACATCAGAATTGGTTTGGTTCGGTCCAAACAGACGCATCGCACATTCTGCATAGCGGTTACATGCGACCATGAATGTAGGGGAGTCCGAGATCGGAACTCCTATGCCACTAGCGGGCAGCTGGGAGAAGGCTATAACAAGTAGAGACAGCGCTGACTCACAAAAGGACCTGACCAAACCCACTTAACACATAACGAAAACGGAATTCAGATTGCCCGAAGGCACTTTTCGAAAATCTTGAATTTTTTTATACCTTTTTCAACTCATATCATCAAATTGTGTCATAGACGACACAAGCATATATCCACATAATTGCACATAATCAATCTAATGCAATTTACGTAAATCACATATCAATATATGCACTAATTCTTTAAATCATTCAAATCATAAATCACATAATTTGAAAACCATGAAATTCATAAGTCTTGTATTTTCTAAAACTCCTTTTACTCCTTTGAAATCATAATTTCAAACATTTACATCCTTTTCAAACATTTTTATCCATAATAATTTATCAAAATCAAATTTTGCTTTTTAATTTTCAAAATTCACATTTAGCTTATAATTCAATAAATAAATATACTACCCACCTCATATCCATGCTAGCATCTTGTCCAATGCTTCAATTTGACCTTTTCTCCTTTCTTCCTTCCAATTGAAAATTCCCTAAATCAATTTCATCAAAATTTAATCTCATAAATAACTTAATCCTTCAATTTGGTGCATAAGTCATCAATTCTTACTAATTCCAAGATAGTTACATCACTAATTCCAAAAACCCCCAAATTACAAATTGAACCTAAACCAATCCAATCAAATTCAATATCATAATTAACTTAATTTCTCAAATTGAAATTAGGAAATATCAATTCCTCTCATATTCAAGCTATTTCAATCTCCAATTTTGAAAATCCCCAATTTTCAAAATTGGCCTAAACCAATTTGCACAAATTCAATATCATAAAATATAATTTCTTCAAAATTGATTCCATGTTTCATCAATTAATGCTATTATTGATGATTCTACACCATTAATTCACAAAATTTGGGAAAATCCCCAAATTCCAAATTAAGCCTAAACCCCCAATTTACAATTTTTCAAATTAAACTTCACCTAAAGCATAAATATCAAAATTAACTTAGGATATCTCAAATTCATTACTAATTCAAGCAATCTAAAGCAACAATTTCAAAAACTCCCAAATTTTACTATTCATCATCTTCTTCACTAAGCTTTCTCTCTCTAGAATCTTCCATAACCAAAATTAAACATAACCTAAGGCATAAATATCAAAATCAACTTCATGAATCACAAACCCATGTCATTATCTATATTTCTAAACCAAAAATTCATCAAAATCTCAAAGTAGAAAAATTTCTCTTACCTCTTTCTCTTTCAAATTCGGATTTTCATAGCTTAAAGAAAAGGTCTCTTCGTTTCCCATCTTTTTCCTTCATGTATCTACTCCAAACTCATGCTAAAAGCCCTCAAAAATTCGAAAATTTGTTTTCTCTCTCATCTTCCTCCATAACCGAAGCTTCCACTCTCTTCTTCTTCTTATTTTCTTCTTTTCTTCTCTTCTTTTCTACTTATTTCGTAAGTTGCAGATGTAAAAACGACAATCCCTTATGTTTTCTGCCATGTCATTAAAATGGAGGGTAAATGACCATTTTGCCCTCACTTGTTGACCAAATTCCAAAATTGCCCCTAACTTCATTTATACATGCGGATCTGATTTGCACTATCAATTTGAAAAAATTTGTTAAAACTTTCTTCTTGAGAAATGTTCCTCTCAATCATATGAATCCAACGCCACTGACTGCGCTCAATTCCGATCACTATATCAAAAGTTATGCGCAAAACAGTTCGGGAATATCCATATTCTAACACATTTTCCATGTACGATTATTTCCGTCCAAAAATTCACATTCTTAATCCCAGAATTGAAAATCGATGTCTTCATAAAAATTGTAGCCTTATGACTCTAGTTTAATTCAAAACAAGAATCGCCTCATTTCGATTCTCAAACCAAAAGTTATGCTTAAAATATTCTCAGGTGTTCCCAATCCAAAAATTACACCCTAATCCGAATTTAAATTCAGAAATTAAAAGTCTTAGGGGAAAAATTGACATTTCATGTCTTCATATGATTTGTAGCCCTTTGTCTTATCTTTATTTTGCCTCAAGAATCGCTTCAATCGGATCTCTATAGATCCTGAATTTTACAAAATACTAAATCATGTTCGAAAAATTTCCCAACTAACTTTGATTAAATTAATCACCATCAATTTAATCTCAAAAATTCACAAATTTCTATGAGGATGTAGATAATTGTCTTAGGAATCGAACGCCTTAAGAATCAACTCAATCGGATGTCGGACGGAAAAGATATGAGCAAAATAGTTAAGAAAGGTCGGATTTGAGAAAGTAAAGTCAAGAAAACCAAAGAATCAAAACGGCGTCGTGCGGGCTAGGTCGCCCTGGTGACGCATAGCCCTGGTGACGCCCGCCATCACTACGGCGATGCGTCGCCCTAGCGACGCGAGCTAAACGCTCGCCATCGCTAGGGCGATGTGTCGCCCTAGTGACGGGGATAAAACAATTTTCCTCTCTTTTTTTTTCACATAAAAATCCAAAACTTTCAAAATTCATAACTCTTAATCCCGAACTCCAATTTTGACAAACTTAGTCTCTACAGAAAGTTTGAGGGAAGCTCTATATCTTCCACGAAAGGCATAAAACCCAATTTGACTCCTACGGGAGTTCATTTTCCGGTCAAAGATACTATTCTCTAATAATCATGCTAAAACCACAATATAAACTTGTAAAAATCATAACTTATTATTCCGAGATCGAAAAATTGCATACTTTATATCGAAATAAAGATCAAAACAAATCCTTAAATTTTTATGAAGAACATCAAAGCTCATTAACCTCTAACTAGGTTAATTTCTCAGTCAAAGTTTCAATCATAATTAAAGTCAAAAGTCAACCCTATCACACATAAACTTTGACTGATCATAACTTTCACTCCCGATATCGAAAAATTACAAACTTTATGGCTACAGAAAGCTCTTAACATAACCTACAAGTTTTATGTAGATCATTTTCTCAAATTTTGACTAAATTAAAAGTCAACTCTCAAGGGCCAAAAAGTCAAGATTTTTCACAATTTTTCATATTTTCACACTTTCTCTTTTTATTCATGATTTTCAACTTAATTTCAATCAACTCATCCACTTTAAACTTGTATAATCCATACAAATCTATTCAAATTTCAAAATCATCAAACTCCATCAATTCTTTTTCTCATCAATTTCTTAAAACATAATCACATCTAATACAAACTTCCCATACGAACTTACTTATTTCATACTTTTTATATTTTTAAAATTCACTTAAAGATCGGGGTCCAACAATACCTTATTAGAAAGCTACAACAATCCTCTACAACTTTCCACAAGGTCACTTAAGCCAATTTCACCACTAACAGTCCCAAATAAATACCAAAACATAAATGGCACAAAACCTGTTCACTTAGAGCATTGCACACCTAAACACAACTTGGACTGAATTACCATTTGAACATTAACAGACCATAACTTTCAATCTACACATCAAATAAATTCATATTTAGTGGAGTTAGAAAGCTAACACAGAAATCTTCAACTTCTATGAAGACCAAAGTAGCAAATTCAATCCAATTCACTCCTAAAAAAATCATCAAAGTTTTAGGTCACAAGGTTCGGATACTGTTCACACAGCACCTACCAATCCACTTTGCATGCCAAAATTAAAATCCTTAAGATCATAATTGGACAAAACTTCCTTCATATGAAATCTAGCCATACTTCTTAAGTTTAATTTAAAACAAACCTCAGCTCAATTGGACAACCATATCAAAAGTTATGAGCCAAAATCTAAAACCTACACAAAGTCACATTTTCCAGATTTCCTCCCTACCTCAACTCTTTTCATTTCATCACTTTACCTACATCAATATGCATCCATTTGGACCTCTAGTTCAGCCATAAATTCATCAAAACAATTACTTGAGTAATCCATCACAATTTGGTAGCAACAAAATACACAATTTCCTTACTTCATTTCCACTCATCTACCATCACTCTAACATCAAAACTAATCAAAAACGAATTCAACACATATTAGTCATTCAATCTCTTACATACATACACTCATACCCAAGCAATCTAACCACTATCTTTATGAAATTTATGCACAATAAAACACCATAAATGCTTCTAACTACTAAATGAAAGAACATAAGCAAAATTCTCACCTAAAGAAGTTTCAAGCTTTAATTTCCTCAAATCTTCAAGTTCACACCAACTCCTACTTTACTCCTCATCCACGGTCATCACAAACATCATAAATATCATCATCAACTCAAGGCTTAAGTTGGATTTGCATGAGAAGGAAAGAGGAGCAAGTAAGTAGACAAGAAAAGCTTCTTGTATGATGAAGGAACAACCGCCAACGAAGGAACGAGAAGAGAACACCAATGAAGAACAAAAAAATGAAGCTACGGATGAAAGAGAACTAATAGCTTTCAAAGTGATTTTGTTAAGTCTTTCCCAAAGAGCCATGTCGTGAGAGATGAAGGGAAAAAGACAAAACCCTTAAATGCATGAGGACACTTGGCTCTTTATAGAGAAAAAGACAAAACCCTTAATTAAAACCATTTAATCAAAGAACCCTAATTCAAGTTAATTTTTAATCCATCTAATACTAATCACTCTATAACAATCCCAAAATCATTTATCCAATAGTTCAGTGCCATTAGGCAGTACTTTTCAGTACGGGAAACCCACTCAGTCAGCCAGTTGAAAATTTTCCGGTCCGAGCAAGTACCTCGAAAAAATACTAGAAAATTTCTCACAAATCCCTAAAAATGAAAAACACACCTAGAGCACTTTGATTCAATTTTTCAAACACAAATATCACATAATTCACAAAAATTTTCATTTAGACACATATGCCGGGAAATGTCATGAATGCATATACAATCATGTGCATATATAAAAATTTCAATGTATGTACATATGGAGGCCATATTATGCATGTTCATGCCGAGATGAGTTTAAACGTTCCTAACCCGTTCCAAATTACCATTTTACCCTTCCCATCAGTGATGGGATGTTACAAATCTCCCCTCCTAATAAAAATTTCGTCCTCGAAATTCATTTTTGATACAGAATAAGGTAGGAGTACCGTTATTTCATACGCTCCTCCGTTTCTTGTATCATCATTCTACTCGATGCTTCTTTCCCTATAATCACAATTTATAACGTCGATAGGTTTCTCCATTCACTATTTCGATATCATACTTTCTCAATTATATTCTTGATGACTCTTTACTTCCAATTTTAATACCATATATATCGATTTATAATAATATAAACCCTAAAATCACTCATAATGTCTTTGTCCCATTTTTGCCACAATTTCATCTGGACCACTTTACGTCACACTTAGCTTCCCTTGGTACCCTTGTATCTCATCCAACTATACCTTAGCATAGGTGATACACTCAAAGACAAGTAGTTCTCATCGGTATTAGTACACTGAACTTTCACATCTATCTCATATAGTCCCATCTGCGAGGTAATCCATCAAAATCCATTCGTCAATCAAAAACCATTTTATTCATATTTAAATTCATTTCACCCACTATTTCACTTACTAGTGATATCCCAAATTTGTTCTAATTTTTACTCAGGGTGATCTACTCTTTTTGTCATCTCACCAAAATAATGATGATTTATCCTATAGTTACTTTGCACTATACATTAATCTTACATGTTGAAGTATTTCAGACATATAAGCTTTACACCTGTCTCTAATAGATACAACTACCATGAACTCATACATATAATCACTCAGTTCGATATACTTAGTCGCCAATTGCTCTTTTGAGGTACACTTACTAGCAGGTAGTACATATACGTTATTCCTAAAATCCTTGATTTGGGCTTTCAATACCCTATTTATTTCACTAGATTGAGTAACCTTATGTCATATCCAAATATGTGATCCTCTGCTATGAAATGTGCTAGTCGATACAGGTGATTATAACACCAGCCTTATCAGAACGAATCCCTCTATACAATCCCTTCAATCTTTTCCCATTCCAGTCTTACCTTAGTTTCTACTCATTTGTCTTTTCATATATATATTCGATATGGTTCTGTACACATCATGATTCCAAACCTTCAAACCAACTACTATTACAGAAATCTCCAAGTCATGTATCTAAATTTAGCTCATAAAGCAATATTTTTCTTTAGGTACACAAAATCACCTTCTACATTACAACCAATTCCCTCTTGATCTCGATTGGGAACCTCTATTGTTGATACTATAAAATCTCCAATTTCAAATAGCATACCTAATACTATACTTATTTTGTTTTCATTTATCACTGACGCGGCTTACATCTATTCCCCCAAGTATTCAAACTTTAATCTACTTTTGTCAATATGATCATAGTCAATCATGAATACCATATTGCTTAGCTCACATGAACCTTCAATAACATAAGTTTATCAGGGTATGGTTAACTCCAATAGATAAAACCTCAAACTCAATATGCTTATATTTAGTTCTTGTAATTCCTTGAGTAACTAATTTTATTTTTTTTATTTTTTTTCATTGAACTCCCCTTTTCTCGACAGATTTCAGTAGTTTTTTTTTCCTTTCCCAATGATTATACATTGACTTATGCTAATATCTGCTCATTTATGCCTATTACTCCACACATTGCAATCTATCTACAAACATAACTTCCTGTGTTGGAAGCCTCATCATCAGAGACATTTTGGGGTTCCCAAACATATTTTCACAACCTATGATGTGGACCAAATTTTTATCTCACATTAACCAGAATGTCTCCTCGAGTTATCGATATCCACTAGTATAGTGGGATACTTCACATCGATAATACCTATATATAGACTCCCAATAGCTCTTTTTCAACTCTTATGCTTGAGTCTTTGCTATGGATATGACTCCAAAATTAATTATTGATAGGAAGTCAGCACATCACAACTCCTGGAGACCTGTCATCTTATTTCAAACTTCCCTCTGTTGCGTCTGTCGGTTCCCTTCCAAAAAAAACCCGATTGACTCAAGCGAAGGGCCTGTAACCACTGGACAATGAAAGAATTTCTCGATTCCATTGTTGCATCGAGAGAAGAGCTTATGATCCCAGCTACTAGGCATGGAAAGGCTACCTTCATTGTTCATATATCAAATTACCCGACTTTTTAACCCTATATCAGTGATTCTTGGTACAAACCTCGATATTGTCACTCACCTATTATCCATGTCATTCCTAATAGCTCAAGAAAAATCAATTACAACATTTCACAAGATCTTTAAAAGATCAAATTTTCTCATAATTGCTATGGTCAATGTATCCTCGATACTAAGGCTCAATGAGGCATTAAGCAATTTCATTTACACCTACACCCTGGCTGATACCATCCAAAATCCTTACATCTTACTTAAAGATGTATTTGTTTTTTTTTGTGTCTGCATTTACTCCCATTCGCTAATGCTACTTACATTCCAATTGACTCCAGATATGCCCAAGACTGGAAATACTATTTGATCATAACAAAAACCTCTTCTTCTTTTTTTTTTGCAGGCCTATAACGTATCTTGTACTTTCTTCATCACCTTAACACACCTATAGACAGCGATGCTTTCTCAATTTCCAAGCATTTACCTCTTCTTCTTCCCATCCTAATCATTGAATTTGCATTTTGAGTGCATTCACTCTCCTCCTTTGAGTTATCATCTTTTTCCATAATCGCATACATAATTACAATTCAAACCTAAGCGCATACCTACTTATTTCCAGACTAACACATCATGTATCACATTTCATCACCTATAAAAATCATATTTCTATTATTTCATCATCCATATGTATGTTCTCCACCCATTCAGAATTATAAATGCAGAATCATCAGTATCCAAGTTATCTTATTACACTCAATCAAACCTTTTATCACATTTCAAATCCAAGTCTATTCTAATTATTTCTTTTAATCGGGTTCGTACACTTTAATCTCACCACTTCTACTTCTTCCTGGCAATATCTTCACTTCTTGATTTCATTTAAAGGTAGACCACTACCGTTGCCTTATTGAACCATTTTTTTTTAATTATTTCCAATTATTCCCATGTTATCGAACATATAAATACCTATTTTGATCTCACATAGGCATATTCTTTGCTTTCATAATTCTCATCATTGTTAACCAATTTTCTTCTCATGTCCACTATTGGACCCCGAACTTTTGGTGAAAATTAGCACTATTAAAATGAATTTAAATGAGAAAGAAATTGGTGAGAAAATTTATGAATGTAAGAAAATGTGATGAATTTAAGAAAAATTTAAAAGAAAAGAATTGTTTAGTTTTGATGACTTCAATATTTGAGTCGATTTGTATGGGTTATGAAAGTTTAAGAGAATGAGTTGATTTGAAATGTAAGTTGAAAATTGAGAAATAAAGAGAAAAGTGTGAAAATTTGAAGAATTAAGAAAAGTTTGACTTTTTGGGGTTAAAAGTTGACTTTTTGATTTAGGCCAAATTTGAGGAAATGATCTTCTTAAGACTTGTACCTTCTGTCGAGAACTTTTCGTAGCTATAAAGTTTGATATTTTTTGATATCGGGAGTGAAAGTTATGATTTTTCGAAGTTAGTGTATTTTGCTTTGTGTTTTGAAAATGTTCATAGGGTAAGTTTGCGTGTGCTATGTTTTGAGGCAAATCGCAGTAAGGTTGTGGTCTGAATTGAAGAAAGTGTCCTTAATGAAAGTTGAAGCTCGTATGTCAATCTTTCCGACGCCATAAAGTATGCAATTTTTCGATATCGGGAGTGGAAGATATGATTTTCTGAAGATAAGGTTCTTTTACTTTATTTTTGAAAATGCTATTAAGTATAGGTTTGTGTGTTCTATGCTTCGAGGCCACTCGTCGTGAGGATTTAGTCTGAATTGGAGTAAGTGGTCTACATGAAAGTTGTAGTTTGTCTATCAATCTTTCTGACGTTATAAAGCATGCAATATTTGGATGTGGGAATTGGAAGATATGAATGTTGAAAGTTTGGAGTTTGTTTAGGTAATGTTTAATAGGGCAGTAACGTTAACTAGGTTTTTGACTCCTTTAGAGATTAAATTAATTTTTGAGTTCTTCATGGAAGTTGTAGAGCTTCCTTTTATCTTTCCATCGACACCAAATTTGTCAAATTTGGAGTTCAGTATCAAGAGTTACTATTTTTGAAAAATTCAATTATATATGTATAATTGAGATTCTGTTCTTTTGCTTTTGATCCGACCCTTTTTCAATCTTTTGCTTATAATTCCTTCGTCCGACATCCGATTGATTCGATTTTTAAAGCGTTAGATTCCTAAGACATTTAGCTACTCCTTCATGAGTAATTATGATTTTTTAGGAGATTAAATGGAAAGAGATTGATGGAACCATAGTGAGAGGGTTGGTTAAAGGTTATGAGTTAGATAATTTTCTGAATAGGGTTCAGTAATTTGAAAAATTCGGGAGCTGTGGAGCTCCGATTGAGTCGATTCTTGAGGCAAATTAAAATTAAGATATGGGGCTATAAATCACGTGAAGGGATCTAGTTTCAATTTAGTCCCTAAGGTTGTCAATTTTTGAGCCGAAGTTAGTGTTATTGTTCAGTCGTGGTTTTGTATGGTCTGTACGTATTTTGGCCATAACTTCCTCAATTCTGAACTAAATTGAGTGATTTTGGTGTCATTTTTAAAGAGGAGACATAGAGGAACAATTCTCGAGAAGAAAGTTTTGCCAAATTATTTCGTTTAGCTACTCAAAATCAGGATATAAGTTATCAGTTTTTCAAGATTCTGTGCAGGGGTAATTTTGGAAGTTAACTTAAATGGAGGGGCATTATGGTCTTTTGGTTGTCATTTAATGACATGGCACCCTTAAGCAAGTAGCTGTCGGCAGTGAAGAGAGGAGAAACACGATAGAAGAGAAGAAAGAAAGAAAAAGAAGAGAGAAATGAAAGAGTGAGCCGACGGTGATGAAGAAGAGGCAAGAAGATGAAGGGAGAAGCTAGGTTTCGGATTCTTAGGGTTTTAAGTAAGGATTTTCGATGCTTTCCAAGAGAAAAGTGAAGAAAAACTCAAGAGCTTCATCTTGAGCAAGAAAGTGCCGAAAATGAAGGAGAAAGGTAAGATTCGAAAAAATTTGATCTTTGGATTTTTAGTGAGATATTGGTTTAGGTGGCTTGGAAAGGTTATGGGATTGAGTTATCTATGATTAATTGAAGTGATTATGCTACGATGATGGTTAATTTTAGGATTTTTATGAGTTAGGGTTTATGCCCAATTTTTGGGATTTGGAATTTTTGGAAATTTTTGCTATAGATAGCTTGAAAATATGTTGGAATTGGGTTTCCTATAGTTAATTTGAGGATTATGTCTAATATGATGAAATTGATGATTAGGACAAGATTCAAGCATCGATTCGAGGTGGGTATCATATTTATTTTTGAAATTATAAGCTTTGTGTATGCTTTTGAAAACTCAAGAAAGTATAAGAGTTTACAAATTATGGTTTTTGAATGAGTTCGTTAAGAAATTTTATTACTTTAGGTTTGAAGTATTTAAAGAAATTACCAAATGTGTTTAACAAAAATGTTTTCGACCGATTGGACATATTGCTAAAATTGTTTCGGATAAGTGAATAAAAATGTTTTGATTTCTGCATTCTTTGATTTTTTTAAGTAAATTGAAAAGATGATTAAATTCATTGTTTTGGAGTGACCTAGGAAATTTCCAAAATGGTTTGAATACATTGTATTTGATTGATTTGATTATAAGCCATGCTTCCATTTAAAAAAACTAAGAAAGAAAGTATCGACTTTTATCTATTTCAAAGGGTTTGAAAAATTGTTACGTGTTTGGAATGATTAAGTTTATTGCTCTTGAAATTATTTATAAAATATGGTTTATAAATGTTTGAACAAATTATGATTTCGAATACTTTGAAATTAGTTATAAAATATCATTTGTGAAAATGTTTGAAAATTTATGATTTAGAATACTTTGAATTAGTTAGAAAATATTTTTATAAAATATTTCAAAAAATTATTATTATTATAAGTTAGAACATTTTGAAATTGTTTATAAAAAAGGGTTTATGAAGATATGATTTCCAAATATTTTTGGAAGTGTTTACAAAAATATTGTTTATGCAAAGGTTTGAAGAATTATGATTTCGAATAGTTTTAGAAGGGTTTTAAAATTTTTTGATTCCTTAATATTCTTTGAGTTTGCTTATAATGTAGTATTTATGGCAAAGATTAAAAATTATAATTTAGTATGAATAAATTCCTTGCTTTTGGAATAACTTTAGAAATTTTGTTATATGTTCAATGATATAAGAAATTGAAATTTTTAATTTAAAGTTTTCAAAAATTGTTACAAGTTTTAAATATTGATAGATTTTAGAATGTTTGGAATTACGAAAATTATTACAAAGGTTAGATTTATTGTTTCTAATGATTTTGGAAATTGATTTAAGAAATTGTTATTCATTATGTTTAAATTATTTAAAGAAATTGTGTTTTGGAAAATCAAGGAGAGAAAGGATTTTGGAAATTGATTTAAGAAATTGCTATTCATTATGTTTGAATTATTTAAAGAAATTGTTATTTATGTTTTGGGAAATCAAGGAGAGAAATGCTTTTGGAAATTGATTTAAGAAATTAAAATGATTGGTGATTTTGTTGTTTTGAATAAAAGGTGAAAATTGTTGTTTAAATTTTGGATGATAAATGTGTATTGTGATTTTAAACGTGTGAGAATTATGTTTCAAAGGAATTGATAAAGTTGTTATTTATTCTTTATGAATGATTTTGATAAATTATTAAATGTGTTGCATACTTGTTTGATGAATGATTGTGAATTTGTAAGAAATTGACTAGTGAATTTGTGTTTTGCTATATGACATATGAAATTATGTGCTTAGTGAATGTGACTGTGTCTAGTAAGACACGACATGAAAATTTGAATTTTCAAAAGTGCCTGAAGCAATCTGCTTGTTTTAAGCATTAATATGTGAATTATGTGGGTTTGGTTAGGTCCCTCAAGAGAGTCAATTAATTGGTCTCCTCTCGATAGCCTTCTCCCATTTGCTCGCTAGTGGCATAGAGCTCGATTTTGGACTCCCCTCCGTTCTGTTTGCCATGACACATGACCGCTATGGAATGTGCAAGACGTCTGCTAGGACCGAATAAAACCATTTTGATATGTTATGTGTTTTTTATTTGTTACTTTGTAATGCATTGTTATGTGCTGCATGCATGTTTTAAAGTTATTTATGAAGTGTGAAAACAAAGAATTCGAGAAGTTTGAGCAATAAGAAATTAAGGGTTTCAACCGAGAAAAACCTTTGAAATTATTTATGAATGTTTGAAAAGTTGAGAAGTTTGAAAAACAAGCCTTTGGGCAAAACTTTATGAAAAATGATTTCTGCTTATGTTTTATTTTACAAATGTGGTACCTATTGAGCTGTCAAGCTCACCCTACCTTTCATCCCCATCTCCAGGTTTCGAGCAGGAGATCGGATGAAGACGGTCAAGACATCAGTTTTGCATGTTTCTGTAATAGGGTTAGTTGAGATTTTGGCATTTGGTTTTGTATCGTGGCTTGAAAATGCCATTTTGGTTTGATGATGTACATGAATTATGAATTAATGTATATAGTTGGGTTGTGTATGATTTTGGCATATGAGTTATGATTGCTGATGAATATGAGTGGATTAGATTGAATCTTGCATTTGTATTTTGACGTGAGATGTATATGAATGAGATTGAGTTCTGATGAATGAGATTGAGTTCTGATGATAGATTTTGGTTTGAGAATTATTGAAGTGGTGAAGTTATTGGTTTGCATTGTTTTTGTTGGAAATTCCGGACGGGAGGTCCGATTATGGTTGTTATGGGTGGATGTGATTTTAAAAGTGTGTATTTTTTATCTGCAGATTTTTGGGCTGTTCAAAATACAGTAGTTATGCTGCCCGATTTTTGATAAAATCGGGTTATGGCAAGCTAAAATAAGTTTAAGATTAAGAGTTTTAAAGATGCGATTAAAATATGCATGATTAAGAGTGTTTTGAGCTAATGGCAAAGGATAGTGAGATTGGAATGGGAGAATTTCCAAATGGGAAATTGTATTGTTTTGAGTTGTATGCGATTGATTAAAGAGAACATGAATGACACCAAAAAAAAATTATACCGGTTTCAGATTAGTTTGGACCAAGTTAGTCTTAGGGTATCCAATGCGACGTTTTTTCGAAAAGTTTTTCTTCGTGGATGTCAGAATCTTGCCACTCAGTTTGTTTCAGTTCGTTTGGAATTCGATTAGAATTACTGTGCTTCATTCTTTTGAATCCGTTTTTGTTCGCTTCGCTTCTGCATTCCCGTTTTCGTTTCAATGTCGCTTATGCTTTTGCTTCCGCTTTCGCTTCGGCCCACTTTCGGGTTCGACCTTTGCTTTTTGTTTCCAGAAGTTTCCGTCCGCTTTCACTTTTGTCTTTTCCGCTTTTCGGTTGAGGTCCGGTTCTGAAATCGGGTTCCAACATTCACATTTGACCTCTCCAGACTATCGCAAATGTCGCTTTCTTTCAACTCAATTTCTACACCTTAAGTCTCATTAGTCATTTTGAGATCACTTCTTTCCTAAATCAGCCCATGCCAACATATTCACATTCGTAGCACAATCAAGGGTTTATAACCACAGTACAATATACATATTATTATCCATTTTTCTTTTCCCATTTCTAATTGCCCATAAACCTTCATTGGCACAATTTCTGACATATAGTCACTTTTCTCACACTTAATCACTGACGCATACCCATACGACTCAGACTAGGGATCAGTTACTACGGTCTGTTATGACATGACTTGAATGTATGTCACTTACCCCTTTTTCCGAAATTGCCCAGATACGTTCGTACTTCTGGGCTCTAATACCACCTAAATGTAGCACCCCACTCTCGTATGACCCGAACTCAACATCGGTGGTGATATCCGAATCCGTGCCCCGCGAAGGTGGAGTGCTACATCACTCAGTCAAAACTCAATATAATTTTTTTTCCTTACACATACACACACACATTATAATTTATGCGGAAAACAAATTACATGAACAATTCAATGGCCTCGAGGCCCTTTTCATAAATACAATTTATATCAGTTAGTTGACTTTACAATTTGACCCAATCATTAATACAAAAATTCAGAAAATAAAATACACTAATGCAGACGCGAACTGATCCCGACCACTTCTCTACTTCGTTTACCAGCAGATATCATACGCCCATTGCCTAACGGGGTATTCTTTTGAGTCCTGAAAAATAATTGCAAATTTTGGGTGAGTTTTGCGAACTCAGTGAGAAACCATCATCGATGGTTCACTCAATTCATGCAACACATCGTTCCATATAACATATATTCACATTGTTGCATATTTAATCACATTGCATAATTTCAATTGAACATAGACCATTTATACAATTCACACGGTTAGACATACATAACCAATTGAATTCACAAACATCCATAATTCACATTTAGAAATACCACAGAAGCATAAGGCAGCTAGCATTTCGCTCAATCAAAGAGACTAAAATCAGATACATATGACATGCGCATGTGACACATTTCCATTTTATTTCGGTGTTGTGACCGAGCGCCTGAACTGTCCCAATATGGGCATATTAATCGTTGAGCCAGAGGCTCTGAAACCGTCCCAATAAGGGCACATTAATCGTTGAGCCAGAGGCTCTGAAATTGTCCCAATAAGGGCACATTAATCGTTGAGCCAGAGGCTCTGAAGCACTGTGGGCTCGAGGCCCAATTACATTGAGCTTTAAGCTCTCGGTGGCTGCTTCGGTCACAACTTTCAATTACCGATCATACATTATGCATAGAATGCAATGTCAAAAATAGAGCAGACCAACATCATAGTCTATCCCAAATTAACACATTCACATAAATGGTTCACACTCAATCACATTCAATCATATAGCAAGTAGGGCACTCCTATGTCAGTATCTCCCAGTACATCGGGCACCTTCAGCCCGAAATCAGTCATAAACAAACGCAAACCCACGATTATTCTCCACAGTGTTATAATCGCAAAATTATAAACAATCAATAATCGAGAAACCATCTAGGTTACTCACCTTTGCTTTAGAAGCTAAAGCCTGGAAGTCTCGGCAACGTCTGTGAATTGACGTTCCAAAAGTGTCTCTAAAACAGTCCAAATATCCAAACATTACCAAATTGGCAATCAGAAATATTGAATAAGGCACATGTAGCGATTAAAATGAGTACAATGCATGTTCGTGACCTTCCTGACACTATTGCACAATTTCCTGTTACCAAATTTTTCTCTAAAAATTAGAAACCCATTGGCACAAGAATCACTCAATTCGGACCTCTATAGGTCCAATTATAAATAAAATACGAATCAGAAAAATTATTTCCCGGACCCTCACTTCGACCTAACCGATCCCCGCCAATTTTAGCTCTAAAAATTTCCAATTTCACAAATAAATGAAATTAAATATTTCCCGAATCCGATACCTCGAGAATCAGGTCAATCGGATGTCGGACGGAAAAGTAATTGACCAAAGAAGCACTTAGGTCTCGTAATCACAAATAATCAAATAAATAATAATAATAATAATAATAATAATAATAATAATAATAATAATAATAATAATAATAATAATAATAATAATAATAATATATATATATATCGCCCTCATGAGGACGCCAGACGTCCTCGCCCTCATGGGGAGGCGTCGCCTCATGAGGTACGAGTCTCTGCAATTGCTTTTTTCCTAAATTTTTCTCAAAACCCTTTTTAAACCTTCCCTCTTTCCATAATTCATAACTTTTAGCATAGACATTGAAAAATCACAAACTTAGTCTCATTGGAAAGATCATGAAAAATCCTACGAGTTTTATGAAGAGTGAAAAATTCAATTTCACCTCTAAGGGTGTCAAAAATGCACTCAAAACTTCTTCCAAATTACAAAATTGCCACAACAGAACAACATTTTTCCAAAAATCATAACGTTTCATCCTCTTTGTCAAAAATTCCAAATTTTATATCAATAAAAATAGACAAACAAATGATACATCTTTCACGAACAAACTGAAAGCCAATTCCATCATTAAACAACTCAATTGCTCAATCAAAGCTTCAGCCTATCTAAATCATTCTCAACAGAAACCCAATCTTTTAAAATTCATAACTTTCCAACCCATTATCAAAAAATTACATACAATATATCAATAAAAAGCTTATACAATGTACTACAATTCTCAAGAAGAACATAGCACCCAATTCCATCTCTAACTAGGTTAAAAATCTCCCATTACTGTGGCTATCCAAGAAGACAACATTTAACCTAAATCATAACAAAACTTTACAAATTTATGTCTAACAATCCTTACATCCAAAATTCACACAAAATGCCTCATTAGAAAGCTACAACAATTCTATACAACTTTCCAGAAGTTCACTTAAACCAATTTCACCACTAACAGTCCCAAATAAATACCAAAACACAAATGGCACAAAACCTGTTCACTTAGAGCATTGCACACCAAAACACAACTTGGATTGAATTACCATTTGAACATTAACAGACCATAACTTTCGATCTACACATCAAATAGAAAGCTAACACAGAAATCTTCAACTTCCATGAAGACCAAAGTAGCAAATTCAATCCAATTCACTCCTAAAAAAATCATTAAAGTTTCAGGTCACAAGGTTCGGATACTGTTCACACAGCACCTACCAATTCACTTTGCATGCCAAAATTTAAATCCTTAAGATCAGAATTGGACAAAACTTCCTTCATATGAAGTCTAGCCATACTTCTTAAGTTTAATTTAAAACAAACCTCAGCTCAATTGGACAACCATATCAAAAGGTATGAGCCAAAATCTAAAACCTACACAAAGTCACATTTTTCAGATTTCCTCCCTACCTCAACTCTTTTCATTTCATCACTTTACCTACATCAATATGCATCCATTTGGACCTCTAATTCAGCCACAAATTCATCAAAACAATTACTTGAGTAATCCATCACAATTTGGCAGCAACAAAATACACAATTTCCTTGCTTCATTTCCACTCATCTACCATCACTCTAACATCAAAACTAATCAAAAACCAATTCAACACATATTAGTCATTCAATCTCTTACATACATACACTCATACCCAAGCAATGTAACCACTATATTTAAGAAATTTATGCACAATAAAACACCATAAATGCTCCTAACTACTAAATGAAAGAACATAAGCAAAATTCTCACCTAAAGAAGTTTCAAGCTTTAATTTCCTCAAATCTTCAAGTTCACACCAACTCCTACTTTACTCCTCACCCACGGTCATCACAAACATCATAAATATCATCATCAACTCAAGGCTTAAGTTGGATTTGCATGAGAAGGAAGGAGGAGCAAGTAAGTAGACAAGAAAATCTTCTTGTATGATGAAGGAACATCCACCAACGAAGGAAGGAGAAGAGAACACTAATGAAGAACAAAAAATGACACTACGGATGAAAGAGAACTAATAGCTTTCAAAGTGATTTTGTTAAGTCTTTCCCAAAGAGGAATGTCGTGAGAGATGAAGGGAACAAGACAAAACCCTTAAATGCATGAGGACACTTGGCTCTTTATGGAGAAAAAGAAAAAACCCTTAATTAAAACCATTTAATCAAAGAACCCTAATTCAAGTTAATTTTTAATCCATCTAATACTAATCACTCTATAATAATCCCAAAATCATTTATCCAACAGTTCAGTGCCATTAGGCATTATTTTTCAGTACGGGAAACCCACTCAGTCAGCCAGTTAGAAATTTTCCGATCCGGGCAAGTACCCCGAAAAAATTCTCACACCTAGAGCACTTCGATTCAATTTTTCAAACACAAATATCACATAATTCACAAAAAGTTTCATTTAGCCACATATGCCTGGAAATGTCATGAATGCATGTACAATCATGTGCATATATAAAAATTTCAATGTATGCATATATGGAGGCCATATTATGCATGTTCATGCCAAGATGAGTTTAAACATTCCTAACTCGTTCCAAATTACCATTTTACCCTTCCCATCGGTGATGGAATGTTACAAATCTCCCCTCCTAATAAAAATTTCGTCCTCGAAATTCATTTTTGATACAGAATAAGGTAGGAGTACTGTTATTTCATACGCTCCTCCGTTTCTTGTATCATCATTCTACTCGATGCTTCTTTCCCTATAATCACAATTTATAACGTCGATAGGTTTCTCCATTAACTATTTCGATATCATACTTCCTCAATTATATTTTTGATGACTCTTTACTTGCAATTTCAATACCATATATATCGACTTATAATAATATAAACCCTAAAATCACTCATAATGTCTTTGTCCCATTTTTGCCACAATTTCATATGGACCGCTTTACGTCACACTTAGCTTCCCTTAGCACCCTTGTATCTCATCCAACTATACCTTAACATAGGTGATACACTCAAAGACAAGTAGCTCTCATTGGTATTAGTACACTGAACTTTCACATCTATCTCATAAAGTCCCATCTGCGAGGTAATCCATCAAAATCCATTCGTCAATCAAAAACCATTTTATTCAGATTTAAATTCATTTCACCCACTATTTCACTTACTAGTGATATCCTAAATTTGTTCTAATTTTTACTCAGGGTGATCGACTCTTTTTTTCATCTCACCAAAATAATGACGATTTATCATGTAGTTACTTTGCACTATACATTAATCTTATATGCTGAAGTATTTCAGACATATAAGCTTTAAACCTGTCTCCAATAGGTACAACTACCATGAACTTATACATATAATCACTCAGTTCGATATACTTAGTCGCCAATTGCTCTTTTGAGGTACACTTACTAGCAGGTAGCACATATACGTTATTCCTAAAATCCTTGATTTGGGCTTTCCAAATTCTTGTTTGCATAACTGATGTTATTTTTCCCATAACTAATCAGATTCCCTTTTTGCTCTACTTTAAACTCGTCACAATACCTTATTTATTTCACTAGATTGAGTAACCTCATGTCATATCCAAATATGTGATCCTCTGCTATGAAATGTGCTAGTCGATACAGGTGATTATAACACTAGCCTTATCAGAACTAGTCTCTCTGTACAATCCTTCAATCTTTTCCCATTCCAGTCTTACCTTAGTTTCTACTCATTTTTCTTTTCATATATATATTCGATATGGTTCTATACACATCATGATTCCAAACCTTCAAAACAACTACTATTGCAGGAATCTCCAAGTCATGTATCTAAATTTAGCTCATAAAGTAATATTTTTCTTTAGGTACACAAAATCACCTTCTACGTTACAACCAATTCCCTCTTGATCTCGATTGGGAACCTCTATTGTGGATACTATAAAATCTCCAATTTCAAATAGCATACCTAATACTATACTTATTTTGTTTTCATTTATCACTGACGCAGCTTGCATCTATTCCCCTAAGTATTCAAACTTTCATCTACTTTTGTCAATATGATCATAGTCACTCATGAATACCATATTGCTTGGCTCACATGAACCTTCAATAACATAAGTTTATCAGGGTATGGTTAACTCCAATAGATAAAACCTCAAACTTAATATGCTTATATTTAGTTCTTGTAATTCCTTGAGTAACTATTTTTATTTTTTATTTTTTTTCATTGAACTCCCCTTTTCTCGATAGATTTCAGTAGTTCTTTTTTTTTCTTTCCTAATGATTATACATCGACTTATGCTAATATCTGGTCATTTATGCCTATTACTCCACACATTGCAATCTATCTACAAACATAACTTCCTGTGTTGGAAGCCTCATCATCAGAGACATTTTGGGGTTCCCAAACATATTTTCACAACCTATGATGTGGACCAAATTTTTATCTCACATTAACCAGAATGTCTCCTCGGGTTATCGAAATCCACTAGTATAGTGGGATACTTCACATCGATAATACCTATATATAGACTCCCAATAGCTCTTTTTCAACTCTTATGCTTGAGTCTTTGCTATGGATATGACTCCAATATTCATTATTGATAGGAAGTCAGCACATCACAACTCCTGGAGACCTGTCATCGTATTTCAAACTTCCCTCTATTGCGTCTGTCGATTCCCTTCCAAACAAACCCGATTGACTCAAGCGAAGGGCCTGTGACCACTGGACAATGAAAGAATTTCTTGATTCTATTGTTGCATCGAGAGAAGAGCTTATTATCCCAACTACTGGGCATGAAAAGCCTGCCTTCATTGTTCATATATCAAATTACCCGACTTTTTAACCCTATATCAGTGATTCTTGGTACAAACCTCGATATTGTCGCTCATCTATTATCCATGTCATTCCTAATAGCTCAAAAAAATCAATTACAACATTTCACAAGATCTTTAAAAGATCAAATTTTCTCAAAATTGCTATGGTCAATGTATCCTCGATACTAAGGCTCAATGAGGCATTAAGCAATTTCATTTACACTTACACCCTGGCTGATACCATCCAAAATCCTTACATCTTACTTAAAGATGTATTTTTGTGTGTCTGCATTTACTCCCATTCGCTAATGCTACTTACATTCCAATTGACTCCAGATATGCCCAAGACTGGAAATACTATTTGATCATAACAAAAACCTCTTCTTCTTCTTTTTTTGTAGGGCTATAACGTATCTTATACTTCATCACCTTAACACACCTATAGACAGCGATGCTATCTCAATTTCCAAGCATTTACCTCTTCTTCTTCCCATCCTAATCATTGAATTTGCATTTTGAGTGCATTCACTCTCCTCCTTTGAGTTATCATCTTTTTCCATAATCGCATACATAATTACAATTCAAACCTAAGCGCATACCTAATTATTTCCAGACTAACACATCATGTATCACATTTCATCACCTATAAAAATCATATTTCTATTATTTCATCATCCATATGTATGTTCTCCACCCATTCAGAATTATAAATGCGTAATCATCAAGATCCAAGTTATCTTATTACACTCAATCAAACCTTTTATCACATTTCAAATCCAAATCTATTCTAATTATTTCTTTTAACCGGGTTCGTACACTTTAATCTCACCACTTCTACTTCTTCCTAACAATATCTTCACTTCTCGATTTCATTTAAAGGTAGACCAGTACAGTTGCCTTATTGAACCATGTTTTTTTTTCATTTCCAATTATTCCCATGTTATCAAACAAATAAATACCTTTTTTGATCTCACATAGGCATATTCTTTGCTTTCATAATTCTCATCACTGTTAACCAATTTTCTTCTCATGTCCACATTTAACCTCTCCAGACTATCGCAAAGGTCGCTTTCTTTCAACTCGATTTCTACACCTTAAGTCTCATTAGTCATTTTGAGATCACTTCTTTCCTAAATCAGCCCATGCCAACGTATTCACATTCGTAGCACAATCAAGGGTTTATAACCACAGTACAATATGCATATTATTATCCATTTTTCTTTTCCCATTTCTAATTGCCCATAAACCTTCATTGGCACAATTTCTGACATATAGTCACTTTTCTCACACTTAATCACTGATGCATACCCATACGACTCAGACTAGGGATCAGTTACTACGGTCTGTTATGACATGACTTGAATGTATGTCACTTACCCCTATTTTTCCGAAATTGCCCAGATACGTTCGTACTTTTGGGCTCTGATACCACCTAAATGTAGCACCCCACTCCTGTATGACCCGAACTCGACATCGGTGGTGATATCCGAATCCGTGCCCCACGAGGGTGGCGTGCTACATCACTCAGTCAAAACTCAGTATAAATTTTTTTTCCTTACATATACACACACACATTATAATTTATGCGGCAAACAAATTACATGAACAATTCAATAGCCTCGAGACCCTTTTCATAAATACAATTTATATCAGTTAGTTGACTTTACAATTTGACCCAATCATTAATATAAAAATTCAGAAAATAAAATACACTAATGCAGACGCGAAGTGATCCCGACCACTTCTCTACTTCGTTTACCAGCAGATATCATACACTCGTTGCCTAACGGGGTATTCTTTTGAGTCCTAAAAAATAATTGCAAATTTTGGGTGAGTTTTGCGAACTCAGTGAGAAACCATCATCAATGGTTCACTCAATTCATGCAACACATCGTTCCATATAACATATATTCACATTGTTGCATATTTAATCACATTGCATAATTTCACTTGAACATAGACCATTTATACATTTCACATGGTTAGACATACATAACCAATTGAATTCACAAACATCCATAATTCACATTTAGAAATACCACAGAAGCATAAGGCAACTAGCCTTTCGCTCAATCAAAGAGACTAAAATCAGATACATATGACATGCGCATGTGACACATTTCTCTTTTATTTTGGTATTGTGACCGAGCGCCTGAACTGTCCCAATATGGGCACATTAATCGTTGAGCTAGAGGCTCTGAAACCGTCCCAACAAGGGCACATTAATCGTTGAGCCAGAGGCTCTGAAACTGTCCCAATTAGGGCACATTAATCGTTGAGCCAGAGGCTCTGAAGCACTGTGGGCTCGAGGCCCAATTATGTTGAACTTTAAGCTCTCGGTGGCTGTTTCGGTCACAACTGTCAATTACCGATCATACATTATGCATAGAATGCATATGTCAAAAATAGAGCAGACCAACATCATAGTCTACCCCAAATTAACACATTCACATAAATGGTTCACACTCAATCACATTCAATCATATAGCAAGTAGCGCACTCCTATGTCAATATCTCCCAGTACATCGGGCACCTTCGGCCTAGAATCAGTCATAAACAAACGCAAACCCACCATTATTCTCCACAGTGCTATAAACGTAAAATTATAAACAATCAATAATCGAGAAACCATTTAGGTTACTCACCTTTACTTCCGAAGCTAAAGCTTGGAAGTCTCGGCAACGTCTGTGAATTGACGTTCCAAAAGCGTCTCAAAAACAATCCAAATATCCAAACATTACCAAATTGGCAATCAGAAATATTGAATAAGGCACATGTAGCGATTAAAATGAGTACAATGCATATTCGTGACATTCCTGACACTATTGCACAATTTCCTGTTACCAAATTTTCCTCTAAAAATTAGAAACCCATTGGCACAAGAATCACTCAATTCGGACCTCTATAGGTCTAATTATAAATAAAATACGAATTAGAAAAATTATTTCCCGGACCCCGCCAATTTTAGCTCTAAAAATTTCCAATTTCACAAATAAATGAAATTAAATATTTTCCGAATCCGATACCTCGAGAATCAGGTCAATCGGATGTCGGTTGACCAAAGAAGCAATTAGGTCTCATAATCACAAATAATCAAATAATAATTAAATAAATAATAATAATAATAATAATATATATATATACACAGTCGCCCTTACGAGTCTCTGCAATTGTTTTTTTTTCCTAATTTTTTCTCAAAACCCTTTTTAAACCTTCCCTCTTTCCATAATTCATAACTTTTAGCACAGACATTGACAAATCACAAACTTAGTCTCATTGGAAAGATCATGAAAAATCCTACGAGTTTTATGAAGAGTGAAAAATTCAATTTCACCTATAAGGGTGACAAAAATGCACTCAAAACTTCTGCCAAATTACAAAATTGCCACAACAGAACATCATTTTTCCAAAAATCATAACGTTTCATCCTCTTTGTCAAAAATTCCAAATTTTATATAAATAAAAAGAGAAAAACAAATGCTACATCTTTCATGAACAAACTGAAAGCCAATTCCATCATTAAACAACTAACTCAATTGCTCAATCAAATCTTCAGCTTATCCAAATCATTCTCAACAGAAACCCAATCTTTTAAAATTCATAACTTTCCAACCCATTATCGAAAAATTACATACAATAAAGAAATAAAAAGCTTATACAATGTACTATAATTATCAATAAGAACTTAGCACCCAATTTCATCTCTAACTAGGTTAAAAATCTCCCATTACTGTGGCTGTCCAAGAAGACAACATTTAACCTAAATCATAATAAAACTTTACAAATTTATGTCTAACAATCCTTACATCCAAGATTCACATAAAATACCTCATTAGAAAGCTACAACAATCCTATACAACTTTCCAGAAGGTCACTTAAACCAATTTCACCACTAACAGTCCCAAATAAATACCAGAACATAAATGGCACAAAACCTGTTCACTTAGAGCATTGCACACCAAAACGCAACTTGGACTGAATTACCATTTGAACATTAACAGACCATAACTTTCAATTTACACATCAAATAAATTCATACTTAGTGGCGTTAGAAAGCTAACACAGAAGTCTTCAACTTCCATGAAGACCAAAGTAGCAAATTCAATCCAATTCACTCCTAAAAAAATTATCAAAGTTTCAGGTCACAAGGTTCAGATACTGTTCACACAGCACCTACCAATTCACTTTACATGCCAAAATTAAAATCCTTAGATCATAATTGGACAAAACTTCCTTCATATGAAATCTAGCCATACTTCTTAAGTTTAATTTAAAACAAACCTCAGCTCAATTGGACAACCATATCAAAATTTATGAGCCAAAATCTAAAACCTACACAAAATCACATTTTCCAGATTTCCTCCCTACCTCAACTCTTTTCATTTCATCACTTTACCTACATCAATATGCATCCATTTAGACCTCTAATTCAGCCATAAATTCATCAAAACAATTACTTAAGTAATCCATCACAATTTGGCAGCAACAAAATACACAATTTTCTTACTTCATTTCCACTCATCTACCATCACTCTAACATCAAACCTAATCAAAAACAAATTCAATACATATTAGTCATTCAATCTCTTAAATACATACACTCATACCCAAGCAATCTAACCACTATCTTTAAGAAATTTATGCACAATAAAACACCATAAATGCTCCTAACTACTAAATGAAAGAACATAAGCAAAAGTCTCACCTAAAGAAGTTTCAAGCTTTAATTTCCTCAAATCTTCAAGTTCACACCAACTCCTACTTTACTCCTCACCCACTGTCATCACAAACATCATAAATATCATCATCAACTCAAGGCTTAAGTTGGATTTGCATGAGAAGGAAGGAGGAGCAAGTAAGTAGACAAGAAAAGCTTCTTGTATGATGAAGGAACAACCACCAACGAAGGAAGAAGAAGAGAACACCAATGAAGAACAAAAAATGAAGCTACGGATGAAAGAGAACTAATAGCTTTCAAAGTGATTTTGTTAAGTCTTTCCCAAAGAGCAATGTCGTGAGAGATGAAGGGAACAAGACAAAACCCTTAAATGCATGAGGACACCTGGCACTTTATGGAGAAAAAGACAAAACCCTTAATTAAAACCATTTAATCAAAGAACCCTAATTCAAGTTAATTTTTAATCCATCTAATACTAATCACTCTATAACTTTTGGACCCCGTTTTCAAAGCCCAACTGATGTCGGATCCCGTTACCGGAATCCAACTGTTAAACCGTAAATTTTGAAACTTAATCATCTTGCCTTATAGGGTTTATTTCATTTAGCCCTAATTTCAAATTGATTTCTCTTGTAAGTCATAGCCTTATGACTCTTGCTTAATTTAAGACAAGAATCACTTCAATCGGGGTTTTATAACTCAAGATACACTCCAAAAAAAAAAACCTAAAGGAGTTCATACCCGAAACTTGCTCTCTTAACTGACCTCTCACTTGCTTTAATGCGAACTTCCTCAATTTAACTCCAATTTATACCAATTTTTGTAGCAAGAAAGGTACATGTCTTATAAATCCAATGGTTCAAACCTCACCTCAATTGAAGGCCGGATGAGGGAATTATGCCCAAGAGAGTAGACCATGCTCACTTCTAAAACCCAAATGAAACTCTTTTAGCGCGATTCTCATAAATTTTAATCTAGGTGTCGGATTGTGTTCGTTCTTTCACCATTTGAAAGTAGACATCTAGATCTACAACTCTCATGAAGACTACAAAACGAGATTTGGCCTCTAACTATGCCCAAAACACTTGACTAACAACTCGACTTATCACTAACAAGTCGACTTATCGAGACAAATAACTCGACTTATGCTGACTGACAAGTCGACTTATTAATCAAACTATGCTTCACAAGTCGAGTTATGGAGACAAATAACTCGACTTAGGTGGACCAATAACTCGAGTTCTGTCTATTCTGAACTCGATTCCAACCCTCTACACTCTCTCTTGACTTATCCTAAACACCATGAACACTCCTAACTTTTTTAAGACTACCCATTTCTATGCCGGACTCATTCATTCAATATTTTAACACCTCTTCCCATGTCAAACACCTAGTTTGACTCACAAAGACTCAAGTTCAACTTCGATGATCCTGTACATTCACTCATGCAAAACTCATTAACCATCATTCAAAACATTCTTACTTCTACATAAGATTCATCAATCACAACTCTATACACATCTTTACTTGAACTAAACATGTATTTCTACCCACATGGAGTTTAAAGCCATTCGACAGAACTTTGAAAGCTACACTTGACATGATATTAATCTGTCTTGAGAAACCACGATAAAACATCATTCATGCATTTCATTCCCATCAAAACACATGTTTTACAATGCTTTAGTAGGCATTTCAAGCCTATTACATTTCAATCAAAATACATCTTGCCAAAATACATCTGCTTTTCTCAAAATGCAACCTAAAGCATTGATTACTATAAAGATCATTTCAAATACAAGACCAAAAGAAAATCTTGGAGTAAATGCCTTTAAGCTCGCTCCTCGGGATCCCGCCATTTCGGAGAATTGAGGGGGTGAGCCAGCTCATGGGTAACACATTTATATTTATATATCAAGCATGTCCATTTAATTATCCATACATTAAACAATCTTTCAATGAAGTCATAATACATGCATCATGCAATTTTCATCAATACATAAACATAATTTCTCACAATTCAAACATTCATAATTCTTGCATTTTCATGTAATCACATATGAAACACATCAAATGGCTCGGTAAGTCCATATTCTTGGCAACCATATAGTCTCATTTAATGAGCTTATATGGGCAAATCTTGAGGAGTCCAAAATGTTGGATCATCCTATGCCACAATCGGGCAGTCGGGCGAAGGCTTTCATGGTCAACGTGCACGTGACAGTTCTTAGGACTATACCTTACCCACATAACATAACAATCATGTATCATACAAGAAGATTGGACTGTTCTTGTCCAATTCCTTGTTTCTTTAAAAATAATCTTTTTCATACATCATTCATGCTTTTCATCATATTCATTTAACAAGTTTCTCCAAGACAATTTCAATCGTCATCATACAATGTACATTTATAAACATCATGATTTCCATACTCAACCTTCATAATTGCCTAACAACAACAACATCAAGCATTTAATACAATCATCAATGACTTATAACCACCACATCCAACATTCAATCACAAACATTTAATACAACTACCAAGTAATCAAAACTCATTAATGTCATGCATTAATTTACATTTATAGCTTATATACATAAAGATAAATATGAAACCCACCTTGTAGACTTGGTAAATTCTTGGTTTCCTTGCTACAACTCTTGTTCTTCTTCTCTTCCTTCTCTCTCTTCATTAAAATCAAAAACCAAAATCACTTAACATAAATTGAAAAACCATACAACATCATCCATGAAATTAGTTCTAGATTCACTATACCCATTCCATTTTCAACTCTTCTCAACCATAACCCAAACAAAAGCTCTAACAAAACTTCATGACTTACCTTAAACTTCCACCAACCAAGTGATGACTTGGTTCAAAATGAAGCTCTAATGATTTCCCACACTTTTAATTCTTGGACTTTCTTCAAAAACCCTCTTGATCTCTTGGAAATCACCAAAACCCTAGTCAAGCTTCTTCTTTCTCTCTTCTTTTCTCCTCCACCACCGAAACCTCTCCTTCTCCCTCTCAATTTTCGTATTCCTCCTTCTTTTTCCTACTAACTCATTTAATTCTCTTCCTTTTATACTCCTACTTACTCACTTAAGCCCATTTACCTAAGCCCATCTCATTCCTCTTCTTTCCTTCTTCCTTCCTTCTTATCTTCTTTAACCTACTCAAGCCCAAGGCCCAAGTCCACTTCATTTAATTCCTTTTCTTCTTTTACACTACTAACAACTTAAGCCCATTTCATTTTTTCTTCTCTTTTCATTTCATTTAGACCCAAAGCCCAATTAACACATTAAATTACCTCTAATTCATTTAAACCAACTAACACATTTAATACTTGCTATCTAACTCATTTAATCACATTTATTTATTACCTAACTCATTTAATGTCATATGCTAATTCATGCTAACTTTACTAAATACTATATTAATTCACCCCATTAATCTAATCATGCTTGATTTATCATAAAAAAATTTATGGGGGTAACATTTCTCCCCCCTTAAGAAATTTCGTCCTCGAAATTCTTACCGTTCATCAAGAGGTGTGGTATCGCTTCCTCAGATTGCATCCTGAGGCTCCCACGTCGCCCCTTCAACTGCATGATTTCTCCACAGGACTTTGACTAGCTTGATTGTCTTGTTCCTGAGGATCTTATCCTAGCTATCTAGAATTGCCACAGGTAACTCTTCATAGCTCAAATCATCACTCAGCTGAACTTCTGAGGTCTGAATGATGTGAGAAAGATCTGATCTGTACCTCCTCAGCATGGAAACATGGAATACATCATGAATCTGCGACAATTCTGGCGGCAATGCCAATCTGTAGGCCAACGGCCCAATCCTCTCCACTACTTCATACGGACCCACATAGCGAGGACTTAACTTCCCCTTCTTACCAAATCTCATAACTCCCTTCCATGGAGACGTCTTGAGGAACACTTTGTCACCCACTGCATATTCCATTTCTTTCCGATGAGCATCAGCATAGCTTTTCATCCTATCCTGGGCTGCCTTAAGTCATTTGTTTGATTATATCCACTTTCTCAATCATCATCCGACCAAATCTGGTCCCACTAGCTTCCTCTCACCTTCTTCATCCCAACATATCGGAGTCCTGCATCTCCTGCCATAAAGGGCTTCATAAAGAGCCATCTGTATGCTCGAATGGTACGAATTGTTATAAGCAAATTTGACCAACGGCAAATGATCATCCCATGCTCCTCTGAAGTCCATGACACATTCTCTAAGCATCCCCTCTAGAGTCTAGATTGTCCTCTCAGACTGGCCATCCGTCTGAGGATGAAATGCCGTACTGAAATTCAGCTTAGTTCCTAATACTTCTTGCAAACTTCCCCAAAATCTCGATGTGAATCGAGGATCCCTGTCGGATACTATGGAATCCGGAACTCCATGCAACCTTACCACTTCATCAATATACTTCCTGGCTAAGACTTGCAATGAATCTGTTTGCTTGATTGCCAGAAAATGGGCTGACTTGGTCAACCGATCAACAATAACCCAAATGGCATCATGCTTCTTACTGGTCCTAGGCAAACCCATCAGAAAATCCATCGTGATCCTTTGTCACTTCCATTCAGGAATGGACAATGGCCTTAGCATGCTTGAAGGTGCCTGGTGTTCAGCCTTAACTTGCTGACACACTAGACATCTGCTCACATATTCAGCCACATCCCTCTTTATGCCTTTCCACCAGAAATGTTCCTTCAAATCTCTGTACATTCTGGTGCTGCCTGGGTGCATGGAATAAGGCGCATTGTGTGCCTCATCCATGATCTCATCCTTAACTGCCTTATCATTCGGAATACATAACCTGTTCCCGACTACCATTAGCCCATCATCCATTACTTGCACTTCTGACTGCTTACCATGTTGAATTTCATCTCTCAGCTTACTTAATTCTGTATCCTACTCCTGCAACTCCTTGACCTTCTCCCTAAGGATAGGTCTCACCCTGAATTGAGCAAAAACACCATCTGATTCATCCTGCCTTAAACTGATCTTCAACTTGGCCACTGTTCCAACAGAGGCAAGTAAACTGATTTCACGTAAGATATGGATGACTTCCTGCTCAAAGCATCTGCCACTACATTCGCCTTACCTGGATGATACTCTATCATCAGGTCATAGTCCTTGAGCAACTCCAACCATCGTCTCTGCCTTAAATTCAACTCTTTCTGATTCATAATGTACTTAAGACTTTTGTGATTCGTGAAAATTCTGGTCTGAACCCCATATAGATAGTGTCTCCAAATCTTTAGGGCAAAAATTACCGCTGCTAACTCCAAATCATGAGTCGGATAGTTTAACTCATACTGCTTCAACTGCCGTGAAGCATAAGCTATTACCCTGTCATCCTGCATCAACACACATCCTAAACCCTTCCTCGAAACATCATTGTACACCGTATACCCCTGATCTCCATTGGGCAAAATCAATATTGGAGCACTTCTCAATCTGTTCTTGAGCTCCTCAAAGCTCTTCTGACACTCCTCGCTCCATATGAACTGCTGATTCTTTCTTAACAGCTTAGTCATAGGGGCCGCTATCATTGAGAATCCTTCCACGAACCTCCTATAATAACCTGCCAAACCTAGGAAGCTTCTTACCTCTTTCACTGTCGTAGGCTCTTGCCAATTCACTACTGCTTCTACTTTCCTCGGATCAACATGAATCCCTTTGCTGAAAATCACATGTCCAAGGAAAACTACTTCATGCAACCAAAATTCACACTTGCTGAATTTGGCATACAGCTCCCGCTCTCTCAATCTCTGCAATACTATCCTGAGATGTCGTTCATGCTCTCCTTCATCCTTAGAATAGACCAGAATGTCATCAATGAACACAATGACAAACTGATCTAAGAATTCATTAAACACCCTATTCATCATATCCATGAAGGCAGCTGGAGCATTGGTCAATCCGAAGGGCATGACCCTGAATTCATAGTGCGTGAACGGGTCCTGAAAGCTGTCTTGTTTACATCAGACTCCCTGATTCGGAGTTGATGATAACCTGATCTTAGGTCAATCTTCGAAAAGACCCTTGCTCCCTCCAGCTGATCGAATAAGTCATCTATCCTCGGCAGAGGATACTTGTTCTGAGTCGTCATCTTGTTAAGCCTCCTGTAGTCTATACACATCCTCCACGTTCCATCCTTCTTCCTAACAAACAGGACCGGAGCTCCCCAAGGTGAAGAACTCGGCCTGATGAACTGCTTCTCCAACAATTCCTGCAATTGCTCCTTGAGTTCTCTCAACTCAACTGGAGCCATTCTGTAGGGTGGTATGGAGATTGGCGCGGTTCCGGGAATCAAGTCAATTTCGAACTCAATTTCCCTCACTAGCAGCAACCCTGGTAATTCTTCTAGAAATACATCAGGAAACTCCCTCACAACCTGATAATCTTCTAATCTGCCCGCATTCACTTCTGGATCCACTACATGCGCCAAGAAGGCCTCACACCCTTGGCTCATCATATTGTCAGCTAATATGGTCGAAATGATCCTCGGCACTGACAGTTTCCTGTCCCCCTTGAAAACTATCTTCTGATCATCTCCCAGATCAAATTCTACTTCCTTCAAACTACAATCTAGCTTCGCCTTGTATTTCTCCATGACATCCATCCCCAAAATGACATCCAATCCTTGAAGGTCTAAAGGTAGTAGGTCTACTACCAGTCTAGCACCGTCTATGTTGAGCTCACAGTTCTTGTAGATCAAACTAATCACCACCTTACTCCCTAAAGGAGTACTAACAACCAGAAAATTGTCCATAATCTCAGGACATACAACATGCATATTCATACTTGGAGATACAAATGAATGGGTGGAGCCAGTATCAATCAACACATAAACTGGTAAATCAAATAGCATAGCCATACCCGCTCACTACCGGAGGAAGCATGACTTCTTCCCTGGTCATGGAAAAGACTCGAGCTGGTGCCTAACCCTGTCCTCTAGGTCTTCCTGCCGGATATGCCTTCCTTGCAGTTCCTGAACTGCCCATATCATGTACTGGCCGAGATGCCACTGTTTCTGCTCTTCTTGGGGCGAGATCGAGACCCTTCCTGCCGACACTGGGACAATCCTTGATTTCAGGCCCCTTTGGCCACAACAAAACATGCTCCTATCTTCAGCAGACATTCCCCTTTGTGAAATCTCCCACAGTGATCACACTGGAAATTCCCTCTACCTGTCCATCCTGGGCTTGTTACACTTGAAGCTTGCCCTGACATAGCCCTAGGCTGCTTGCTCTGAGTGGGACCACTGCTGCCCACCTCACTCTGAGTATGATGAGTTCTAGTGCTCCTTGCAGGCGCTGGAGCACTCATGCTTTTTCCAGAGAACTGCTCTCTGTTCTTCCTCTTCTTAGTCACTTCAGCCTTGATGTTCTCGAATTTCTCTGCTTGAAGAGCAGCATCCACCGGCTGCTGGTAATCACGGAAGTTGTGGGTCACCACCTTTTCCCAGATCCCTAGGTGCAATCCACCCTCAAACTTTCGACACTTGTCTTCCTCAGTTGCCATGATATTGGCTGCATACCGTGATAACTGAGTGAACTTCAATTCATACTCTGCCACACTCAACTCCCTTTGGGCGAGATTCAGAAATTCCCTGGCCTTATCCTGCATGTAGACCATCGAGAAATACTTCCTCGAAGGCCTCTAGAATTCCCTCCATGTCGAGATCGGAGGTACTTCCTAATCTGCAAGGCATCGACTCCCACCAAGGTGCAGTGCATCCCCTGCGATAAGCTAAGCGCATAGTCGAGCTTCTCATCATCAGTATACTTCATCTGATTCAGGACCCTCTCGGTCCTCTTCAGCCATGCCTCGGCTTCCTCGGGATTAGTAGTCCCGCTGAAGTCAACTGCTCCATACTTCTGGAGCTTATCATATTGCCCGCTCCTCTCTCACTGGGCCGCACTGAGCCTGTCTTCCTCGCCCATGGCATAAGTGAAAGCCTGTGCGAATGCCTGAAAGAACTGGGGATCCATAGGGTTCACTTGTGGCATGGGAGGAGGCGGCGGAGGCACCTCATGCTGCACACTTGGTGCATCAGAGTCGGAGACAGGGAAGGTCCCTGCATCCTGCGGAACGTATGACTCATCCGTACTTCTGCGCTGAGAGCTGGGCCGAGATTGAGCTCCTCGAGTTCTCTTTCGAGGCGGCATTACTCCTTCAATTTAAAAATCAGTGAAAATCTTTAGTTCACATAAAACAAATTCAGTTCATGTAAATCAATTTAAAGCAAGTCAATCCACTCATTTGAAAGCAATGTTGCATGTTATGCATTTAAAACGATGCACATAATTCACATAATTCCTGTAGGAAAATGCATGATGACTTGACCCTTAGACAATCCCACTAAGGTTCCTAGGAAATCCTAAACCCGGTTTCGCTCTGATACCACAGATGTTGGACCCCGTTTCCAGAGCTCAACTGATGTCGAATCCCATTACCGGAATCCAACTGTTGAACCATAAATTTTGAAACTTAATCATCTTGCCTTGTAGGGTTTATTTCATTTAGCCCTAATTTCAAATTGATTTCTCTTGTAAGTCATAGCCTTATGACTCTTGCTTAATTTAAGACAAGAATCACTTCAATCGGGGTTTTATAACTCAAGATACACTCCAAAAAAAAACCTAAAGGAGTTCATACCCGAAACATGCTCTCTTAACTGACCTCTCACTTGCTTTAATGTGAACTTCCTCAATTTACCTCCAATTTATACCAATTTTTTTAGCAAGAAAGGTACATGTCTTATAAATCCAATGGTTCAAACCTCACCTCAATTGAAGGCCGGATGAGGGAATTATGCCCAAGAGAGTAGACCATGCTCACTTCTAAAACCGAAATGAAACTCTTTTGGCGCGATTATCATAACTTTTAATCTAGGTGTCGGATTGTGTTCGTTCTCTCACCATTTGAAAGTAGACATCTAGATCTACAACTCTCATGAAGACTACAAAACGAGATTTGGCCTCTAACTATGCCCAAAACACTTGACTAACAACTTGACTTATCGAGACAAATAACTCGACTTATCACTAACAAGTCGACTTATCGAGACAAATAACTCGACTTATGCTGACTGACAAGTCGACTTATTAATCAAACTATGCTTCACAAGTCGAGTTATGGAGACAAATAACTCGACTTAGGTGGACCAATAACTCGAGTTCTGTCTATTCTGAACTCGATTCCAACCCTCTCCACTCTCTCTTGACTTATCCCAAACACCATGAACACTCCTAACTTTTTTAAGACTACCCATTTCTATGCCGGACTCATTCATTCAATATTTTAACACCTCTTCCCATGTCAAACACCTAGTTTGACTCACAAAGACTCAAGTTCAACTTCGATGATCCTGTACATTCACTCATGCAAAACTCATTAATCATCATTCAAAACATTCTTACTTCTACATAAGATTCATCAATCACAACTCTATACACATCTTTACTTGAACTAAACATGTATTTCTACCCACATGGAGTTTAAAGCCATTCGACAGAACTTTGAAAGCTACACTTGACATGATATTAATCTGTCTTGAGAAACCACGATAAAACATCATTCATGCATTTCATTCCCATCAAAACACATGTTTTACAATGCTTTAGTAGGCATTTCAAGCCTATTACATTTCAATCAAAATACATCTTGCCAAAATACATCTGTTTTCTCAAAATGCAACCTAAAGCATTGATTACTAGAAAGATCATTTCAAATACAAGACCAAAAGAAAATCTTGGAGTAAATGCCTTTAAGCTCGCTCCTTGGGATCCTGCTCATTTCCTGGAGAATTGAGGGGGGTGAGCTTTAAGCTCATGGTAACACATTTATATTTATATATCAAGCATGTCCATTTAATTATCCATACATTAAACAATCTTTCAATGAAGTCATAATACATGCATCATGCAATTTTCATCAATACATAAACATAATTTCTCACAATTCAAACATTCATAATTCTTGCATTTTCATGTAATCACATATGAAACACATCAAATGGCTCGGTAAGTCCATATTCTTGGCAAACATATAGTCTCATTTAATGAGCTTATATGGGCAAATCTTGAGGAGTCCAAAATGTTGGATCATCCTATGCCACAATCGGGCAGCCGGGCGAAGGCTTTCATGGTCAATGTGCACGTGACAGTTCTTAGGACTATACCTTACCCACATAACATAACAACCATGTATCATATAAGAAGATTGGACTGTTCTTGTCCAATTCCATGTTTCTTTAAAAATCATCTTTTTCATACATCATTCATGCTTTTCATCATATTCATTTAACAAGTTTCTCCAAGACAATTTCAATCGTCATCATACAATGTACATTTATAAACATCATGATTTCCATACTCAACCTTCATAATTGCCTAACAACAACAACATCAAGCATTTAATACAATCATCAATGACTTATAACCACCACATCCAACATTCAATCATAAACATTTAATACAACTACCAAATAATCAAAACTCATTAATGTCATGTATTAATTTACATTTATAGCTTATATACATAAAGATAAATATGAAACCCACCTTGTAGACTTGGTAAATTCTTGGTTTCCTTGCTACAACTCTTGTTCTTCTTCTCTTCCTTCTCTCTCTTCATTAAAATCAAAAACCCAAAATCACTTAACATAAATTGAAAAGCCATACAACATCATCCATGAAATTAGTTCTAGATTCACTATACCCATTCCATTTTCAACTCTTCTCAACCATAACCCAAACAAAAGCTCTAACAAAACTTCATGACTTACCTTAAACTTCCACCAACCAAGTGATGACTTGGTTCAAAATGAAGCTCTAATGATTTCCCACACTTTTAATTCTTGGACTTTCTTCAAAAACCCTCTTGATCTCTTGGAAATCACCAAAACCCTAGCCAAGCTTCTTCTTTCTCTCTTCTTTTCTCCTCCACCACCGAAACCTCTCCTTCTCCCTCTCAATTTTTGTATTCCTCCTTCTTTTTCCTACTAACTCATTTAATTCTCTTCCTTTTATACTACTACTTACTCACTTAAGCCCATTTACCTAAGCCCATCTCATTCCTCTTCTTTCCTTCTTCCTTCCTTCTTATCTTCTTTAACCTACTCAAGCCCAAGGCCCAAGTCCACTTCATTTAATTCCTTTTCTTCTTTTACACTACTAACAACTTAAGCCCATTTCATTTTTTCTTCTCTTTTCATTTCATTTAGACCCAAAGCCCAATTAACACATTAAATTACCTCTAATTCATTTAAACCAACTAACACATTTAATACTTGCTATCTAACTCATTTAATCACATTTATTTATTACCTAACTCATTTAATGTCATATGCTAATTCATGCTAACTTTACTAAATACTATATTAATTCACCCCATTAATCTAATCATGCTTGATTTATCATAAAAAAAATTTCTGGGGGTAACAATAACAATCCCAAAATCATTTATCCAATAGTTTAGTTTCATTAGGCAGTACTTTTTAGTACGAGAAACCCACTCAGTCAGCTAGTTAGAAATTTTTCGGTCAAGGCAAGTACCCCAAAAAAATTTCAGAAAAATTCCCACAAATCCCTAAAAATGTAAAACAAACCTAGAGCACTTCGATTCAATTTTTCAAACAAAAATATCACATAATTCACAAAAAGTTTCATTTAGACACATATGCCGGGAAATGTCATGAATGCATGTACAATCATGTGCATATATAAAAATTTCAATGTATGCATATATGGAGGCCATATTATGCATGTTCATGCCGACATGAGTTTAAACATTCCTAACCCGTTCCAAATTACCATTTTACCCTTCCCATCGGTGATGGGATGTTACACCGAATGCCCATCCCAGCAACACCATAAATTTCTAATGGCCATATCTCTCTACTCCAATATACAAAAATTTCATACTTCATATCAATGGAAAGATTAAAGAAATATCTACAATTTCTATGAAGACAACTTTGTCAAAAACTCATGTCAGTATAGAAAACTCATGGAAGTTTCATATCAAATTTTCAAGTCTTTACTTACAACATTCAATTCCTCATGCTTAGTCTATCATTTCTAGTTCAATACTCATCATTTATCCATTATTCTAACTCCCTTTCAACTCAACATCATCCATAACCAAATTATAGCCCTTGATTGATCATAAACACTAATAATAGGACATACATATATATATATATATATCAATTCATCATCAATTTTTTGCACATATTCAACTTCATTTCCACTTTCATTTCACTTCTAACTATCACCTAGATCCTTCACATTTGAAGACACCAAATTAATCCCTCGTTTTAGTTTTATACTCAATATGTATCCAGTTTTTCTGCACTTTTTCCCTATACCTCATACTGAACTTCAAGTTAAAATTGGAAACTGCAAATGACAGAATTTGAATTTGACATCTTCATACCAAATGTAGACCTATCTCTCTAATTTAATCAAAATCAAAGATAATCTCATTTGGATAACAGCCGAATAAGTTATGGCTAAACAACATAAGCATATTCAGTGCAAAAAAATCACAGCTAATATTTCTCCAGCACACTTTATACACCATTCACTTTGTCTCTAAACTTTCATCCTAGTTCTTCCCTTAGACACTACACTTGCCTTTTCTCTAACTTCAAATCTCAATCCAATCCATGTCTAACAAATCAATGATCCACGTTTTTATCCATCAAAAATAGAACATAACAATATCTATTCACAAATCAATTTTTCTTCATTTCATTCTCCATCTCTTAAGGATTCATTCTAACTCTAAATTATCTCTACATCAATTTATGAATCATTAACCATCACATATACAAAAGCAAGACATTAACATAAACATTTCATCACTCATGACTCATACATATAAATTTCATGATCAATTCATCAATCTTAAATTATGTTTCATATTAGTTTCCTTTACAATACCTATAATGATTAAAGCATAACTTACTTGATTTAGTTCCAAGATTCTTCAACTCTTCAAGATCTCTCTCAACCCTAGCTTCCTTCTCTCACATGTGCATCATCATTCAAGGGTGTTAGGGTTAAGTCTTTAGTAAGAAATGAAGAAAATAGAATGGCTAGTGATTGAAGAAAGCAAGGTTTAACTTGTGGCTTGGAGACGAGAGTGTTGAGAGTGAAATAGAGAGAAATATGAAGAAAAACAAATGAAGAAGATGAAGAAATGGAGCTAGTGTCGTGGGTGAAAAGAGAAAACCACAATTTGGTCTTTATTTTACTAATTTCGTGATTAACATGTGGTGTGTCACTTGCCACATGTCACTCTCTCATGGTCCCTTCTTGATCTTTTAATAAGCTAGTCCATTTACATCCAATTTCTAATCCAATTGTCTCTCAATTTTTAACGACATATGCCATTAAATCCCAAAGTCCTTTATAAAAAATTTTCCATTACCATTTGCCCGTTATTTCTACTATTATTCATTAATTGTTCTATCACTTGGTATTTTTCCTAGTCCAAAAATAACGTTATATTTCAGAAAATTTCCAAATTTTTTCCAAAAATTCTAATTCACTACTTATACATTACCACTCAATTTTTAAGACACAAAACCATAATTCACATCATATTCACATTAAAACAATCATTTATACCCAAAAAATGTCAATTGAGTGCACGAACAATTATTTTAATATGTGCAACAATCAAATTCACATGTGTGTATGATGACATTATGCATGAGCATGAAATGCATTTTCTAAATCTCTCTTTGATCTCACATGTACCAAATTTTAGGGTTCTAACGCTTAGTATGGGAATGGGATGTTACATTTCTTCCCTCCTTAATAAATTTCATCCTCGAAATTCTTTTCTGTTTGATCAGATAGGTAGGGGTATGTTTCCTCTTATGCTCCTTCGTTTCTCATTTAACTTCATCATTCGAATAATTTCTTCCAATTGATCATAGTCAATGAAATCAATCAATCCTCTACTCATTTCTTCAGATATCACATCTTAACAATTTCATAAATATTTTTTAGATTACTCATAATTTTTCACTTCGTAAGCTGTCAATAAATCTCTGTCAAATCATACCGTTATTTCTTCGCATATTCACATATCACATATTATGAATCTAAGACATCCTTTTATCAGTAACACTAACTCATAATAATTTCTTACAAATCAATTCATATCGGGCTCAGTTTATCCTTTTTCCTTATTTGAGGACACTTTTTCTCAATCTAAGCATATGTTGGCAAGGTGATACTCTCAGAGACATTCTATCTTTCGCTTGATACTTCACATCTCTTTAATGTTAATACACTCGACCCTTAAGTCTAGCTCATTATGTTTCATAACCTCGAAGTTGATCCACTTAACTCATTTATCATTCTTGAATCACTTAACTCCTATTACAGATTCATTTCACTCATCAACAGTATCTTGAATCAATTCTAGCCTTCAACCATTTTTAGGCACTCTTCAATTCAATGTAAGGGCGAACGACTCTTTTTTTCGTTTTACGCCTCATACAATATTCTAAAGATATCACTATGATAATGATTGTTATGCTTAAAGTCACTTAGAACTATAGATTGATCTCATATTCTTATGAACTCCCAATTAAAAGCTTTAAGCATATCTCCAACATGTAAGACTGTTAGTGTTCTTAGCTGCTAAATGTTGTTTATGTGAATTCCTACTAAGATGTATAGCTTAGGTTGTTATTTGGGCTTTCATTAATAATCTTGTTGGACCCTAATTTTTGAGTAAAAATAAGACATATTCAAAAGTGGATGCGTTGATTGAAATTAAGTAAAGAGAGAAAGTGTGAGAAGATGAAAAATTGTAAAAAGGTTGACTTTTTGGCCTTTAAGAGTTAACTTTTGATTTAGGAAAAGTTTGAGAAAATGGTCTTCTGAAAACTTGTAGATTATGTTGAGAGTTTTCTGTCTCCATAAAGTTTGCAATTTTTCGATATCGGGAGTGAAAGTTATGGTCAGTCAAAGTTTAGATGTGTTATAGGTTGACTTAACTATGGCTGAAGCTTTGACTGAAAAATTAACCTAGTTAAAGGTGAAATTAGCCTTTAAGTTCTTCATGAAAGTTGAAGGATTTGATTTGATCTTTATTTTGCTATAAAGTATGTAATTTTTCGATTAAGGAATACTAAGTTATGATTTTTTTTCCAAGTTTATGATATGATTTTAGCATGATTATTAGAGGACAAAACGTTTGACTGAAAACTTGACTTCCTTAGAGGTCAAATTGATTTTTGTGTTCTTCATAAAAGTTGTAGGTGACTTTCTGATCTTCACATCGATATAAAATGTGACATGATTGGGTTTTGGAGTTGAAAGATATGAATTTTCAAAGTTAATTTGGACAAAATCTTTGACTAGAAAATTTATTATTTTAGAGATGGAATTGGTTGTGGAGTTCTTATGGAAGTTGTAGAGTTTCCTTTAAACTTCCCATAGAGACCAAGTTTGTTAAATTTGGAGTTCGGGATCAAGAGATATGATTTTTGGAAATATTAAGTTTTATTAAGTGAAAACAAATGAAAAAATGAAAATGACGTATCGTCGTCGCTAGGGCGACGCATCGCCTCGCGAGGGCGAGCGAGCTCTCGCCCTACACACGCGGGCACTTCCGCGAACGACACCGTTTTCTTCTCTTCAGCACGACGTCGTTTCATTTTTTCTTCTCCTATGTGCGCGCCCGTTTCTCCTTGTGCGACGTCGTTTCCTTCGCATGCTATATGGCGCCGTTTTGATTTCTTTGTGATTTTCCTCCTTCAATCCGACCTTCGTTCAATCTTTTGCTTATATCTTTTCCGTTCGACATCCGATTGAATTCATTCTCAAAGCGTTGGATTCCTAAAACAATTATCTACATCCTCATGAAAAATTATGAATTTTTGAGATTAAATTAATGGTGATTAATTTGATCAAAGTGAGTGGACTAATTTTCCGAACATAGTTCAGTATTTTGATAAATTCGGGATATGTGGAGATCCGATTGAAGTGATTCTTGAGACGAAATAAAATTAAGACATGGGGATACAAATCATATGAAAAAATTAAATGTCAATTTTGCCCCTAAGACCTTCAAATTATGAATGGAAGTTCGGATTAGAGTGTAATTTTTGGGTTAGGAACATTTGAAAGTATTTTAGGCATAACTTTTGCTCTGGTAATCGAAATAAGGTGATCCTTGTTTTGAATTAAACTAGAGAAATAGGGATACAATTGTTATGAAGACATCGAATGTCAATTTTGGGATTAAGAATGTTAACTTTTGGATGGAAATAACGTGCTGGAAAATGTGTTAGAACATGAACATACCCGAAATGTTTTGAGCATAACTTTTGATGTAGTGCTCCGAATTGGATGATTCTTATGGCATTATGAAATTAAGACATAGAGGAACATTTCTCTAAAAGGAAGTTTTGACAAATTCCTTCAACTTGATAGTGCGAATCAAACCCGTAAGTGAGAATAACTTAAAGGAAAGTGTAGGGGCAATTTTGGAATTAAGCTAAAGAGTACGGGTAATTTGGTCAATTACCCCTCATTTTAATTGACATGGCAGACTATAAACCCTTTGGCTGTCGTTGGAGTAGAAAAGCTAGAAGGTTTGAGAAGAAAAGAAGAAAATAAGAAGAAAGGAGAGTAGAGCTTCAGTGATGGCGATGGAAAAGAGAGAAAGTAAGGGTTTTTTAAAAAAAATTTGGGTTCTAGCTTAAGTTTTGCTTGGTTTCAAAGGAAAAAGGTGGAAAAAACTTGAAAGTTTCCCATGGGGCTTGATAAATCCGAAATTTGAAGGAGAAAGAGGTAAGGGAAAAATTTGAGCTTTGAGTTTTTAATGATTTTTTTGTTTAGAAATATGGAAAAGGTGGTGGGTTTGTTAATTCCATGATTTATTTTGAAAGATTTCATGATTAAGTGAATTAATTTTGGTAAATTGTGACTTAGGTTTATGTTAAATTTTATGTTTGAGGATTTTATGAATTATTGGCTTAGAATTATAGAGAATACGATGGATTGATGAATTATGATATCAAAATTTAAGGATTATGAGATTTATAATATTGAATTTGGATAAGTTGGTTTAGGTCAAATTTTGGAAATTGAGAGTTTTGAAAATTGGAGATTTAGATAGCTTGAATATGTGAGGAATTGATATTTCCTAAGCTTGATTTGAGTAATTATGATATTTATGATATTTATTTTGGATAATTATGGTATAGGAATTTTAAAGTTGAGGAAAGAAGAAGGAATTTGGAGATTTGATGCTTTGGACAAAGCATTAGCATGGATATGAGGTGGGTAGTATGTTTATTTATTGAATTTAAGCTAAGCATGAATATTTGAAAATTTAAGAAGCAAAATTATTAATAAATTATTGTTTATGAAAATGCTTGAAAATTTAGTTTTTGAAATAAATTTTACGAAAATGCAGTTCGAATTCTATGAATGATTTTAAAATGTGAAATTGAATAAGTTTGATTTTATGATTGAAAGAAACATTTGCATACATTGTGATGATTTTGATTTATCTGTGAATTGATTGATGAATTAATGATTTGAATTTTGGTTATGAAGTGACGAGTGAATTTTACATGCTTTAATGTGATATGTGATTGTGATATGAGAAATTTGAAAAGTAAGATTTTCGAAAAGTGCCTTCGGGCAATCCGAATGTTTGATTTTTCGAATATGTGTTATGTGGGTTTGATCAGGTCTCATATGTGGGACGAGTGCGCACTTGTCTATTTTTCATAGCCTTCTCCCAGCTGCCCGTTAGTGGGATGGAGCTCCGATTTCGGACTCCCTTCACGGCTACACTGGACCGCTATGCTGGAAAGTGTAGTACGCCTGCTCACGTTGTCAGACAGACCGCTATGTGAATGTGCGACGCCTGCTTTGAACCTAACTGCACCATTTTATGTGTTTTGTGTGTTTTTTTTCTGTTTATAAGTTTGTTGCATTGCATCATTTTTAAAAACAAAATGTGAAAAATTTTGAGAAACAAATTATGGTGGTTTTTCAACTGAAAAGCGATTGCAATTGTTTTGGCAATATTTTGAAAAATGTGAAAAATACGAGATCCAAATTTCTAATGTGAAATTTCAGAAATAAATGGTAAAGTTTTTCCAAATATGTTTTCGCTTTTTTTTCAATTTATAAACATATTATCCACGAGCTATTTTAGCTCACCCCCTTTGATCCCCATCTCCAGGTATTTGAGCAGGAGATTGGATGAAAGACTGTCAGGACACTTATTCGATTTGTGTATATTTCTGTATCTTGTGCAATTTGTAAGTTTGTAAATGGCTTGAAAAGCCATTAAGGATTTGTAAGAAATCAAATGATGATGTATTTGGAATCATTGAATTTGTATATGAAATTGTGTATGACATTGTGTATGATAATGATATTGATTTAGGAATTTGTGTATGGATTTAAGATTGAAATGTGTATTGGAATTGGACATGATTAATGATTTGAAGTGGTTTAGATATAGGAGTGTGTTTACCTGCTGAGATCTCGGACGGAGGGTCCGGTCGATTTCGATGATTCTGGTTATTGTGTGAGAATTATAGAAGTGCGTTTTATCCTTTGCAGATTTTTGGACTATTCTAAATATAGCCGTTATGCTGCCCAATTTTTGTTAAAATCGGTGTTACGGCAAAGGTAGAAAAAGAATTAGAATAAGTGTTTAGCTAAAAAAATGGAATTTTGGATTTGTTTGTATGTATAAGAAGTTTGTATGATTTGAGAATGTGTTTGAGGATAATTTCCAAGAAAAAGAAAATTGTATAAATTTTGCATAAAGTTTGAATATAGAAAGGAATAAGAATAAGAAAAAAAAATTATACCAGAATTTCGGATCGGTTAGTCTAGGTTTCTAACGCGATTGTGTTTCTCTGTTCTTAGTTCTCGGATGTCGGATCCGCTTGGTTCAGTGTTTGTTTCGTTTTCGTATATTCAATTTGTTTTGATGCGATACCTTTCCGTTTTGAGTATTCGATTTGCTTCCGATTTCACTTTATTTTGTTTCCGTATTTCTATGCTTCGCTTTCTGTTTCCGCTTCGTCATTCGTATCCGATTTGATTTCGGCTTATGTTATGTTCTTTCGTTTTCGTTCTCGTTTGTTTTTCGTCTCCACTTTCCTCTTTTTCGGTTGGGATCCGATTTCCGGATCGGGTCCCAACAAATCTCATTACTCAATCACCTTTATCGTATACACTTACTTCTTATTTCGATCATAAGTATCATGTTTCCAATTCAAACTTGAAATTCATATTCATTTTTAATTCCTCAACAAGATTCACAATTCTGGATCCTCACTTCGAGCTTTGTCCATATTTTCATGTGAAACTGATCTTAAATTTCAATACGGCCAATACTACTTCCTTTGACCCCAAAATTCAACTCGACATTTCATTCTCTTTATTGCACTAGAATTGGTGACCTCAATATCAAAATTTAAGATACAATGTTATGGATATTTTTTTTCCAATACATCAGATTATAACCCTAGCTTTATTTGGAAATACTCAATTGCACAATCCTTTCAATATTTTCAAACTCAATAATTACCTCAATCTTTTCTGATTTATATATTCATATATATATCCAAAATGTTTCTATACAAATAATGTCTCCAAGCTTTCAAAACAATTACTATTGTAGCAAGTTTCAAATCATGTATCAAAATTCAGCTCATGAGGTTATAATTGTCCCTATGTACACAAAATTAGTTTATAATATTGCAACAGATTGCATCTTAATCTTTAATGGGAAACTATATTGTATATATTGCAAAATCTCAAAATGCAAATGGCATAATTAACATTGGGGTTATGGTCCCTCAAAACTTCTTTATACAATTATCACTCATAAGGTTTACACTTTTTTTTCCTCGAGTATTTAAAATGTTCTTTTTACTTTTCGAACATACTCAAAATACCATTTATGATCATAGTCACTAGCTGATATAATTTTGCTTGGATCACTTTAACCTTTAATATCATAATACTGTCGGGGAATTGTTAACTCCAACAGATATAACATAAGACTCTTTATGCACATGATTTGTTCTCGTAATTCTTCAAGTAAATAATTCCTCGATGAGGTAATATTATATCATGTAAATTTTAGTTTTCCCCAATTAACTTCTTTTCTCAAATGATTCTCGATGCATTCGATTTGCTTTGATTTCACATTGACTTAATTCTAATGTATGTTCATTCTTACTAGTTTCTCCACACATTTCAATTTGTTTGCAATCTTAACTTCCTGAATTTGTAACACATTCATCATATCAAATTTGTATCTCCCGAACATATTTACATAGAATATAATGTGGACCTATATTCTCCTCATATTAGCAATTAATGTCTCCTCAAATTCAATAATCCAATCACATAGTTGGATACTTTACATCAAACAAAATGTATACACTCTCAATAGCATTTTCCACCTCTTATGCTTGAGTCTTCGTTAAGGTTATGACTCTAATATTTACTTTTGACTCATTAACTACTCATTTCTGATTTGTTCCTTCATTAATCATTCTTAATTTGAATCATCTAGTTTACTGAACCTATCTCAATGAAATTCTTCTTAGAAGAAGATTTCTTGATACTATCCTGGATACTACTCAAGAAATCTTTATCAATCAACTATTTTCATGATTACTTATCAGTCATTCTTAGTACCTTAAGAAGATCAATTTTAACTTTTCATAATATCTCAATAAGATCAATTTATGTCATAACTTATATTATTATAGCATCCTTTATAACAAGGCTCAGTAAGGCATTAAGCAAATTCGTTTACTCTAATACCTTGGTATATACCATCCAAAATCATTACATCTTATCTAGAGATGTATTTATATCAATTATCCAATTAATGACATTCTCTAATGATACTTGAATTCCAATTAATTCTAGATAACAGTTCTATCCTTATTCTTGCCCATGATTGGGGTATCCCCACACGATCTTGACAGAAACCTAATTTTGTCAGGCCACTATCGCGCCCTGCACTTTCCTCCTCTCATTATCAAACATACTAACTTCAATTTTACTCCAATTTTTCAGAATTTACCTCTTCTAAGGTTACCTTATTTCGTAATGAGTCAACTACCACATCGAGTACATCAATTCTTCTCATTTGATTCGTCTTTTTTTTCTTTATCTCATTTATACATAAAATCCTCCCTTATATGCATTTCTAACTTTCTCCTTACTACACATAATTCATTTCTTATTAAATCATTTATGACTATTTCATTCCCCTTTTTCTCTTTCCTCATTTCCATCTCATTTTCCTATTGTCATTTATACACCTTACATATATATATATTCGCAATCCACTTAGAGTTATAGATGCATATTCATCCTGAAATTCTGATCTCAATATTACATACATATTATTACGCTAAATCATAACTCTTATCACATTTATCCAACATTCATTTCAAGTCCAAGTCTAACCTTTCAAAGTCATAGCAAAGGTTATTTTCTTTCAACCTGGCTTGTACACTTTAAATCTTATCATTCATGTTTATATCCCTTCTTTCCTCAATCAGTCCATAACAATGAATTCACATTTATTTCACATTTGAGGTTATATTACCACCATACAATATTAACATCATATTTAATAATACATCCACCATTACCAAAACAGTGAACCTCCATCTATCATATCGAGCTGTATACTATTTCTCCTTTCTAAATATCCATAAAGTTTCTTTTTCACACATTCAAACATATTATCACTTTTCTTAGTGCTTCTCACAGCTCAAACTCTTAAGGAATGCTCATGCATGTGACTCATACTGGGGATCAGTTGCCGCTGTCTGCTATGACATAACAAAATGCATGTGACTTGACACATATTTCAAAAATGCCAATATAAGACAATAATTATGGGCTCTGATACCACATATGTAGCATCTCACTCCTGCAAGACACGTGCCTGACATCTTGAGTGATATCCGAGACAGTGCCCCTCGAAGGTGGCATGCTAGAGCACTTAATCAATCAAAACTCAGTATAAATTTTTTTTTCATGCGTACTCAAAAATTAATAATCAAAAATTCGGGCCCACTTTTATTTAGAAACATTTTCATTTACAAGAGTTACCAACATTTTTCAAATATCAGAATTTCATTAATCACTAAGGCCCATTCCAGAAAAAAAACATGTTACACTTTGATCAATCTCTTTTGCAAAACCTTTTTCCAATTGGAAAGTTATACACAACAAATATATTCAAATACAAAAAATAAAATAATTTGCAAAAAATACAATTCAGTAAAAAAATAAAGAAATACAATTCAGACACGAACTGATCCCGACCTCTATCTCTTACTTGTATGCCAATAAGTATACTCTCGTTTGCCTAACGAGGTATTCTTCTGATCATGAAAATATTTACAAATTTTGGGTGAGTTTTGCGAACTTAATGAGTGACCATTATCAATGGCTCACCCAATCACATAACACATAAATCACATTCACAACATTTCACATTTCACATTCAATAGATATAATCACTCATATTATGCATATGCAGTGCACATAAGACCCACATTCCATTTGTTACTTTGTTGTGACCGAGTGCCTAAACTGTCCCATATAGGGCTCATTGATAACTGTCCCTTATCAACTTGGGGGGTTACAGGGCTCATTAAATGTTGAGCCTGAGGCTTTGATTCACTTTTGAGCTCGAATCTCATTTTCACTCGTTAAGCTTTAAGCTCTGATCAGTGGCTACTCTAGTCACAACAGCCATTATGTTTCTTTCATTCATGAAATGAAATGCATCAATCACATTTGCATGATCCCTGTTACCCCAAAAAAAAATTATGATAAATCAAGCATGGTTAGATTAATGGGGTAAATTAATATAGTATTTAATAAAGTTAGCATGAATTAGCATATGACATTAAATGAGTTAGGTGTTAAGAATTAATGTTAGTAAATGTATTAGTTGACTTAAATGAGTTAGATGTAGTTTAATGTGCTAGTTGGGCCTTGGGCCCAAATGAAATAAGAAAGAAGAGATGATATATATGAAATGGGCTTAAATGAAGAAGTGGGCTTGAGTAGTGTGAGTTGTGTTAGTGGGAGAATAAGAAGAAGAAGAGAAGAGTAGATGGGCTTAAAGGCAAATGGGCTTAAGTTAAATGAAAAGGGAGTATAAAAGAAAGGAAAATTAAGTAAGTTAGAGAGGAGAAGAAGTGAAGCACCGAAATTGTGAGAGAGAGGGGGAGAGTGTCGTGAATGGGAAGAAGAAGAGAGAAAGAAGAAGCTTGTTAGGGTGGTGATTTCCAAGAGATCAAGAGGGAGTTGGAAGAAAGTCCAAGAGTTAAAAGTGAAGAGGAAGGCTAGAGCTTCATCTTGAACCAAGAAACTCTTGGTGTTGTTGAAGATTTAAGGTAAGCCTTTTGTTTAAGTGTGAGATTTTAGTTGGGTTTTTGGTTAGAAAGACTAAGAATGGAATGGGTATAGTGATTTCCAAGTTGATTTCATAAAAGGTGTAACATAGTTTCTCAATTGAAGTGAGATTTACATGGGTTTTGGTTTTAATGAAGAGAGAGAAGGAAAAAAGAGGAACAAGAGTCAGAAAAGGAAACCAAGGATTTAGCAAGTCTTAAAGGTGGGTTCCATATTTATCTTTATATTTATGAGCAATTAATGCAAGTTGATAAATGACACTAATGAATGTTTGTTACTTGTAAGTGAGTATAAATGATTGCTATAAATGCTTGTGTTAGTTGTGGGTAGATGACATTAATCATGAGTTATGTGTAAATGAAAATAATACATGTTGATGATTTGATGATGGTTGAGTTAGTATTGAATGAAATAGCTTAAATGAGTATGAATGCACAATATGACTTATGCATGAAATGTACAATATGAAATATGCATAAAAGATAAGATTTTCAAGAAAACAGTGAATTGGACAAGAACAGTCCAATTTTATTGTTATGTATGATTGTTATGTTATGTGGGTAAGGTATAGTCCCAAGAACCGTCACGTGCACGTCGACCGTGAAAAGGCTTCGCCCGCCTGCCCGATTGTGGCATAGGATGATCCATTATTTGGACTCCTCAAGATTTGCCTATATAAACTCATAAAATGAGACTATATGGTTGCCATGAATATGGACTTACCGAGCCATTTGACGTGTTTCATATGTGATTACATGAAATTGCAAGAATTATGAATGTTCGAATTGTGAGAAATTATGTTTATGTATTGATGAAAATTGCATGATGCATGTATTATGATTTCATTGAAAGATTGCTTAATGTGTGAATAACTAAATAGACATGCTTGTTATATAAATATAAATGTGTTACACGCGGAGCGAAAGCTCACCCCCCCTCAATTCTCCAGGAAATGAGCAGGATCTCGAGGAGCAAGCTTAAAGGCATTTACTCCAAGAGTTTTCTTTTGGTTTTGTGATTGAAATGATTTTTGTAAAAAAATGCTTTAGTTGCATTTTGAGAATGATATTATACTTTGAAGTTTCATGTAATTGGACTTAAAATGCCCACTAAAGCATTGTATGAAATATGACATGATTTGATGGAGATGGAATGAATGAGTTATGATTCAAAAGTGAATTTTAAACCCTAATGTATAATGCTTGATTTTATGACCTTTGATCTTTTGAGATGATGCATGAGATGGCATGAATATCATATAGGTAGGTAAATGTTATGAGGTTGGGATTGATGGTCATGCATGTGTAATAAAAGTGAGAATGAGGCTTGTGTGAGGTTGATTGTGCAAAGTCTTGTAGATGTGTTAAATTGGTTAGACAATAGAAGTTGGAAGTTGAGAGTTATGATGGTTGAAAGTTAGCAGGATGCATAAGTCTTGTTTATGAGGATAGCTTTGATGGTTGCGTAGGAATCTAGGGTTTGATGGACAAATCAATCAAGAATTGATAGAATGATAAAATAAGTTGGATGTTTCGAGTTGTTATGAAGTATTTAGTAGTAGAGTAAGTGAATCTTGCAAGATTACAAGTGTATTTAGTGTTAGGAATAAGTTAGAAAACATGGGTGAGGGTTTAAGAGGCTTTGGGGAAAAATCTCATCATTCTGGTCATTTCTTCCTCGCGGGCGCGAGATCCATACCTCACGGGCGCGACTATAGAAAATCAGAGGAGCCTCAACTTTCTGTTCATCTCTTCCTCGCGGGCGCTACCCAGTTAGAGTGCGAATTTCATTTTTAGGCCTCTAATATGAGTTGTAGATCAGGATGTGTACATATTGATTGGTATAAAGATGACATCAATCCGACATCTGTAGCAAGAGTTATGGCATTTTTACCAATGTATGTCAAATATACATCGGGATATGAATATGAAGGATTGTTTTGATCATAACTTCCTCATCAGACCTCCAAATGAAGTGATTTTTGAGCCATGGATTCATGAGACATGTAGGTACCTACCCATAAGAATTGGTGTCATTTGGAGTTAAATTGAAAGAGTTGGCATGAAATCAAGTAAAGGGTCAGTCGAGAGAGCGTGATCGAGATATGATCACATGTTGGTATTTTGTCGATATCTTGAGTTATAGAACTCCGATTGAAGCGATCCTTGTCTTAAATTAAACAAGAGTCATAAGGCTATGATTTACATGAGAAATCAATTTGAAATTAGGGTTAAATGAAATAAACCCTACAAGGCAAGATGATTAAGTTTCATATTTTACGGTTCAAGAGTTGGACTCCGGTAACGGGATCCAACATCTATGGTATCGAGCTAAACCGGTTTAGGGTTTCTAGGAACCTTAGTGGGATTGTCTAAGGTCAAGTCATCATACATTTTCCTACATGAATTATATGAATTATGTGCATTGTTTTAAATGCATAACATGCAACATTGCTTTTAAATGAGTGAATTGACTTGTTTTAAATTGATTTACATGAATTGAACTTGTTTTATGTGAACTAAAGATTTTCACTGATTTTTAAATTGAAGGAGTAATGCCGCCTCGAAAGAGAACTCGAGGAGCTCAATCTCGGCCCAGGTCTCAGCGCGAAAGTACAGATGAGTCGTATGTTCCGCAGGATACAGGGACCTTCCCTGTCTCCGACTCTGATGCACCAAGTGTGCAACATGAGGCGCCTCCGTCGCCTCCTCCTCAAGTGAACCCTATGGATCCCCAGTTCTTCCAAGCATTTGTTCAGGCTTTCACCTATGTCATGGGCCAAGAAAGACAGGCTCAAGTTCCAGCTCCAATAGAGAGGAGCGGCCAGTATGATAAGCTCCGGAAGTATGGAGCAGTTGACTTCAACGGGACTACTAATCCCGAGGAAGCCGAAGCATGGTTGAAGAGGACCGAGAGGGTCCTGAATCAGATGAAGTGTTCTGATGATGAGAAGCTTGATTATGCAATCGACATCGCAAGGGGATGCTTTGCACTTGGTAGGAGTCGATGCCCATGCAATGAAATATCTCCGATCGACATGGAGGGAGTTCTTAGAAGCCTTCCGGAGGAAATATTTCTCGATGGTCTACATGCAGGAGAAGGCCAGGGAATTCTTGAATCTCACTCGAGAGGAGCCGAGTGTGGCGGATTATGAGTTGAAGTTCACTCGGTTGTCGCGATATGCAGCCAATATCGTGGCATGAAGCGCATAAATGCCGGAAGTTTGAGGTGAATTACACCTAGGGATCGGGGAAAGGTAGTAATTCACAACTTCGTGATTACCAAGAATGGTTGATGCCGCTCTTCAAGCAGAGAAGTTAGAGAACATCGGTGAAGTGACTAAGAGAGAAAGAACAGAGCGTTCTCCAAGAAGGGCATGAGTGCTCCAAGACTGCAAGGAACACCGAACTCAAGATACATGAGTGAGGTGGGCAGATGGCCCCACTCAGAGCAAGCAGCCTAGGGCTATGTCAGGGCAAGCTTCAAGTGTAGCAAGCCCAGGATGGACAGGTAGAGGAAATCCCCAGTGTGATCACTGTGGGAGATTTCACAAAGGGGAATGTCTGCTGAAGATAGGAGCATGTTTTGGCTATGGCCAAAGGGGGCACAGAATCAAGGATTGTCCCCAGGCAGTCAAGCAGGAAGGGTCTCAGTCTCAGGCCCCAAGAAGAGCAGAAACAGTAGCATCTCGACCAGTACATGATGTGGGCAGTTCAGGAACTGCAAGGAAGGCATATCCGGCAGGGAGACCTAGAGGACAGGGTCAGGCACCAGCTCGGGTCTTTGCCATGACCAGGGAAGAAGCTGCAGCCGCTCCGGAAGTAGTGACGGGTATGGCTATGCTATTTGATTTACCAGTTTATGTGTTGATTGATACTGGCTCCACCCATTCATTTGTATTTGCAAGTATGAATATGCATGCTGCATGTCCTGAGATTATGGATAACTTTCTGGTAGTTAGTACTCCTTTAGGGAGTAAGGTGGTGATCAGTTTGATCTACAAGAACTGTGAGCTCAACATAGACGGTGCTAGACTGGTAGTAGACTTACTACCTCTAGACCTTCAAGGGTTGGATGTCATTTTGGGGATGGATGTTATGGAGAAATACAAGGCGAATCTAGATTGTAGTTTGAAGGAAGTAGAATTTGATCTGGGAGATGATCAGAAGATAGTTTTCAAGGGAGACAGGAAACTGTCAGTGTCGAGGATCATTTCGGCTATGTTAGCTGACAATATGATGAGCCAAGGGTGTGAGGCCTTCTTGGCGCTTGTAGTGGATCCAGAAATGAATGTGGGCAGATTAGAAGATTTTCAGGTTGTGAGGGAGTTTCCTGATGTATTTCCAGAAGAATTACCAGGGTTGCCGCCGGTGAGAGAAATTGAGTTCGAAATTGACTTGATTCCCGGAACCGCGCCAATCTCCATACCACCCTACAGAATGGCTCCAGTTGAGTTGAGAGAACTCAAGGAGCAATTGCAGAAATTGTTGGAGAAGCAGTTCATCAGGCCGAGTTCTTCACCTTGGGGAGCTCCGGTCCTGTTTGTTAGGAAGAAGGATGGAACGTGGAGGATGTGTATAGACTACAGGAAGCTTAACAAGATGACGATTCAGAACAAGTATCCGTTGCCACGGATAGATGATTTATTTGATCAGCTGCAGGGAGCAAGGGTCTTTTCGAAGATTGACCTAAGATCAGGTTATCATCAACTCCGAATTAGGGAGTCTGATGTAAACAAGACAGCTTTCAGGACCCGTTACGGGCACTATGAATTCAGGGTCATGCCCTTCGGATTGACCAATGCTTCAGCTGCCTTCATGGATCTGTTGAATAGGGTGTTTAATGAATTCTTAGATCAGTTTGTCATTGTGTTCATTGATGACATTCTGGTCTATTCTAAGGATGAAGGAGAGCATGAACAACATCTCAGGATAGTGTTGCAGAGATTGAGAGAGTAGGAGCTATATGCCAAATTCAGCAAGTGTGAATTTTGGCTACATGAAGTAGTTTTCCTTGGACATGTGATTTCCAGCAAAGGGATCCATGTTGATCCGAAGAAAGTAGAAGCAGTAGTGAATTGGCAAGAGCCTAAGACAGTGAAAGAGGTAAGAAGCTTCCTAGGTTTGGCAGGTTATTATAGGAGATTCGTGGAAGGATTCTCAATGATAGCTGCCCCTATGACTAAGCTGTTAAGAAAGAATCAGCAGTTCATATGGAGTGAGGAATGTCAGAAGAGCTTTGAGGAGCTCAAGAACAGATTGACAAGTGCTCCAGTATTGGTTTTGCCCAATGGAGACCAGGGGTATACGGTATATAGTGATGCTTCGAGGAAGGGTTTAGGATGTGTGCTGATGCAGGATGACAGGGTAATAGCCTATGCTTCACGGCAGTTGAAGTAGTATGAGTTAAATTATCCGACACATGACTTGGAGTTAGCAGCGGTAATTTTTACCCTAAAGATTTAGAGACACTACCTATATGGGGTTCAGACTAGGATTTTCACGGACCACAAAAGTCTTAAGTACATTATGAGTCAGAAAGAGTTGAATTTAAGGCAGAGACGATGGTTGGAGTTGCTCAGGACTATGACACGATGATAGAGTATCATCCGAGCAAAGCGAAATGCGATGGGCGATGCTTTGAGCGAAGTCATCCATATCTTACGTAATCAGTTTACTTGCCTCTGTTGGAGCAGATGGCCAAGTTGAAGATCGATTTAAGCGGGATGAATCGATGGTGTTTTTGCTCAATTCAGGGTGAGACCTATCCTTAGGGAGAAGGTCAAGGAGTTGCAAGAGCAGGATACATAATTAAGTAAGCTGAGAGATGAAATTCAACATGGTAAGCAGTCAGAAGTGCAAGTAAGGGATAATGGGCTAATGGTAGTCAGAAACAGGTTATGTATTCCGAATGATAAGGCAGTTAAGGATGAGATCATGGATGAGGCACACAATGAGCCTTATTCCATGCACCCAGGCAGCACCAGAATGTACAAAAATTTGAAGGAACATTTCTGGTGGAAAGGCATAAAGAGGGATGTAGCTGAATATGTGAGCAGATGTCTAGTGTGTCAGCAAGTCAAGGCTGAACACCAGGCACCTTCAGGCATGCTAAGGCCATTGTCCATTCCTGAATGGAAGTGGCAAAGGATCACGATGGATTTTCTGATGGGCTTGCCTAGGACCAGCAAGAAGCATGATGCCATTTGGGTTATTGTTGATCGGTTAACCAAGTCAGCCCATTTTCTGGCAATCAAGCAAACAGATTCATTGCAAGTCTTAGCCAGGAAGTATATTGATGAAGTGGTAAGGTTGCATGGAGTTTCGGATTCCATAGTATCCGACAGGGATCCTCGATTCACATCGAGATTTTGGGGAAGTTTGTAGGAAGCATTAGAAACTAAGCTGAATTTCAGTACGACGTTTCATCCTCAGACGGATGGTCAGTCTGAGAGGACAATCCAGACTCTAGAGGGGATGCTTAGAGCATGTGTCATGGACTTCAGAGGAGCATGGGATGATCATTTGTCGTTGGTCGAATTTGCTTATAACAATTCGTACCATTCGAGTATACAGATGGCTCCTTATGAAGCCCTTTATGGCAGAAGATGCAGGACTCCGATATGTTGGGATGAAGAAGGTGAGAGAAAATTAGTGGGACCAGAGTTGGTCCAGATGACAGTTGAGAAAGTGGATGTAATCAAACAACGGCTTAAGGCAACCCAGGATAGAATGAAGAGTTATGCCGATGCTAACAGAAAAGAAATGGAATATGCAGTGGGTGACAAGGTGTTCCTCCAGACGTCCCCATGGAAGGGAGTTATGAGATTCGGCAAGAAGGGGAAGTTAAGCCCTCGGTATGTGGGTCCGTATGAAGTTTTAGAGAGGATTGGGCCGTTGGCCTACAGGTTGGCATTGCCTCCAGAATTGTCGCAGCTTCATGATGTATTCCATGTTTCCATGCTGAGAAGGTACAGATCAGATCCTTCTCACATCATTCAGACCTCAGAAGTTTAGCTGAGGGATGATCTGAGTTATGAAGAAATGCTGTGGCACTCGACAAGAAGAATAAGGTCCTCGTGAACAAGATAATCAAGCTAGTCAAGGTCCTGTGGAGGAATCATGCAGTTGAAGAGGCAACGTGGGAGCCTCAGGATGCAATGCAAGAGCAGTACCCACACCTCTTCAGTGAACCAGGTAAGAATTTTGAGGATAAAATTTCTTAAGGGGGGAGAAATGTTACCCCCAGAATTTTTTTTTATGATAAATCAAGCATGGTTAGATTAATGGGGTAAATTAATATAGTATTTAATAAAGTTAGCATGAATTAGCATATGACATTAAATGAGTTAGGTGTTAAGAATTAATGTTAGTAAATGTATTAGTTGACTTAAATGAGTTAGATGTAGTTTAATGTGCTAGTTGGGCCTTGGGCCCAAATGAAATAAGAAAGAAGAGAGCATATATATGAAATGGGCTTAAATGAAGAAGTGGGCTTGAGTAGTGTGAGTTGTGTTAGTGGGAGAATAAGAAGAAGAAGAGAAGAGTAGACGGGCTTAAAGGCAAATGGGCTTAAGTTAAATGAAAAGGGAGTATAAAAGAAAGGAAAATTAAGTGAGTTAGAGAGGAGAAGAAGTGAAGCACCGAAATTGTGAGAGAGAGGGGGAGAGTGTCGTGAATGGGAAGAAGAAGAGAGAAAGAAGAAGCTTATTAGGGTGGTGATTTCCAAGAGATCAAGAGGGAGTTGGAAGAAAGTCCAAGAGTTAAAAGTGAAGAGGAAGGCTAGAGCTTCATCTTGAACTAAGAAACTCTTGGTGTCGTTGAAGATTTAAGGTAAGCCTTTTGTTTAAGTGTGAGATTTTAGTTGGGTTTTTGGTTAGAAAGACTAAGAATGGAATGGGTATAGTGATTTCCAAGTTGATTTCATGAAAGGTGTAACATGGTTTCTCAATTGAAGTGAGATTTACATGGGTTTTTGGTTTTTAATGAAGAGAGAGAAGGAAGAAAAGAGGAACAAGAGTTGTAGCAAGGAAACCAAGGATTTAGCAAGTCTTAAAGGTGGGTTCCATATTTATCTTTATATTTATGAGCAATTAATGCAAGTTGATAAATGACACTAATGAATGTTTGTTACTTGTAAGTGAGTATAAATGATTGCTATAAATGCTTGTGTTAGTTGTGGGTAGATGACATTAATCATGAGTTATGTGTAAATGAAAATAATACATGTTGATGATTTGATGAAGGTTGAGTTAGTATTGAATGAAATAGCTTAAATGAGTATGAATGCACAATATGACTTATGCATGAAATGTACAATATGAAATATGCATAAAAGATAAGATTTTCAAGAAAACAGTGAATTGGACAAGAACAATCCAATTTTATTGTTATGCATGATTGTTATGTTATGTGGGTAAGGTATAGTCCCAAGAACCGTCACGTGCACGTCGACCATGAAAAGGCTTCGCCCGCCTGCCCGATTGTGGCATAAGATGATCCATTATTTGGACTCCTCAAGATTTGCCCATATAAGCTCATAAAATGAGACTATATGGTTGCCATGAATATGGACTTACCGATCCATTTGATGTGTTTCATATGTGATTACATGAAATTGCAAGAATTATGAATGTTCGAATTGTGAGAAATTATGTTTATGTATTGATGAAAATTGCATGATGCATGTATTATGATTTCATTGAAAGATTGCTTAATGTGTGAATAACTAAATAAACATGCTTGTTATATAAATATAAATGTGTTACCCACGGAGCGAAAGCTCACCCCCCCCTCAATTCTCCAGGAAATGAGCAGGATCCCGAGGAGCAAGCTTAAAGGCGTTTACTCCAAGAGTTTTCTTTTGGTTTTATGATTGAAATGATTTTTGTAAAAAAATGCTTTAGTTGCATTTTGAGAATGATATTGTACTTTGAAGTTTCATGTAATTGGACTTAAAATGCCCACTAAAGCATTGTATGAAATATGACATGATTTGATGGAGATGGAATGAATGAGTTATGATTCAAAAGTGAATTTTAAACCCTAATGTATAATGTTTGATTGTATGACCTTTGATCTTTTGAGATGATGCATGAGATGGCATGAATATCATATAGGTAGGTAAATGTTATGAGGTTGGGATTGATGGTCATGCATGTGTAATGAAGGTGAGAATGAGGCTTGTGTGAGGTTGATTGTGCAAAGTCTTTTAGATGTGTTAAATTGGTTAGACAATAGAAGTTGGAAGTTGAGAGTTATGATGGTTGAAAGTTAGCAGGATGCATAAGTCTTGTTTATGAGGATAGCTTTGATGGTTGCGTAGGAATCTAGGGTTTGATGGACAAATCAATCAAGAATTGATAGAATGATAAAATAAGTTGGATGTTTGGAGTTGTTATGAAGTATTTAGTAGTAGAGTAAGTGAATCTTGCAAGATTACAAGTGTATTTAGTGTTAGGAATAAGTTAGAAAACATGGGTGAGGGTTTAAGAGGCTTTGGGGAAAAATCTCATCATTCTGGTCATTTCTTCTCATGGTATGAGATCCATACCTCATGGGCGCGACCATAGAAAATCGAGGAGCCTCAACTTTCTATTCGTCTCTTCTCGTGGTATGAAGTAAATCATGGGCGCGACCCAGTTAGAGTCGAATTTCATTTTAGGCCTCTAATATGAGTTGTAGATCAGGATGTGTACATATTGATTGGTATAAAGATGACATCAATCCGACATCTGTAGCAAGAGTTATGGCATTTTACCAATGTATGTCAAATATACATCGGATATGAATATGAAGGATTGTTTTGATCATAACTTCCTCATCAGACCTCCAAATGAAGTGATTTTTGAGCCATGGATTCATGAGACATGTAGGTACCTACCCATAAGAATTGGTGTCATTTGGAGTTAAATTGAAAGAGTTGGCATGAAATCAAGTAAAGGGTCAGTCGAGAGCGTGATCGAGATATGATCACATGTTGGTATTTTGTCGATATCTTGAGTTATAGAACTCCGATTGAAGCGATCCTTGTCTTAAATTAAACAAGAGTCATAAGGCTATGATTTACAAGAGAAATCAATTTGAAATTAGGGTTAAATGAAATAAACCCTACAAGGCAAGATGATCAAGTTTCATATTTTACGGTTCAAGAGTTGGACTCCGGTAACGGGATCCAACAATCCCACTCAATCTCATTCTGATAACATCAGACCTTAGTCTGGCATTCAACATGAAGATGAGAATCACACTTTCACTTACGTGCAAATGCACATTCATAACACATTTAACAATCATATTAAGTACACTTAGTTTATCTCTTCACATACAAGTAACACTTCAATATCTCATCAATCATCACAATCATTAGACCTTCTGTCCGAAATCAACAGTCAAGACGCATTCATATCAACATTCAACAGTCAATTAATACAAAAATCAAAACAAAAAATAAAATGAGACTATCTAGGTCTACTCACAATATGCTCCAGATTAGCATTAACTTCCATGATTTGGAATCGTCTAAATGGAAACGTTCTATCGTATATCATCATTATGTAAAACACATATTGCACACACATTATTAATTGCACAATCACATAAACATTCAATTTTTCACACATGAATATGTGTAATGTATAATGCATGCTTAATGACAATCTCGGGTATCTTTCCTTTAACTTCATCACAAAATCATTCTTATATCAAAACTCATCTAAGTATAATTTATACTTAGGTTTATGCCTCACTAAAACCATTACAATCTCTATTCCTTTCTCATTGACTCACTTCAGATTTTTCCAAATCACACTTTCGGGTCTATTGTTCACATTCAATTAGAAAGCGAGATTGATGTAATTTGGTCAATCTCTCTTCTAGAAAAGTGTTCCTCTATGTCTTATCTTTCTATTGACACCACAATCACTCAATTTGGTTCAGTAATTTGAAAGATATGCCTTAAGCATTATCAAGTTATCCATATTCAAAAGCATTGTACTATGTACAACTTCCATCCAAAACTTCAATATCTTAGAGAAAGAATCAAAATTCGACTTCTTGAGACACTTTGTAGGCCTATATCTCTAGTTTACTCCAAATTAAAATTCATCTTATTTGGAATCCTACAGATAAAGATATCATCCAAATACTCGAACATGTTTAGTAAAATATCCAATTCATGCTCTTCCAACTGATACCCTTACTTTAATTCGATCAATCTTTTTTGAGTCAAAATCAAAAGCTATAAATTTTTATGGAGAGATAGAGGAATGTATTATGAATCTAATTCTTCAAAAATCAGGTCATTTGAAGGCCAGATGACAAAGTTATGACCAAAATAGTCGAGTATGTTCAGATCAGAGCGAAATCGGCCCGCGATGTCACGATCAAGCAACGTGTGAAAAATGTGCAGAGTCGTGATCGCGACTTCTTGTAGCATCCCCTTACTATAGGGTATACACCGGGACGCCCGTAGGTCATTCTGATACATATCCTACGATAAGGGTGCACTACGAACAATTACTACTGTACCACATATGGCATCAATAATAATACAGCATCATTTCATATCATCAAAGCAGTAATTTACATAACTTTCAGTTTTTCACTATCTGTACATTACTCCAAAAGAAAACTATTACAAAAACCCTAACTAGGTCATCCCTAAAAAATGCCAGCTGACCGACCTGTGAGCCATGACTTCTCTTGCCAACATGATCTACACGGCAGGAAAAGTCCCTCTGGAGCTAGGAGTCTACTCTCTCGGTCCTGAAAAAATAATTTGCAATTTTGGGTGAGTTTGCAAACTCAGTGAGGAACCATCATCGATGGTTCACCCAATCCATGCATAGTCAAAAAAATTACAGTTATAGCATAATAATCCCATTCAGATGTACCACATGATTATGTACATGTACACAAAGCATTTGGCTTTTCACACAATCAAAGTCATTCAATATGTAATGCGTATGCGACTCTTTTTTTAATTTATTACGTTGTTGTGACGGAATTGTCCCAATAAGGACGCATTAATCGGTGAGCCTGAGGCTCTGAAGCACTGTAGGCTCGAGGCCCAAATACGTTGAGCTTTAAGCTCTCGGTGGCTGCTCCGGTCACAACTGTCAATTACTGATCATGCATTTATGCATGAAATGCATATGTCAGAAATAAGCAAGCCAACATCATAGTCGATCCCAAATTAACACATTCACACAAATGGTTTACTATCAGTCACATTCAAATCACATATAGCAATTAGGGCACTCCTATGTCAGTATCTCCCAGTACATCGGACACCTTCGGTCTGGAATTCAGGCATAAACAAATGCAAAACCCATCATTATTCTCCATAGTGTTATAAGCACAAAATTATAAACAATTAATAATCGAGAAACCATCTAAGTTACTCACAAGTTACTCCCGAAGCTAATGCCTGGAATATCTGGCAATGTCTGGAAGTTGACGTTCCAGTTGCTCCTCTATAACAAATAACATACACATATATAACAATTTGCACTATTAAGAGTGTTCAATAATGCACATGCATGAAATGAATTACGTACAATGCATGTTCATGATAAATCTTGGGTATCCCTCCATAATTCTTATCAACACTATCCCCATACCAAAATTCATTTAAGCATAACTAACACTTAGGTTTTTGCCTCCCTAGAACCATTGAAATCACAATTCATTTGTCACTGGCTTACTTTCCAACTTTCTGAAACACCCTTTCGGGTTTACTGCTCACATTCAATCAGGAGGCAAAACTTGTGAAACTTGAGCCCACTCTCTTCTAGAAAAGTGTTCCTCTAACTTTTATCTTTCCATTGACACTAAAATCACTCAATTTGGTTCAGTAATTTGGAAGATACACCTCAAACATTTTTGGACTATTCCTCTCCAAAATAGTGTACTATACCCAACTTCTATCCAGAAATTGAACACCTTAGAGACTAGATCAGGATTCAGCTTCTTCATATGATTTGTAGCCCTATATCTCTAGTTTACCAAAAATCAAGAATCACCTCAATTGGAGTCCTACAGTCCAAGATATAATCAAAATAATGAAATATGTTCGGTAAAATATCTAGTTCATGCTCCTTCCTCTGATACCCTTACTTTGATTCAATCAATCATTTTCAATTTAACACCAAAAACTATAAATTTTTGTGGAGAGATAAAGAAATGTGTTAAGAATCCAATGCTTAAAAAATTAGGTCATTTGGAGGTCTAGATAAGAAGTTATGACCAAAAGAGTCCAGTCAGTTTTTTGTTTTCGTCTTAGTTCTATCGTCTCATTCCCATCGTCTGCTTTTTGTGTCTGCTTTTCTGCGTTTGCTTTTCTGCATCTGCTTTTCTACGTCTATTTTTCTGCGTCTGTTTTTCTGTGTCTGCTTTTCTGTTAAAACTACAAAATCTTCAAGCCCTAATCTCCACAAAATTTTTGTACTTCACTGAGTGAAATGATCAGTTTCTGGTTTTTCTTAGGGTAGAGGACACAAATGGCTAAGTAGGTTTGGTGAAAGAAAGGAAAAACACAGAGGTCTTTTAGAAGGTATTCGATGGAAACTCTGGGTCTCAAAAGGAAGTTTTAGAAAGATGATAAAAAAGAAGGGACTTGGACAAGACTTAACCTGTCAATTCACAAGGAATAGTAACCTACTTCTAGCAAGAGTACAAGAGCCTAAGTGACACATGTCACTTTCTTAATGATTAAACTCTAACTTAGTTTCTTTTGAAACTAACTCCATTTAGTTCTCCTCTTTCCAATACAAAAATCATCTTTACAAACCAACTATCTCCAAATCTTCATTTAATTTACGTCATAATTCCACCAAAATTCAAAATATCAAAATTTTACTAACCCATAAAATTTTCAATGTAATAACATTCAAAATTCTAAAAAATTCACCAATCCATCCAATTATACCCGGAATTATTCATGAATGCATGTACAATTATTTTCATGTGCAACAACCAAGTATAAGTATGTAGCAAGTTATGCATGAACATGTAGAATACATCCCTAACTCTCATTAGACGCTCACATTAACCTTTCTACCCTTCCCACTAGCAATGGGATGTTACACTTCTCCCTTCCTCCATTTCTCCTTCCGACCTGAATTGGAAAAATAGGTATAACTTTCACTAAAAATATAAAATTAAGGTCATTCAAATACTATTTCGAAGAGGACTTCTAAACCTACAATTTTTATGAAGATTTATAAAACAAATTTTGCCTTTATAAGGGTCAAAATTTCAAAAATAATGTAATTGTCCCGAATGGTCATCCCATTTAGCATCACAAACCTCTAATGATCATGTCTCTATACTCCAATGTCCAAAAATTTCATACTTTATATCAATGGAAAGATTAAAGAAATATCTACAACTTTCTTGAAGGCAACTTTGTCAAAAACTCTCTATATCAGTACAAAAAACTCATAGAAGTTTTAGATCAAATTTTCAACTCTTTACTTACAACATTCAATTCCTCATGATTAGTCTATCATTTATAGTTCAATACTAATCATTTATCCATTATTCTAACTCCCTTTCAACTCAACATCATCCATAACCAAATTAGAGCCCATGATTGATCATAAACACTAATAACAGAACATACACATATATATGCATTCATCGTCAATTTTTTGCACATATTCAACTTCATTTCCACTTTCATTTCACTTCTAACTATCACCTAGATCCTTCACATTTAAAGACACCAAATTAATCCTTGTCTTTATCTTTATACTCATTTTAAATCATCACAAAAACACCAAAAAGATTCACATTAATTCATCAAGAAAAACAGAACAAAAACCCAATATATATCCAGTTTTTCTACACTTTTTCCCTATACCTAGTACTGAACTTCAAGTTGAAATTGGAAACTCCAAATGACAGAATTTAAATTCAAATCTTCATACAAAATGTAGACCTAAGTCTCTAATTTAATCCAAATCAAAGATCATCTTATTTGGATGACAACAGAACAAGTTATGGCTAAACAACATAAGCATATTCAGTGAAAAAAATCACAGCTAATATTTCTCTAGCACACTTTATACACCATTCACTTTGTCTCTAAACTTTCGTCCTAATTCTTCCCTTTTCAAGACACTATACTTGCCTTTTATCTAACTTCAAATCTCAATCCAATCCATGTCTAACAGATCAATGATCCACATTTTTATCCATAAAAAACAAAACATAACAATATCTAATCACAAATCAATTTTTCTTCACTTCATTCTACATCTCTTAAGGATTCATTCTAACTCTAAATAATCTCTACATCAATTTATGAATTATTAATCATAGCATATACAAAAGCAAGACATTAACATAAACATTTCATCACTCATGACTCATACATATAAATTTCATGATCAATTCATCAATCTCAAATTACTCTTCATATTAGTTTCCTTTACAATACCCATAATGGTTAAAGCATAACTTATTTGATTTAGTTCCAAGATTCTTCAACTCTTCAAGGTATCTCTCAACCCTAGCTTCCTTCTCTCACATTTGCATCATCATTCAAGGGTGTTAGGGTTAAGTCTTTGGTAAGAAATGAAGAAAATAGAATGGCTAGTGATTGAAGAAAGCAAGGTTTAACTTGTGGCTTAGAGAAGAGATTGTTGAGAGTGAAATAAAGAGAAAGATGAAGAAAAACAAATGAAGAAGATAAAGAAATGGAGCTAGTGTTGTGGGTGACAAGAGAAAGACCACAATTTGGTGTTTCTTTTACTAATTTCATGACTTAGCATATGGTGTGTCACTCTCTCATGGTCCCTTCTTGATCTTTTAATAAGCTAGTCCATTTGCCTCCAATTTCTAATCCAATTGTCTCTTAATTTTCAATGACATATGTCATTAAATCCCAAAGTCCTTTATAAAAAATTTTCCATTATCATTTGACCGTTATTTCTACTACTATTCATCAATTGTTTTGCCACTTGGTATTTTTCCTAGTCCAAAAATACCCTTATATTTCAGAAAAAATTCCCAAATTTTCTCCAAAAATTCTAATTCACTAGTTATACATTCTCACTCAATTTTTAAGACACAAAACCATAATTCACATCATATTAACATTAAAACAATCATTTATACCCAAGAAATGTCAATTGAGTGCATGAACAATTATTTTAATGTGTGCAATAATCAAATTCACATGTGTGTATGCTGACATTATGCATGAGCATGAAATGTATTTTCTAAATCTCTCTTTGATCTCACATGTACCAAATTTTAGGATTCTAACCCTTAGTATTGGAACGAGATGTTACAATAATATTATGGAGATGACTCTTGACCACTTTATGAAGAGGAAGAAGTTCTAGATAAGGGTCAGGATGAACTTGACATAAGATTTCAATTAGGGGAATAAGAACCTTTATTGAAATTTATGAATGAGCGTACTTAGTAGATGTTACTCTAACTATATTCCATACGGAAACAACTAAGAAAGGATGGCTTGTATCTGTGAAATGGGAAATTTTCATGATAAATAAAAGTGAAACAACACCAATAGCAGTAAAACAACTTCAGCCTAAAGACAAAACGTAACTTAAAATTGAAAGACACTGTATTGAGTTGTCCTATCCTTTTCCTTCCATGTTCAATCATATGGTATAATGAAATTATATTTCTTTATACAAAGAAATTTATAATGTGCATAAAATAGGAGCTTTGGAATCTAAGAAACGTAAATGTAAATCAAGAACTTACAGGAACTCGATTTGGGTATTTCTTGAAGATCTTATTAGAATCTTGGAGTCGTTCACCTACATCATAACCACAGACATCGTTTAATGTAAACAAATGTAAATGATTTCTAACATTGACTGTCTTATTGCCAAAAAAATTAACAGAAAGCAATAAAAGCAACAATTAGAGATGTAGGACTAAACAAAATTGAAAGACCGTCATTATAATAGAAGATACATTATATATGTGAAGAAGGGTGTTCACAGAGAAAATCATCAAAGTAGTTCTACAATGCATCAATAATAAAAGAACTTGCCTTAATCATACTCAACCACTAATTAGTTCTAGAATAGTACATTCATATATGGACTTCAATACAAGTATATATACATGTATATAATGTGTTCTAGAATAGTACATTCAGATGAACATAAACAAAAGTGGCTTCTAAGGAATGGTGGTTCTAATTCAAGCACGATTGATTTGTGTTAGGCACCATTTCGAATCCCAAATCTTGCTCTAATACCATAACTATTGGACCTCATTTTCAGAGCCTAACTATCGTTTCAAAAATTATAAAACGTGAGTGTGTGTATTATCTTGAAGGGTTATTTCCATGAACCCTCCCAAGTCATCATCTCAGAAGAGTGAGGTGCCCACACCAGTCAATCACCATAAACATCATATGACCTCTTCAAGAAAATCATAGCTCTAAGTTTCTAGTTTAATTTGCAGCAAGAATCATCTCAATCGAAGCACTACAGATGAAGATATAAGTAAAATATCAAAGTATGTTTGGTAAACAACCAATTCATGCTCTTCCAATCACTTTCCTCACTTTCTACCATCATTCTTTTCCAAATCAACACCAATGGATATCAATTTTTTATGGATAGGTAAAAAATGTGTTAGGAAACCCTTGCTTCAATAATCACTTCATTTGGGGGTCGGATGATGAAGTTATGGCTAAAAGATTCAAACATGTTTATATCCTCAATCGTATTGTACTTATCTCAGGAGAATTAGCATAACTTTCACTAAAAACCTTGGATTGAGGTAATTCTTGAACTATTTGAAAGAAGGCTTCTAGATCTCCAACTTTTGTGAGACCACAAAGTGAGATTCTACCTCTAAAAGGGTCAAAATCGTAATTTACTATAGTTTTCCCGTGAATGTCCGTTTAACGAACATACATGTCCACCTAACGGACATAAACGGGCTTGGGAGTGCTTTCCAGACCCGAAAAGGTCTGCTAATGTCCGTTTAACGGACATGGACTGGGTTGGGGGTGTTTCTACACCCAAAAAGGTCCGTTTAATGGACTTGAAGTCTGTCTAACGGACATTGGTGATCCAAAACTCCTTCTAAGGCCTCTCTAAAGGTTCCTACATCCATCTAACATCATATTCACTAATAATCTTCCCAAATTCACTTCTTCTAATGTAATATCACTTCTTAAACATCCAATTACCAAAATGATTTCATGATAACTACCAAATATCAACTCAATGATTCATTACATACAACAAATTCTCATCTTTTTTATAGTTGTTTTGTATAAACATCCTATGCAGCATCACCACTTATAATGATCATATTTTTTAACTTCTATATCCAAAAATTTCATGCTTTATAGCATTGGAAAGCTAGAAAGATAATCTACAACTTTAAGAAGATAACTTTGTCTAATTTAGACTAGATTGATATAGTTTTTCCCCTGAATTCGGAACACAATTCCTATCTTTCTTTTCCATAATATATCTCACTTATATGTAACAACAATTTGTATCCAAAATTTATCATCTCAATTTGATACATTCTCCAAGTGTACCTAATTCCAACTTAACCTCATCCTCAATTAATTTACATTTCAACCAAACCTCATCCATACACAAATTCACATTTCGACTTAACAATCATCCATACACAAATTCGCATTTCATCTTGATAGTCATCCATACAAAAATTCATATTTCATTAACAATATAAAACAAGAGTTTACAAAGCTTTAATGGCATTTTAAGTCACAATACATTAATATTCCAAAATCCTCAAATTATACAAGATACTTGAATAATAATTACTCAAAATGTAATTACAACCTTGTTTTACATAAACTACTTCAAAACAGAACAAAACATGCAAATTTGAAGTGATATCTTGACTTTCTTTCACTCGGTCTCTTGCTCATCACCTGAAGAGGCTCTTGAATAACAGGTTTATAACGAGAAACAAGCGAAAACCATTGAAATATTTATTTCCATTGAAAAACTCACATTGAAATCCATGTAACACATATTTCTCAAATTCACAACTTATCAAGCAATTCATAAACATCATAAATCATGAATTCATCAAACTTGTGATAAATCATAAACACATAAGCACATCAGAAATGGTTTGGGTGGTTCTATAATGTAGCGTTTGATTGCTGTCTCCATGGGTAGGGACAGATGATAGGGACACAAAAGTCCTGTGCCTCGTAGTGTTTGCTTGATGTCCCCGCTTATTTTTGTCTCATCTCCAAAGCACAGGGACAGAAATTTTTGTTCTTTCCAAGACTGTGGTACAAGATTTCTTGTCTCCGTCTCCAAAACAAAACACATAAGCAACTTTCAAAAATACCGCTCCCCCCACATAAGCAATTTTTTATTCATAATTATATTATTAAACTCATCATCATCGTCGTCGTCATCATCATCATTATTATTATTATTTATTATTGTTATTATTATTATTATTATTATTATTATTATTATTATTATTATTATTATTATTATTATTATTATTATAAATTTTAAACTTATTATTAGTATTATTATTATTATTTTATTATATGAAATTATTATCTTATTATTATTATTACTATTATTATTATTATTATTATTTCAGTTTATTATATGAAATTTTATTATTATTATTATTATTATTATTATTATTATTAATTATTGTTATAAATTTTCTACTAATTATTATTCTTATTACTATTAATATTATTATTTTAATAATTTTTTTATTATTATTATTATTATTATTATTATTATTATTTACTGTTATTATCAATTTTATTATACAAAATTTCAAACTTACTATTATTATCATCATCATCATCATCATCATCATCATCGTCATCATCATCATTAATTTATTTTATTTTTATTAATTATTAATTATTATAAAATTTGTACTTATTATTGTTATTATTATTATTAATTATTATTATTATTAATTAATTAATTGTTGTTATAAATTTTGACTTATTATTATTATTTTATTATTAATATTATTATTTTATTAAGTTTATTATACTTAAATTAATTATCTTATTATTATTATAATAAATTTTGTGCCTACTATTATTTTTATTTTATTGTTATTATTAATTTTATTATACAAAATTAATTATCTTATTATTATTATTATTATTATTATTATTATTATTATTATTATTATTATTATTATTATTATCATCATCATCATCATCACGTCGTCATCATCACCGTCATCATCAATTATTGTTACTATTATTATAAATTTTGTTATTATTATTATTATTACTACTACTACTACTACTACTACTACTACTACTACTACTATTAATTATTATTATTATTATAATTATTATTATTATTATTATTATTACTACTACTACTACTACTACTACTACTACTACTATTTATTATTATTATTATTATTATTATTATTATTATTGTTGTTGTTGTTGTTGTTGTTGTTGTTGTTGTTGTTATACAAATTTAGTTTTCTTATTATTATTTTATAATCATTATTGTTCATAATTAATTTTCTTATTATTATTGTGATCATTAAATTCCTTATTATTAATAATTTTCTTCCTCTTCTTTTCTATTTTATTATTATTATTATTATAAATATTATTATTATTATTATTATTATTATTATTATTATTATTATTATTAAATTAACTTCTTATTGTTATTATTGTTATTATTATTATTTGTTAACTTTTTACTAATATAAATCATTCGTTTTAAAATAATCAATGAATTATATCTTTCCAATTATATTATATTGCTGGGGCATTTTCGTTCTTGCTTCTTCCTTAAAAGTAAGCCATCACTCCTTATTTCAATTTTGCCATTAATAATTGAGAAATGTCCCATTTGCCCTTCCTTCAAAGCCTTATGACTTTAATGCTTAAATGATCTTCCCAAAATGCCCTCATACATATATATACTCTTATCACTTAATTCAACTAAACCATATTTAAAAAAATACCACTAACATTAACATAAGAATTAACTCCAAATAAAAATAATTAATCTAGCAAGACCTCAATATTATTTAAATCATGCCTAACTCCTTCCAAAAATCCAGACCTTTTCTGATCAGGTAATTGAGGAATTTGATAACACTTCCTTCTAGAAAAATGTTCCTCATTGTCTTAATTTTTTAATGACACCAAAATCATTCAATTTGAAATATGAAAGCTATATCCTAAACATTTCCAAAATATTCTTATACTGAAATAATATTCTGTACTCAACTTCCATCCAGAAATTAACATTCTTAAAGACTGAATTGAAACTCGATTTCATAAAAAAAAATTGTAGCCCTATATCTCTAATTTACTCCAAATTAAAAATTATCTCATTTGGATAACTAGAGAAAAAGTTATGGCTAAAACACTGAAGTATACTCAGCGAATATGTTTCAACTACATTTTTCAGCTTTTAACTTCCAACATTTCACATCCAATAGTTCTAACTTCCAAGAAATGTTTGGGATCCAACAATTTTATCCCCCTTAAAGAATATCATCCTTGAAATTCTTACCTGAGTGATCAAACAATTGGAGGTAGTGTTGTTTTATGTTTTCCTCAGTCTCCCAAGTAACTTATTCACTCGAATAGTTTCTTCCAAATGACCATAATCAATAGACCCACTCGATCTTTCAATCACTCATTTAGTCATTCATTTCTTAACTATTTCCTCAATATATATTTGTATCTCAGATTACTCACAATTTTTCACTTCTTTCATCGATAACACCAATATCAGATCCTATCAACATTTCTTAACATATTTACATATAACACATTATGAATCTGAGACATCTTTGTTAATAATACTAACTCATAAATCAATGATCCGGTTATTAATAACTTTATATAGACCAATACAACTTAAGCTTATTTGCTTCTTTATCCTAACCTAAGCACATCTTGCATTCAATCTAAGAACACCTTAGGAACGTGGTACTCTTAGAAACAATTTATCCTTCGTTTCATAGTTCACATCTCTATAGTGTCAGTACACTTAACTCTTATGTCTATCTCACTGTATTCTATACCTTTGGTGCTGATCCACCAAATTCATTCATTTTTCTATTGTCATCATTTTTTCATCTTCCATATGCATATCCTCAATCAATTCAGAACTATTGATGCATAATCATTATGAAATTCTGGTCTCAATTCCCCTAATATCTTCTTACAATGGATCGTAACTCTTGTCATGCTCATCAAACAACCATCTGAGTTTTTAATTCATCTTCTTAAGATCATAACGATTTCTGTTTTCATTACTGATGGGCCCTGTTTCTGAAGCCTAACCATCCAACCGGAATCATAAACCTTGAGCTTGTAAACGTATAGGGTTATTCCAAAGAACCCTCTTTGGTCGTCATCTCACAAGGGTGGTGAGCCCACACTAGCCAATCACCAAAATCATAATTTGAATTCTTGACAAAAATGGTAGCTTTACGTCTCTAGTTTAATTTGAAGCAAGAACTATCTCAATTGGAGCTTTAAAGATAAAGATATGCTTGAAAAGCCAGAGTGTATTCATACTCCAATCATGCTCTCTAAACCAACCCCTCACTACCATTCCATAAATATTTCTCTAATCAACTCTAAAAGATACCAATTTTTATGGAGAGATATATACATGTGTTAGGAAGCTATCGTTTCAAGAATCACCTCATTCGGAGATCGGATGAGGGAGTTATGGCCAAAGAAACCAGCATGTTTATGTCCTTAATCATTCTGTACCTTTCTTGGTGCAATTGCCATAAATTTTTATACAAATGTCTGATTTAGTTAATTCTTGAACCATTTGAAAGTAGACTTTCAGATCTACAATGTTCATGAAGACCACAAACTGAGATTCTACCTTTAAAAGGGTAAAAAATCGTAATTTACTGAAGCTGACCTGTGAATGTCCGTTTAAAGGACATCCATGTTTGTTTAACGGACATTGTCGGGACTGGAAGCCATTTTTGGTCGAGAAGGTCCGTTAAACAGACATTGGTGAGGCTGGGGTCATTTCTGACCCGAAAAGGTTAGTTTAACGGACCTAAAATCTGTTAAACGGACATGGCAGTTTCCCAAACCCCTCTAAAGCCCCTCCAATGCTTCCTACCTCCATTCTAACATCATATTTACTCATAATCCTCTCAATTTCACTTCTTCTAATGCAATAACACTCCCAAAACATTCAATCACCAATTTGAGTGCATCAAACTCCCAAAATTCAACTCAAATGACTCATCACAAACACAAACTCTCATCATTCACCATGACTATCATGTTCATAATTCCTATACAGCATCACCACTTATAATGCTCATATCCCTTCACTTTATAGCATTGGAAAGTTAAAAAGATAAACAACAACTTTCCTTAAGACAATTTGGTCTAGTTCTACCTAAATCAATACAGCTTTTCCCCTTGAATTCAGAACACAATTCCTACTCTATGAAAAAAACTTTAAAAAACGCAATTTAAAGACTTGGAGAATCATGAGCAAATCATAATGCATATGTATTTCATTAACACCAAAACCAAAAATAGTTTTACAACGCTTTAGTGGGCATTTCAAGCTACTTACATCATAATCCAAAAATAAAAGCTTTAAAAAAACTAGAATCGCTCAAAATGCGACTAAAGCATTGTTTTACAAAACCAACTTAAAATACAAAATAAGCCAATTCCAGAGTAATGCCTTTATGCTCAATCACTCGATCTCATGCTCCTCACTTGGAGATGGGATGGAATAGGAGGGGTGAGCTTAAAGCTCGTGGGTAACAGTTTTATAAACGATAATAAGCAAAAACCATTTGAAACTTTCATGATCATATCAAAACCCTATTGAAATCCATAAAACATTCACTTCTCAAAATTGTCAACTTGTCAAGCAAATTCACAATTCACACAAGTCAAACAATCATTAAACTTTTCAACACATGAAAACACATAAACAAACCATAATGATTTGGGTAGATTCAAAACAGAACATACTACACATTTCCCATATGGGTCTTGTGTAGACATGAACAGAACGTACTATCGCAATCCCACAAAATGGTCTTGTGTAGTCGTGAACTTATGGGAGTCCGCGAGGGAGCTCTGTGCTACTAGCGGGCAGGCGGGAGAAACCTTTAAACAAGTGCACTTGACATACTTAGGGGACCACCACAAACCCACATAATCATGCATCTCATAACTTGCAAACCATTTGCTTAAATGACATATTTTGAAATATTGTCTTTCATAAGCATGAACTATTTCATATACTTGCTATTCTTTCAAAATCATTTCACAATTTGACAACCAAAAATTCTATATCAAACATATAACCATTTCCCAAATCATTCAAAAACCACAAATACAACAATTATAGAGCAATTTGAAATCATTCCCATATCACTCAAAATTCATTCACAAAACTCATATACAAAAAGCATGTAGCACATTCTCAAGCATTTAAAGATTAATAAATGTATAAGGTAGTTGGAAAATCAATTAATTACATTTATTGAAGAACATGTAATAGCTTATTAACTCAATTATAAAAATGTCACCCACCTTAATTTCCTTGCTTGAAAACTTGGTCAAGGATGTTCCTCCTCTAGCTCCTCTCGCCTTTCTTACCTCCCTTCAACATTAGCAAAATCCCTACTCAAAAGAATTTCAAATTGGAAAACCCAAAGCACCAAAAACATGAAATTGATCCTAGAATACTCATACCCATGCATTTCCTAGGTTTTTTGAACCAAAACCCCTTTCAAAACCCAAATATTAAAACACAAGCTTACCTTGAATCTCCACCAAATAATGGGTTTCTTGGCTTTAATGGAAGCTCTAATCTTCCTCTTCCTTTTTCCCTTCTTGTTTAACCCCCAAATCCCTCTTGACGGTTAAGAAAAGTTGCAACCTAGCTTAACCCTCTTTTTCCTTTCTTTTTCTCCTTATACGACACTCTTTCTCCTCTCTTTTCTCTAATTTTTGTTTTCCCTCTCTTCCCATGTAAGACAAGCCTTTTCTTCTCCCTTTTATACCCTTAATGAATGCACAATGTACATATTGCCCTTCCTTTAAAGCCTTAAGACTTTCCACTTAAGTAATCTTCCTTAACTACCCCTCATGCATAAGCTACCACCTTAACACTTTAATTTCCTTAACTTCTGTCACCTAATCTCATTCACATTAACATGTCAATTAATTGCAACATAAATTTATCTAGCAAGACCCTAAAATAATCTAATCATACTTATTTATCAAGGAAAAAAATTTGGGGTCAATAATTACATTCTACTTGTACACTTTAATCTCATCATTTCTACTTTTCTCCCTATTTTCCTCAAACAATCCATGATAATACATTCACATCTTCATCACATTCAGGGATATACACCATAGTATAATATTGGCGTCATATACAATTCCACCAATACAAATGTGTTGACTCATTATCCATCATATTTAACCATGTACTATGTAGCACCCCACTCCCGACCAGACCCGAACCCGACATCTACAGTGATATTCGAGCCCGTGCCCTGCGAGGGTGGCGTACTAGAACATTCAATACCTTTTTAAATCTCGTTATAACATTTTTTTTCCTTTCAAAATCAGTTGAGTGCGCAAACAATCAATGATTTGGCCCATTTATAACAAAACATTTGCAATTACCAAACAATTATATTACACAAAATCAATTGGGCCTACTGAATCAATTTACTACACTAATGCAGATGTGGACGACACTGATCCCGACCCGGTACTCTGCCTCTTTGCAGTAGACATACTCCCGTTTTACTAACGGGGTACTCTTCATTCCCTGAAAAATAGATGCAATGTTGGGTGAGTTTGCGAACTCAATGAGAAACCATCATCGATGGTTCACCCAACTCATGCATTCACAATCATATACACATAACACACACTAGCATTTACAGTCATATCACATGCATTACCAATTTCACACAAATCACATTTAATCATTCACATATATATATGATGCACATGTGACTCTTTCCAATTTCATTTCGTTGTTGTGACCGTGCGCCTGAAATCATTTACGTTAAGCCATTGGCTTTGAAATCGTTGGGCGTGATATGCCCTGCGGTGAGCCTGAGGCTCTATCAATCGTTGGACCTGAGGTCCTGTGTGTGGAGCTTATAGCTCTCATATACGTTGGGCATGATGTGCCCTGATAAGCCCAGTGACGGGCACACTGCATTGAGCCTGTGGCTCTGCATACGTTGGTACCACCGGTCACAACTACCATTATCTGATTATTCACTTATGCATGAATGCATATGTCACTTTCATATTCATATATCATTTTTCATTTTCCATTTCAATAACACTTTTCATCCCTTCGGACCTTTGGTCCGGTATTTCAGTCATATGCAATTCAATACATTTTTTTTTCACTGATGCATTTACTATTCAATTCATTCATGCACTTATACACATTTACTCATCTTTGCACTTCAATATCACAATCAAATATTTCGAACACCCATGGTCCGAAATCAATCAAATCAATCACACAAATATCCGTCCTTAACTCCTCATGGCATCAGTGCATATAATTAATGAACACATAAGGCTGAGAAACCAACTAGGTTACTCACCTGCACTTCCGAGCTATAGCCTGGAAGTCCCAGCATATCCGTGGATTTGCTCCATCGATGCCTTTAAAAACAGTCAAATAATCACATTACCAAATATACCAATTTCAATATTCAATAACAAATACGATAAATACTATACATGTTATGACATTCCCAATCATATTCCTGAATTTCTCAATATGATCACTCCCACTCTAATTCAGAACAGTTCTCAATGCCATAATTCAATTCCTTACTCTAAGGTCACATTCCAATTCGCTTACCACTCAATTCCGATAATCATCAAATTCAATTTCCAAATTCCTATTCTTATCAATTCACTATTCTTAGTCTTCGAATTCCAATTAATCATTTAAGAACCAATTCATTTAAAATCAGCCTTAAACTCATTACTTGTAACAATCATCTCATAATCACTTGATTTCATTTCCCCCAAATTGCAAATTCCTATTCTCTCAAATGCCATTTTGATCCATAACCAATCCAAATTAAATCCCAAAATTCTCAAATTTCCAAATAACTAAACCATTTCACTTTTCGGAAACCACTCCTCCTCGTCGCGCCGTCCCATCCTTCGTCAAGAATAGATAATCCATTGTTCGTCGCGACGCACGGACCAAGCTTTGTTCGTCATGACACGACTTCCAGCTTCGTCAAGGCGTCGGTCGATACTCTGCTTTCGTCGCGCATTTAATTATATATATATATTCGTCGCGACGTGCACGCTAAGGGGGCTCGCCGCGGTGTGTTCTTCACACACGTCACGACGTGCGAACCCAGAAACTCATCCGAAACCCAGAAATTTCTCAGATTTTCTGATCTAACTCATCCAAATCCATTCTAAACACTCTCAATCAGTTTTAAACCTTAAACCCAACTTATATCTAACCTCAAATCATCCATTAAACCATTTTTCATCAAAAACCCAAATCAAAACCAACGAAAATCTCAAAACCCTAACATCCGTAACTTTCAAATTCTCTAAACCATTTCATACTCAAATCAATGATTAAATCAAACAATTTAAGGCATAAACATATAGAAACTTACTTGATTCACGCTTTAAGCCTTTGAAAATCCTTCCAGAAACTCCAAATCTACTCTATTCTCACCCACGACCGTCGATGATGAAAAACAACATTTAAACTTATATATATATATAAGCTTTAAAGGCTTGTTTGGCAATTTAGTTGCCACAAGTCCAAATCTTAGAATCTACCAGTCCAATTCTTATTCTATTTTGCTCCCAATTTCGCAATGATCATGACTAATAAAACCTGAAATCATAATCCCAATTATTCCATGTCAATTGTCAATCAATCTCGGACCCGGAATCAAATTAATCAGTCACTAAACCAATTTTTCGGTCCGGATCCATTACTCTAAAAATTTCAGAAAATTTCTCATAAATTCACAAAATTAGGAAACGCCCATTCCTATACTCAATTTCCAATTTCCATTTCTCTAAATTCAATTTCGTTTCAATTCCATATTCACAACTTGATTTATACACTTTCTCAATTTCCAATTTGCACAATCCAATCCTCATCTTTACGACTATAACCAATTTCCAATACATAATCAATTCGGGAATTGTCATACATGTATGTACATATATATATCTGCTTGCAAATAATAATCCGTTACCGATATCTATAAAAACAATAATGCATGCACAATGTCACATTTGCCTGTACCCAATTCTAACCCGATCCAAATTACTGACATACCCGTCACTCCGGTAACGGGATGTTACAATTCTCCCCTCCTTATAAAATTTCGTCCTCGAAATTTCATATACGATTCATCAGAAAGACAGGGGAGTCTTTTCGATCATTAACTCTCTGATTTCCACTTATTTTACTATACAAATAATTTCTTCCAGATCTTTCTTAACCCTACATTGCCTTTTACTCACAATTCATCACTTCCAATAACGATAACACATATATTGATCCGAATCATCTTTTAGGATTTTAGACTAACTTGCCATTTTATCACACTCACACTACAATCACTTACTTACCACTTTTTCCTCTCTCATACTCTACACAGTTTTCACGATTTCGTTATAATTGCTCGCAATTTTTTTTTTCAATACCAATAACATACACATCCGATCATATCAATATTCCCTATTTCTGTGCATCCAATTCGTCTTTTAAGTTCTATTGATTTGCCAATCCATAAATCGATTCAAAACACGATCACCTCAAGGCCACTAATAACGAATTTCGTTTCCCATTTACTTTTTTTTTATCTCAATCAATGCTTAGTTTGGCCAAGGTGATACATTTAGAAACGTTTCCTATATCGCTTATCATATTGCATCTCTCCAATGCCAATTACTAACCTCATAAGGTTTCAACACTCTCGATAATCATCAATTTGATTCATTCTCATCAAATTGGATTTCTTCACCATCATTACAGATTCAAATCACCTATCAACCTTAACTCAAATCACTCAGGCCTTTGACTATATTGGGTCCTGTTCACTTTACTACGGAATGAACAACTCCTTTTTAGCTATAAGACCTTTTTATATTCTTTTCGAATTGATATCACCAATTTAACAATTGATATTCTCACAATCAATCCGATCTATACATCAATCTCATAATCCTATGAACTCTAAAATATCAATTCCACATTTAACACCAATTTCTCAATGTCACATTCTATTTTCTATTACTCTTCTAATACACTCTTACCAGAATGTACAACTTCAATTATTCCTTACGTTTTCACTAACAGTTCCTTTGACAAGTTTTACTCACATTTCATAATCTAGTCAAAATTCTCATTTTCTCTATAGCTTAAGCTATTCACAATTCCTCGATAAGGTCCACAAATTCCACATTCTCAATTCACATTTTGCCATGCTTTCAATACGCACCTGCACACTTGATTTGGAATTCCAATCACTAATACGTTCCTTTTTGCGCTTTACCAACTTGACAGTTTACATTCAGTCTTACATCTAGTTTCATAACCTTATCGCCTAATTATTTACTTCATTAATGAAATTTTGAAACACTCAAACACATAGTCTTTTCTCTTTTCTTTTTTTTTCCCAAATTCACTCATATCTCTTAATCATTACTGCTTTACAAACGCATATACATCCAAAACATTTCTGTACAATAGAACTTCCAAACTTTCACAACACTTTCCAATACACTAAATTGACAAGTCATCAATTACCAATACTGCCCATAAGATCTCCATACTTATAGGATCTCTTTACACTATTTCAATAAATCACATTTTACTCTTTACAATTCATTATATATCATAACACTTCCAAATTTAAAATGATACGATCAATACTCGAATTGAAAATTTCTCCAAGTATCTCCTTGTACATTTATCAATCATACTGTTCACACATTTTTACATAAACATTTTGAACTTTCAAATTTCGGACATTTTCACCAAGAATTAATTCCAATTCGTTCCAAGTTCCAATCAATCGCCCAATTTCATGTATACATATATATTCTTTTCAATTTCGCATTTTACCAATGTCTCTAATTTCATTAAATCTCCAATTATGCCATGTTCAAACACTAAGTCATCCATATCTTATTTCGATCCAACTAGGATTCACTCTATAAAACTTGTATACTAGAATAAACTCTTCACACGTTCCTTTACACTAGATTCTCCACATATTTCAATTTATTCGCTATCATTTCGGACTAAGTTAATAATACATTCATCAAATCCACTTTATGCTTTACCATATTCACACAAAATATACCTGTACCGATATTATCTTCATAATCACGATTTATATCTCTTTACTAATCATGAATCCTATTACACAGTCGAAGTCTTTATATTAACATAACACAAATCCTTTCAGTACCATATTCTATTTCTTACACTTGAATCTCCGCTAGGATCAGGACTCCCCATAATGATTTTTCATTCATTTCACACTTCTCTCCAATTTGCCCTTTTATTGCTAAACTTTTCAATTTTAATCATCTAATTGACTTACTCCAATTCAAAGAAATTCTTCTTTCAATTCCTAATCATCAACAGTCATCACATTACTTATCGATTATTTTCAATAACTTAGGAAATCAGTATCGATTATCCGCGCTATCCTGTGAAGATCAATCTATGCATAATCCACATAACCAGAGCATCCTTTTTAATACCGTTCATTGAGGTACATACCATTTAACATTATCACGTCAATTTACCAATTAGTCACCTCTGCTAAAGACAACTCAATCTCATTTGATTTTTGACCACATTTTTCCTTTTTACACCTATCCCCGATCATGGGGATATTACTATACTAAGATCCTGATTACAATCTCAATTCATTCCCAAATAATCACTATAAACACTTTCAATTCCTACTCTAACTCACATGTGGTGGTTATTTACTAACACACCCATCGATTCCGTTATCATTTCCATTATCAGGTGTGCATTCGCATAGGCAAATCTATTGACCTTAACAACTGTTCAACTCTTTCATCTACCAACATCATTTTCTCACATTTCAATCTTTTCATTATTTCGTTTTACACAATCATACTCAAATCTATATCATAACAATCATAACTCCCATCACGCTTCCGCTGCGCAACTCTGATCATAAAACATTTTATTCCCATTCACTTTACTTATACACTTTCAATCTTACCATCTTTACCATATCCCGATATTTCCTTTATCAATTCACAACTACACATATACATTGTCACATCTATTGCACATTCACGAATTGTTCCTATATCACTCTAATGTCGTATTTCATAATACGCCCATCAGTACCAATACACTAATTCTCCAATTATCATATCATACCATATACTTGTTCTTATTCCTTGATTTTCCACAACTTCCATTTATCACATTTTCCATATCCTCTTTTCCTCACTATTTCTAACCACTTAAATCACTAGTACAGGCTCATGTATGAGACTCATATGCTAGACTGGGGATCAGTGGTCACTGTCTGTCGGGACGTAACTTATATGCATGTACTTTAACACATTTTTTTCAGAACGCCCATGTAAGATTGTACTGGCTCGATACATTATATGTAGCACCCACTCCCGACTGCACCAACCCGACATCTACAAAGGATATCCGAGCCCGTGCCCTACGAGGGTGGCGTACTAGAACACTCAATACCTTTTTAAATCTCGTTATAACATTTTTTTTTCTTTCAAAATCAGTTGAGTGCGCAAACAATCAATGATTTGGCCCATTTATAACAAAACATTTGCAATTACCAAACAATTATATTACACAAAATCAATTAGGCCTACTGAATCAATTTACTACACTAATGCAGATGTGGACGACACTGATCCCGACCCGGTACTCTACCTCTTTGCAGTAGACATACTCCCGTTTTACTAACGGGGTACTCTTCATTCCCTGAAAAATAGATGCAATGTTGGGTGAGTTTGCGAACTCAATGAGAAACCATCATCGATGGTTCACCCAACTCATGTATTCACAATCATATACACATAACACACAGTAGCATTTACAGTCATATCACATGCATTACCAATTTCACACAAATCACATTTAATCATTCACATATATATATGATGCACATGTGACTCTTTCCAATTTTATTTCGTTGTTGTGACCGTGCGCCTGAAATCATTTACGCTGAGCCACCGGCTCAAATCGATTAGGCGGATATGCCTGCGGTGAGCCCGAGGCTCTATCACCGTTGGACACGAGGTCTGTGTGTGGAGCTTATAGCTCTCATATACGCTGGGCATGATGTGCCCCGATAAGCCCAAATGATGGGCACATCGTGATTGAGCTGTGGCTCTGCATACGTTGGTACCACCGGTCACAACTACCATTATCTGATTATTCACTTATGCATGAATGCATATGTCACTTTCATATTCATATATCATTTTTCATTTTCCATTTCAATAACACTTTTCATCCCTTCGGACCTTTGGTCCGGTATTTCAGCCATATGCAATTCAATACATTTTTTTTTCACTGATGCATTTACTATTCAATTCATTCATGCACTTATACACATTTACTCATCTTTGCACTTCAATATCACAATCAAATATTTCGAACACCCATGGTCCAAAATCAATCAAATCAATCACACAAATATCCGCCTTAACTCCTCATGGCATCAAGGCATATAATTAATGAACACATAAGGTGAGAAACCAACTAGGTTACTTCACCGCACTTCCGAAAGCTATAACTGAAGTCCCAAAGATATCCGTGGATTTGCTCCATCGGTGCCTTTAAAAACAGTCAAATAATCACATTACCAAATATACCAATTTCAATATTCAATAACAAATACGATAAATACTATACATGTTATGACATTCCCAATCATATTCCTAAATTTCTCAATATGATCACTCCCACTCTAATTCAGAACAGTTCTCAATGCCATAATTCAATTCCTTACTCTAAGGTCACATTCTAATTCGCTTACCACTCAATTCCGATAATCATCAAATTCAATTTCCAAATTCCTATTCTTATCAATTCACTATTCTTAGTCTTCGAATTCCAATTAATCATTTAAGAACCAATTCATTTAAAATCAGCCTTAAACTCATTACTTGTAACAATCATCTCATAATCACTTGATTTCATTTCCCCCAAATTGCAAATTCCTATTCTCTCAAATGCCATTTTGATCCATAACCAATCCAAATTAAATCCCAAAATTCTCAAATTTCCAAATAACTAAACCATTTCACTTTTCGGAAACCACTCCTCCTCGTCGCGCCGTCCCATCCTTCGTCGCAGCGTATAATCCGCTGTTCGTCGCGACGTACGGACCAAGCCTGTTCGTCGCGACGCACAACTCCGCTCGTCGCAACGTGCGGCCGATACTCTGCTCGTCGCGGCGCACGAATTATATATATATATTCGTCGCGACGTGCACGCTAAGGGGGCTCGCCGCGGTGTGTTCTTCACACACGCCACGACGTCGAACCCGTAAACTCATCCAAACCCATAAATTTCTCGATTTTCGATCTAACTCATCCAAATCCATTCTAAACACTCTCAATCGCTTTTAAACCTTAAACCCAACTTATATCTAACCTCAAATCATCCATTAAACCATTTTTCATCAAAACCCAAATCAAAACCAACGAAAATCTCAAAACCCTAACATCCGTAACTTTCAAATTCTAAACCATTTCATACTCAAATCAATGATTAAATCAAACAATTTAAGGCATAAACATATAGAAACTTACTTGATTCACGCTTTAAGCCTTTGAAAATCCTTCCGAAACTCCAAATCTACTCTATTCTCACCCACGACCGTCGATGATGAAAACAACATTTAAACTTATATATATATAAGCTTTAAAGGCTTGTTTGGCAATTTAGTTGCCACAAGTCCAAATCTTAAAGTCTACCAGTCCAATTCTTATTCTATTTTGCTCCCAATTTCGCAATGATCATGACTAATAAAACCTGAAATCATAATCCCAATTATTCCATGTCAATTGTCAATCAATCTCGGACCCGGAATCAAATTAATCAGTCACTAAACCAATTTTTCGGTCCGGATCCATTACTCTAAAAATTCCAGAAAATTTCTCATAAATTCACAAAATTAGGAAACGCCCATTCCTATACTCAATTTCCAATTTCCATTTCTCTAAATTCAATTTCGTTTCAATTCCATATTCACAACTTGATTTATACACTTTCTCAATTTCCAATTTGCACAATCCAATCCTCATCTTTACGACTATAACCAATTTCCAATACATAATCAATTCGGGAATTGTCATACATGTATGTACATATATATATCTGCCAGGCAATAATAATTTGCTATCGATATCTATAAAAACAATAATGCATGCACAATGTCACATTTGCCTGTACCCAATTCTAACCCGATCCAAATTACTGACATACCCGTCACTCCGGTAACGGGATGTTACATACTATTTCCCATTACTAATTCCCCATAACTTTAAATTTTCTCAACTTCTGAAAAGGCATTATTTGTAACATCCCATCTCCGATGGAAAGGGTATTTTGGTAAATTGGGACGGGCTAGGAGTATTGATTTATATCGCGACATGAACATACATTTTACAGCCTCTATAAATGGTGATTCTTGCATGTGCACATAGTCATACATGCATTCATGACATTTTCCGGCTTAAGTATCAGATTGAGATCTTTTGTGAAATTTGTGTGATAATTGTATTTGAAAAATTATTTGGAGTGCGCCATAAATTGTTTTACATTTTTAGGGATTTATGGGGAATTTTTCTAGAATTTTTCGGGGTTCGTGTCTTAATCAAAAATTCCAACCGACCGATCGAGTGAAATGTTTTTGTATGAAAATGGGATTGCCTAATGGCATGAGATTAGTGGATAATCAATGTTAGGGAATTATTTTAGTGCCATGATTAGAGTTTAATTGGGATTAGTGCTTAATTACCTAAGATTAGCTAACTTTTGTCTTTTCTTCATTAAAATGCCAAGTGTCCTCTCATTTAATAATCTTGTCTTATACCATTCTTTCACTCACGACACTCTTCCTTCTAAAAGTCACCAACTCACTTTTAAAAGCCAATTTCTGCTTGTGGTTCCCTCATCATTCACGGCACTTTCATTTGGAAAAGAAACAAAAGTGAAAGTTGGTTTTGCTTCTCTCATCCGAAACCTCCATTCTTTCTCTTTTCCCCATCGATTTTTCTATTTGTTCTAGCTAACTCACTCTTCCCTTCTACCTTAAGCACTTCCTTTCATGCATGCAAGCTCAACCCTCCTACCTCCCTTGCTTTGGTGATGTTTGTGTAGGTGAAATGAAGTGGAGGGGTTGGTGAGTTAGTTGAGTAATTAAAGAATTGAAGAGCTTGTAACTTGTTTAAGGTAAGAATTGTGTATTGTGTTCTTTAATTAGTAGTTAGAAGCATTCATGGGGATTGATTGTGTATTAATTTTATAAAGATAGTGGTAGGTTTGTATGGGTTGTAAGTATATAAGTAATTGTTGTGTTGAGTTTGTGGCTGAATTAGAGGTTTAAGTGGATGCTTAGTGATGTGTTATTGATATTAGAAGTGATAGGAGTTAGGTTAATGTTGAAAGCTGGAAAATGAACCTTTGACCTATTGTAATGTTTTGATCATAACTAATTGTGTAGGTGAGAAAATGAGGTGAGGTTTGTGCCCAATGAAACTTTGGGATGTTGGCTTCAACTTTGTGTTAAATAGGTGTTGTTAAATTGTAATGTTAGAAGGGTGAATCTTTGCATGGAAAGTTTCTGTTTGTAGGGTCTGTGAACAGTACCCGCATATATGACCTGATTATTTTGCTGATTTTTCTAAATTAATTGAGATGGAATTTGGGAAAATGGTCTTCATGGAAGTTGTATCATATTGAGTTAGCTTTCCATTGTCACTGATCTTGCTAATTTTCGAGTTGTATATTGGGAGATATGAACTAATTACTATTGACAGGTTTTGAGCATTTTGATGAAACCTAGCCTAAGTGTTGAGTTTGTGAGCTTGCGGATTGGAAGAAATTTTAGAAAATTATGTGAACTGAATTGGTGTGAGTGATCTTCTGCAAAGTTGCAGAGGAAGGAATTATCTTGAAAATGATATATGGTGTGTAATTTTTAGAGTTCATATTTGGGAGTTATGATTTTTCAAACATTGAACCTGCATTAGGTTATGAATTGCTGATCATGGCAGTAACTTGTATGACAGTTTTGAAATTGTTAGAAATTGAATTGGATTTTGAGTTCTTCATGAAAATTGAAGTTTGAGATCTTATCTTTTCAGGGATATAAGATTGTGATTTTTGTCACATTTGTGCTAAGAGTTATGCTGATTGGAAAATTACTGTCCAGATTGGTTGATTTCAGTAGACAGATTCTTTGTGGAATTGTTTGATCTAGTTAATTATGGAATCTGATTTTGGGTTGTTCGTGAAAGTTGTATATGACATTATGAACTTATTGAGCATATTTATGTGGTAATTTTTGGCTGAAGAATCAGAGAGCTATGGAATTTGCAATGTACTGTTCTGTTTTAATGGGATTTGAGTAGGCAGTAGCTTTGAAGGGATTTTTGACACCCTTAGTGGTGAAATTAATTTTATGGTCTTCTTGAGAATTGTAGAGGTTTTATGATCTTTCCAACAAGGTATAATTTGTATTTTTCTGAATTGTGTGCTAAGAGCTATGAGTGTTGAAAGTTGGATTAGAAATCAGGAAAAAGGGAATGGAAATTGGAATCGCGCCCGGTCAGTAGGGCGACGCCTCGCCCTAGTGACGAGGCTTATAGGTACGGCATCGCTAGGGCGACGCCTCGCCCTAGAGACGAGGCCGGACCAGTTGGCCTCGTGAGGGCGACGCCTCGCCCCCGCGAGGCAGGTGCTATTTTCATTATTATTCGATTTTTTTGGTATTTGGTGATTCTTTTGTTAATTTCTTTTCCGTCCGACGTCCGATTGACCTGATTCTTGAGGCATCGGATTTGTAACTTATTGAATTTTATTTTGTGAGAAATTGGGAATTTTTAGACAGGAAATTGACGTGGCCCCGAGTAACGGAGCCGTTAATCACTGTTCTATTTAATTGGGGACCTATAGAGGTCCGAATTGCGCACCGTCAGCGCCAATAGGTTTCTAATTTTTAGACGGATTTTTCTAATGGAAAAAAATAGGATTAGGGCCGGGAATATCATGAACATGCATTGTGCACCTGCAAATTGCTTCATATGCATTATTAAATAGTTCTGATTGGAGAAAAGGTAATGGTTATATTTTCTGATTATCATAGAGGCACATTTGGAGCGTCGATCTACCGACATTACTGAGACTTCCAGATATTAACTCGGAAGTACAGGTGAGTAACCTAGTTGATTTCTCAATCTATGTGTGTTTAATATGACGCATTGATGCCATGTGGAGATAATGGAGGGATTATGTGTGTTTACTTTTGATTAATTTCGGACCATAGGTGTCCGAAGTATTGGAAACTTGTTATCGAAGTGCCATTTGTGTGTGACTGTTTGTGAATAATTACATTGGAGACCTCGGACCAAAGGTCCGAGGGAATGGGAAATTAATATTGAAGTGTTAATTGTCTGCATTTTGATACATTGAATGTGACTTTTAATATGATATGGCTGGATGCAAGAAATTGTAAATGTATATGATCGAAACACGGATCAAGGTCCAAGAAACGAAAATTGGTCACCGAACTATAAGCGATCAGAATGGGAATTAGAGCATATGCATCCATGCATGATGGCATGATCAGATAAAGACAACAGACCGGAGCAAACCACCGATCGTGGGCATATCACGCCTAACGATATGAGAGCTTTAACTCAACGCACAGACCTCAGTCCAACGTATTGAGCCTCAGCTCAATGTACGAGGCTTCAAGCCCATGTTTTAGAGCCATCGGCTCAACGCAATGTGCCCGCTATGGGGACAGCCAAAGCACGGTCACAACAACGAAACAAAATGAAAAGTGTCACATGTTCATTGCATAAATGGTATGATTAAATATGGATGGTATGAAAGGTGATATGCTTTACATTTGTGAATTATGATAGTATGTGATATTTGGTAAATTGATTGAATATGCATGAATTGAGTGAACCATCGATGATGGTTTCTCACCGAGTTCGCAAACTCACCCAACATTGCAAATATTTTCTCAGAATTGAAGAGTACCCGTTAGTGAACCGGAGTATGATTACTACAAGAGAGTCGGTGTTCGATGTCGGGATCAGTTCACGTCTGCATTTGTGTCATTTTGACTTATGTGTAAATTTATATTCCGCAAAAATAGTACTGAATTGTTTAAGGGCCCTAATTGATAAATATTGTTTGAAAAGTGATCTTTGATAAAGAGTAAGACTGAAATGGGGTTTCGTATCACGGGCCCTAATCGTTTATTTTAATTCCGCGCACTCGACTATTTCAAAAACAAAAAAAAATATCATAATGAGTTTTTGCACTGCATTGACTGCTCTAGCATACCACCCTCGCGGGTCGCGGGCTCGGATGTCACCGTCGATGTCGGGTTCGGGTCTCGTGAGAGTGGGATGCTACATTATTCTTCTCATTAATTCTATTAGCTCGAACTCTTAATAAATGCCCATGCATGTGACTTATACACCTGTGACTTAGACTAGGAATTAGTCACTGGGGCATGCTAAAACTTGTCAAAAATGCATCTAACTTGATACATCTTTCCAAAAATGCCCAAGTAAGATCTCAATTCTAGGCTTCGATACCACAACTATAAGGCACCGTTTTTAGAACCCAACTCTTGCTCTGATATCACAATTGTTGGATCCTGATTTCGGAGCTCAATGTTCGGAGTCATTATAAGACGTGAGTGTGCGAATTACCTTGAAGGGTTATTTTCATGAACCCTCCTAAGTTATCATCTCATAAGAGTAGGGTGCCCGCAACAGTCAATCACCATAAACACCATATGACCTCTTCAAGACAATCATAGCTCTAAGTTTCTAGTTTAATTTGCAGCAAGAATCATCTTAATCGGAGCTTTATAGTTGAAGATATAAGTAAAATATCAAAGTATGTTTGGTAAACAACGAATTCATGCTATTCCAATCAATTTCCTCACTTTCTCTCCATAAATCTATTCCAAATAAACATCAATCAATAAAGAAAATTTGTTAGGAAACCCTTGCATCAAGAATCACTTCATTTAGGGGTCGGATGATCAAGTTATGGTCAAAAGATTCAAACATGTTTATATCCTCAATCGTATTGTACCTATCTTAGGAGAATTGGCATAACTTTCTCTAGAAACCTTTGATTGAGTTCATTCTTAGACTATTTGAAAGAATACTTCTAGATATATAACTTTTGTGAAGACCACAAAGTGAGACTCTTCCTCTAAAAAGGTCAAAATCACAATTTATTGTAGTTGTCCCGTGAATGTCTGTTTAACGGACATACATATGCACCTAAGGGACATAGACGGGCTTGGGAGTGCTTTCCAGACCTGAGAAGGTCTGTTAAAGTCCGTTTAACAGACATGGACTGGGTTGGGGTGTTTTTACACTTGAGAAGGTCTGTTTAACAGATCTGAAGTCCGTCTAATGGACATTGGTGATCCAAAACTCCTTATAAAGCCTCTCCAAAAGTTCCTACATCCATTCTGACATCATATTCACTAATAATCTCCAAAATTCACTTCTTCTAATGTAATATCACTTCTTAAATATCCAATTATCAAAATGATTTCATGAAAACTCCCAAATATCAACTCAATGATTCATCACATACCACAAATTCTCATCTTTTTATAGTTGTTGTTCGAAACCCCGCCCTTGTGAGTCACCGGCCCGACATCCTAAGTAACATCTGGACACATGTCCCGTAAGCGTGACGTGCCCCCATCAGGGTGACCTACTTTTACCATATTCGAACAGAAGTCGACCTTAATCATTTTGCACCAGCCTTGGGACAATTGGCAAAACTGTCATTAGGGATATTGGGTTAAGATTCTCTTAGGATGATTTCAAAGAATGCCTTGAAACCTACAACTTTGAGGAAGACCTTAAGGTCAGATTTTATCTTTTAAAGGGGTCGAAAATGAAACAAAAGAAGCAGAGACAGAAGATAGCAAAACACAGACGAAGCGAAAAGACGGAAGAAACAAAAGACAGAAGATAACAAAACACAAAAGAAGCAAAACACAAAAGAAATAAAAGACAGAAGAAGCAAAACACAGAAGAAGCAAAATACAGAAGAAGCAAAACATAGTAGAAGAAAAAGGCAGAAGAAGTAAAAGACAGAAGAAGCAAAAGGACAGAAGAAGCGAAAAGACAGACGATACAAAACACAAAAGAAGATAACGTCATCACAAAAAAACACAGAAGGAGATGAAGTCATCACAGAAGAAGCAAAACACAGACGATACAAAACACAGAAGAAGATGACATCATCACAAAGAAAATACAAAAGGAGATGACGTCATCACAGAAGAAGCAAAACACAGACGATATAAAACATAGAAGAAGATGACATCATCATAAAGAAAAAACAAAAGGAGATGACGTCATCACAGAAGAAGCAAAAAGGCAGAAGAAGCAAAACATAGAAGATACAAAACACGAAAGAAGATGACGTCATCACAAAGAAAACACATAAGGAGATGACGTCATCAAAGAAGAAGCGAAAAGGGAGAAGAAACAAAATACAGACAATACAAATCACAGAAGAAGATGACGTCATCACAAAGAAAACACATAAGAAGATGACGTCATCACAGAAGAAACAAAAAGGCAGAAGATACAACTCCTCTCTTGCACATCTTCCCTTATAATGACCATGAATGTTAGGTCAGACGTCCAAAATTTCCATGCTAAATACCGTTGGAAAGATAAAAGAAAGACTTACTACTTACTAGAAGACACATTTGCCTAAATCAGCTTAGATTAACCTTGAAGTCAGAATTCGAATTTTTCCTTTATGAAACTTGAAAATTTTCAACGTACCAACTTTCAATAGTCATGAGTAAATATGCAAACATATCCCATTTGCATCAACAATAAAAGTTTTACAAAGCTTTAGTGTGTATTTCAAGCCACAAATACATTAATATATCAAAATCTCAAAATACAAAAGATACGTGATTTGCTCAAAATGCAACTAAAGCCTTGCTTCACAAACTTGCTTTAAATAAAAAATAATCAAAACTAGGAGTGTTGCCTTGCCTCTTGACCTACTCGATATCCTGCTCATCACCTGAATGTGTGGGAGGAGATTAGGGGTGAGCTTAAAGCCCGTAGGTAACAATTTTATGATTTGTAACAAGCAAAAACATTTATAAGTCATTTTCAATGCAGAAATTCATGAGTATGCAGATCATGAAATGTAACATCCCGTCACCGATAGGATGTGTACAGTTCCTCTCGTACGTATTCTGTATACGTATTTTGCATCTGTATTTATAGCCTCTGCATATTTGATAAATGTTCAGTATTTCATTAGCATCTGTATGTACATGCATGTATGACAGAATTCCGACTTGCTTGTGTCATTAGAGACTTTGTGAATTAAGGTAAATTGTTTTGATTAGTGAATTTGATATCTTAGAGTTTTGAATTATGAAATTTGAGAGTTAAATTGAATTTAGAAATAGAGAATTGAAATTGGAGTATATGATAATGAGTTTTTTAATTTTGTGAAATTATAGGAATTTTTCTGGAATTTTTGGAGTATTAGGCCCGGACTGGAAAAATGGCTTAGTGACTGATTGATTGCGATTTTGGTTCCGAATTCGATTGATAATTGATATGAGATAATTTAAATTATGATTTGAGGAATTAGGGTATGAACTATTAAAATTCGGGAGAAATTAAAGTTATAAATTGAATTGAGGTGGTTCGGATTGGACTTGTGGCAATCGAAATTGCCAAACAAGCCTTAAGGTTTCTGTATATATATAAAGCCTATGCCTTTGAACTTTGAGAGACGATGCTTGCTTCTTTTCGGAGAAAATTTGCTTTGTTCTCCTTCTTCTCAAGGTGGATTTCTTGGTGAGTTGGAAGAGTTTAAGGCTTAATCAAGTAAGTTATTGCTTATTTATGTTTTCTATAGTTTGATTCAAGCAAGAAATTAAGTGATTGATTGTTTGGAAGTTAGAAAGTTTCGGATGATATAGGTTTTAGGGTAAAATGTGATTTTGATTTGGGTGATTATGGAATAATGCTTATTTGATGGATTTGAGGTTAGAAATAAGTTGTGTTAAGTGAATAATATTGTTTTGGAGTGTTTTCAATGAATTTGGAAGGAAAGGGATCGGATTATATAAGAAGAATCTGGGTTTTCTGGCGATTCGGGTTCAAGTCACGTCATGACGCAGATTTAACACGCCACATGAAGCGAATTTTTCTCCCACGCCGCGAGGCATGCGAGGCAGGCCGCGGCGAATGAAAATTCGTCGTACGCCGTGGCGAGACCAGACGCACGCCGCGGCGAGCGGGCGTGATTATGCCGCAGCGAGAGGAGACGTGCACGTCGCGACGAAGGAGATTGGAGCCACGGCGAGGAGATTTGGAAATTGGCTCGCCGCGGCGAGGGCGAGCAGATGCGATTACGCCGCGGCGAGAAGTGAAGCTTGTGCCGCGGCGAGGAATGCTTATGTGGGAAAATTGGATTTTTAGGGTTTTTGAAATTGGGAGTTAGGAAATTGATAATTTAATTAAATATGGATTGATTTCAAATTAAAGATTATGAATTTGGGGAATTAAGAATTTGATGATGCAATTAGATAGGATTAGATTTCAATTTGGAGTCTATGAATTCGAGATTTAGAGTATGAGATCGGGAAATTCAGATTCGTGTCGGAAATGTCATAACGTGCATAGTACGTACATTATTTGATATAATTAAAAATTTGATTTTGAAAATTGGTTAATTTAGTAATATTCAACTATTCTGATTTGATAGAGGCTCAAGTGGAGCGTCGCTTCTCTGACGCAGCTGAGACTTCCCGGCAGTAGCGCGGAAGTTTAGAGGTGAGTAACCTAGTTGGTTTCTCAATCTACGATGTCTTATGTGCTTTGTATGTGAACTATCGTGCTTCGATTAAGTGATTCGCATGAGATAAGTTATTGAGAATTGTGAATGCATGCTAGGCATGATTAGAAATCAATAAGCCATAGCCAGACTGGAGCATATTCGATCCGACCGAGCTATAAGCTCATTATTGTCATAAGTGAGAAGGGATTAGTGCATACCCAGAGGGCTCTCCTATCCCTAGTGCGCGTGGGCAGTAGTGCATACCCAGAGGGCTCTCCTATCCCCGAAAACGCGATTTCTGTGTAATGTGCCCAGAAATGGGATAACTCGACGCCAAATCACAACACTAAAAATGAACCGGAAATCATTGTGCATTTAGTCTGTGATTATGCTGTGAATGTGATATGGAATTAATTGAAACTGTGTAATTATGATTGTATGAAATTCTGATTTATGATTCGAAATGTGATATGTGTTGCTTTGTACGCGATTCTGCGTAATGCATGAATTGGGTAAACTATCGATGATGGTTACTCATTGAGTTTCGCAAACTCACCCAAATTGTGACTATTTTTCAGGACAACGGTAGTGAAACTTCTAGCTCCAGATTTTGGGACTTTTCCTTTTGTGTGTGCCGGCGAGAGGAGCATGGCCCACAGGTCGGTCAGCTGGGGATCCTTTGGGATATTTTGGGGATGACCTAGATAGGAGCTATTATTGGTTATTTTGGCTCTGTATATTTGTAATGATGAAAAAAGTATGGTTTTCAAAAATGAGATAAGAAGTACTCTTTTGGTTTTCAAAATTTTAGTGAATGTGATCATTACTGCTTAAATTATTGATGCCATGAGGTTTATTAGAAGTGATTGTTTGGTAGTGTACCCTCATCATAGGATATGTATCGGTATGACCTACGGGCGTCCCGGTGTATACTCTACGGTAAGGGGGCGCTACATGAAATGCATCACTTGAATCAACTTTTCATGAACACATAAGCATATCAAATGGTTTGGGTAAGTCCAAAACATGAAGAGCTACACATTTCCAATGTAATGGTCCTGTGTAGTCGTAAATTCTTGAGGGAGCCCTTGAAAGAGCTCCATGCCACTAGCGGGTAGGCGGGAGAAGCCTATACTTGGGTCAACGTGCACGTGATGGTTCTTGAGGGACTACCACAAACCCACATAACACATAGGTTTTTAAAATCTTGTAAGCTTGATGCCCAAAATGGCACACTTTCTTGAAAATTTGCTTTTCACATGCTTGTTATACCTTAAAAACCATTTTTTTAAAGTATGGTTTCATAATCATGCATCATTTTTAAAAAAACTTTTCATAAGTCATCACACAACTCATGTATAAGCATGTAGCACAATCTTACAACATTTAAAAACATTAAATGCACATGAATGAGGTAGTTGCAAAATTTATTTGCTGTCATTTCTTGACATAAAACTTTTATTGGTTTATGACTTAACTATAAAAGTGAAACCTACCTTGAAGTTTTTAATTTTGGCTTGTTCAAAATTGCCTCTCCTCTTGCTCCTCTTGTCCTTTTTTATTCCTTTTTTAACATAAATAAAATTTCCAAATCAATAGAAATTTCCAAATAAGAACCCAAAGAAGCTAATGTATAAATTGAGCCTAGAACCCTTAAACCCATTCATCTACTAAGCTCTTGAAACCAAAACCCTTCCAACAATCCCAAGCCTTAAAATGCTTTTACCTCAAATCTTCTCCAAATGAAGAAATGCTTAGTTCCAAAGAAAGCTCTTATCTTCCCCTGTATTTTTCCCTTCTTGGTCACTCTCAAAATCCCTCTTGAAGATTGAGAAAAATCAAAACCTAACTCAAACCTCTCTTCTCTCCCTAAACCCACGACACTCTCTCTACCTTCTTTCTTATTTTTGTGCTTTCTCTATTCTGTTCTTCCTCACCAACGTTTTTAGCTTCTAAAATGCAAGCCAATAAATTCCTCTTCCCATTTTGCCCCTCCTTCAAAGCCTTAAAGCCTCCCCACTTAAGTGATCTTTCCAAAGTACCCCTTATGTAATTTATCACTTTAGCTTTAATCCAATTCACCTATGTAACATATTCTCATTAACATTAACATGCTAATTAATTCCAACATGCACTCATCTAGCAAGATCCTAAACTTAATCTAATCATGTTCATTTATATAAAAAAAATTTGGGGGCCAACAATTATCCCCCTCTTAAAAGAATTACGTCCTCGGAATTCATACCTGAGTCACTGAAGAGTTGTGGATACTTCTCCTTCATGGTTTCCAAAGGCTCCCATGTGGCCTCTTCCACATAATGGTTTCTCCACAAGACTTTAACCAGTTGCACTGTCTTGTTCCTGAGGACCTTCTCCTTAGTGTCCAAAATCTCCACTAGAATCTCCTTGTAACTCAGATCATCTCTTAACTTAACCTCAGTAGTCTGAATGATGTGGGAGAGATCCGACTTATACCTCCTCAGCATGGATACATGAAAGACACCATGTATCTGTGACAATTCTGGTGGCAGCACCAACCTATAGGCAAGCGGTCCAACCCTCTCAAGAATTTCATAGGGACCCACATATCTCGGACTTAACCTGCCCTTCTTGTCAAACCTCATGACTCCTTTCCAAGGAGACGTCTTAAAAAATACTTTCTCACCGACTTCATACTCCATCTCTTTTCGGTGTGCATCAGTATAACTTTTCATTCTATCCTGAGCCGCTTTAAGCCTTTGCTTAACTAACTTGACCTTGTCTACTGTCATCTAAAGTAACTCCGGCCTTATTAGTTTCCTCTCTCCTTCTTCATCCCAACATCTCAGATTCCTACATTTCCTTCCATACAGTGCTTCATATGGAGCCATCTGAATGCTCGAATGGTATGAATTATTATAAGCAAATTCGACCAATAGAAAATGTTCGTCGCCCTAAGCATTCCCTCAAGGGTCTGAATGGTCCTCTCAGATTGACGATCCGTCTGGGGATGAAAAATCGTGCTAAAATTTAACTCAGTTTCAAAAGCCTCTTGTAAACTTCCCTAAAATCTTGAAGTAAATCGAGGATCTCTGTTAGAAACTATAGAATCTGGAACCCCATGTAATCTCACTATCTCATCAATGTACTTCTTTGCTAGAACTTGTAGAGAATCCGTCTATTTAATTGCCAGAAAATGGGCTGACTTCATCAACCGATCAACAATAATCCAGATAGCATCGTGCTTCCTACTGGTCTTGAGCAAACCCATCAGAAAATCCATGTTTATCCTTTGCCACTTCCATTCAGGAATGGACAATGGCCTTAACTTGCCTGAAGGTGCCTGGTATTCAGTCTTGACTTGTTGACACACTAGACACTTACTTACATATTTCGCTACATCTTTCTTCATGCCTTTCCACCAGAAATGCTCTTTCAGATCTCTGTACATCCTGGTGTTACTTGGGTGCATGGCATAAGGCACATTGTGTGCCTCATCTAGTATTTCATCCTTCACCTTCTTGACATTTGGGATACAAAGTCTATCTCCTACAACCATAAATCCATCATCCCTCACTACCACTTCAGATTTCTTGCCATTCTGAATTTTTTCTCGAAGCTTACTCAATTCTACATCCTTTGCTTGTAACTCCTTAACTTTCTCCCTGAGTATTGGTCTCACTCTGAAAATAGCAATAATACATTCAAGTTCCTCCTATTTCAAACTTATCCTAAGCTTATCTATCTCCTCCAATAGTGGTAGGTAAACTGTTTGAACATAAGCTATAGAGGATTTCCTGCTCAAGGCATCCATTACCACATTTGCCTTTCCTGGATGATACTCAATCAACAGGTCATAATCCTTGAGCAACTCTAACTACCTTCTTTGTCTCAAATTTAGTTCCTTTTAGCTCAACAAATACTTAAGACTTTTATGATCGGTGAAAATCCTCGTTTGAACCCCATATAGATAATGTCTTCAAATCTTTAGGGCAAAAACTATTGCTGCTAATTCCAAATCAGAGGTCGAGTAATTCAGTTCAAAAGGTTTTAGCTGTCGCGAGGCATAAGCTATTACCTTATCTTCATGCATCAACACACAACCCAAACCCTTTCTCAAAGCATCACTGTATAATGTATAACCCTTATCTCCCACAGGCAAAATCAAAACTGGAGCACTTGTTAATCTGCACTTGAGCTCCTTAAAACTTTTCTTACATTCCCCACTCCAGATAAACTTCTTATTCTTCCTCAATAACTTCGTCATTGGAGCAACTATCATAGAGAACCCCTCAACGAATCTCCTATAATATCCTGCCAGACCCAGATAGCTCCTCACCTCTATCACTGTCTTGGGTGCATGCCAATTTACCACTGCTTCAACCTTTCTTGGATCAACCGATATCCCATCTTTCGAAATCACATGCCCGAGGAATATCACTTTGTTGGACCCCGATCTTTGAGTGAAATTTGAATTATGAAAATGAAATTTAAGGAGTGCTTGGTGAATGTATTGTATAATAGATGGCTTAAAATTTAAAGAATATTGAGAAAAAAAAAAAGAAATGATTTGATTTTGATATCTTTGGGGTTTTGAGTGGATTGGTATGGTTTATGAAATTAAGTAGATGAGTTGATTGAAATTAAGTTGAAAATCATGACTGAAAAGAGAAAGTGTGAAAATATGATAAATTTAAAAAAAAGTTTGACTTTTTGGCCTTTGAGGGTTGACTTTTGATTTAGGCAAAATTTGATAAAATGGTCTTCTGAAAACTTGTAGATTATGTCAAGAGCTTTCTGTAGCCATAAAGTTTGATATTTTTCGATATCAGGAGTGAAAGTTATGATCAGTCAAAGTTAAGTATGAAATTTGCTTGAAGTTTGATTTTTGGGGTTGACAGTTGACTTTTGATCTAGGAAAAATTTGAGAAAATGATCTACATGAAATTTGTAGTGTTTGTCGAGAGCTTTTCGTGGACATAAAGTTTATTATTTTTCGATGTCGGGATTGGGAGATATGATTTTCAGAAGATATGCTTTGTTTTGAAAATGCTATTAAGTATAGATTTGTGTGTTCTATGCTTCGAGGCTAGTCGTCGTATGGATTTAGTCTGAATTGGAGTAAGTGGTATTACTGAAAGTTGTAGCTTGTATGTCGATCTTTCCGACGCCATAAAGTTTGTAATTTTTCGATATCGGGGCTAGGAGTTATGATCGATTAAAAATTGGAAGTTGTTTAGGAAAAGCTGTTTTGGATAGAATATTTGATTGAGTTTTTGACCTCTTTCGAGACCTAATTTGACTTTGAGTTCTTCAGGGAAGTTGTAGAGTTTCCTTTGATCTTTTTATTGACACCAAATTTGTCAAATTCCGAGTTCGTGATCGAGAGATGATTTTTGAAAAGTTCAGTTTTGACGTTCCGTTACTTTGTTTCTTTATCCGATCCCTTTCGTAATCTTTTGCTTATAATTCCTTTGTCCGACATCCGATCAATTTGATCCTCAAAGCGTTGGATTCCTAAGACAATTACGTTCATTTTTATGAAGAATAATGATTTTTAGAAGATTAAATGGAAAGAGATTGATTGAACCAAGGAAAGAGATTTGGTTATAGGTTATAAGTTGGATAATTTTCTGAACATGGTTCAGTATTTTGCGATTTTCGGGAGTTGTACAACTCCGATAGAGTTGATTCTTGAGGGAAAATAAAGTTAAAATATAGGGCTACAACTCTTGTGAAGGGATCGAAATTTAGTTTCATCTCTAAGATTGTTAATTTCTGGAATTAAATTCGCGTAATGTTTAGTCTCGGATTTTGTGAAGGTCCGATAGTATTTCGGCTATAACTTCTTCGTTTCTGATCCGAATTGAGCGCGGTCAGTGGCGTTGGATTCGTATGATCTAGAGGAACAATTTTTAAGAAGAAAGTTTGTCCAAATTATTTTGTTTGGCTGCTCAAATTCTGGACGCAAAATGACAGTTTTTTAGACACATTGAAGGGCAATTTTGGAAATAGGCTAAAAAGAAGGGGCATAAGAGTCTTTAGCCTATCATTTTTAATGACATGGCAATCAGATTAAGAAGTGGATGTTGTTTGTTCTGGGGAATTCACGATGGTTCTAGAAATAATAAGGAAGAAAGGAAGCCCAAGGCTAGGGTCCATTTGAGTTACAATTTAAGGATGATATTAGCTTAGGTTTTATTTAGTTTAAGGCATTAAAATGAAAGAAGCCTTTGGGCTAGAGCCCATTTGGGTTGAAAGTAAGTGAGTTAGATAGTTAAATAAAAAGAGAAAAGAATAGGGGTTTAAATGAGACATTTTGGCTTGAGTCCATGAAGTGGAAATAAAAAGGAAAAGAATGGGAACAAAATGAAGAAGGAAGGAATTGGGCTTGAGTATTAGTAGGTTAAAGAATAAGTTAGCTAAGTAAATAAAATGAAGGGGGGATGGTTGGGAATTAAGAGGAGAAGCCCACGAATTTTGTTGGCTTAGGTTATTAGACTTGTAAAGGAAGCTTAAAAGGAGAACAAATCAAATTAAAATAGAAGTTAGAAGTGAAGCATGAAGAGTCACGAAAATTCTGGAAAGTGGAAGAGCATGAAGAGTCGTATAGGTAGATGAGGTGGCACTTAAATGAGAATAAAAATGAAACAAAATGAGAGAAAAATAAGGAAGTGTCGTTGGCTTAGGTTATTTGGAAGAGAACACTCACGAACCTGCTAGAAGAGAAGAAAGAAGAGGCCATCGATTTTTCTAAGAAGAGAAAAGAGATGAAGGTGTTTCGGCCAAGACAAAAGAAGAAGAAGAAGAAAATAAGAAGAAGATGTCGTGGGTCATCCATAAGGTTAGGGATTTCAAATTTTTGTTGATTTTATTGTTAGGATTTGTGTCTTCCTTGCTTAATCATGGTAGATTGAAGAGTTAATTATGAAAGAACAAGAAAAAGAAAAGAAGAAGAGTGATGGGAGTTTCTAAAATCTGATTTTCGTGGGAGGGGTTTCTAAGATTAGGAATTTCGAATTTTGTTGCTTATTTAGCTAAGTTTTGATGCTAATGATTTAATTAAAGTATGGGTAAGATGATATGAAATTAATGTCATGTTTTTGTTTCCTAAAGTTTATGAATTTTTGTTATCTCTTGTAAGATGGGATTTTGCTTTCATGTTTCAAATGGTGGGTGAAGAGTGTTGTATGAAGTGAATTGAGTAGGAAAGAAAGGAAAGAAGAAGAATACTTGAAGCTTGGAAAAAAAAATCAGCTTGGGTTAGTGTCTTTAAAGTGAGATTGTGACAAAAAAATTGACTAGGTTTGAGAGAGGTGATCATGGATATAGGTTAGGAATAATATCGGCAAAGTTAGGAACGTTTCATTTCAAGTTTTGTCATTCTTGGGAAAATTTCAGCATTGTGACATTATGTTCATTAGGATTTTTATACCTTGATTTTGGTTAAATAAAGCATTTGGGGGTTTAAGAAAAATCATATTTGTGTTGGTCTTTTTAAGGCATGAGATTGTTGAAAATTTTGATTCAATTGGATAGGTGTTGATGCTATTGGTTTAGTTAAAGTATAGGTGAGATTATTTGGTTGAAAGTCAAAGTTTTCCCATTCTTTAAAATTTTCAGCATTGAGTTCTCTTGGTAAATTGGGGATTTTTGTGTTTGATGAAGGTGAATTGAGGCAATTAAGGAAGAGCCAAGGTATTGACCAATTCTAGAGTTAAAAGAAAGGTCTTTGGTCCGAGAAGAAAAGCTTAAGGAAATTCAGGTGGGTAGTATATTTATTTATTGAATTGTAAGCTAAGAATGCTAATTTGAAAATTAAGAAGCAAAGTTTTGATAAATGATTTTATGAAAATGATTTTGAGAAAATACAAGATTTATGAAATTCATGAGTTTCAAATTATTCGATTTATGATTTAAATGATTTAAAGAAATTAGTCCATGTTTGGTCATGAATGTGATTATTATGTGATTAATTTGGTGATGTGCATTGCATTAGATTGATTATGTGAATTCATGTAAATATATGCTTGTGTCATTTTTGACACAATTTGATGTTATGAGATGAAAAATGTGAAAAGCAAGATGTTTGAAAAGTGCCTTCGGGCCATCTGAAATTATGTTTTGCTTATGTGCTATATAGGTTTGGTAAGGTCCTTTGTGAGTCAACGCTGTCTCTACTTGTTATAGCCTTCTCCCGGCTGCCCGCTAGTGGCATAAGAGTTCCGATCTCGGACTCCCCTCTGTTCACAGCTGCACAGAACCGCTAGGCGGGAATGTGCAGTACGTCCTGTTTTTGACCGAACCAAACCAAACCATTTGATGTGTTATGTGATTTGTGTTGGATGCCGCGGTATAACCCACAAACACACGCCGCAGTATAACCTACAAACACCTACGGGTGGGGTGTGGGGTCCAACACTAAACCACTTGACGTGTTATGTGATTTTGCTTTGTTTATGTTGTGATGTATTATGACGTGATGCATTCATATTTGAAATTGTACATGAGAAATGAGAAAGTAAATGTTTATGAATATGTTGGAACAAATGAAGATTTGGAAATTTTAGAAAATGTTGATGAAGGTTTATGAATGTTTTGAAAGGTTTTAAAATGAATGTTTGGATAAATTTCCGAATGGGAAATGTTTAAAAAGTTTTAAAGGACACTTTTCGCTTATTGTTCAATTTATAAATATGTTATCCACGAGCTTAGTGCTCACCCCCCTTTCATCCCCAATCTCCAGGTTTTTAAGCAGGAGAACGGATGAAAGACGAGCAATGTTTGTATTTATGTGTAAAGTTCGATGTTCGTATTGGATTTTATGGATGGTTAGAAAACCAGAAAAAGTGTATTTAGTCCGAATGTAGAGAATGTGTTATGAATTCTGGATGTATGTATTTGAGTTAGGTTGTGGAATTGAATATGTGTATGATTATGGATTTATTTTCCAAATTGCATTTGCGTATGGATTTGGATATGAATGGATTTGGATATGAATGGGATTGATTGAGATGTTGTATGATAAATTGAGAACTTATGAAGTGTTAGACATAAGATTATGTTTCTGCTGGTGTTTGGATGCCGGACGGGAGGTCCGATGTTGCCTTGTGCTATTGGATTATGTATTAGAAGTGTGTTTCTTTGGTTTTTAAATTTTTGGGCTGTCAAAAAGCAGTCGTTATGCTGCCAAAATTTCGGTAAAATTTTGGTAAAAATGGGTTTAAAGAAATGAGTTTGAGGATTTATATGATTGTATAAGAAATGATTAAGATGAATTAAGTGAATTGAAATTAGTGAAGATGAGTTTCCAAAAAAGGGAATTATATGGAATAGTTATGATTTGAATGAGATTGATTAAAGAGAAAAGGAATGAATAAGAGGAAAAAAAAATTTATATCGGTTTTAGAATGTCTTAGTCTAGATTTCCAACGCGTCTCGCATAGTTGTTTCATAATTGTGTTCGGATGTCGGATCCGTGGTTGCTTTATGTTTTTGTTTCAGAATTTGAATTCCGTGTCCAATACTTGGTTTTCGCGTGCCGATTAATTTGCTTCCCTTTCGTTCCGCTTCGAATTCGTTAAGAACTTCGTTCTTTCTGATTTTGTTTTCTGCTTTTCTGGTTGGGATCCGGTTCCCGGATCGGGTCCCAACACACTTCATGAAGCTAAAACTCACATTTTCTGAGTTTGGCATAGAGCTCCCTCTTCCTCAATGTCTATAACACAATCCTAAGATGCTCCTATTATTCCCCTTCATTCTTGGAATACAACAGAATATCATCGATAAACACTATGACAAACTGATCTAGATACTCCCTGAAGACCCTATTCATAAGATCCATAAAAACAGCTAGAGCATTGGTCAGTCCGAATGGCATGACTAGGAACTCGTAATGCCCATATCGGGTCCTAAAGCCTGTCTTGCTTACATCAAACTCCTTGATTCTGAGTTGATGATAGCCTGACCTAAGATCAATCTTAGACAAGACCATTGCTCCCTGCAACTGGTCAAATAGATCATCAATTTAGGGCAGAGGTTAGTTGTTTTTAATGATCACTTTGTTGAGTCTCCGGTAATCTATACACATATACCATGTTCCATCCTTCTTCTTAACAAATAAAACCAGTGCTCCCCAAGGTGACGAACTCGGTCTTATGTACCCCTTCCCTAGCAGTTCCTCCAACTGTTCCTTAAGCTCCTTCAGCTCAGCTGGAGCCATTCTATAAGGTGGTATAGAGATGGGTACAGTTCCGGGAATCAAGTTAATGGCAAACTCGATTTCCCTCACCGGTGGCAAAACAGGTAAATCTTTTGAAAATTCCCTCACAATTGAAAGGTCCTCTAACCTCCCTTCATTCGCATCAGTGTCCACAACATATGCTAAAAAGGCTTCGCACCCCTTTCCCATCATTTTGTCAACCAATAAGGCCGAAATAGTCCTTAGTGATGGTGTTTTCCTGTCCCCTCTGAAAATCACCTTCTCACCGTTGCCTAGGTCAAATTCCACCTGCTTAAGGCTACAATCTAACTTTGCATAATACTTCTCCATGGCATCCATTCCTAGTATGACATCTAGCCCCATTAGATTTAAAGTTAGTAAGTCCATTACCAACTGACCACCCTCGATGAAAAGTCCACAATCCCTATAAACTTGACTTATAATCACATTCCTCCCTAGAGGAGTACTAACAATTAAAGGACTATCCAAAGGCCTCAGATCAACATCATGTAATGTCATGCTTGCAGAAACAAATGAATGCGTGGAGCCAAAATCAATCAAAACATATACTTCAGAATTAAATAACCGAGTCATACCCGTGACAACTTCAGGTGCGGCTGCAACTTGCTCTCTAGTCGTAGCAAATACTCTAGCCTGTGTCTGACCCCTTGGCCTCCCTAGAGGAACAGTCTTCTTTGTAGCTTCAAAATTGCCCACCTCTGTGACTAGTCTGATTCCCACTGTTTCTACTCTCCTTGGGGCTTACAACTAGGACCCCTCTTGCCTTGTGACTTGGGGACAGTCTTTGATCATGTGTCCCTTCTTTCTGCATCGAAAACATGCTCCAAGTAACCTAAAGCATTCTACTTTGTAGAGCTTCCCACAATGCTCACATTGAGGGTTCGTGTATCTGCTCTTTCCCGTCCTTTCAGGGCCTCCTACATTTGAGGCTTGCCCCGAGACTGCTCTTGTCTGCCTGTTCTTGATAGAACTACTACTTCCCACTTCACTCTAAGTAGGGTAACTCCTTGTACTCTTCTCAAGCCTTGGGGCACTCATTCCTTTCTTAGTAGACTGCTTTCTGTTCTTCCTCTTCCTGTTCACTTTATTCCTGATATTCTCCAGCTTCTCAGCCTGAAGTGCAGCATCTACCAATTGCTAGTAGTCACAAAAGTTATGGATCAACACCTTCTCCTTGATTCCCAGATGAAGTCCTCCCTCAAATTTGCGGCATTTATCTTCCTCATTGGCAACAATGTTGGTCGCATATCGTGACAACTGGGTGAACTTCAGTTCATATTCACTCACACTCATGTCCCTTTGTGTGAGATTTAGAAATTCCCTGGACTTCTCTTGGATATAGACCCTCGAGAAGTACTTTCTCCTGAAAGCTTCCAAAAAGTCCCTCCATGTCAACACAGGAGGCATAGCCTGACTGTGGAGCACTGATTCCCACCAATAAAGTGCATCCCCTTGCAGCAAACTAATTGCATAATCCAACTTCTCTTCGTCGGAGCACTTCATCTGGATCAGGACTCTCTCGGTTCTCTTCAACCATGCTTCAGCCTCTTCAAGATTAGTGGTCCCGTTGAAATCTACAGCTCCATACTTGCGGAGCTTATCATATTACTCACTCCTCTCCACTAGAGCTGGCACTGGAACTTGTGATCCTTGGCCTATGGCATAAGTGAAAGCCTGAGTGAAGGCTTGAAAGAACCGCGAGTCCATAGTAGACATAGGAGGAGGAGGAAGTGGCATTTCATGTTGCACACTAGATGCCTCAGAATCAGGAGCAGGGTGTGTCCCAGCATCTTGCGGGATATAGGATTCATCTGTGCTCCCTTGGTGAGAGCTAGTTCGAGTCACAGCCCCTCGAGTTCTCTTTCGAGGCGGCACTTTTCACTCCTTCTATATAAAACCAGTGAAAACCTTTAGTTTATGAAAAACAATTTCAAATCATGTAAAACAATTTAAAAAAAACATGCACTTTGCTTACTTAAAAATAATGCATGTTCATTTCATATCTTAGATTACCCACCAAAAGCATAGGATGCTCCTAAACCTAGTCGCTTTGATACCTTAAGTGTTGGACACCCCGTCCTTGTGAGTTACGGACCCGACATCCTAAGTAACATATGGACACATGTCCCGCAAAGGTGGCGTGCCCCCACCAGGACGACCTACTTTTACCATATCCGAACAGAAGTCGACTTTAATAATTTTGCACCAGCCTTGGAACAATTGGCAAAATTGTCATTAGGGATATCGAGTTAAGATTCTCTTAGGATGATTTCAAAGAAGACCTTGAAACCTACAACTTTGAGGAAGACCTTGAGGTCGGATTCTATCTTCTGAAGGCTTCAGAAATGGAGCAGAAGAAGCAAAGACAGAAGATAGCAAAACACAGACGAAGCGAAAAGAAGGAAGAAATAAAAGATAGAAGATAGCAAAACACAGAAGAAACAAAACACAGAAGAAGCAAAAAGACAGAAGAAGCAAAAGACAGAAGAAGCAAAAAGGTGGAAGAAGCGAAAAGACAAAAGAAGTGAAAAGGCAGAAGAAGCGAAAAGATAGAAGAAGCGAAACACAGAAGAAGCGAAACACAAAAGAAGATGATGTCATCACAAAGAAAACATAGAAGGAAATGACATCATCATAGAAGAAGCGAAAAGGCAGAAGAAGCAAAACATAGACGATACAAAACACAGAAGAAGATGACGTCATCACAAAAAAACATAGAAGGAGATGATGTTATCACAAAAGAAGCAAAAACGCAAAAGAAGCAAAACACAGATGATACAAAACACAGAAGAAGATGATGTCATCACAAAGAAAACACAGAAGGAGATGACGTCATCATAGAAGAAGCAAAAAGGCATAATAAGCAAAACACAGATGATACAAAACACAGAGAAGATGACGTCATCACAAAGAAAACACAGAAGGAGATGACATCATCACAGAAGAAGAAAAAAGGCAGAAGAAGCAAAACACAGACGATATAAAACACATAAGAAGATGACGTCATTACAAAGAAAACACAGAAGGAGATGACGTCATCATAGAAGAAGCAAAATACAGATGATACAAAACACAGAAGAAGATGACGTCGTCATAAAGAAAACACAAAAGGAGATGACGTCATCACAAAAGAAGCAAAAAGGCAGAAGAAACAAAACACAGACGATACAAAAAATAAAAGAAGATGACATCATTACAAAGAAAACACAGAAGGAGATGACGTCATCACAGAAGAAGCAAAAAGGTAAAAGAAGCAAAACACAGACAATACAAAACACAGAAGAAGATGATGTCATCACAAAGAAAACACAGAAGGAGATGACGTCATCACAGAAAAAGCAAAAAGACAGAATAAGCAAAACACAGACGATAAAAAACACAGAAGAAGATGATGTCATCACAAAGAAAACACAAAAGGAGATGACATCATCACAGAAGAAGTAAAAAGGCAGAAGAAACAAAATACAAACGATACAAAACACAGAAGAAGATGACGTCATCACAAAGAAAACATAGAAAGAGATGATGTCATCACAGAAGAAGCAAAAAGGCAGAAGAGGTAAAACACAGACGATACAAAACACAGAAGAAGTTGACGTCATCATAAAAAAACACAGAAGGAGATGACATTATCACAGAAGAAGCAAAAAGGCAAAAGTTACAACTCCTCTCTTGCACATCTTCCCTTATAAGGATCATGAATTTCAGGTCAGACGTCCAAAATTTCTATGCTAAATACTGTTGGAAAGATAAAAGAAAGACTTACTACTTACTAGAAGACACATTTGCCTAAATCAACTTAGATTAACCTTGAAGTCAGAAAACAAATTTTTCCTTTGTGAAACTTGAAAATTTTCAACGTACCAACTTTCGATAGTCATGAATAAATATGCAAACATATCCGATTTGCATCAAAAATAAAAGTTTTACAAAGCTTTAGTAGACATTTCAAGTCGCAAATACATTAATACATCAAAATCTCAATGTACAAAAGATACGTGATTTGTTTAAAATGCAAGTAAAGTCTTGCTTCACAAACTTGCTTCAAATAAAAAATAATCAAAACTAGGAGTGCTGCGTTGCCTCTTGACCTACTCGATATCCTGCTCATCACTTGAATGTGTGGAAGGAGATTAGGGGTGAGCTTAAAGCCCGTGGGTAACAATTTTACAATTTGTAATAAGCAAAAACATTTATAAGCCATTTATAAACATTTATAAGCCATTTATAATTCTAACTAATTTAACTCTTCATTCAAGCCTACTACACTAAAGACCCAATTCTAACATAATAAATAATTAAACACATAATCAAGCATGAATAAGTCATTAAACAAATACTAATTAAAATTTAAAGAAAAATAGGGTCCAATAACTCTCCTCCTCTAAAAGAATTTCGTCCTCGAAATTCTTACCTGAACCATCGAAGAGATGTGGATACTTCTCCTTCATTGCATCCACAGGCTCCCACGTTGCCTCCTCTGTCGAATGGTTTCTCCATAAGACTTTGATGAGCTTCACTATCTTATTTCTCAAAACCTTTTCCTTCGAATCCAAAATCTCTACTGGTTGCTCTTCATAAGTCAAATCTTCCCTTAACTGAACCTCTGAAGGTTGCACTATATGTGAAGGGTCGGATCGATACTTCCTCAACATCGACACATGGAAAACATTGTGGATCTTAGACAATTCCGATGGCAAAGCTAATTTATAAGCTAAAGGCCCAATCCTTTCGATGATCTCATAAGGGCCTATATACCTCGGACTTAGCTTGCCCTTCTTACCAAATCTCAAAACTCCTTTCCATGGAGAAGCTCTAAGAAACACTTTGTCTCCAACTTCAAATTCCATTTCTTTTCTATGCGCATCAGAGTAGCTCTTCATTCGATCTTGAGCTGCTTTAAGCCTCTGCTTCACTAAGTTAATCTTGTCAACAGTAACATGTACCAATTCAGGTCCTACAATTCTTCTTTCACCTTCCTCATCCCAACAAATAGGAGTTTTACACCTCCTACCATAAAGAGCTTCATATGGTGCCATCTGAATTCCCGAGTGATAGGAATCATTATAGGCAAATTCAATTAAAGGCAAATGATCATCCCATGAGCCTTTAAAATCCATTACACAAGCTCTCAACATTGCTTCCAAAGTCTGAATCGTTCTCTCTGATTGTCCATCAGTCTGCGGATGGAAAGCTGTACTAAAATGCAACTTAGTTCCCAAAGCCTCTTGCAAGCTTTCCCAAAATCTCGAAGTGAACCTCGGATCTCTATCTGAAACTATCGAACTTGGAATCCCATGAAGCCTGATTATTTCATCTATATATTTCTTGGCCAACACATTTAACAAATCCGTCTGTCTAATTGGCAAGAAATGAGCATACTTGGTTAACCTATCCACAATTACCCATATTGCATCATGCTTCCTACTGGTTCTCAGCAATCCCATCAAGAAATCCATCGTAATCTTCTCCCATTTCCATTCTGGAATCGAAAAAGGTTTAAGCTTGCCTGAAGGTGCCTGGTGCTCAGCCTTGACTTACTGACACACTAAACATCTTTTAGCATATTTTACAACTTCTTTCTTCATTCCTTTCCACCAGAAATGCTCCTTCAAATCTCTGTACATTCTTGTACTTCCCGGGTGCATTGCATAAGGCGCATTATGTGCCTCATCCAAAATTTCACCCTTTAACTCTTGCTTGTCCGGAATACATAATCTGCTTCCTACCACCATCATTCCATCCTCTCTTACCTCTATCTCGAAATGTTTACCATTCTTTATCTCTTCTCTGAGCTTACTCAAGTATTCATCATGTTCCTGCAATCCCTTAATCTTTTCATTCAATACCGGCCTTACTCTAAAGTTAGCCAATATACAATCCGATTCAACTTGTTTCAATGTCACTCCAAGTCTGGTTAATTCCTTCAGCAAAGGAAAATACACTGTCTGTATATGTGCTATAGTCGATTTTATACTCAGCGCATCCGTTATTACATTTGCTTTCCCCGGATGGTAATCTATCATCAAGTCATAATCCTTTAACAGTTCTAACCATCTTCTCTGTCTTAAATTCAATTCTTTCTGACTCATCAGGTACTTCAAACTCTTATGGTAAATACCCTAGTGGTGACTCCATACAGGTAATGTCTCCAAATCTTCAATGCAAAAATTATGACAGCTAACTCCAAGTCATGCGTCGGATAATTCATCTCATAAGGTTTCAATTACCTCGAAGCATAAACAATCACCTTATCTCCTTGCATCAACACACAGCCTAACCCCTTCCTCGAGGCATCACTATACACTATGTATCCATCATTACCTGAAGGCAAAGTCAAAACTGGTGCACTCGTCAATCGACACTTAAGCTCCTTAAAGCTCTTCTGGCATTCATCTGTCCATACAAACTTCTGGTTCTTTCTGGTTAACTTGGTAAGTGGAGCTGCTATTATAGAAAAGCCCTCCACGAACCTCCTGTAATATCCAGCTAAACCCAAGAAACTCCTCAATTCTGCTATATTCTTCGGTGCTTCCCATTTCACAACCGCTTCTATCTTTCTCGGATCCACATGCACTCCGTGCTCCGAAATTACATGTCCAAGAAACACTACTTCCCTTAGCCAGAACTCGCACTTATCGAATTTGACATATAACTCGTTCTTCCTCAAAGTCTCCAAGGCGATCCTCAAATGTTCCTCATGCTCCTCGTCACTCTTAGAATAAACCAATATATCATCTATAAAAACAATGATAAATTGGTCTAAGAAGAATTTGAAGACCCTATTCATTAATTCCATAAAAGCTGCCGGCGCATTCGTCAATCCAAAAGGCATAACCAGAAACTCAAAGTGGTCATACCGCGTTCTGAAAGCAGTCTTGGACACATCCGACTCCTTTATTCTCAATTGGTGGTAACCCGATCTCAAATCTATCTTAGAAAAGACTCTCGCCCCTTGCAACTGATCAAACAAATCATCGATGCAGGGGAGCGGATATCTATTCTTAATAGTGACATGGTTGAGCTTTCGGTAGTCCATACACATTCTTAACAATCCGTCTTTCTTCTTTACAAAAAGGACCGGAGCTCCCCATGGCGAAGAACTCGGCCTAATGTAACCCTTCTCTAATAGATCTTCCAATTGCTCCTTAAGCTCCTTCAATTCAGTCGGAGCCATTCTATAAGGCGGAATCAAGATTGGCATTATACCCGGAAGAAGCTCAACAGGAAATTCAATTTCCCTAGGCGGCGGTAGTCCCGGTAATTTCTCGGGAAAGACATCCGGGAATTCCCTGACCACAGGTATTTCCTCTAATTTCTCTCTATCTGCCCTTATGTCTACCACGTAGGCCAAAAACGCTTCACATCCTTTCCTCATCAATTTTTCTGCTGTCAAAGCCGAAACTATTCTAATCGGACTCGCCTTTCTGTCCCCCTTAAACAGTACCCTCTTACCATGACCAATTTCGAACTCCACGATCTTCTGTTTACAATCCAAGTTGGCATTGTATTTCTCCAATGTATCCATCCCCAAAATCACATCTAAACCTCCCATTCTCAAAGGCATTAGATCCACCACTAACTGTTCTTCTCCAATAAATATCTCACAGTCTTTATATACTTGACTAATAATAATACATTGGCCGATTGGAGTACTCACCATCAAAGGAGTATCCAATGGGCTCAATTCTCTACTAGTCACAATTCTACTCAAAGACACAAATGAATGGGTAGAACCCGGATCAATCAAAAAAACAACATTTTCATCAAAGAGTTTAATCATACCAGTTACAACTTCTGGAGCTGTCTCGGCATCTTCCCTTGTCATAGCAAAAACTCTGGCTGGGGCCTATCCCCTCGGTCTCCCCAGAGGGTTCACTTTCTTGGTCGCATCAGAACTTCTACTACCCACTTCTGTAACTGTCCTGTGCCCCACTGTCTCTGACCTCTTTGGAGCTTGCATCTGGCTTCCCTCCTGTCTTGGATTCTGAGGACACTCTCTTGCTATATGTCCCTTCTCTCCACAAATAAAGCATGCTCTAGTTAGCCAGTAGCATTCCCCTCTATGAAATCTACCACAGTGCTCACATTTAGGAATGGGCGGCTTATCCACATCTCCCCTCCTACTGCCTCCAGCCGTTGAGGCTTGATGTGAGACAGTTCTCATCTGTCGGGGCCTACTCGCTCCACTACTCTTTTTCTCATACTGTGCAGGAAAGGTCCTGACACTCCTCTCTGACCTAAGAGCACCGCCTCCCCTCTTGAACTGTTCTCTGCCCTTCCTCTTTTTGCTGACAACACTCTTTATATTTTCAATATTCTCCACTCTCAGTGCTGCTTCCACCAGCTGTTGGAAATCACAGAATTTTTGTGCCACCACTTTCTCTCTGATGGTCAAATGCAGTCCTGCTTCAAACCTTCGGCACCTAGCCGCTTCACTCATCACTAAATCAGTTGCATAACGAGCCAATTGTGTGAATCGACGCTCATAATCACTCACCGTCATCTCCCTCTGGGTGAGGCTCAGAAACTCTCTCTGCTTCTGCTGAACATACACCTCAGACAGATACTTCTTCTTATATGCAGGGAGAAAGTCCTCCCATGCCAACAGCGGGCTTCAATCGACTTCTCGGGACACCTCCCACCAATGCTGAGCATCCCTTGTAATGAGACTCAAAGATACTCAACCTTCTCGTCATCTTCACATTCCATCTGATTCAGTATTCTCTCAGTCTTTCGTAACCAAGTCTCAGCTTCCTCGGGATCAGTGGTCCCATAGAAATCCACTGCCTCGTACTTTCTCAGCTTATCGAATTGCTTTCCTTCTTAATCGGTCTTTGGAGCGCGATTGCGGCATCTCGTCCCATGCTTTGAGCAAACGCTTGAAACATCCTCGGATCCAGTAGAGTAGGCACTTGCTCCTGCGGAAGAGGAGACTCCCGCGACTGTGACCGAGTGGGCTCACTACTTTGCCCTACAGAAACCTCAACCTTCACTGGGACTACAGACTCCTCAGTACTCTCCTCCGTTGGTGGAGAGTCAGGTGCGACCGATCCTTGCATAACTCCTCGTGTCCTTCTACGAAACACTAACGATTAGCTCACATTTTTGCTCAATCCTATTTCCTACATGTATGCATGATATGCATGTCATTTAAGACAATCAATCAATTTAACAATGCAACACTTAAGCACATAGCATAACAATTTACCCTAACATGCACTCTAAGTGTAACATCTCGTTACCGGTGTGATGGGTATGTCGGTAATTTGGATTGGGTTAGGATTGAGTACAGGCAAGTTACCGGTGTGATGGGTATGTCGATAATTTGGATCGGTAGGATTGAGTACAGGCAAATGTTGCATTGCTCATGCATTATAGTTTCGATAGTCATTGGTAACTGAGTATTGATTGTATAAGAATATATATATATATATATACATACATGTATGACAAATTCCCGACTTGATTATGTAAATCAGAAATTTGGTTATAATCGTTCAGATGAGGATTTGATTGTGAAAATTGGAAATTGAGTAATAAGTGTATAAATTAGGTTTTGAATATGGAATTGGAGTGAATTTGGATTTAGAGGAATGGAAACTAGAATTTGAGTATAGGAATCGGTATGTTCAAATTTTGTGAATTTATGAAAAAAATTTCGAAATTTTTAGAGTGTTGGATCCGGACCGAAAAATTGGCTTAGTGACTAATTAATTTGATTCCGGGTCCGAGATGGATTGACAATTGATATGAAACAATTTGAATTATGATTTTGGGAATTTTTATTTACAATTAGTGCGAAATTGGGAGGAAATTAGAATAAGACTTGGATTGATAGACCCTAAGATTTGGACTTGTGGCAATTAAATTGCCAAACAAGCCCTAGATCCCTTTTGTATATAAAGTGAACTTGTTTGATTTTAGTGATCCACGAAAATCTCTTTACTTTCAAAAGAAATGGAGTTTTGTCGTGGGTGAGATTAGCTGGGATTTGGAGTTTCTTGGAGAATTTTCGAAGGTTTCTAGCTTGAATCAAGTAAGTTTCTATGTGTTTATGATTTAAATCGTTTAGTTTGATCATTGATTTGAGTATGAAATTGTTTAGAAAGTTAGAAAGTTTCGGATGATAGGGTTTTGTTGATTTTGATTTGGGTTTTGATGAATAATGATTTTTTGATGGATTTGAGGTTAGAAATAAGTTGGGTTTAATGTTTAAAACTGATTGAAAGTGTTTAGAATGGATTTGGATGAGTTTAGATCAGAAGATCAGAGAATTTCTGGGTTTCGGGTGTGAATTTGGGTTCGCACGCCACGATGTATTCATCATACGCCGCGACGTGTACATCGCACACCGCGGCGAGCAAAATTTTGTCACGCCTTGTGACGGTATAGCGATGTCACATGTAATGCAACTGATTACGCCATGAGGCGCGCATGTGTGAGTGACCTTACGTCATGGCGAGGACCTTTATTGAAGGTCGAGGGTGATCTTTTTAATTGGAGAAATTTGAGTTCAAATTTGAATTGGTTTTAATTGATGGAAATTTTGAGGATTAATTTCTTATGAGTTTGGCTATTGGATCAATTGAATTTTTGAGATTAGAAATTGCAATTTAGAAGAAATGAAATCAAATGATTCTGAGATGATTGTTACAAGTAATGAGTTTGAGGTTTTGATTTTAAATGAATTGGTTCCTTAATGATTAATTGGAATTTGGAGATTTAGAATTTTGAATTGATAGGAATGGAAATTCGAAATTTAATTAGATGATTCTCGGGATCGAATGGCAATAAATCGTGAACGTGATTTTAATTGGAATGTGACTTTAGAGTATGGAAATTGGTAAATTGAATTATGGTATCTGAAATTGTTATGAATTAGAGTGAGAGTGATCAAATTGAGAAAATTCAGGAATTGGATAGGGAATGTCATAACATGTATAGTATTTATCGCATTTGTTAAATATGCATTATTTGACTGTTTTTAAAGGCACCGATGGAGCAATTCCACGGATATGCTGGGATTTCCAGGCTATAGCTCAAAAGTGCAGGTGAGTAACCTAGTTGGTTCCTCAGCCTTTATGTATTTAATATCTTACCATTATGCCATGTGGAGAGAATGGAGGGATATATGTCTTTGTTTTGATGGATTTCGGACCATGGGTGTCTGAAGTATTTGAACGTGATATTGAAGTGCAAAATGTGTATACTGCATGTGAATGCTACTGTGAAATGATTGGAAATGTGATTTGATACATGTGTATTGTCTATAGAGATATGAATGAACTTGTGAAATCCATAATTGGTTAATAAATAATGGTTGTGACTGGAGCATATTCTGATCGGAGCTATGAGCTCATCAATTCTGAAAAGGGAATAGTGCATACCCAGAGGGCTCTCCTATCTCTAATGTGAGCGGCAAGAAGTGCATACCCAGGGGCTCTCCTACTTGCTTAAAATGTGATTCTTGTGAATGAACCGAACTTTGAGCTCGAGGGAGTCGGTGTATACCAGAGGGCTCTCCTACTCCCTAAGTGTATCTCAATTACATTAGTTAACCAAATCCAACTCAAAGTAAAACAATGGAAATTATGGGAAGAGATTTGTGTGTGCGGTGTCGATATGTATGTGAATAGTGTGAAAGGTGATCGCCTTATATGTGTACAAATTGGCAATGCACGAGTTAATTTGGAATGTGATAATATGTGATAAGATGTGAATTGTTTGGTTATGCATGCGTTGAGTGAACCATCGATGATGGTTTCTCTTGAGTTATAAACTCACCCAACATTGCAATTATTTTTCAGGAATTGAAGAGTACCCCATTAGTAAAACGGGAGTACGTTTGCAGGATTCAAGTGAAGGTCAGAAGTCAAAATCAGTTCGTGTCTGCATTACACGTCTTTATTTTTGTAATAAAGTGTTTATTTGTATTTGTGAAATTGACCTTAGTGGCTTTTGAAAATGTGTGTATTGAAATTGGATGTGATTGAATGAGTACCCAATTTGGGTATGGAATTCCGCACATGTGTTTTAAAAAAAAAGAATAATGTACCGATTTCTGAATGAGTGGTTAGCACGCCACCCTCGCGGGGCACGGACTCGGATATCATCATCGATATCGGGTTCGGGTATTACGGGAGTGGGGTGTTACAATTGTGGTATCAGAGCCCAGAAGTACAATCTTACATGGGCGTTCTGAAAAATGTGTCAAGTTACATGCATTTAAGTCACGTCATGGCGCATAAAGGACAAGCGATCCCCGATCTAGTATATGAGTCACATGTAAGAGCCTGTACCAATTGTTTCAGTCGTTAGAATTTGTGACGGCATTGATGATATATCAGAATGGGATAAATGCCAGTTGTGGATATCATGAAATCAGAAAAAGGTATATGATTCGATTTGACAAATGAAGAATGAGTGTATTGGTACTAGTGGATACATTATGGAAGGCGATATCCGGGTATACCCCCGGTATATCCTTGAATGTGAGATAGATATGAATATGTTCTGAACTGATAGAGGAAATTAAAGCTATGATAGAAATGACAAGAGTATAAGTATATAATGTGGATGAAATGAAAGGTTATAATTGAGATTGATTACTGTGACGAGTGTTATGAAAAATGATTTATGACTGTGACTCGATTACATTAGAGAGAAATCAAGAATGATGGTATATATGTGATGTTGCCTTTTAAGTGTGAAAATAGAAGGGTGCGATGTAATAATGAAAAGATTGCAAGGTATGACAATGATACGAATAAGTGAAACAGATATTCCAGTTTAGTTGATTTGCCTAAGTGTATACACACCTGATTATGGGAGCCCCATAGTAAGTGAAAAATATTAACCGAAATTGTCTCGTGTATGTGGAGATGGCATGAGAAGTAAATTAAGGGGATGATTATAAAGTATAAAGTTCGAATGAGAAAACAAAGTGTTTATGAGAAATTAATTGAGAAAGAAGGGAGACTGTTAATGTGGTACCAAAAAGAGAAAGGTTATCTAAAGTTAAATGTGATTAAAGAGTTCTTAGTAGTATAAGCTAATAATGGGTAAATTGATGAGAATACATTTTCAAATAAGATGTGATGATTATAGTGATTTATTGGGAATGAATTGAAATTGTTACATGTTGAGGACTTGATCATGATATAATCTTCACGAGTGAGGATAGGTGCAAAAAGAGAGTATTGTGTATCCTTAGTGTAAGTGACTAATTGGTACATCGATGCAATGATTTTTGCTGGTACGGACCTCATTGAACGGTATTAAAAAGGATGTTCTGATGATATGGATTATGGCATAGATTGATCTGCATGGGATATTGTGTATGGTTGGAAACTGAGTCCCTGTGGCATAGAGAATGACTGACAAGAAATGTGATGACTGTGATATTGAGGAATTTCATAAGTAGTATTGATGAAAATAGTAAGAAATCTACTTGCAAAGAAGAATTTACCTGAATTGGATTAAGTTGCTCGAATGATTCAATTAAATAGTGATCAATGCAAGGACAGTATAGAGATAAATTTGAAATGAATTACAAGTTAATTTGGAGTCTTAATTCTAGCAGAGACTCGAGCGTAAGAGGTAGAAAATGCTTTCATTATGATGATGAGATGAATCCAATTATGTAAGAGAATTACTGAACATTAAGAAAATAGTAATTGCGAATATAAGGAGAAAATAGATTCGTGTATGGTTTGTGTATTTATGTGCTGAAAATACAAAATTGATTTGATGAATGTTTATTTAACGCAGGCAGTGACCTATTGCAAATAAATTAGGTTATGTGGAGAAATTAGGGTAAAAGGAACATATGTCAGAATACGTTGTGATGGAATTGAGAAAATTATAAGAAAATCGTTCCTCATTGGAGACTTTTGATATTTAAAGAGTTATACAAATTGATCACTGGTATAAGGAATTTTGGATTGAAATTGTCAGAGGTGATAATGCCTTAATAGTATTGTGCTACTGAAAAGTAAAGTGTCTTGAGTGCATTCAGATTGGGAAATGATGAAGATCATCGATGATCGATTAAATGCATTTGAAAAGTAAAGAAGATAAATCGGCACAGATGAGGAAATTGTATCCTGTGCGAACTTCATAAGATTGAATTTGACCTTGATTGAATAAATAGTGGATGAATTATTATTCGAAAATGGCATTGAGAGACTTAATGACGATAGGGGTATGGATACAATGCGAAATTGTTAGGGACTTATATATGTATACAGGATTTGGAGATTTTGCATTATTAGTGTTACCTTCTTCTGCCAGATTGTTATATGTCATACTGAATGCCATCCCTGGATGAATCTGCTCTGATACCAATTGAAAGCGACCTAGAAGGGGGGTTGAATAGATCGTCTAAACTTTTTCGCAGAGTTCTACAAAAAAATCACAGAATTAAAAACACACGTAACAATCAAATTAAACAAATGAAAGAGAGTAGGGAAGAAAGCAAACGTTGTTTTTATAGAGGTTCGGTGCTAAGACCTACGTCCTTTACCTAAACTCCCACTTAGGATTTTGACAAACCACTATATTGTACACTTTTTAGTTCAGTGCGAACTTTTACAACCACTTGAATTCCGGCTCAAGTAAACCTTACAATCCCAATTTGATTTCCGGCACAAATCTAACCACACCAGTGATTTTTTCTCTAATCACTCAACTCACAATAACAATGAAAGAAATATTGAATAGACAAAGCTCAAAGATGACTAGATATGATTGAATGAGCTAAAGATAATTTGAGAGCACCAAAATAATCAATGATCAAGATGCTTTGCAAAAGTGCGATAGTTGATCTCTTGATGTTTTTCTTTTATTTGAGACTTCGGATCGATATAGCCGTTGTAGATCATCTACTAGCCGTTGTAGATTACTCCATAACGTTATAAAAATATTTCTTTACCGCTTGATATCAATTGACTTTGTCGTAATCAGATCTTGTATAATCCTAATCATTGGAATAGGTCTTTGGTCGATCGTCGAGGGATGCTAGTCGATCGACAGTTCTAGTCGATCGAACAAGTACCTTTTTGATTGTAGTTGATTGGAAACATTTATAGTCGATCGAATCAGAATATCCCACCCTCCTCGAAGGGTAAAATAGTAAAGTTGGCATAGGATGAGATTGATAAGGAATAATTAGAACTGTTCATGCATAATAGGATTGATACAGTATCAATCGTGTACATGGAATTACGATAAATGCATTCATGACATTCCGGTAATTGGGCCTAACGGTATTTTATTGTGATTAACGTGGTTATGGGATTTGAAAAATTGTTCGAAAGCGCTTATTAAGCGTTTTACATTTTTGGGATTTATAGAAATTTTCTGGAATTTTCGAGAAAATTCCCTGACCGCAAAATCGCAGAATCAGCCTAAACTTGTTTTGGGGTAGAAAAGGTAATTGTTGTGATTGAAAAAATTATTTAGAGTGCATCGTTACTGTTTTATAATTTTAGGAATTTCTTTAATTCTCGAAAAATAATTGGGAAATTCTCGGACCGGATAAATCGCCAATTAGCGAACCAATGCGTTCTAGTAGTAAAAATCGCTACCCTGATGTACTGCATTATTGGGTATTTTATTTTGGGACTGAAAGTAGGGCCATTGGAGCGAAATGGAGTAAAATTTTGGACTGAATTAAACAAATATATTTTGACTTTTCTTTGACCTTGAAACCAATGAGAATTGGCCATTTATAAAGAGACATTAAATGCTCCCTTTCAAGGCTTACGGATATGTATTGTTATTAAAAGGAAAGATGATTTTGTGCCTTATGTATAGCCATCCGAAACACACAAAAACCAACTCTTCTTTTAAACCATCGATTTTTGCTATCCTTTTCTCATTTTCTCCATAACTATATGCTACCATCTCTTACTCCCATCAAAGCTAGATGATGATGAGTATGGTATATTCTTGAGAAGGAAAAGGTGGTAGCTTGATATAGAAGTTAGAAGGTAAAAGTTGGAAGTGGAACCTTTGAAGGAGAATTGTGTTAGGTAAGTTTCATTTAAGTAAGTGAGTTTAAATGATGTCTTTTATATGGATTCAATGCCATGATAGTGTGGGATAGTTAATAAAAGGGTTTAAAGCATGTATTAGGTTTATGTAGGCATTTAAAGTGATGATTATTATGATTTGAAGGAAAGGGTATGAGGTTGGGTGAAGATGCATTGAAATTAATGATATGGTTTGATTTTGAATTGAATAGGGATAATTATTTGAGTCTTTGAATTGAGGATTTTAATGCTGTAAATTTTTCAGTATTAACCCTAGTATATGTATGACTGGAGTAATATTTAATTTGTATTTATTTTGATGTCTAGTGATGTGAAAAAGGCATTGGAAGTGATTGAACTAAGGTTAACATTAAATCTGGAAAGTTAGAGTTGAGATTGATGTTACTGTTTTCTTCATAATTTATTGTTTAGAAATGCAAATGAGGTAAGGTTAGTGGCCACTGAAACTTTGGGATGTTGGCTCCAATTTAGTGTGAAATAGGTGTTGTTGAATTCCAATGATAGAAGGGTGAAATTTTGCATGGAAAGTTACTGTTCCATTGCCTGTGAACAGTAACCGCAACCATGACATCTGAGTTTTGTTGATTTTTATGAATTAATTGAGATGGAATTAGGGAGAATGGTCTTCATGGAAGTTGTAGCATATTTGATTATCTTTCCATTGCTACGGATCTTGCTATTTTTGGAATTATATATTGGGAGATATGAATTGATTACTAATGACTGGTTTTGAGCATTTTGGATGAAACCTAGCTTAAGTGTGATTTTGTGAGTTTACTGATTGAAGGCAATTTTAACATTTTATGTGGACTGAATTGGTGTGAGTGAGCTTCTGAAAAGTTGTAGAGGAAAAGATTACCTTGAAAATGACATATGGTTTGTAATTTTTAGAAGTCAGAATTGGGAGTTATGATTTTTCAAAAGTGAACCCTACATTAGGTTATGAGTGGCTGATCATAACAGAAACTTCCATAACAGTTTTGAAATTGTTAGAGATTGAATTGGATGTTGAGTGCTTCATGAAAATTGAAGTTTGAGATGTTATCTTTTCAGGGATATAAAGTTCTGAATTTACTGACTTGTATATAGGGAGTTATGCTTGTTGTAAGGTTACTGCCCATATTGAAGGATTTCAGGGACAGTGACATTGAATGAATTAATTGACTGGTTTAGAAATAGAATTTGATTTTGGATTGTTCATGAAAGTTGTAGAGGACATTGTGAAATTATTGACCATTTTGTGGTAATTTATTTCTAAAGAATCAGTGAATTATGCAATTGTCAATGTACTGCCCAGTGTTGAGGGAAATTGAGTAGGCAGAAGGTTTGATGGATTATTTGACACCCTTAGGGTTGGAATTGATTTTTATGGTCTTCTAGAGAATTGTAGAGCTTTTCATAAGCTTTCCAATGAGGTATAGTGGGCATTTTTCTGATTTGTGTGCTAAAAGTTAGAGTAGTTGGAAATTAGGAATTGAAATCTGGAAAAAAAGAAAAGGGCAAGGCAGGGGAACTCGCCGTCTCGCGAGGGCGACTTCTCGCCTCGCGAGGGCGAGATAATTGGCCTGGTCACGAGGGCGACGGCTTGCCCTCGCGACGAAGCAGGATGATTCAGCCTCGCGAGGGCGGCGTCTCGCCCCCGCGAGGCAGGCGTATGGATATATACATATATATTTATTTTTGATTATTATTTGGCATTAATTGATCCGATTGTTCTTTTGTCAATTTCTTTCCCGTCCGACGTCCGATTGACCTGATTCCAGAGGCATCGGATTCATTGAATATTTAATTTCATTTTCTGATAAAACGGGAATTTTTAGACGGAATTTGACGTAGCCCCTATCGATTGAACATGTAAACACTGTTTTATTTAATTGAGGACCTATAGAGGTCCGAATTGCGACCGTCGGCGCTATGGATTTCTAATTTTCATAGAATTTTATTATGGGAAAATATTGAATTAGGACCGAATTCATGAACATGCATATCTCATCAACATGAGCACAAATTTCATATTTAGTGACTCGTACTTTTCTCGATTCTTATAGAGGCCAATTGGGCGTCGATTGACCGGCGTCACGAGAGGCTTTCGGCATTAGCTCGGAAGTAATAGGTGAGTAACCTAGTTGGTTTCTCAAATTTCTGGTTGTTTACATGCTTAACGTGAATTACGTGCAAAAGTGAATTGAATGAGTCTTGTATGACTCTTGGCATGTATGGGATTGTATTGTATGATTTTACCGTCTCGATAGATCGGGCTTTATAGCCATCATCTTGAACACCGATCGATACACCGGGCTTTATAGCCATATTGTGGATTGGTGATACACCGGGCTTTATAGCCATATTGTGGATTTCTTGATACCTTGGGCTTTATAGCCAAATCGCATATTTACTAAATCATCGCACCGCATGCATAATTGCATGATCGGATAATGGGCGTGCCCCAGTTGCTATTTTCTTGATAAGAGCTTGAGCTCTCATCGTCTTGGACCGCCACGAGCCCGAGGGAGAAATCACGACGCGTCCCCACCGAACACCGATCGAGCACTTGGGCTGTCTTGAATAAGCGGAAAGAGTCACATATGCATTGCATTCGCATAAATGACCGCTTTTGTGATAAGTCTTGCTTTCGTGATGGTATGTATTATGTTAATGGTTTATTATTATGGATATGGTTAATGATTGCTTATTGGTAATTGATGATTATCAGATTGTCTTCAGACGCCACGGGCGTAATGCATGATTTGAGTGAACCATCGATGATGGTTTTCACCGAGTTCATAAAACTCACCCAAAATTTGCATTTATTTTCAGTCTGAAGAATACCCCGTTGACACGGAGTATATCTCTGTAGACGAGTAAAGGTTAGAGGTCGGGATCGTTCGGTTCGCATTAGTGTTTTAGTAAATTGTATTCGCAATCACCGTATAACAAGGCATTGTATTTTCTTGAGCCCTAGTAGTATTAATGTTTTTGCATTGGTGATTGTAATTATTATGGATGACCGTAATAAGCTGGCTGGTTTTATTGAACACGGATTTTAATTACTTTCGTGTGTTTGCCGTGTGAGCGTGGAGTTAATGGCTACAAAAAGAAAAAAAGTATCTGAATTTTAAATCGATCGATGTAGTACGCCACTCGTGGTCGCGGACTCGGATATCACCAACGATATCGGGTTCGGTCTTACGGAGTGGGTGTTACATTTAGGTGGTATCGAGCCCAGAGATACGTAATGTATCGGGCACGATTTGGAACATAGGTTGCATGCATTTGAGTCGCGTCGTTGCGGATCGTGGTAAGCGATCCTAGTCGAGTCGCCGAGGATAAATCCTACAGTGCATAAGTGTCAGTGATTAAGTGAGAGAAGAGTGAGGCTGGATTAGAGTGAAAATCCCTAAAGGGATAATTAATTAGGAAAGGATAAAGGAAAAATGGATAAGAAGATTGAAATTGTACTGGGTTAGACACCCTTATAAGTGATAGCCGAATGACTGTGTTGGCCAGACTGATTAAGAATTTCCGAATTAAATTGACAATATTATGGTGACAGAAAAATGCAGATGTTGAGAATTGGGAGAGATTCATTAGAGATATGGGAAGTTTATTGGGTATAGTAGATCTAAGTGAAATGAAAAAGCCCAGGATGGTTAGGTAATTACAGTTCTGACTGTATATGTCATGAAAGGGGAAATATTGGAATTGAGTAAAATGTAGATGGTCCGATCGGGCATATTTTAATTCACTGTATTCGAGTTAGAGATTAGTAGATATTATAGGCAGATGATAATAGCGAAATGGAAAGAAGCTCAATAAAATCTTTAACGGTTTATTGAGAACTGAAAGAATCGAAAAGGAAAGATGTTGATGCCTATTTGAGTGAGATAAAAGTGTCTGATAGATCAAATGAATTAGGAAATGGTTATGAACTAGACCGCATAAGTTTGAGACTGAAATTGTTAGGTGATTATACTGATGGTGTATCGGGAAATTCTGAATTAGGTGTATATGGACACAAAAAATGGTAAATGGATAGGTATATAGATAGAGATAAAATGGAGTAGTATCAACGACTTTGTCGGATATTGGGGACCGTGAACACCGATCATAGACCATTTGAGGAAATAGAAGATAAGTAGCGAAAACGGAATGAAAATAAGAATAATGATCATAAGTCGATAAGCCAAATTGATATGACCTTACAAGGTCAAGTTGCACGTCACGGATAGGGGAATGAGACATACAGTTTAATGATATGGTGAGAATGAAATAAAGATCTTGAAAAGAATGAAACCACAATAGTGGTGTATGAAAAGAGTTATTGTATTTAAGTCAATTTCTTCGTTAGGGATATCTATTGGACAAGAATGTTGATTGTGACTAATGAAATGTATGTGACAGATATATGGAAATCATAGAGGAAATGAGCGGTAAATGTTTAGAGTGATTATAAGTGTGAAGTTCTTAAGAGGTTAAAGTAAGACAAAGGTGGACTGAGTGTACCTGTATGAGAGGAACTGAAAAGTGATTCTGGTATAGATTACTGAATAAGTGGTAAAGAAAGTGTTTAAGTGACTGCCACAAGGAACCTTCGCGAAAGGAATGTTCTGATCTGTTAAATGATGACATAAGAGTGTCTTGATTGAGATTGTACGTATAGTGAAGAAGGATTGAAACACAATTAGGAATAATCATTGGTTGATGAGACTTTTGTGGGCAAAATTAAAAGTGAAATTGGGTCATAGCTCATACTGCTGAGATTATCTGCATTGTATGTATAGAAATGTAAAGAATGCCATATGAGTGAGATTTTAATTTGAGGTGATTCTATTGCAATGTGAAGTGAATCGATCTCCAGTTATGATGTAAAACTGTTGAGGAATCTAGATTTGAAACGAAAAATAAAAGAGTCCCGAACTGAGAAGAGAGATACTAAAATAAAATGGAAAATTTTGGAGGTTTAAATATAGATGACAAGGTATTAACATATGTTGATAGGAATGATATGAAAACAAATGAGAAGAGAAAATGAAAAAGAGAAACTGAATAGAGACAAGAGGGTCAACAAGGGAAACTGACAATGAGGTGATGTAGTGACACCTTCATAAAGAAATTGCAGATACACTCATTATAGACTCAATGAAAAGGGTAAAAGATATACGGTAAAGTCAATAAGACCCTAATAGGGAATTATATGAGGTAAGCAAATGGTAGTGATAATGAATGTGTTTGGAAGTGTTGAACAGTGAAAAGTAAAAAGAACGATAGGATGAATTGAGGAATCTGATACTGATGATATACATACATTGGAAGAGAGGGCGTGAGTATTGAAGCTGTGACAATATGTTGAAGCAGTATGAAATAAATTGAATCGACTGTGATAAATGGTATTAGTGCCATTCTCATGATTGAAAGCCTTGAAGATCAGAATTCCATAAGCATACATCGTGTTAATTTGAGGAAAGAGACGGTATAATCGACAATGCTGCAATGAACAGATCAATTACAGATATTGGGATTTTCAATGATTGTCAAGCAGATTATGGGTAATAGTGAGGTGTTCTGAAAAAAAAAAGAAGTTGTAAAAATAGTGATAAGAAAGGTTAAGAGTGCAGAAAGTAAAGGGGGAATTTTTTTATGATGAGTTTGAATATACCAATGGAATTGGAAAACTATAGTGAACAAAAGTTGAAGAAGAAGTAAGTGTACCCGATAAAAAGGTATTAGAACAAGAATGTGAACAGTCAAAGTTAGACATTCTAGTAAGCATATTTGAAAAGTGAAATTGAGTAATTGTAGGTAAAGAATGAAGTGATTCTTGGCTCAAGTGTTTACAGTTGAATGTCCAATAGGAAAAGGTTTGATTATGATCGTGTTATAGAGTTCGATTGATCAGAAGAATATCTGGCTACAACTGCGATTACTCTTCGGGAGTCAAAGATCATGATGGATTTGAGACTATAATAAGTGAGACAAAGGAAAGTGACTTAGGAAGACTGCATGGTTAGCTAAAGTGAAATCGGATCGGACAAATGAGACAGAGTAAACTGTATATCCGGATAAAGTGTGTGAACATTATAGAAAAGTGATTTGTCTTACGAGAATCGATTTTAAATATAAAGTGAATGGCGTATAATAAATGACTGCATTAGGTACATTGAAACTGATAGTGAATTGGAATTAATGTCACTGTATTGGTACCAAAGGAATGTAAATCGTCCCTGACGTGATTAAGGGAGGTACCAAAGAAATGGAAACGTACTCAATGGATCAGAAATTGGACTATATGGCATTAGGGAAAAAGTATTGGAAGGATAAAATGTGATCAATGAATAGATTCGAAAATACTGAACTGAGTTAAATATCGAAACCAAAGGTAGTGACTATTCTAGAAATGGCAAGTGAGATAGCTAAGAAAATGAGATCGCCAACTGATAGTGTTGTCAAATCCGTTTACTGTACTAAGTGATAATGAGTTAGCCAAATTAGTAACTGAGTTACGGACTGAGAGTGATTACTGCGATCACTCCAAAAGTGAATCATTAAGTGGAAAAGTATATGGGATATGAAGAATCATATGATTACTGTCATAGTGAATCGTTGACTGAGAATTTCGAGGACGAAATTCTTTTAAGGAGGGGAGAATTGTAACATCCCACCCCCTCCTCGAAGGGTAAAATAGTAAAGTTGGCATAGGATGAGATTGATAAGGAATAATTAGAACTGTTCATGCATAATAGGATTGATACAAGATCAATCGTGTACATGGAATTCTGATAAATGCATTCATGACATTCCTGTAATTGGGCCTAACGGTATTTTATTGTGATTAACGTGGTTATGGGATTTGAAAAATTGTTCGAAAGCGCTATTAAGCGTTTTACATTTTTGGGATTTATAGAATTTTTCTGGAATTTTCGGAGAAAATTCCCGGACCGACAAAATCGCCGGTAACTGGCCTAAACTTGTTTTGGGGTAGAAAAGGTAATTGTTGTGATTGAAAAAAATTATTTAGAGTGCACTGTTACCTGTTTTATAATTTTAGGAATTTCTTTAATTCTCGAAAAATAATTCGGGAAATTCTCGGACCGGATAAATCGCCAATTAGCGAACGATCGTTTCTAGTAGCAAAAATCGCTACCCACTGGTACTGCATTATTGGGTATTTTATTTTGGGACTGAAAGCGAGGCCATTGGAGCGAAATGGAGTAAAATTTTGGTGAATTAAACAAATATATTTTGACTTTTCTTTGACCTTGAAACCAATGAGAATTGGCCATTTATAAAGAGACATTAAATGCTCCCTTTCAAGGCTTACGGATATGTATTGTTATTAAAAGGAAAGATGATTTTGTGCCTTATGTATAGCCATCCGAAACACACAAAAACCAACTCTTCTTTTAAACCATCGATTTTTGCTATCCTTTTCTCATTTTCTCCATAACTATATGCTACCATCTCTTACTCCCATCAAAGCTAGATGATGATGAGTATGGTATATTCTTGAGAAGGAAAAGGTGGTAGCTTGATATAGAAGTTAGAAGGTAAAAGTTGGAAGTGGAACCTTTGAAGGAGAATTGTGTTAGGTAAGTTTCATTTAAGTAAGTGAGTTTAAATGATGTCTTTTATATGGATTCAATGCCATGATAGTGTGGGATAGTTAATAAAAGGGTTTAAAGCATGTATTAGGTTTATGTAGGCATTTAAAGTGATGATTATTATGATTTGAAGGAAAGGGTATGAGGTTGGGTGAAGATGCATTGAAATTAATGATATGGTTTGATTTTGAATTGAATAGGGATAATTATTTGAGTCTTTGAATTGAGGATTTTAATGCTGTAAATTTTTCAGTATTAACCCTAGTATATGTATGACTGGAGTAATATTTAATTTGTATTTATTTTGATGTCTAGTGATGTGAAAAGGCATTGAAGTGATTGAACTAAGGTTAACATTAAATCTGGAAAGTTAGAGTTGAGATTGATGTTACTGTTTTCTTCATAATTTATTGTTTAGAAATTCAAATGAGGTAAGGTTAGTGGCCACTGAAACTTTGGGATGTTGGCTCCAATTTAGTGTGAAATAGGTGTTGTTGAATTCCAATGATAGAAGGGTGAAATTTTGCATGGAAAGTTACTGTTCCATTGCCTGTGAACAGTAACCGCAACCATGACATCTGAGTTTTGTTGATTTTTATGAATTAATTGAGATGGAATTAGGGAGAATGGTCTTCATGGAAGTTGTAGAATATTTGATTATATTTCCATTTCTACTGATCTTGCTATTTTTGGAATTATATATTGGGAGATATGAATTGATTACTAATGACTGGTTTTGAGCATTTTGGATGAAACCTAGCTTAAGTGTGATTTTGTGAGTTTACTGATTGGAGGCAATTTTAACATTTTATGTGGACTGAATTGGTGTGAGTGAGCTTCTGAAAAGTTGTAGAGGAAAAGATTACCTTGAATGACATATGGTTTGTAATTTTTAGAAGTCAGAATTGGGAGTTATGATTTTTCAAAAGTGAACCCTACATTAGGTTATGAGTGGCTGATCATAACAGAAACTTCCATAACAGTTTTGAAATTGTTAGAGATTGAATTGGATGTTGAGTGCTTCATGAAAATTGAAGTTTGAGATGTTATCTTTTCAGGGATATAAAGTTCTGAATTTACTGACTTGTATATAGGGAGTTATGCTTGTTGTAAGGTTACTGCCCATATTGAAGGATTTCAGGGACAGTGACATTGAATGAATTAATTGACTGGTTTAGAAATAGAATTTGATTTTGGATTGTTCATGAAAGTTGTAGAGGACATTGTGAAATTATTGACCATATTTTTGTGGTAATTTATTTCTGAAGAATCAGTGAATTATGCAATTGTCAATGTACTGCCCAGTGTTGAGGGAAATTGAGTAGGCAGAAGGTTTGATGGATTATTTGACACCCTTAGGGTTGGAATTGATTTTTATGGTCTTCTAGAGAATTGTAGAGCTTTTCATAAGCTTTCCAATGAGGTATAGTGGGCATTTTTCTGATTTGTGTGCTAAAAGTTAGAGTAGTTGGAAATTAGGAATTGAAATCTGGAAAAAAAGAAAAGGGCAAGGCGGGGAACTAGCCGTCTCATGAGGCGACTTCTCGCCTCGCGAGGGCGAGATAATTGGCCTGGTCGCGAGGGCGACGGCTTGCCCTCGCGACGAAGCAGGATGATTCAGCCTCGCGAGGGCGGCGTCTCGCCCCCGCGAGGCAGGCGTATGGATATATACATATATATTTATTTTTGATTATTATTTGGCATTAATTGATCCGATTGTTCTTTTGTCAATTTCTTTCCCGTCCGACGTCCGATTGACCTGATTCCAGAGGCATCGGATTCATTGAATATTTAATTTCATTTTCTGATAAAACGGGAATTTTTAGACGGGAATTTGACGTAGCCCCTATTGACGGAACATGTAAACACTGTTTTATTTAATTGAGGACCTATAGAGGTCCGAATTGCGCACCGTCAGCGCCTATGGATTTCTAATTTTTCATAGAATTTTATTATGAGAAAATATTGAATTAGGACAGGGAATTCATGAACATGCATATCTCATCAACATGAGCACAAATTTCATATTTAGTGACTCGTACTTTTTCTGATTCTTATAGAGGCCAATTGGAGCGTCGATTGACCGACGTCACAGAGGCTTTCCGGCATTAGCTCGGAAGTAATAGGTGAGTAACCTAGTTGGTTTCTCAAATTTCTGGTTGTTTACATGCTTAACGTGAATTACGTGCAAAAGTGAATTGAATGAGTACTGTATGACTACTGGCATGTATGGGATTGTATTGTATGATTTTACTGATACTGATAGACTGGGCTTTATAGCCATCATACTGAACCCTGACTGATACATTGGGCTTTATAGCCATATTGTGGATTGTGATACTTCGGGCTTTATAGCCATATTGTGGATTTATCGATACACTAGGCTTTATAGCCAAATCGCATATTTACTAACATCGCATCGCATGCATAATTGCATGATCGATAATGGACGTGCCCTAAGTTGCTATTTTTACCGATAAGAGCTTGAGCTCTCATATTGTCATCGACCGCCACGAGCCCGAGGGAGAAATCTCGACGCGTCCCATTGAACACTAATCGAGCACTTGGGCTGTCTATGAATAATCGGAAAGAGTCACATATGCATTGCATTCGCATAAATGATTTGTTTTGTGATAAGTACCGCTTCGTGATGGTATGTGTTCCGTTAATGGTTTATTATTATTGGATATGGTTAATGATTGCTTATTGGTAATTGATGATTCTTGATTGCATCAGACGCCACGGGCGTAATGCATGATTTGAGTGAACCATCGATGATGGTTTCTCACCGAGTTCGCAAAACTCACCCAAAATTTGCATTTATTTTCAGTCTCAAGAATACCCGGTTGACACGGAGTATATCTATGTAGACGAGTAAAGGTTAGAGGTCGGGATCGGTTAGGTATCGCATTAGTGTTTTAGTAAATTGTATTCCGCAATCACTGTATAACAAGGCATTGTATTTTTACTGAGCCCTAGTAGTATTAATGTTTTATTGCATTGACTGATTGTAATTATTACTGGATGACTGTAATAACTGAAACTGGTTTTTATTGAACACGGATTTTAATTACTTACTGTGTTTGCCGTGTGAACGTGGACTTAATGGCTACAAAAAGAAAAAAAAAAGTATACTGAATTTTAAATCGACTGATGTAGTACGCCACTCTCGTGGGTTGCGGACTCGGATATCACCAACGATATCGGGTTCGGGTCTTACAGGAGTGGGGTGTTACAGGAACTTACGAAAAATAATCTCCGCTCTCCGAATAGTCGACTGGGATGACTTGTAGTCGACTGGGATCCTTTGTAGTCGACTGGAATGAGCCCCTTATTAATTTTCAGTCGACTGGTAATGATTGTAGTCGCCTGGAATTTCTTCAACTGATAAATTTGATGATAAACTTCGATCTTTCAAGATTGTTATCCATAATCTTCACTAGAATCTTCTTTTGCACATTGTCTATCTTCTCCAGATCTTAGTAGATCATTTCTGATTTGATTTCTTAGTATATTATCTCCTTGATATTTGTAGATTGAAATTTGAACAATGTCTATCACTTTTATCTTTGAAAATTGTCCCTTGAAATTGCATTGTGCCTTTAATAAAATCCTGAAATAATTTCTTAACCAATTTCATATATATTTTATAATTATCAAAACATAAAGGGACTTTTATTTGTCAACTACCATTGGTCCAACAATCTCCCCCTTTTTGATAATGACAAAACATTTAGAAATTGTTTAAGAAATTGAAAACAAAGAACAAGAACAATTGATCAAGGTTTTAAAGCCTTGTCTAATTGGTTAGTTTTAACTCCCCCTTAATCAATGAATCCAATAAATTGAGCACAATTTAATCACGTGGAAATAAGCATAATAATTTTAAAAATGTCGCAACTTTCTTACTCCCCCTTTTTGTCATGATCAAAAGAACCGATGAATAATCATACTTCATAACAAATACTCAGAAATTAGGCATTAAACAAAATCACAACAATGTAAACAAAAGGTCATACCAAGATATATCGGTTGAAAACAAATTACAAAATCCATCAATGAAAATGTCAATGTAACAAAGTAACATATATCGGTTGAAAACAAATTACAAAATCCATCGAGGTCGAGAGACATCATCATGTTTACAACCTAGTTTGTCGAAAATCTTGGTAAGCATACGTTGTTGTTCATTGAGCTTCTTTAGGAAAACACGAAACATATTCTGAATATTATCAACACGATCATTCAAATCATCTATTTGTTCGGTAATCTCATGTAGCTCCTCATGAGTGATATCACTCCGTCTTACATTACTGGGCCGAGAGTTACTTGGATGATCCGCTGCCTATTTTGATCTTTGCCTCTTAGGCTTTTGTTCATCTATCAATGTCAACCCAAGCTTGGCCACATGATCAAAGTATACCCATCCTCTTTCAACCGTGTCAACCAATTTCATACTCCGTAAATTGTAAGGAGTAAACTGCCAACTTTGGGGATATGGAGAATGACTATAGGAACTCAAATCAACCCTTAGAAGCTTGGCTATAAATGGAATCAAGGCAGCATATGGCATGCCTTTATGCTTTCCCGTGTTACTTTTCAGCTCACCTCGTAATAAATTTACCTTCTTCCTCATCATTTGCATAATCAGACTAGGAAAATTAATTTTTCTACCTTCCTCCAAGTGCCACAAAATTTCCTTGTCCAATGATGTAATGTGGTTGTTACTAGTTTTCTTAGGATATACCACTCTATTGATAGCATAGTGAAGTAACCTATAATTCAGAGGCAAATCTATGGCTTCATAAGGTGGTGAGGAATGAGGTGAACAAAGGCTATCAAGCAATGCATCTCCCTTTTCATCAGTATATCCAAAATTTTCATCCACTTCCTCATCAGTATCTCCATTTTCATGTCGTAAAATATTAAAATCCAATAAGGAAGCTCTAGGCCTAATTCCACCAGTAGGTAATTTCAACCAAATAGACAGATTTTCCTCACAAATAAAAATTTCCTTACCCTGAATACTTGATTTCAAGATAACCCCACGATCAACATCACTTCTAACCACAATTAGATTGGCATAAAATTCTCTAATGAATTCTTCATAGATAACATCAGAAAATCCCAGAAAAAATCGTAAGCATAAGCTATTTAGTTCCTCAAACAACATCTTATATTCACTGTTATCTAATTCCGTCCAATCAAACTTCATAGAAGGTATTAGAACTTCATTCTTTAGTACCTTGTAGTAAAGATTTTGAGCCTCTCGTGATACAAATCTTGACTCTACCTCTTCATTTTCACGTTCTACTCCACCTCTGGAAGAAGACCCACGTACTCGTGGTCTTTGAGGAGCGTCATCCACTTGCTTCCCTTTTCCAGATGTCTTCCTTGGAGCCATTGTTAAAACGTTCTTGAAGAGATAAAAATCGCAGATTTACGACGTTAGGGTAGAAGACGATTTTGAATGGGAGATGGAGGAGAGATGAAAACGATTTGGTGAAATAGAAGGTGGGTTTTGACGTTTTGGCTATGGGTAAGTGATTGAAGATTCAGATCTGAAGAGATGTTGGAGACTCAGTCGACTGGAGAACAAAAATCACAAGGGGAGAAGTGAGTGGGTTTGCGTAAAAACAAGGAGAAATGGGTTTGTAGTGAGAGAAAGAGATGAGATGCTTAAAGAAGAAGGAGATCTAGTGTTTTAGGAGAAGATTGATGAAGAAGGTGTAGGTTTTTAAGGGAAGAAGAGGAAAAACACAAGGAAGAAGAGAATGAGAGGCTTAGTCGTGTGAGAGGACTTTAGATAGAAGATGAAGAGCTTTTGAAATAAAGAAAAGAATGGGTTTGATAGTTTTAAAAAAAAAGAAACCTCCGTGTTTGTTCCAGTCGACTGGACTTGTTTCTGGTCGACTGATACAAGCATTTCTTTATTTCTAGTTGACTTGTCATGCCCTTCTAGTCGACTGATACGCCTATTTACCTCAAAATCAATCGACTTAACCTCTAATCGATCATTGAAAAGTTCTAAACCTTAATCTGATCACTAAATGTAAATCACGATGATGTATCTCGATGGAATTGCTTAATTTGCCAGACCATTTTGATATAATAGTGTATGCAAGTTAATAAAATTTAATCCAGAGAATTCAAATCACACATTCTAAGTTTTAATTTAATATTTATGAAAACCTCTTCTTTAAGAGGCTTAGTAAAAATATCAGCCAATTTATCACTAGACGAAACATGTTTTAAAACAATGTCACCTTTCAAACAATGATCACGAATAAAATGATGTCTAATTTCAATGTGTTTTGTTCTACTATGCAAAATTGGAATTTTACTCAAACAAATTGCACTGGTATTATCACAATAAATTGGAATATTTTTAATCACAATACCATAATCAAGCAATTGATGTTTAAGCCAAAGAACTTGGGCACATGCACTTCCAGCTGCTACATATTCAAATTCAACAGTAGAAATAGCTACACTTACTTGTTTCTTACTAGCCTAAGAAATCAAAGATGATCCTAAGAAATGACAAATACCACTAGTACTTTTTCTATCAATTCTACAACCACCATAATCAGCATCACTATATGCATATAAATCAAAAGAATCACAACAAGGATACCATAAACCATGACTGACAGTTTTACTCAAATATCTAAAAATTCTTTTACATGCAGTCAAATGAGAAATTTTGGGACAAGCTTGAAATCTAGCACATAGACATGTAGCAAACATTATATCTGGTCTAGAAGCAGTTAAATATAAAAGAGAGCCGATCATACCTCTATAGAGTTTTTGATCAGCATCCTCTTCATGTTCAGATTTTTCCAAGACCAAATTTGATGCCATTGGAGTAGCTGCTACTTTGCTTCCATCCATGTTGAATTTCTTTAAAAGCTCTTTGGTGTATTTGGATTGATGAATAAATATGCCATCTCTATTTTGCTTTATTTGCAATCCAAGAAAGAATTTAAGCTAGCCCATCATGCTCATTTCAACTCACTTTGCATTAAATCACTAAATTCTTTACACAAAGATTCATTAGTAGCACCAAAACAATATCTTCAACATATATTTGACAAATTAACATATCTTGATTAACATGCTTTATAAATAAAGTATTATCGACTTTACCTCTAATATAACCATTTTGAATAAGAAAATTACTTAACCTTTCATACCATGCCCTTGGTGCTAGCTTTAATCCATAAAGTGCCTTCTTTAGCTTGTAAACATAATCCGGATGTTCATGGTCTTCAAAGCCGGTGGTTGTTTGACATATACCTCCTCTTGGATGTAGCCATTGAGAAATGCACTCTTGACATCCATTTGATTCAACTTAATCCTTTTATGTGAAGCAAATGCACATAATAATCTGATAGCCTCTAATCTTGCCTTTGGTGCAAATGTCTCATTATAGTCAAGTCCTCTTCGATAAAAGCCTTGAGCTACTAATCTTGACTTGTTTTTACCGCTTCACCATTCTCATCATATTTTATCCTATTTACCCATTTGACTCAATGATGGTTTTATCCTTTGGTGGAGCTACTAAATCCCACATTATTCCTCTTGAATTGATTTAATTAAGTCTTGCATAGCCAACAACCAATTTTCATCTTCAAGAGCTTCTTTAATGTTCTTGGGTTCTACCAGTGAAATAAAAGCTGAGTTATTCATATATTCATACGTATTCTTCCTAGTCCTTAAACCATCATTTAAACCACCAATGACTTGCTCCATAGGATGATTCTTTGCTTTTGCCTATGTTTTCATGATAGGTACATGATCTTCTTCATCTTGTTTTCTTCTTCATTTGATTTTCTTCAACTTCATTTTCTATATTACGCATCATCATCAAAACAAACCTTCCTCGGGGTGAAACCACATCATCGAATTTAACATGAATATTTTCTTCAACAGTTCTAGTTCTATTATTATAGACTCTAAATGCTTTCTAGTGAGTGAATAACCAAGAAATATACCAATATCGATTTTGAATCAAATTTACCTAAATTATTCTTTCCATTATTATGAATAAATACTTTACAACCAAAAGGATGAAAATAAGAAATATTTGGTTTCTTACCTTTCCATAGCTCATAAGGTGTCTTGTTTTGTCTCTTCTCGGATGTACTCTATTTATCACATAGACGCGGTATTGATTGCTTCCGCCCAAAAGACTTTAGGAAGGTTATATTCATTCAGCATCGTTCTACTCATCTCTTCAAGAGACCGATTTTTCCTTTCTACTACACCGTTTTGTTGCGGAGTCCTCGGTGTTGAAAAATTGTGTTCCATTCCATATTTATCACATAATTTTTCAAATGGTTCACAATCAAATTCTCCATCGTGGTTGGTCCTTATTGCAACAATGGTCAAGTTCTTTTCATTTTGAACTAACCTACACCACTTAGTAAACTCGTTAAAAGCATCACTTTTATGAGCAAGAAATCTCACCCAAGTAAGTCTGGAAAAATCATCTTCAATTACAAGTACATATAATTTACCACTAAGACTAGCATGCCTAGATGGTCCAATCAAATCCATATGAACAAGTTCTAAAATTCTAGAAGTACAAATTTCTTTCTTTGGTTTGAATGATTCTCTAATATGTTTACCTTTCAAACATGATTCACACAAATGATCTTTAACAAATTTTATTTTAGGCAATCCTCTTACTATATCATTTTTAGATAATTTAGAAATCAGAGGTAATGGAGCATGTCCTAATTTTCTATGCCATAAAAACGCATTTTCTTCTAATGTCATTAAACACTTTTCATTAAAAGAACTATCATCATGTAGATCAACAACATATGTATTTCCATGCCTCAAACCAATGAATGCAATATTTTCATCTTTCTTAACTACACAATGAGATGATTCAAATGACACTTTAAAGTTCATATCACACAATTGTGAAACACTTAGCAAGTTATGTTTCAATCCATCAACAACTAAAACATTATCAATGGTAGGCAAAGTTCCTTACCCACTTTACCAATCCCAATGATTTTACCTTTATTGTTGTCTCCAAATGTCACATACCCTTGATTCTTTGGTTTGATTTCTGCAAACAAGTTTTTGTCTCCACTCATATGCCTTGAACATCCACTGTCAATATACCATGTACTTGGTGGATTATCATTCCTTGCTTGTACCTGCATCAGAAATATTTTTTCTTCTCATTGGTACCCAAGCCATTTTGGGTCCATTATGATCAGTCAAATAAACTTCATTTGATGGCTTTGTTCCTTTTACTACCCATATTTTCTTGACATTAATACACCTTCTAATACTTTTACATGCAATCTCATTACGACCATCTCTCAAACATCTATCACATTTAGCAACTTTACCATCTTTTGTGAATTTAGAAATCAAAGAGTAATCTCTATCAAAAGGATCATAACCTAAACCATGTTTAGAAATAGAGTATCTTTGCAAAGACAACATCTTTTCAAACTTCTCATTTCCATTAACAAATTTTCCAACAACATAAGAAAACTCTTTTCTAATTCTAACAAGTTCACAAGATAAATTTTCTTTTTTAGCAAGGCATGCAGAGTGGTCTATCTTAGTACAATCTAAATCATCGATAGTTTCATGCAGAACACTATTTTCAGCCACAAGTTCTCTTATCCTTTTTCTCAATTTCTTGTTAATATCAATGGCTTCTTCAAAATCAATTTGCAAAGCAGTAAAGGAATCTCTAAGATCTTGATCAATAATTATTACCTCATCCTCATCATCACTTGTCATGGAGCTTCTTGCCATTAGAGCTAAATTGTTTTCATCGTTGCTTTGATAAGCTTCCTCATCATCGCTCCAAGTAGCTACAAGACTAGCTTTCTTTTTACCTTTATCATACCTATTATTTTTTTGGAAAATGGAAGAACTTTTACATTCCCTAGCATGATGTCCTTTCTTTCCACATTTCCAGCATTCTTCATTGCTCTTCTTTTCCTCATAACTTTTGGTCCTTCTTTTCATGGTGTACTTCTTTTTATCATCATTTCTTCCACCACGTATTGAATGAGCTAAAGATAATTTGAGAGCACCAAAAATAATCAATGATCAGTATGCTTTGCAAAAAGTGCAGTAGTTGATCTCTTGATGTTTTTCATTTTATTTGCAGACTTCTGGATCGATATAGCCGTTGTAGATCATCTACTAGCCGTTGTAGATTACTCCATAACGTTATAAAAATATTTCTTTACCGTTTGATATCAATTGACTTTGTCAGAATCAGATCTTGTATAATCCTAGTCATCGAATAGGTCTTTGGTCGATTGGTCGAGGGATGCTAGTCGATCGACAGTTCTAATGATTGGAACAAGTACCTTGCTGATTGTAGTGATCGAAACATTTATAGTCGACTGAAACTTTCGAAAATAATCTCCGCTCTCCGAATAGTCATGGGATCCTTTGTAGAATGATCGAATGAGCCCTTATTAATTTTCAATGATTGGTAATGATTGAGTCGCCGAATTTCTTCAATCGATAAATTTGATGATAAACTTGATCTTTCAAGATTGTTATCCATAATCTTCACTAGAATCTTCTTTTGCACATTGTCTATCTTCTCCGGATCATAGTAGATCATTTCTGATTTGATTTCTTAATATATTATCTCCTTGATATTTGTAGATTGAAATTTGAACAATGTCTATCACTTGTATCTTTGAAAATTGTCCCTTGAAATTGCATTGTGCCTTTAATAAAATCCTAAAATAATTTCTTAACCAATTTCATATATATTTTATAATTATCAAAACATAAAGGGACTTTTATTTGTCAACCACCATTGGTCCAACAATATGAATAAACTTGTGAAATCCATAATTGGTTAATAAATAATGGTTGTGACTGGAGCATATTCTGATCGGAGCTATGAGCTCATCAATTGTGAAAAGGAAATAGTGCATACCCAGAGGGCTCTCGTATCCCCAATGTGAGCGAGCGATAGTGCATACCGGGGCTCTCCTACTTGCTTAAAATGTGATTATTGTGAATGAACCGAGCTTTGAGCTCGAGGGAGTCGATATACCCAGAGGCTCTCCTACTCCCTAAGTGTATCTCAATTACATTAGTTAAGCCAAATACAACTCAAAGTAAAACAATGGAAATTATGGGAAGAGATTTGTGTGCAAAGTGTCGATATGTATGTGAATAGTGTGAAAGGTGATCGCCTTTTATGTGTACAAATTGGCAATGCCGAGTTAATTTGGAATGTGATAATATGTGATAAGATGTGAATTGTTTGGTTATGCATGCGTTGAGTGAACCATCGATGATGGTTTTCACCGAGTTCGCAAACTCACCCAACATTGCAATTATTTTCAGAATTGAAGAGTACCCGTTAGTAAAACGGGAGTATGTTCAGGATTAGTGAAGGTCGGAAGTCGGGATCGATTCGATTCGCATTACACGCCTTTATTTTGTAATAAAGTGTTTATTTGTATTTGTGAAATTGACCTCGATGGCTTTTGAAATGTGTGTATTGAAATTGATGTGATTGAATGAGTACCCAATTTGGGTATGGAATTCGCACGTGTTTTTAAAAAAGAATAATGTACCGATTTCTGAATGAGTGGTTAGCACGCCACCCTCGAGGGGCACGAACTCGGATATCACCATCGATATCAGGTTCAGGTCTTGCGGGAGTGGGGTGTTACAAGCCTGGGAATAAACCTAAGCTCTGATACCACAAGATGTTGGGCTCCGTTTTCGAAGCCCAGCGATCGGACTGTAGACGAAAACATAAGCGAATTTTCAAGTTCCTTAACCTGGAAACCAACAAGGAGAAATTCCTCCTTGGCATGACATCTCAAGCCTGAGGGCGAGCCCACACGACAGAATCACAAAATCCCCCAAAACTTCTTCATAAAGGTAGCTCTTAGCCTCTAGTTCATTTAGAAACAAGAACCACCCCAAACAGAGCTCTATAGTTCAAGATATGCTTAAGAAATCGAAGTGGGTTTATAGCCCAATCATGCCCTCCAAATCTACCCATCACTTCCTTTTCATCAAACTTTCTGTTTTTAAATCCAATGGTTACCAATTTTAGTGGCGAGGTAGTTAAACGTGTTAGGAATCCAACGCCTCAAGAATCACCTCAAACGGAGGTCGGACGAAGGATTTATGGCCAAAAGAATCCGATATGTTCATGTTCAGATTCCTGTTGAACATACTTTGGCGCAAATGCCATAACTTTTGCTACAAATGTCCAATTGCTTTCGTTCTTGGACCATTGGAAAGAAGACATATAGATCTACAACTCATATTAAGAGGCATTAAAGTGAGATTCGGCCTCAAAACTAGACAAAATTGCAAAACACTAAAGTTGACCCGAGAGTGTCCGTTAAACGGACATACATGTCCGTTTAACGGACACAAACTGGCGAAACACCCCAATTTTACCCGAGAAGGTCCGTTAAATGGACATCCATGTCCGTTTAACGGACACACACTGCCCAAACACTCTAAAACTCCTTCTAAAGTCTTTCCAAACTCCATCCTAACCCAATATACATTCATAATCACCCCAAACTCAACCCAAGTGGAAAACAACTTCATAATCATCCAAATCAAACTCTTCAAACACAATCATCAAATGGAATTTCTCAACACTTAAAATATACACAATCAACATATTCAAACTTGATAATACACAACCATACAAAAGGAAACCTTTCAAGGTCTCATTTCCTTTCAAAACAATTGGAGTCATACAATGCTTTCATTCATAGCTTTGATTACATATTGACATTTCCTCAACTTAATACAAAAATACAAAAGATGCTCATGTTCAATATGTTACCAAAGCTATCCAAATTTATCTTCTAACTTAATACAAAATACAAAAACTATTCTCTCGCAATGGATCCAAATGCCTTGCAAAGGTCTATCGAACTTCTTGGTCTGCACCTGAGGAGTGGAAAATAATGGGTTGAGTCTTACAGCTCAGTGGCTAAAATATTTATAGCCATTAGCTTTGAGCCACACAATCAACCACATAGCTATATATACACATACATTCATGTAGGCATAATCATCAACATGAACATTGAACACTTGCAATTCACCATACAATCCCAACTTCACAATTCATAACATCATCAAATAATACATAATTGAATGTGATTCAATTCAAAGCATAACTTAACACATTAATATGCAGATGCACAACCAATTAGCTCGAGGGGTTCCGTGAAACAAAACGGATAAACCGAGTTTATACCGTGAACTAAACGAGTCTATTTTCGGATCTCGTAGGCACAAGCTGCCAAATGGAAGAAGGCTTTTGTCAACGCAAGCACGCGATTTCATTTAAACGTTCCTCTCTTGCCCACACAAAGCACATAATCACACCTTATGTTCAATTCAATTATTCTTATATTCACATTTCCATACTTTCCTTCTTTTCATTTAATCAAAATGCCATGACTTACATTCAATGGCAACACAAACATTCTCACAATTCAACCATTCATATACAAAATGCCATGTTTCAATCCAATGTCATAACAATCATATCACAAAGTCAATGCATAATATGACATGAACACAACATAAGCAACTTCCACATCATACAAATTCAAACAATTCATTTAGCACAATTAGCATACACAATACATTTGCTCTCTACACAATAACCATAAATAAATTACCCACCTTAGCTTGCAATTTCCACAATCAATGGTTCCTTTCTTCTTGCTCTAGGATAGCCTCTTGATTACCTATACTTAAATGACATTTCTCATTAATTTCTAACTCCAATGAAAATCTCCAAACTTTCAAAATCACATGTTAGAACACTGTCATAAAAAATTTGTAAAAGACAGGGGACTATTATTTGGAACTAAAAGAGACAAGTTTCTAAGGAAACAAGAATGTATATTGATAGGAGGAATTGATGACACCAGCAGTTTTAGGAAGACTGCCTTACTTCTCAATCAACAAAACATTACATCAATGCTCTCTGCCTCTCCTCTCTCTTTCCTCTGCTCTTATAAACGATCATAACAAGCTCTCCTTAATCGCATAACAACTTGACACAAAATAACAACTTGACACCCATTGTGCTCTCGCTTACGCCAGAACAAACTCAACAATCGTGAATCGCATCCTTAGTGACCACGCCAGAGTGTGCCACCTCGGCCTCGATTCCACGTTTTATTCTTGCATTCTATCGATTCCTTGTCTCATTGTTGATGGATCCCGCCTTGTAAAGCCTCTCACCTTTTCTCTTGTAAACCATCTGGATCGCGGGACGTGGCCCATCATTACCCCTCCTTCAACATTCACCTTGTCCCCAGGTGGAAATCGAGAAAACATCCCTTAAAAGTCAAGTGGTTCCCAGTGGCTTCAAAAGGTGGAAGGTTCTTCCATTTAACTAATAACTCGGCTCGGCTCCACGACCACGAGTCTCCAAGATTTCTTCAGTTCCACGGTCCACTCCATATCGAAGATAAAGATGCCGAAGTGGCGGTGTTTGGTCGAGCTTCCCCCGCCTTCTTTAATTGCGAAATGTGAAATCTTGGGTGAATTCCGGCATTGTTCGAAGCCGCAACTTATAAACCACCTCACCAATACGTTGAATAATCGGGAATGGTCGAAATAGCGTGGTGCTAATTTCTCATTAGGCGTGAAGCTAAGGAACTTTGACGATAAGGACGCACTTGAGATAAATCAATCCCGCTTCAAAAGTCAAGTCGCGCTTATGTTTATTGGCGACTTGTTTCATCCTATTTTGAGCAATCAACAACTATTCTCCGAGCTCATCCAACATCAAATCTCGTTGAATAACCGTGTTTCAGAGTGGAATTTGTAGTGTCATGATGATTATACCGTATCGAGGGGAGGATCTATCCCATAAACAATCTCAAGGGAGTAAGCTTAGTGGTAGTATGGTAGGATGTATTATAGAGTACTCAGCCCATGGAAGCCACTTAGACCATTGGCGCGGCTGTTGGCTAGCAAAACATCGCAAGTATGTCTCAAGACAACAATTGACCACCTCACTTTGTCCATCCTTTTGAGGATGGTAAGCGGTGCTCCTCTTCAAGGAAGTGCATTGGATACGGAATAATTCAGCCCAAAAGTGACTAAGAAAAACTCGATCTCTGTTTGTGACAATACTGCGAGGAAACCCATGCAATTTCACAACACAGTTAATGAACACCTCGGCAACTACCTTGGCCGTATAAGGATGTTTGAGAGGAACAAAATGTGAATACTTGCTCAACCAATCTACCACAACTAGAATAGAATCAACCCCATAAGATTTTGGAAGACCATCTATAAAGTCCATGCTAATATCCTCCCATATGGCTTGGGGAATGGGAAGCGGCTGTAACAAACCTGCTGGAGAAAGGGTTTGATATTTGTGTTGCTGGCAAACCTGACATTCTTCGACAAAACGCTTAATAGTTGCACGCATACCGTGCCAAAACAACTCTCCTGATATGCGTTTAAATGTGCAAAGAAATCCTCCATGTCCTACTGATGGACTGCAGTGAAATTCCTGTAGAATTTGTGGAATAAGAGATGAGGAGTGAGGAATTACCAGCTTGCCATGGTAGTGAAGCACTCCATGCACCAGAGACCACCCAGTTTAGATAATGGGTCCTCCGCCAAGGTCGTTTTGATGGCACAAAGATCGGGATCGCAGAATTTCCTTATGCAAAAGTGGCCAATCAATCCAAGAAGGTACTGAAATAGCCATTAGTTCTTCTTGATGGGGAATTCTAGATAATGCATCCGCGACTTTATTCTCCGGGCCCGGTCTATATTGAACCTCAAAATCGTATCCCATTATCTTCGTAAGCCACCTTTGATATTCAGAAGCAATCAACCTTTGCTCCAACAGAAATTTCAGTGATTTTTGATCCGTTCGCACTACAAAATGCCGACCCAGCAAATAATGTCTCCATTTTTGAATCGCCATCACAATTGCCATCAATTCACGTTCATAAACTGATTTAAACGTGTTTCCTTGCAACGCATGGTCAGAAATGCAATGGGCGCCCTTTTGTGACAAGACGGCTCCAAGGCCAATTCCCGAAGCGTCAGTTTCTACAATAAATTCTATTGAAAAATCTGGTAAAGCGAGCACTGGCACAGTTTTCATGGACTGCTTTAGAGTGTTAACAGCCGCGGTAGCTTCCTCTGTCCACTGAAAAGAGTCTTTCTTGAGCAAGCTTGTAAGTGGAGCAATGATTTTGCCATAGTTGCGCACAAATCGCCTATAATATCCCGTCAAACCAAGAAACCCTCGCAGCTCCTTTGGGTTAGAAGTAGGGATGGCAATGGGTAGGGTTCGGTTCGGGTTTTGCTCAACCCATATCCATATCCATTTTTTATGACTCAACACATATCCATATCCATATTCATCGGTTTTTACGATTTACTACCCATATCCAAATCCATTGGGTTATTCGAGTTTTGGATATCCATCTAACAGTATAAGACATAAAAATATAACTTCTAAATTGAAAATATAAAGAGCAAATTTTATGAACGCCTAAATCAAAATTAACTTAATAATAATAAGTCAAGATTTTGATTTGTATGTCTTAAAAACTATAAAATTGGAATAATAAAATCATAATGTCTAGTGCAAAGACAAGTAGACAACATGTGTTTTTCACAACTAATAACTAAAAAAGCTGAAACATCCAAAACTTCAAACTGCTCATGTGTAACTCCACAACATTCAAAACTCTATCGGTCCATCTCCATATCATTTACATTATTATCATCCTATAAGAAAATAAAATGTGTTAACAAATAGAGTCAAATTATAAGTTAATTTAATATTTTAAGTAAAAATAAATAAATGATAAGAAATAAAATGAATTACCAAATCAATCATTTCACGGTTCCTCTTCGCAGATCAAGATCTTCAAAGATCAAGCAATCGCATATGAACTTTGTAAAGCGAGAATCTGTAAGGAAAATTCAATATGAAAATTGTACATATAAGAAGTTTCAAATACAAATGTTGCAAATATTAATAAGGAAATATGTATTATCCGAATAATCTCCAAGCATCCAATTTTGCAAGCACATCAATGCTTGAACAAGATAGCATGAAGTCTTGAGCGATGTGGACTAAGAACCCTACCACCCATGCTAAATGCACTTTCAAGCAAATCAGAGAAATAGGTATTGATAAAATATCTCTGCAATCATCCTTAGTGTTGGATACTTGAATTCTTGTTTCTAGTAAGCCAAAATGTCAAAATAGTTATTTTCGGGCATTGTATCTTCCTCCAAATAATGGTCGATTAGGACCTTAAGTTTACCCTTCTTTTCTTTGATTTTTATACATGAAAAATTATCGCTATCTCCACAATTTGCTTGATATTTTCCAAGATGGGTAGCCTCACATGAAGGCGATGAAACAATGAATTACTACATGTTGTAGAGTTCCTTATATCCAAAGCATATTTGTCCCGATATTCTAACAAGAGTTCATAAAGCAAGCTCTTCACCCTCTCAATCTCAATATTAGCTTTACTTCCATAAATATCACTAAAATAGAACTCAACACAATCTATCTTATTTCTTGGGTCCAAAATGTATAATAGCTAGCATTCCATTCACATGAAACCAATATGCATCGCATTTTCACCATATTTAATACCATAGTCCTAACAATATCACAATCAGGCGACATCCACTTAAGTAACTTCAACTTAATTTCACAAACACGCCGAAAGAACAAGTTAGCGATGGGTATTTTCTACCGTAAAAAGCTCATTACCTTATAAAATATTCTCAATTTGTCACAAATAATGTTCGCCAACTTCCAATCTTCATCACTAGGCAAAGTAAACTTCAATGACTATTCAAATGTTCCAACCTCTTAAAAACACCTTCATATGGCAAAGCTGTCTCAAGCATCAAATAAGTAGAATTCCACCTTGTCTTACAATCAAGAATCAACTTTTTAGAAGATGAAACTTTCAAAAACTTAGCTGCATCCTCAAACTTCTCGATCCTTTTAGGAGTTGATGCCCAAAATGAAATACAATCACTAATTCTTTCTAACCCTTCACCCATGAAATCCAAACCATCTTTGACAATCAAATTTAATATATGAGCGCTACATCGCATATGCAAAATTTTTCATTTAATATAAGAGAATTGGCATCAAGCTTCTCATGTAGAAGGTTCATCATTGCATCATTTGTTTTACAATTATCCACAACCACGAGAAGAAATCTTGGTTTCTAGGCTAAACTCATACAAACACTCTTCTAAAAATTTCAATAGAATCTCCTTTGTATGTGGGCATGGCACAAATATAAACCTATAAAAGAAAATGATAAAAATTTATTACAACTTCAATATAGAACACATAATGATTCTCTAAGTAATTAATATTCAAAGATGTATAAAGGAACTAATTACTAAACATGCAAATTACTATATCTATATATGGTAAGTGGTAACCAAGATAAAGATTAAACAAAGTATTTACAGAAGGAAACATGTTAAATCTAAGAAAATTAATTACCTTAGAATTCGATTTCTTAGAACCCAATCTCCATCAATGAAGTGTCCGGTCACAACCATGTATCCTTTCTTTTGATTGGAAGCTGTCCACATGTCTGTAGTGATAGCAATCCTGGACCTATGATTCTCCAACATTTTTTTCAAGTTTGATTTTTCACTTAAAATTTTTTTTAGGATATCATTTCTCAATGTATTACGAGATATCATCCTAAATTCATTGCTTAAACTCGCTACAAATCTTCTGAAACCAATGTGATCAACCATTGACAAAGGATACTCATGCATTACAATCATATTAACTAACTCTCTTCTTGAGAACTGCTGGCTAAATTTGTAGGTTTGCAATGTTTTTTTCTCATCAAACTTAGTCCCATTCCCAATTAATAATGTTTTCTAGCCTGCAACAAATCTTAAATGTTTCTTTGGACAATACTTGTTCAAATGCTCACGCAGATGTGAAGTCTCGTTTGTACCTTTAGCAGAAAGCTTCCCTTTGCAATGCTTACACTCAGCTTTATCAACACCTTTCACAGTCACCAAATTAAACTCTAGCCACACAAGAGAGGTACGCTTCTTGCTTTTAGTTGCACCATGATCACGCAATTCTATAGCTGCAATCTCCTCTTCTTCATAAGGTGGACTAGAGAGATTCTCAACTCCTTCCATCGGTTCCACACTAGCACTCACAGTCACGAAATTAGCTGGATTTTTTATAAGCAAATGACATACAATCACAGAACAATCCAATAGAATTAGCTAGATTTAAACAAGTGTAGGTGTTAGCTGGATTTAAATAAGTGTAGGTGGTTGATGACGTTAGAAATAATAAATAGTATTGGATTTACCTCAGCAGAAACAACATAAAGAACTTGTATTTTAACTGAGGAGTTGTGCTTGCGACTTGCGAGTTGTATTGTGACTTGCGAGTTGTATTGCAACTTGTAAAATAAAGAACCTGTTACATGTATTTTAGCTCAGCAGAAATAGTATTGCGAGTTGTGCGTGTGACGAACCTCAGCAGCGAGAAACGTTGTGACGACTTGAGAGTTTGACGACTTGAGCAGAAATAAAGATCCGTGCGTGTGACGACTTGAGAGTTTGAGACGGCACTACGGCAACGGCCAACGAGAAACGTTTGCGAGGTTGCTGTCGATTGTTGAAGGAACTTGGATCGACTACGTAGTTCCTTTTTTTTGTTAGGTTTTGGAATGTCAGTCGATTCGATTACCTATTTTGGAATGTCAGTCCATTTCCATTACCTTGTATTTTGAACGTTACGTCAGTCTCAGTCCATTACGTTAGTAGATAGTAGTACACATATGACATACCCTTTGGTTGCATGGTCATGAAATTCATACGTTTCTTTTACCAATTAATATGCTGGCCAGTAATTAGTAAATTATATATATGTATTGAAAAATAATAATTAATAAAAACGGATCGAGTATGGATATCCATCGGTTCAGGTTTTTACTAAACTCATATCCAAATCCATATCCACATCCATTTTTCAACATCCATTTAAAATCCATTTTAAATCCATTTTTTAGCCTCCATATCCATTTTTTAGGGTCGGATAGTACGGATATGAATCGGGTTAAAAATCCACTGTCATCCCTAGTTAGAAGGCATGGGCCATTGATCCATGATACTAACTTTATTGGGATCCGCTGCAACTCCTTGGGCGGAGATAATATGCCCAAGATATTCTACTTCAGGCTGGCAAAAACAACATTTCTTGGCATTTGCATAAAGACAGTGCTCTTTCAAAATAGTTAGAACAGATCGTGAATGCTCCATATGTTCATCAAAGGATGAACTGTAAATCAGGATATCATCAAAGAATATGAGCACATACCTACGCAGAAACGGGCGGAAAATATTGTTCATCAATGCTTGGAACGTTGCCGGAGCATTCGTCAATCTGAACGGCATCACTAAGAATTCGTAGTGACCGTCATGAGTGCGAAAGGCAGTCTTGTGAACATCCGTCTCCTTGACACGGATTTGGTGATATCCCGATTTAAGATCTAGTTTGGTAAACAACTTGGCCCCATGAAGTTCGTCTATCAACTCATCAATGTTAGGAATTGGGAATCGGTCCGGAATCGTAACACGATTCAAGGCTCTATAATCCACACAAAATCTCCACCCACCATCCTTCTTACGGACCAAGAGCACAGGACTAGAGAAGGGACTAACGCTTGGCCGTATAATGCCTGCCGACAACATTTCTGCTACTAACCTTTCAATCTCCGCCTTTAGAAAATGAGGATAGCGGTATGGCCTAACGTTGACAAGACCCGCACCTTCTTTCAACAAAAGTGCATGTTCATTACCACGCACTGGGGGTAATCCCTTCGGGCTCTCAAAAACAGCCTTAAATTCTTGCAGTACTTCTTTGACTCTCGGATCATCACACTCCCTCACAGTGTTACTTTGGACTGCTATATGCATTAACTCCAACATCAGCCCCGATTTATCTCGTTGTAATTCCTTAGCCATGGTCTTCAAGGAAACCAATGCCTTAGTAAGGCTTGGGTCTCCCTTAAGTTGAACAGTTTGACCTCCTACTTCAAAAGTCATAGTGGGCTTCTTCCAATCATCCCTGGTTTCTCCCATAGTGGATAACCACTTTAGCCCCAAAATCAGATCGGTACTCCCCAAGGGTAAAGGAAGAAAATCTTCCACAATAGTTAATTCTTGCAACCTAAGAACCACCCCTTTACACACCCCCATACCCTTCAATTGTTTCCCCGACCCAATCACAACTCCATACTGAGAAGTCTCATGAATGGGAATTTGAAGAGTTTCCACTAGACTAGTGGAGATGAAATTGTGGGTAGCCCCACAATCGATGAGCACTACAACCTCCAAGCCATGTACTTCACCTTTCAATTTAAGGGTTCTAGGTTCTGACAAACCAACCACCGAATTTAAAGAGAGCTCTACACTATTCACAGCTTCCTCTGTTGCCGTCACTCCTTCCTCTTCTGGTCCTTCATCTTCAGCACCTTCACTGACTAGCAATACGTTTAGTTCTCGCTGCAGACAGCGATGACCAAAGTGTCATTTCTCATCACAACGGAAACATAAGCCTTGAACTCGTTTAGTTTGAGCCTCGGCAGGAGTTAATTTCCGAAATCTTGGTGGTGCAAGTAAGGCTGGTGTTTTAGAAGTTTCTGGAGTATTTTGTTTGTGAGGTGGATTTAATGTCGTAATTGGCTGAGGTGTTTTGTTTGTTGAGGGGTTGTAGCTTTTGAGTGGGGTCCAGGTGATGGTTTTGTTGTCATTTTTGTATTGGATTGAAGGGGGTTCTTTATGGGTTTTGGAGTTAAGAGTCAGACCCAAGATTTGATTCTTCCGTTCGATTCGGCCCGCCGTATCTATGGTTTCCTTTAACGATCGTGGGTTCAAGACCAATAATTCGGCCTTGATTTTCTCTTGCAACCCATTTACAAAGACAGCAGTCATTGTTTCTTCTTCTAAAGCTCCCACAGATGCCGCCAAGTACTCGAACTGAGCACGATATTCGACCACCGTTCCTTCCTGCCTCACAGCAAAAAATCGATGGAGTAAAGTCCCGTCATGTAGTCCCGCAAAGCGTTGCAAGATTCGGCCTTTAGTTCTTCCCACGAAGAAAATGACTTGTTACGCTCCTCGAAACGTAACCATGCCTGCGCTTCGCCTTCACAGCACACGCCCACTGCCTCTATCTTGTCACTCTCCGTCAATCGATTGATAGCAAAGTATCTTTTTGCTCGAAAAATCCATGAATCTGCTCCTTCACCATCGAACACCGGAAGCTCTAACTTTCTTGGGTATTTGTCTTTTCCCAACACTTTTTCAACAATATCAAGGGTTTGGTTCCGTGGGTCAATGGGGTTTATGGTGTTGGCTTGGGTATTTGCTTCGGGTTCAGTTTTGCTAGGTGTTTGGGTTTTGGAAGTGCTTGAATTGCCGGTTTGATGTTGTTGGTTAACTTGGTTTTGCAGAAGAAGTTGTAGGCTGGTTTGGGTTTCTTGTAGCTGAGCTATAACGAGAGCAAAGTTGGCATTCATACCTTTGAAATCTTCTTCCAATTGCCCTACCCGTGTTTCCATCCGGGTTTTTGGATGTGTTGATTCCATGCCAATGTGGTCAGATTATCACAGGAGGATTGTGACGCTCTGATGCCAAATTTATTAGAACACTGTGTTAGAACACTGTCGTAAAAAAATTGTAAAAGACAGGGGACTATTATTTGGAACTAAAAGAGACAAGTTTCTTAGGAAACGAGAATGTATATTGATAGGAGGAATTGATGACACCAGCAGTTTTAGGAAGACTGCCTTACTTCTCAATCAACAAAACATTACATCAATCCTCTCTGCCTCTCCTCTCTCTTTCCTCTGCTCTTATAAACGATCATAACAAGCTCTCCTTAACTGGCATAACAACTTGACACAAAATAACAACTTGACACCCATTGTGCTCTGCCTACAGAGTAACAAACTCAACAATCGTAACTGTACTCCTTAGTGATCATGCCAGAGTGTGCCACCTCAGCCTCTATTCCACGTTTTATTCTTGCATTCTATCAGATTCCCTTGTCTTATTGTTGATGGATCCTGCCCTTGTAAAGCCTCTCAGCCTTTTTCTCTTGTAAACCATCTGGATCGCAGGACGTGGCCCATCACAACATAAGCATTTAACCCTAATTAAACACAATTCCAACCTACCCATGGTTCATATGGTTTAGAAATCACAACACTAGTTTAGAAACCCAAAAGCCCTAAGACTTTCATCAACTCCTTCTTCTTCCAACTACTCTCTCTCTCTAGAGTTTTCTCCATTCACAACACAATACTCATTTTTTTTTCCACAAATCAAGAAGAAAGTAGAATAACTTACCTTAGAAGCTTGATTTTCTCCTCCTTTCACGATTTTTCCACCTTTCCTCTTGGATTTTCGAAAATCTCCTTCTTCTTCTCTTCTTCTCCACGTTTCCCTCTCTCCTTTTTCCCTTTCTCTCTCCTCCCTTTGGCTTGCACGAAATTCTCCTCTTCCCTCTTCAAATTTTTACCTTCTTCTATCCTCCTTCTTTGCCCAAAATGCCCTTCATTTAAGGCCTCTTCCTAACTATGCCCTTGGTTGGCTCTTAATGGCTCTAACTAGCTTAGTTCAATTCTAACCTCAACTAACTCTTTTGTCTTTTTGTGTCTCTACACCTAAGCCCATTAACTCGTCATTAATTTCAACTAACTACCCATCTTTCCAACATTAATTCTAACTAATTTAACTCTTCATTCAAGCCTACTACACTAAAGACCCAATTCTAACATAATAAATAATTAAACACATAATCAAGCATGAATAAGCCATTAAACAAATACTAATTAAAATTTAAAGAAAAACAGGGTCCAACAACTTTAGTTAGATTTTTTTGTTGTATATACCCATATGAATGACTAATTCTATTTTTGAATAGGAGATTGTAGACAAATTGCTTAATGGAATATATGCTACATGTTTTTTTAGAGAGGCTTATAAAGTACCAAATATATATGAAATAAGCAAACTGTTGGAAGTTTTGAAACACACTAATCAATATATATCATATTATAAATTCTGAATTTTTTCTTAATTCTAAATTTTATAATATATATATATATATATGTCGTGTCTGTGTCCACCAAATTTTAGAAGTTGGTGTGTCCCCGTGTCCATGTCCGTGTCGTGTCGCGTGTCCGTGTCTGTGCTTCTTAGAATAGAACAGAGAAAGCATCGAATTGACATAAGGTAATTCATTTAAACTACAAAATGAAATTGTGGAGATTATTGAGAGTTGTGTCAAAATATCAAGGTATTAATCTTAGTCAAAGAAAAAATATTTAAAAATATTTCTTCATTGTGATATGCTATTGATACCTCAAATTTATCCATACCTTCATATGTGAGCAAGTCCTAGAAGAGACGCTTCAAAAATCCATTATCAGGTCACTGATAAAATGTAAGTGAATGGAAATAATGAAGGTAAGAAGCAAACTCCACTGGATGACTTTTGCACGGAACCTGCAAAGGAATTATGTTACAAAATTGTAACTTAGCTTTTGAATAATACTTTTAGAAACAAAATCAAACCTTAGTTAACTTAGCGTTTAATTAATACTTGCAGGACTAGAATCAACGATTAACTTAGCTTTTAATTAATACTTATAAGAATTAGAATTAAACCTCAATTTGAGTGGATGATTTCTTCTCTTAAAATTTTTCGTACTTTTATTTCTTCCTGGCAGCTTTTAAGCCCTGCCTAGGAAGGTTAAATGGAGAGATTTAGTCAGCTCAAGACACAAAACCCAAACACCACAAAACCTAATAACATTTCATTCCAATAACTTGACAATTGCATTGATTTACAAATCTGGCAAAAACAATTTAAACGAAGAAGGTTATTAAATGACGAGGTCTACCAGAAATGTACTTTAGGTAAGACATACCTTCCCCTAAGAAAATATAACAGTATATAACCAAGTGACTCCAGATCATAACGACAACTTTGCTCTAGAAAAAATGGAAGGAATAAAGTCATATGGAAGCTCATAGGGAGAAAAAAAAAAGAAACATGATTACGTGAATAAACATGAATTCCTAACTTGATTTCTGGTAATAGTATAATTTAGCTTACCAATTCCCAAATGAGTATTGCAACTAGCATAATGTGTAGTTCCAATTATGTTCTTGTTCTCCCTAATAAGAGTAAAGAAGAAGAACGGTTAAATCATATCCCACTTTATCACCTTCCCTCTTTTTATCTTCAACAATTTTAAGTAAAATAAAATCGATTTTTCTGCTGTAAGCTACAACTAAATATACTTAAAAATGATGAATAGGAACATAACAAAAAAAGAAAATAGTTACTTATATGGAATATGTAAATTTGCAGTGGAATCTCGATATCGTTTTGCAAGCTGAAAATCAGTTACGTAAACCTAAAATAAATCCAATAACCCCAACAGCATAACCTGATACAAAATCTATTAACATACCAAGATGATGCCACAAATCACCACTACCTTATTTGCTTTGCGCCCAATTCACATAATGGGAGGGTTCCATAACTCTTCTTGAGCACGCAGCAGCAACTTGATTATAGATGAATAAGACCAGTGGAATCGAACGGTGCTAGGGTTCTCACTTACAAAAAAAAAAGGGGGGCTTTTGCATTAGAAAGTAGAGTATCAACTCAACTAGCCGCAAAAAAAGATTCGCGTAACTCTAAACATTACGTAGAGATAATAAGGAAGAAGTACCTTTCGGGTGTATTTGGGAGCAGAGAAAATGAAGGAAAAGAAAGAATTAGGGATTGAAAGTGTTTAAACGATATCGTTTTCATATATCAATCCTAATTCTTTTCTATTATAATCCAGTATAGACAAGTGTAGCATTATCTTTGTAATTGATCTCTTTCTTGCCTCAACCATGAAATAAGAAAGATATTGCACAATGAAAAAGTGTCTATTAATTTATTCATTCTGTTTAAAAAAAACAAATTAATTCAACTAATTTTGTATTGCAACACCTTGGTGGGCTGACATCATAATCACAGGGAAATTGGAGATGGTGGTGACCCCGCCTGAGTTGTGGGCTCATCGACTCGATGTGGGTTGCCGTCAGCCTGGAGATGGTGTCATGCCTTATTAAGTTCTGTTATTTATATCTTTTTTATGGGTCCGTTTGAAAAAGTATGAGTGTAATGTGATGTTAATTAGTTTCCTCTTACATGAACTATAACTAGACTTTATAAATACTAGAACTATAACAACAATTTCAAAATAAGACTTTATTGCAACTTTTTTAAATTTTGTTGCCTTTTTTTACATGTAGTAACAAATTATTTTTTCGTTGCTTTTAAATATTATTAAAGGTAACACTTTAAAAACTGTTGCATTATATTAATTTTTAGCAATACATGTCGTTGCCTAAAACACTGTATGCCATGTGCCCGTATAGAAAAAGGATGGTGCCCATACTGCAATGAACGCTTTGATAATCAAAGGTTTGAATGCATTTATTACTACTCATACCACCAGAGGCCATCTTTGAAACTTCATAAAATAATGAATCATGCATATGAGTATCTTCAGTATCAATCTGGATTCTAAATTAAAATTATTCAATTAAATTAAAACCATTTATCAAATAAAATCTATTCACCCATAAAGTTAAACTTTTGCTCATTCATAAGAGAAGTTGTCAAAGCACCATAACAATAAAATGATCCAACATATATTTGCAACACTTGAACCTTAGATTGACAAAGAAGTATGGAAGATGTCATTTAAAAAAAGACAAATTACTCAAAGGAAATCACAGGAAAAGATGTGCAAGTCCATTTATGGATAACCTCTCCCTTAGCTACAAGATGAATAAACTAGTCATCTTCTTCTTTGTTACCACTTGCTTAAATAGTCAGTAAAGCCATATGTTGGGTTGGTGGGTTATTTCAATATTAATATATTGTTTTTTCAACTTTCCAAAACCTATAAGAATATAAGGCAATATGTGGACTGAAGATACATAAGTCTTAGAATTCTTGCAATCAATAAGGTATAATCGCCCACCTCAGGCACCCCCACATCCCGGCCCAATAGAATAGTGAGAAGGTAAATCACGGTTTGATCTCACTTAACTTATCAGAAAGGCAGTCCAATATCTGGTGCACACAAGAAGCCACTACATTGGATGAACTCCCACACTGTTGCTGTCGAAACTCGAACCTGAGACTTTGCACTCAACTTCCTTTCTGATAACCAGTTGAGCTATCCGTACGGACATAAGTCTTAGAATTCTTAATATGCCAAGTTGATTCTTAGAATTCTTAATATGCCAAGTTGATTATTTTTCTTCGACCTAGATTCTTCTATGACTCTCATGCGGCTAAATTCCAACCTACATACTCCATTGAGTAGTTCAACAAATTGGTTAATAATGGGCTAACTTTTGAGCTTATAGCTCATAATAGATGCCAACTCCTTAATTGATCACCATTTTGTTGCAAATGGCAGGCTTAGCTTTATCACTTTTGCTCCTTATACTTGATTTTTTCATTGGTCATCCTTTTCATTGTATGATGATTTCTATTCAATAACTCAAGGCCATGTTTCTTTGTAATCTTAGAGTTGTTATAATATTGTATCTCAATCAATCTTTTCTTGTCATTTTTTGCATCTTCATCCAACCAAGTAATTCTAACTCCTAGATTAAGAAAATCTAGATGACAATCTATCAATCCATTCGACTTAGGTATACATTAATAATGTGAGTGCGGATAGTCAAGCTTCAAATGAGCCATTTATTATGCTAGTGGATTAGTTACAATAGCTAGCAGTAAAAGGGTTAGGGAGGCTTTGAATGGACTAATTCAAGATCTGCATATTGACCAACCTTCAAAGGGCAATTCAAGAACTAATTGGGAGGTATATTGAACATATAGGAAGGTCTATCATTTAATTAAATTCAAGCTAAGGTTGGAAAAGACGTGCACTTGCCCATATGAAAAATCAAGTTGCAAGTCACAACCTCCGATACGGGTGTGATTGAGCCCATATCTACTTGCACGAAGTTAAAAGAAGATTCAAAACCTCTGATACGGTTGCTTCATAACCTGCACATTAGCTGCACAAAGTTATAGAAGGAACTATGGTCTCAGCCACAGGCATGTCCAAGACTAAGTTCACAGGCATTAAAATATTCGTAATCGATATGGCCCAGCTCACGACCATGCCCTAAATAGTACTCGTTGGAAACTCTAATCTTTAAATTAATACTTCCTATGTTTTTTTTAGTTTTAGTAGTTTTGATATCTTTATTCATTTAGAATTATGAGTACTTCTTTTTGCGTTCTTTATTAACCTTTTAACTTATCAAATAATTCTTTTTTTACGCCGTTCAATGTATTTACAGCGTGTTTGGAACCGTCTGAATTGAATTCAATCATGGGATTGAATTCAATTCATTTGTTTGGAACTTAAAAATGGGTGTGAATTGAATTCGTGCGTGGGTTGAAATCAGCCTTTCTTAACAAATTGAATTCACGTTCCATTTCACGTGAATTCAACCCATTTTAGCAACGCTACTCTTCAACCCATCTGTTTCTCTCCCAACAACCCCCTTCGAAGAACCCTACACTTGCGTCTCCCAACGATGGTTAAACCAACCCGGTCTCCCAACAACGACCACGCATCACCGTACGCTTCTCTTCTCCCACATCTGTCTTCCAACAGCAGCCACGCATCACCAACGCGTCTCTTCTCCCACGTCCACGCAACAGCACCGAGCCATCACCAGCAACGTCCACACATCACGCACATCTGCATCACCAGCAACGCACGCATCACGTTTTTCTGGTATGTTCTTGGATTTTCTGAACAAGCTCTGTTTGATGTTTATTGTTGGACCTTGAAATGGTTTGATGGGTTATAACTTATTATGGGTTGAAGTCATCAAATGTTTACCGATTCTTGTTGTTGTTCCAAGTTTTGTTTGTTTTCTAAAATTTTTTGGAGAATATAGCAACAAGCACTGCAAACAATTCACAGCTTATGCTACTCATTTCTACAAATCTGCCAAGTAGAAACTAGTCTAAAATGAAGCTCAAAAGACATGAAGAGTATACTGTGTAATTGGAAAAGAACATTTATTGTTGTTCCAAGAACAAAATGAGCATTCTTTTTAAAATGTCACCTAATTGTTTTGTTTCCTTTCTTTCTTCTCGCATATGTGAACATGTCATAGGAGTAGGAATTGATATGTCAATATATTTTGTACTTGTGTTGTGACAATAAATAAAATGTAAATGCAGGCGATATGAGAGGATTCGAAAGAAATGCTCTATTTTAAAGAAATGCTCTACTTGCTATGATAGCTTATACGGGTTATTTGGTTTGCTTGAGACGTATATATCAATATATATGTCGAGCTAATAGACAACTAGTGCATCCAAACAGAGGTCATAGAGAAATTGTACGTCATGAATTACTAACCGCAATAGAGACACATTATAATGCACGTAGCATTTTACGCATGAGTTATGATGCATTTATTCGCTTATGTTCAATTTTTCGTGGGAGGGGACTGTTAAGAGATAACCAATATAGTTTGGTTGAGGAACAAGTTGGAACATTTTTACATATTTTAAGTGGTAGAGCTAGCACTCGTTCACAAAGTTTCTTTTTCCGACGATCTACTGAAACTATTAGTCGTCACTTCCACCAAGTACTCAGAGCAATAGTTACCCTCGAGGATCAATTTTTGGTTCAACCAAATGGTTTGGTTGTCCCTCCTGAGATAATCAATAGCGGAGGAAGATTTTATCCATATTTTCAGGTATTTTATAAAAACAATTTATAGACAAAAACATTCTTTTTATTAATAAAAATTCTAATACATTTTATGGAATTTTTAGAATTGTATTGGTGCTCTTGATGGAACACATATCAAAGTAAAAGTTTCAAAGGAAAATATATCAAGATACAGAGGAAGGAAGAGTTATCCTACAATGAATGTCTTGGTTGCATGCACTTTTGACTTGAAATTTACATATGTCTTACCTGGATGGGAAGGTTCAGCCTCAGATTCAAGAATTTTAGATAATGCATTAGCTAGAGAAGATAAGCTCATTGTTCCTCAAGGTATCTTTTAGTTGAAGATTATTAAATTCCATATTATATACAAAAAGTTTTATTGTCAATAAGCATCTAGTAAATGTTTTAACTTTTATGTATAGGTAAATTCTATTTAGTTGATGCTGGATATATGCTGAGGTCCGGATTTATTGCTCCTTATAGAAGTACTCGATATCATTTAAAAGAGTATTCTCGGCAAGCTCCAACTAATGCAAAAGATTTATTCAACTTGAGACATGCTTCATTACGTAATGCAATTGAAAGGTCATTCGGTGTTTTGAAGTGTAGATTTCCCATTTTATTTGAGATGTCAAGATATGATGTGAACACATTATCTGAAATTATGTTAGCTTGTTGTATTTTACATAATTTTTTGATGCAATATGATCCGGATGAAGAACTTATTGCAAGAGTTGATAGAGAGCTTTTGAATAGTGATCATGGGGATGATAATGTCTTTGGAGGAATTGCTAGGAGTGAAGATGGTAGAATAGGAGAAATAATAAGAAATACTATCGCTGCGCATATGTGGAATGATTACGTTTGTCAACATTGAAAAGCAAAAAAAAATTTGTCATTACCACATTATGTAACTTTGTTTATGTTTTTTGTCTCTCTTTGTGACTGCCACTTGTGAAGATAACTTTGTCTATGTTGTTGAGCAAAATAAGAGTTAATAACAATATAAGATGGCTTGTGTTTGGATAAAATAGGTGAAGATGGACGTAGAGGTGAATTATGATGATAAAAAAGCTGATGGATATTTTAGGTGGAATTATGACATGGATAGGTGCATGCTTCAAGTTCTTAGGGAGCAAAAAAATAAAGGCCAAAAGGAGGATAGAAATTTTAGTGCTGGTGCATATAGAGAGGTGATAAAGGAAGTTAATGAAAAGTTTGGGGTTAAGATTAATCGGAGCAAAATTGTAAATCGATTGAGAACTTTGAGGGAAGAAATGCATTTGGCAATATTTCTTGATGGCAAAAGTGGAATTGAATGGAATGATGTTACCAAGACATTTGAAGCGGTTCCAGAGGTGTGGCAAAGCCTGATACAGGTATTTTATTTAATACTTATATAGTTAAATTGTTTTATTTGTATTATTTTTTATGCATGAAGTTTGTTAACATAGTTTCTTGTATTTTGATTGATAGGTTAACGAAAAGGTGAAGCAACTTGAGGAAGCCTTTACCTAATTTGGACCTTGTTCGTGAGATCTATGAAAGATAGAGCCTTTGGATCCGATCTTTGAAAGTCAAAGGAGAAGGTTCAAAGATGGGAAAAGGAAAGGTGTGACATGAATATTGAGGACATTGATAATATGCAAGCCAATGATGAGATTCATATAGAGAGTTTTTATCCATTTGGGAGCGAGAGTACTCCAACAACACCAACAACTCAAGCTCCCTCATCATCAACACCTTCAGTGCCAAAACCATCCAACACGGGTAGAAAAAGAAAAGCACGAGTGGAAGAGCACATGTTGTCGAATTACAAGTTATGTCCAATGCAATGAAAGAAATTGCACAAGCTATGGTAGCCACAAACGGTTATCAGTAGTCACAAACCCTCGTGTTAGAAGAGAGGAGGAAATATTTGACGAATGAAAGAGTTAGGATTGGAAGGCGTGCTCTCTTGAATGCGATTACTTGGCTTGCATAACGCCCTAACTTTATTGGTGTGTTTTTGCATGTCCAATTGCACTACGTTTAGATTGGTTGTCTATCTGAGATGGGTTGATGTTAGGTTTTATAGCTTGCTCTATTTAAGTGTGGAACTTTATGGATGATGTAACTTGTTGTATGCAAGTATGAATGTTTTTATTACGTTTTCGATGTAACGATCTTATGTATCCTTATCACAGGAAGACATATTAAAACTTGTTATGATATTATATGTAATTTGGAGTGAAATATCAAAATTTGATAGTGCCTTGTAGTTATCAACGCAAAAGAACTAGTGCTCGTTCATGCATTTTTAGCTTCTAAATTATAATAGTTTTCTATTATCTTTATAACTCGGTCTAGCTGATATCATTTGCAATCATTTTTTTCTTTTTATTTTAATAATAAACTTTTTCGATGATATTACTTATAATAATGAAATTGATGTTTATAAGTTGTTTTATGTAAGTGTGAATATTTATTAGTTGATAACATTATTTTGTAGTCAGGGATAAATGTGTCATATCAAATAATTGAATTCAATTATAATATTACTGGATTTGTTCCAAACAGTGTAATTGAATTCAATTATATTATTACTGGATTTGTTCCAAACAGTGTAATTGAATTCAATTCTATTATTACTAGATTTGTTCCAAACATTGTAATTGAATTCAATTCTATTATTACTATATTTGTTCCAAACAGTGTAAATTGAATTCAATTCCACTTTCATTAATGTAATTGAATCCATGAATTCAATTCACTGTGTTCCAAACGCCCCGTTAATCTTTGATTTTTTATAACCAACAAATGAATTCTTTTCGTACATTTTATTTAAGTTTGGCTCAAACTTGTACGTATATTTTTTAGAGTTTTAAATTTAGGTGAGTTCATCAATTGGCATTAGAATTTGAATTTAAAGCTGGTATAGTTATCCTTTCATCTTTGTTTACGTATTATTTTACATTTTTTTGTTTTTAAAAAAATGTGTTTCTTGTGATTTCTATTCTTATTTTAAAGTTAAATAAATAGTTAAATTTCTGTCATCAACTTGTTTTCAGGATTTGTCTATATTTCTTATTTCAGGAAATTTTCTTGTTCAATCATAAAATATTATTACTTATGTTCTAAACTCAAGTTATACGTTCCAATATCCACAGAGATGGCATAAGAACTTCATTTTTCCGTCGTTTTACGTTGGCTTTTGTCTCCCGGAACAATCCATATCAAATTTGGTGAACGAGCACTTCATGTTTGCTTTAATACTAATCTAAGATGCCTGATGCACCGATCCTTGCTGGTAGTGATAACTAATGCAAGAGATAAGATGCTGTCAAGCATCAACAGTTAAAGATGGTTTTGTTTTACCATATCCAGAACAGAGGGCTCTGTTGGAGATGTTGGCACTGCAGGATGAAACAAGAAAAGTTACAACTGATGTCCTTCGTTGCATAAAGTCATGGAACTTCCCAAATGCTATACAGGTTTATTTATTGGTTCAATCAATTTTCTGTACAATTTTGGGGTACTAATTGTCAAATGCAGAGGCTGGCAGAGACTGTTGCAAGCTAGATTTTCCCGAATTATGAATCCAAATAATTGGACATTAAGCAAGATAACTATAAATTCCATTTTCAGATTGGTTGGACATCTAAACATGAAGACAACAACCTTCTCTGGTACTCTAAATCTGTGTTATAACTGTTTTTGTAGCCCTCATCTGCCCCTTGAATAGAAGCTATTCGCTTCCCCTTGCTGGAAAATGAGTACGATGTTACATGGAAAGACGGTAATTAGACCACCTAGTTCATCAGGGTAGCAAGTTCCAAGATGAAGCTTCTTTGCTTTCACTTTACTTTGTAAATGAAGATCTTTTTCTTTTTTTAAACTTGATTGCTTGTTATGGCAATGGTAAAGCAGGACTCGTCCTTTGCCAAAGTACAGGATGTTTACAATAGTAGAATAGACTTGGAAGTAAGGATGAACAAAGCAATAGATGAACATACAAATAGAAAAAGTAATCACCATCATCAAAGGCTCTTCAAATCATCAGTAGGTATGTACATCTTATACTACAAATATCGCCTGCTGACATTTCATATGCTGCCATTCTACTATACACCATGTATTACTGGAAGAGGGAAAGCAGAGATTTTTTGGTAATAGTCCAATTCTTGACAGATGGATCATCTAGCCCGCCCTCTTGCCTTTATTGGTGAAAATGAATGAACAGCAAGCACCACTAGCAGCTCTGCATTATACAATTCAGTAGCAAATGTTACATCCTTCGTATCAAGATGAAGATTCTTTTAGATGAATGTCAAGGCAAGAACTTTAGATTCAACCATCTACGCTTTGAAGAAAAAAGGTTCAAAAGTTGTTTGTTGGGTAGCGAAACATTTGTTCATACATCTATTGAAATCACACCAACACAGAAAAGTTTTGCAGTAAAAAAGAAGGAAGTTGAAGACTAAACTTACATATACCCGATTCAGGGAATAAGCCACGTTGTTTCTCTTGTATCCAAAAAATTTCTTTACCTAGCAACAATCTCCTTCATTCACTCTGTTTTATATAAGAGTTTGATCTAAGGTAAAGTATGAATAGTACCTGCTGCTGCTTCTGCTACTACTTCTGCTACTGGCACTGCTCTTAGAACTTTCAGTATTGCTACTAAATCCACCGCTCTGATCACTCTCTGCCGACTCTGAGTGTCTCTTCTTCCACCACTCTTCATGATCTATACCCTTAGCTTGTCCATCTAAGAATAAAGGCCTCGGAGAAACTCTTCCATCTTTTCTACCGTCATTCATGGCTGGATTTTTCTTTTTCTTGCTCCTTGATCCACAAGAGATTGGAAATACCATCTTCAGCAGAAACCCTCCATTGTCTATGCTTTGACTTCTGTTAATCTGCGCTTTCCTTGTACTCGTTCTCTTCCCTTTCTCTGATCTTCTCCGCACATCTTCCCCCTCTTTTTCTTCTTCAACCTGAACCATAGGGTGCTCCACAATATCTTTCAAAGACAACTCATAACACCCTTCAGGCATTCTACTCACCATTTCCATGAGCTCCCTTTGGCCTCGGGCAATCGCCTGAGTTCTGGAAGAAGGAGACATACTCTGGTAATGAACTTGCCGATGGTGGGGGCTTCTATGAGGACTAGTCCGCCACAAAGGTGATGAATAAACGCCGGACTTATCATCATCCTCTACCTTGTACCTGGCATAATTCTCTGCTGCTTTTGGTGGCCGTACGCCAAACTTGGTGTCGCCATATTTGCCGCTTAATCGCCCTGTTTGATCCCAGAATTGGACATGGCTATCTGGGAATTTTGTACCAGGGTCTAGCATGGGGTTGTTTGTGCACAAAATTGGAAGGAAGGGGACGAAGAGAAAAAAGGATATGTAATTGTAATTCCTGTTTGTGGGGAGTTAGTTCGAAGTAATGTTACTATCTTCACCAAACGATCCGATGCGTCGTTATCTTAGAACTAATAAGTTCTAAATGCTGCAAGTCATGGAGATTAGGATGTTGTCAGGTTCTTGAAAGTCAAGGAATTCTAGATGGATGATGTGTGATAATGGGGTCCCCATCCCTTCTCCCATTCCTATTCAATTTTTCTTTTAACGTGGGCAGCAAGACAAAGAGACAACATCCACTTCCCTCGCAGCCGTGTTCATACGTCTCTCATCTCCTGCCTTAACTTTTTTGCTTTTATTTCCCTAATACTTGAATATCTTTTCGGAGTCTCCAAACCGTACGGATTCACACTCGAGCAGCATTCCTTAGCCCTACCCCTACTAGTTGAAGGAATAAAGACTTTCTCCCCACAATAATTAAATTTCTTTTTAGATACTAAACAAACTTATGAAGTATTTGATATATAAGAAAGCACTCAAGCCTTTCCAAATAATTCTAGTGGTTTTTGTATGGACTGTCCCTATTTGTTTAAATTCATCGACGCTTGTTTGATAAAATAATAAGTCGACATGTGCATAACTATGCATAAATTTAAGTATCTCTGGTGTTATTCTGGTGAAGGCGATAGTTGTGTCTTACACCACTTCTTTATCAGCCTACAACACACAAGACAATACACAATGGTTATGGCTCTCCATATCCTAATTATAATGCTGGTATTGGTCTCCGCCGTTTGCTTTTTTAAGCGGTGTTCGGCTCTCTGGTTTCCATATATATTCCCATTTGAAATTATATCTTTCTGGTAATTTAATAAACTTTAATTTGACCTTAACATAGCGTGCGATCTCTGTGATCATTCCTTTATATATGGTTATTGGAAGTAGTTAATTGCAATGTTTGGACAGGTTATCGTGTAACATGTAGAATAGGCCTTATTACGTGTCTCGAATCGTTTATAAAAGGGTTAACAATGAAGGAAATATGAAATGTCTGATTTCGGTTCCATTTAAACTTTCGAAGCAATTTTTGAGGTCAAAATAAGCCCCAATCTCTCGAGATCTTCACGGAAAATGTTTACGTACACGCGGTTAATGCTTTTTTTTATAGTTTTCTCAAGATGTGAGCACTCTTAACGGGTCAGAGGATCTGCATACTTACAAATGATCTAAACAATTGCAAGAAACCTTAACTTTTATATAGCTTCCATATTGGGCTTCTCCATCACAAACTCAATATGAGTTCCATCTATATTAATAGGGATCCATTTTCTTTTCAAACTTTGATACATTGATTTAAATTATTTATTGGGTCATTTTATTTTTTTTATTTTTATCAAATTATGTAATTTAACCGATAAGCTATTAAAAAAATCCAAAATATAATTAATAGTTGCCCAAATTGATAAGGAATGACAAAATTGTCCAACATTCTCCCCCTTGGGCAGTTATTAATTACAATTTATTTACTCAAGTTTAAAAGAAGTTTGAAAACTCGGTTAAATCACGCTATTGTATTGGTACCAAATTTTAAAAATTAAAAACCTTTGATTCAAAGGTAATGAAAGTCTAACATTCCGTCCTGCAATGCTTTCGATACCAAAAAATATCAAACATATGTAGGAAAATCCCGGTGTGTACATCACATATACACGGTGCGGAAAAATAAAATTTTTTGTTCCGGGACCATCCCGAAAACCAGGATCTATATGTCCATATAACAAAGTCAAACCATAACGACCAAAGGAGACCGTCTCTAACGGTATCCACGCAGAGGTCGAAGAAACTAATCGAGGCAAACCCTTTGACCCAAAAATAGTTAGAATAAAGTGAAGATTGCTAGATCTTACCTTATTCTTGGAGAGCTAAGGAGGAGAAGCTTGAAGAAGCTTGGAGAAGGAGAAGATGAAGCTTGATCAAAGATGATGAAGAGTGGAGTAGCTTTTGATTTTAAAAACCTTTCTTAAAACCAACGATCATCACACTTCAAACCTCCATAAGCCATTTGTCTTTAACTATTTAAAGACATTAAATGCTAAAGGGGAAAAGTTTTCACGTTAGCTTTTATATATATATATATATATATATATATATATATATATATATATATATATAATTAAGAAAAGTCTTCTCCTCCTCCTTCCACGTTGATTATATATATATATATATATAACTTAATTAATTAATAAGATATATATATATATATATATATGCTGAAGTGATCCAATCACACTGAATTTGGTCTACGGGTCCATTATAGAAAAACACAAGACTGTTTTAAGAATATCGATGTCGCGATCTCATCGGAACATATCTTAATCTCATCGGGATGCATTTAATCCTATTGCTCTCCATATATTGGATCTCTATCCAAAACTATTTTACGAATTCTCCGAGTCACTCTTATGCGTGTGACCCATTAGGTTCTCGGTTATGTTGACCACTTAGATTAACACTTAATCCAAGCAAGTCATGAGTGATATCTAGCAACACGTCATGACCCCCAATTGACCGGAAAGTAATTGGTTTGACGAATGAACCTATGTTCATCACGAACCATATCACGAATCTTTTCATAGACAATTACTGTACAATTCGTCCTTTCACCATGCTATACCTCACTTGGTTATGAGTATGGACAAAGTGTCAACTCTTACTAGACTGACTAAGTCAAATCTAGTCCAAGTGATATCAGTTCTCGTCCTGGGACTCATTACTTTATATGTCACTGAAGACACTCTTCATGACATATGAACTCCAGCCAGAGATTTTCAAGTAATGACCCTGACAAGAGGCCATGGGTATCATCTTCTGCTATCATAGAAGTGATGAATCCTTTATTGGCTACTCAATTACCTTCGAATACCTCAAGCTGTACCCAATCACCACCCTATGAGCGATCTGTGTAAGGCGACAAGGAATGGAGTCAAAGCACGTAATCAAGTATCAAGATATCCTCGAGTACCTCAAGTCGAAGGATATTTGCACCATTCTTTATGATGAGATTATCGCGACATTAGAATAAGACATCCATGTGATGATCTCATAGCGAGGTCATCCAATGTACTTACTACCTCTAGTAAGCATTCACATCTCAACCCTAAACATCTCATATTTACAGTTTACGAGATCCACCGCTTGATCAAATCAAGGAGCTTGACATGTGCTAGTCTCCGGATTAATGATGTCCGATTCAGTAATCCTATGACTAGGGATAATTTAGATCTTGACATAATTGCACATGATAGGAATCTCGATAGTATGATCACATCATAATTTCCTTCATGCTATGTCATATATCATGGACTTCATTAATTTGCTTATAGATCAATATCAATCCATAAATAATGAACATCAAATTAATGAAATATGTCTTTCTTTATTTATTCATAAAGTATGTACATAACTTTGTACAAAAGCGTGCTAAAGCGATTGCCTTTAGGGCACTACTCTAACAAAATTTCCCACTTGACCTAAAGCCAATCGCCTTGATATCTAATACCATAGGCGAGTACATGAGAATCAAAATTCTTCTGTGACAATGGCTTTGTCAACGGATCAGCAATATTTTGCTCGGTGGGAATTCTCTCTATCTAGACATCTCCTCGACCAATGATCTCCCTAATCAAATAATATCTGCGGAGTACGTGTTTAGATCGTTGATGAGACCTTGGTACCTTCGCCTGCGCAATAGCCCCATTGTTGTCACAATACAACTGTATGGGCCCATCACAGCTAGGAACCACACCAAGTTCAGTAATAAACTTTTTGATCCAAATTGCTTCCTTTGTTGCGTCTGAAGCGGCAATGTACTCTGCCTCGGTTGTTGAATCGGCAGTTGTCTCTTGTTTGGAACTCTTCCAACTGACCTCCCCGCCGTTCAGTGTGAATATATAACCTGATTGAGATTTAGAATCATCCTTATCAGATTGAAAACTGGCATCTATATACCAGCTAACTTTTAGATTTCCATCTTCATATATCAAGAAAACATCCTTAGTCCTTCGCAAGTACTTGAGGATATTCTTGACAGCCACCCAGTGACCCTCACCAGGATCCGATTGGTATCTGCTCATAACACTTAGAGCATATGATACATCGAGTCTCATATATAGCATAGCATACATGATAGATCCTACTGCAGATGCATACGAGATCATATTCATGCGCATCCTCTCATCTTGTGTCTTAGGACACATAGATTTCGAGAGCGTTATCCCATGAGTCACGGGAAGGTACCCTCTCTTGGATTGCTCCATGCTAAACCTCTTTAGCATCTTGTCTATGTACGTTGATTGTGAAAGACCAAGCAATCTTTTTGATCTATCTCTATAGATCTTTATCCCAAGGATATAAGTTGCTTCACTAAGGTCTTTCATGGCAAATTGTTTGGATAACCAAATATTCACAGATTGTAGCATAGAGACATCGTTTCCTAGTAATAATATGTCATCTACATATAGCACAAGGAATACGTTTACAGTTCCACTAACCTTCTTATACACACAGTGTTCATCCGAATTTTGTGAGAAACCAAACTCTTTGATTACCTCATCAAAACGGATATTCCAACTCCTGGATGCTTGTTTCAATCTATAGATGGATTTCTGAAGCTTGCATACCTTTTCGTCATCATAGAAGGTGAAGCCCTCTGATTGCTGGGACCCGATCCGGGAACCGGATCCCAACCGAATAAACTTAACACTTTCACTCTATGCTCTGATACCATAAATGTTGGATCCGTTATCGAACCTAACTATCGTCTGAGCGAACCAAGCAAAGCGGAAACAAAGGGAAGCGGAAATTTCAGATCGAAAACAAAATGCGGAAGCGAACAAATCCGAAAGTAGCGAAGCAGAAGCAAATGCAAGCGGAAGCAAGAACTAATCGAATCAAGCGAGCAGATTCAATCGAATATAGCGAAGCGAAATAATCGAATCTGAATCCTGGCGGAGCGAATAAGCGGCGGGATCGAATCGAATGCAAATCGAATTCGGATAGAAAACAAAGTAAGCAAACAAATCAATGTAAACTGAAACACTTTCCGACATCCGTGACTAAGCAAAGAACAGAAAACAGAATCGCGTTGGGAATCCTAAGACGTTCCAAAATCCGTTATGAATTTTTAAATCAATGTAAACTGAAACACTTTCCGTTTCCATCCGATTCCGCTTCCTTCGTTCGGTTTTTCGTCCGTTCTGTTTGCTTCGCTTTTCGATTTGCATTCACTTTCGTTTCCTTCATTTTTCGTTTCTATGTTGGGACCCGATCCGGGAACCGGATCCCAACCAAAAAACGAAAAATGAAGGAAACGAAGTGAATGTAAATCAAAAACGGCAAACAGAACGGATTTAAAACCGAACGAAGGAAGCGGAATCGATGGAAACGGAAAGTGTTTCAGATTACATTGATTTGTTTGCTTACTTTGTTTTCTATCCAATTCGATTTGCATTCGATTCGATCCCGCTTCGCTTATTCGCTCTGCCAGTGATTCAGATTCGATTATTTCGCTTCGCTATATTCGATTGAATATGTTCGTTTGATTCGATTAGTTCTTGCTTCCGCTTGCATTTGCTTCCGCTTCGCTACTTTCGGATTTGTTCGCTTCCACATTTTGTTTTCGATCCGAAATTTCCGCTTCCCTTTGTTTCCGTTGCTTTCGCTTCGCTTCAGACGTAGTTGGGTTCCGATAACGGGATCCAACATTTATGGTATCAGAGCATAGAGTGAAAGTGTTAAGTTTATTCGGTTGGGATCCGGTTCCCGGATCGTGTTGGGGACCGGATCCCAACCAAAAAACGAAAAATGAAGGAAACGAAAGTGAATGCAAATCGAAAAGCGAAGCAAACAGAACGGACGAAAAATCGAACGAAGGAAGCGGAATCGGATGGAAACGGAAAGTGTTTCAGTTTACATTGATTTGTTTGCTTACTTTGTTTTCTATCCGAATTCGATTTGCATTCGATTCGATCCCTGGGCGTCTCCGACGCCGTTTTGCTTCTTAAATTTTTGATTTCTTTGTTTTTAATCCGACCTTTGCTCACTATTTTGCCTATATCTTTTCCGTTCGACATCCGATTGAGTTGATTCTTTTTGCGTTGGATTCCTAAGACATTGAATTTCATTTTATAAGAAATTGGTGAACTTTTGAGATTAAATTAATGGTGATTAATTTAATCAAAATGAGTCGGGAAATTTTCCAAATATGATTCAGTGTTTTGTGAAATTCGGGAGCTGTAGAGATCCGATTGAAGCGATTCTTGAGGCGAAATAAAGATAAGACAAGGGGCTACAAATCATATGAAGACATGAAATGTCAATTTTGCCCTTAGGACTTTTAATTTTTGAATTTAAGTTCGGATTAGGGTTTAATTTTTGGATTAGGAACACCTGTGAGTAATTTGAGTATAACTTTTGATCTGGGAATCGAAATGAGACGATTCTTGTTTTGAATTAAACTAGAGACATAAGGCTACAATTGTTATGAAGACATCGAGTTTCAATCCCGGGATTAAGAATGTGAAATTTTGGACGGAAATAATCGTACATAGGAAATGTGTTAGAATATGGATATTTCCGCCCTTGTTTGGCGCATAACTTTTGATGTAGTCCTGGGAATTGGCGCGGTCAGTGGCGTTGGATTTGTATGAGTGAGAGGAACATTTCTCGAGAAGGAAGTTTTGACAAATTCCTTCAAATCGATAGTGCGAATCAAACCGCAAGTAAGTGTAATTTTAAGTTTTGAATGGAGGGTAAAATGGTCATTTGACCATCAATTAATGAAACACATATATGGATGTCGTTTTGGCTTATTAAAAGCCACGAAAGTGGCTGGAATTACAGAAGAGAGAAAGAGAAATAAGAAAGAAGAAGAAGAGAGTGGAAGCTTCGGTTATGGAGGAAGAGGAGAGAGAAAGTTTAGTTTTGATTTTTCTACTTGTTTCTTAGGGATTTTTGAGTAGATTTCAAGAGGAAAAAGGTAGAGGAGCATAAGAGCTTCCTAAGGAACCAAAAAAAATTCGAATTTGGATGAGAAAGAGGTAAGAGAAATTTTTCTACTTTGAGATTTTGATTAATTTTCGGTTTAGAATTATGACATATAAGATGGGTTTATGGATTGTGGAATTAATTTTGAAATATATGCTTTAGGCTGGGTTTAATTTTGGATGGAAAATTGATTAAGATTTAGGCTTAATTTTATGATTGAGAATTTTGAGATATTTTGGTGTAGAATTATAGGAAATATGATGAATTGATGATATATGAAATCAATTTCGAAGAATTTGTATTTTATGGTATTGAATTGGGATAAATTGGTTTAGGCCAATTTTAAGACTTGGGGATTTTTGAAATTGAGGATTTAAATAGTTTGGAATTAATGTGAATTGATGAATTGTGAGATTAATTTTGAAGAAATTATGTTTTATGAGATTGAATTTGGGTGTATTGGTTTAGGCCAATTTTGAAAATTGGGGATTTTCAAAATTGGAGATTGAATAGCTTGAATGTAAATGGAATTGGTGAATTCCTAAGTTGATTGTGAAAATTAAGTATTTTTCTGATGTGAAATTTGGATGATTATGGTTTAGGTTTTGGTAATTTGGAAGAGAGAGAAAAGCAAGGATCAATTGGAGCTTGAAATCAAGTTTTCGGCAATAATTCGAGGTGGGTAGCATATTTATATTTTGATTTGTAAGCTTAATACGAATTTTGAAAAAAATAATTTAAAAGAAAGCAAAAAGTTTGGAATTTTGATTACTTATTGTTTTTGGAAATGTTTGAAAATAAGAATTGATTTAAGGTTTGAAATTATGATTCCTAAGTGATTTCTGAAAAATTATTACACGCTTAAATTCATTGTTTTAAATGATTTGCTAAATCGTTAGAAATGTCTGAAATTGTATTTGTTATATACGCATTGATAAGTATGCATATAGTGGCAATTATTGATTGATTGAATTAATTGAATTATATGATATGTGTGAATTTGTGAGATTGTTTTAAGTTGATGAAGTAATGTTAGAAAAGCAAAATTTTGGAAAGTGCCTTGGGCGATTTGAATTTCCATTTTCGATATGTGTTATGTGGGTTTGGTAGGTCCTTTGGTGAGTCGTATTGCCTCTACTTATTAAGCCTTCTCCGGCTGCCCATTAGTGTACAGACTCGATTCGGACTCCCTCACGGCTACTTTGGACCATTATCGCGGAAAGTGTAATACGTTCTATTCCTGATCGCATATGACATTATCTTGAGAATGTGCGAGACGTCTATTTGGACGAACTGGACCATTCGATGTGTTATATGTTTTGATTTGTTTATGTGTTCGCATTCATATTTATGAAAATTCAAGAAGTTTTGAAAATGAGAAAAAAAAGTGAGATTATTATGAAAAGTTTGAAAATATGAAAAAAAATGGGTTTGAGGAAATTGTTTGAAAAATTATAAAGTTTGAAAACATTCGCCCTTTTGGCAAAAAGATTATTAAAAATGATTTCGGCTTATTTATCAGTTTATAAATGTGTTATCCACGAGCTTCCGAGCTCACCCCCCCTTTCATCCCCATCTCGGGTTTGACGGGAGATTGGATGAAAGAATGTGAGACATCGATTCAACGGTTTTGTGCTTTTGAAATTTGCATGAGTTAGTTTTGAGTAATCTGAAATTTGAGTATGGAAATGTTTATGGTTTAAGATAGATTTGAAAGAAAGTGTATTTGTGTATAAAGTTGAGTATCGGGAATGATTGAGAAATTTGTATATGAAATCATGAATAGCTTGGGCATATATATTTATGTTTGATTATGGGAATGAGTTTGATTGATGAGACTAGTGTATTGAGTTACAATTTGAAGCAGTTTAGAATTAGGTTTGTGTCTATCTGCGATATCCGGACGAAGGTCGGTGGATTCGATATTTGTGTGATTGATTGGCATTTAGAAGTGTTTTTGAACACTTTGCAGGTTTGGAGTTAGGATAAAGGCGATCGTTATCTTTGAAATTTTAGTAAAACTTTGGATAAAAGTGAGATTTTGGATATGTATAAGTGTATCTAAGAGTTTGAGAAATTTGAGATTGGTATGGATTTATATCGATTCATGCAATTGTATCGATTTAAGATGATTGGTATATGTTTGAGTAACGAGAAAAGAAATGAGAATAAGAAAAAAAGAAGAAAAAAATTCATAACGGATTTTGGAGCGTCTTAGGATTCCCAACGCGATTCATTTTCATTCTTTGCTTAGTCACGGATGTCGGAAAGTGTTTGATTTACATTGATTTGTTTGCTTACTTTGTTTTCTATCCGAATTGATTTGCATTCGATTCGATCCCGCCGCTTATTCGTTCCGCTTTGTGATTCAGTATTCGATTATTTCGCTTATTATATTCGATTGAATCATTCGTTTGATTCGATTAGTTCTTGCTTCCATTTGCATTTGCTTAAACCGCTACTTTCGGATTTGTTAAACTTCGCATTTTGTTTTCGATCCAAATTTCCGCTTCCCTTTGTTTCCGTTTGCTTGGTTTCCGTTACGTATTGGGATCCGGTTCGGATCGGGTCCCAATTTCTTGATTGTGTCATATACATCTTGACTAGATTTCCATTTAGGAAAGTCGTCTTCACATCCATTTGTCATATCTCATAATCATAATGAGTGGCAATGGCTAGGAGTATCTAATGGATTTAAGCATTGCTCTTTGGGTGAAGGTCTCGTCGTAGTCAATTCCTTGTCTTTGGCGAAAACCTTTAGCCACGAGCCTTGCTTTATAGGTAATCACATTACCATCCATGTCGGTTTTTTAAAACCCATTTACACCTATGGGTTTTATTCCTTCAGTGCCTCGACCAAAGTCCATACTTGGTTTTCATCTGAGAATCCATTTCAACCTTCATGGCATGAAGTCATTTCTCGAACTCGAACTCTTGGAACCTCTTCATAGGTGGTAGGCTCATTATCTTCTATGAGCAATCGTCATTCTGTTCATTCACGAGAAATCCATATCTCTAGAACAAAGCGTATCTACGTGACCTACGAACTTCGTGTGTTGTAGAAGGTTGAGCTGTTACTTCATCATATGAGTCACATTTTCGAGTTCGAGCGGTTGATCTGCTCGTCATTCGAGCATCTTGAACTTCTTGAGTTCAATTTTGCTCCCATTGTCTTCTTGTAAAAGAAACTCTTTCTCTAAAAAGACAACATGCTTTGAAACAAACACCTTTTTTTCCTCAGCAAGATAGAATTGATATCTCATTATTTCTTTAAGATATCCTACAAACAAACACTTGTCAGACTTTACATCAAGTTTATCTGACTGTATCTGCTTCACATAAGCAGGACAACCCCAAACTTTCAAATGAGTAAAATAGGGTCTTTTGTTAGTCCACATCTCATATAGAGTAACATCAACTGTCTTTGATGGAACTCTGTTTAACAAATAAACAGTTGTCTCGAGTGCATACCCCCAAAAGGATTTTGGTAACTTTGCAAAGTCCATCATCGACCATACCATGTCTAACAAGGTTCGATTTCTCCTTTCAGCCACACCATTATGTTGTGGTGTGTAAGGTGGAGTCCATTGAGATAAAATCCCATTATCTCTGAGATAATCTAAAAACTGTTGGTCTAAGTATTCCCCACCACGATCGGATCGTAATGTCTTGATACATTTCCCAAGTTGGTTTTCTACTTCATTTCTGAATTGTTTCAAATTTTCAAATGCTTCAGATTTGTATCTCATCAGATATAGGTACCCATATCGAGAATAATCATTGATAAAGGTAATGAAGTAAAGACAACCACTTCTAGCATGGATGGACATCGGACCACACACATCTGAATGTATTAGATCTAATACTCCAGTCGCTCGTTCACCCTTTCCCTTAAAGGGTAACTTAGTCATCTTGCCTAATAAACAAGATTCACATGTGTCATATGATTCATAATCAAATGACCCTAAACTATCACTCTTATGGAGTTTAGCTATGCGTCTCTCATTTATATGGTCAAGGCGACAATGCCATAAGTACGTTGATTTTAAATCATCTCGTTTACGTCTTTTCGTGTCATTGACATTCATAATTGGATGTGATATATCTAATATGTAAATTCCATTGCATAATGTACCAGTACCATAGAGCATTCCGTTCAAACTAATAGAACAACCATTGCTACTAAAAGTCAAATGGAAACCAGATCTATTTAAACAAGAAACAGACAATATGTTCTTTGTTAAAACAGGTACAAAATAACATTCATCGGTTTAATTACAAGCCCACCGGGAGTGACAAAAAATAAGTGCCTACGGCTAATGCAGCTACTCTTGCTCCATTTTCTACACGCAGGTCTAGTTCTCCCTTCATGAGCTGTCTACTGTCCCTGAGGCTCTGCATATCATTACATATGTGTGAGCCACAACCAATATCTAATACCCATATGTTATGATCAGAAACAGTATTAACCTCAATGACAAACGTATTTGAAGGAGCTGAGGCATCTGATGCCTTCTTCTGCTTCAAGAATTCTAGATAGACTTTACAATTTCGCCTCCAGGTGGCGGTCTTGCCCTGATGGAAGCAAGTTCCTTTTAGTGCGATTAATTTACTAGACTCCATAAGTGGCGCAAATTCACACTAGAAGACATCTTCGATAAACCTAAAGGGAAAGAGAGAAAAATGTTAGAATATTAATATATGCATGATCATAAGGACTTGCATGACATACATATGGCTCCCACTAGTTTCAAAGAATCCATAACCCTCACCACGAATCTAAGAAACATTATGACAAAGTTTCCTAGTGGGTCGATATCTGACATTGCTAAGAATGACCTTGGGTTTACCCAACAAGCCACCTTAGGTCAATCGGTAGGTATTGGTCATAACAATTGCATCATAGATATCCGACATTACTAAAAATGACCTTGGGTTTACCCAACAAGCCACCTTAGATCAATCGACAGGTATCGGTCATACCAGTTACATCACAGGTGCAATTATCGACTAGTGCTATCAACTCGTGATGTATGCAAACACATTGGGTTATCAACTCTTGATGCGCGTACATCTGATGTACACTACCCAATTTTGCCTCTGTCTACGTTAACCTTGAGTTTACTCAACAAATCAACGTTTCTAGTGAAAACCGACCCATTAATCCGAAAATCTTATTTCCATGGTTCGAACATATCCGTATAGAGTGAGCTTGGGTTTACCTAACAACCCGAACTCTATAAGAACTCTGGTTCTCCCCATATTAATGGAAGGCGTTAGTTTTCATATTATGTGTGAGGGATTTCAAACTCTGGTCTCATCCAAGCTGTAGGAATATAGTCACAATGACTATATGGAATGATTTAGGGCATTTCATCAATCACATCGAATCTATACCTATAATGATCCATCATCCCACCTGTGCATGTGTAAGTCGACTTGTGCATGTGTAAGTCGACTTACCTGAGAATGCAAGTCGACTTATGCATGTGTAAGTCGACTTAGACTACTGTGCACGAGCAAGTCGACTTGTGCATGTATAAGTCGACTTACCTGACTACTGTGCACGAGTAAATCGACTTGTGCATTTGTAAGTCGACTTACCCGAGAATGCAAGTCGACTTATGCATGTGTAAGTCGACTTATATTTAGAATTGCTCTCTAATCGGCTAATTTCTCAATCCGTGCAGTTCAAATTCACAATACCAAGTGTAATATACTTTACTTTGATGTATCAATGAAACACTTTCATTGTATCATGCTTACCATATATAATCATACTATACATGAAAACTTGAAATGGATTAATACACTTTCATTGTATCATGCTTACCATATATAATCATACTATACATGAAAACTTGAAATGGATTAATACACTATTATTCTTTTAGATTTCCAAATAATTTTGAGAATACCAAATAATCTTTTTAAGTATCTCTAGGTAGTCTACACTTTATCATGACTACTTCGGCACTGGTCACAAAATTGGTGACGGCCAAAACAATCATGACAAGGAAATATACTAACGAGACGCTAATGAGACACATTTGACATCCGAAAATTTTTGGAAACCCAATTTCAAGAAAATAAGTTTGGCAAGCATATAACATCAATGTAACATATTTTTAATCACATTAAAAATGATCAAAGGCATTGGAACCGAAAACTACACAATCAATCATTCCAAACAAAACAGTTCCAGCAACTTTGTCAAAACTGCCAATCTCTATTTTTTGCTTGGAAAAATCATTGAAACATTTTCAATAAATTCTGAGAAAATTACAGAGGTTACAAAATGTTCACAAAATTATCCATGAATTTGTTCAGGATTTATTTCCAACAAAAACTCAACCAACCTCAGCAACCAAGACAATTCTGAATCTGTCTTCCTCAACAGAGATATTCCCAGCAGCACACAATAAATTGTCAAATAAATAGTAAATCACCTCGAAAACATTTTTCCATCCTCATAGACATTTATAAACATCTTAGAGACATGTAAGTGAAAGAAAATCCGAAAAAACAATTTTCTAAAATTTATTCTCGAATTTACAAGCATGCCTGTTCAAGGAATGTGCACAAGCACAGCAACCAGAACATGAGGGAATAAATTAGGAAAACCATATCAAACCACATTGATAAATTCTTTCCTTCCACAAACATATTCAGCAACATCTTATGAGCAAATCTTGGCAAGAAAATTCCGAAAAGAAGATTGCTACACTGATTTCGAATTTAACATAGTCAACATGCACAATGGTCACAAGCAATAGGCAGCATCAACCTAGTCATGCTTTCTTCTTTATATACGACGCAAGTGGCTCTGATACCACTGTAGGAAAATCCCGGTGTGTACATCACATATACACGGTGCGAAAAATCAAAAATTTTTATTCCGGGACCTTCCCGAAAGTCAGGATCTATGTGTCTATATAACAAAGTTAAACCATAACGACCAAAGGAGACCGTCTCTAACGGTATCCACGCAGAGGTCGGAAAAACTAACCGGGGCAAACCCTTTGACCTAGGAATAGCTAGAATAAAGTGAAGACTGCTAGATCTTACCTTATTCTTGGAGAGCTAAGGAGGAGAAGCTTAAAGAAGCTTGGAGAAGGAGAAGATGAAGCTTGATCAAAGATGATGAAGAGTGGAGTAGCTTTTGATTTTAAAAACCTTTCTTAAAACCAACGACCATCACACTTCAAACCTCCATAAGCCATTTGTCTTTAACTATTTAAAGACATTAAATGCTAAAGGGGAAAAGCTTTCCACGTTAGCCTTTATATATATATATATATATATTACTTAATTAATTACTAAGATATATATATATATATATATAAATGCTAAAGTGGTTCAGTCACACTGGGGTCGGTCCTATCGGGTCCCGGTATTGAAAAAACACCGAAGACCTGTTTCAGCAATATCGATGTCGCGATCTCATCGGGACATATCCCAATCTCATCGGGATGCATTTAATCCTATTGCTCTCCATATATTGTATCTCTATCCAAAACTATTTCATGAATTCTCCGAGTCACTCTTATGCGTGTGACCCATTAGGTTTCCGGTTATGTTGACCACTTAGATTAACACTTAATCCAAGCAAGTCATGAGCAGTATCTAGCAACATATCATGACCTCCAATTGACCGGAAAGTAATTGGTTTGACAAATGAACCTATGTTCATCACGAACCATATCACGAATCATTCCATAGACAATTACTGTGCAATTCGTCCTTTCACCATGCTATACCCCACTTGGTTATGAGTATGGACAAAGTGTCAACTCTTACTAGACTGACTAAGTCAAATCTAGTCCAAGTGATATCAGTTCTCGTCCTGGAACTCATTACTTTATATGTCACTGAAGACACTCTTCATGACATATGAACTCCGGCCAGAGATTTTCAAGTAATGACCCTGACAAGAGGCCATGGGTATCATCTTCTGCTATCACAGAAGTAATGAATCCTTTGTTGGCTACTCAATTACCTTCGAATACCTCAAGTTGTACCCAATCACCACCCTATGAGCGACCTGTGTAAGGCAACAAGGAATGGAGTCCAAGAACATAATCAGTATCCAAGATATCCTTGAGTACCTCAAGTCGAAGGATATTTGCAACATTGCTATGATGAGATTATCACTGACATTAGAATAAGACATCCATGTGATGATCTCATAACAGGTCATTCAATGTACTTACTACCTCTAGTAAGCATTCACATCTCAACCCTAAACATCTCATATTTACAGTTTCTGAGATCCACTGCTTGATCAAATCAAGGAGCTTGACATGTACTAGTCTCTCCGGATTAATGATGTCCATTTGATAATCCTATGACTAGGGATAATTTAGAATCTTGACATAATTGCACATGATAGGAATCTCAGTAGTATGATCACATCATAATTTCCTTCATGCTATGTCATATATCATGGACTTCATTAATTTGCTTATAGATCAATATCAATCCATAAATAATGAACATAAAATTAATGAAATATGCCTTTCTTTATTTATTCATAAAGTATGTACACAACTTTGTACAAAACGTGCTAAAGGCGATTGCCTTTAGGGCACTACTCTAACAAAATCTCCCACTTGACCTAAAGCCAATCGCCTTGATATCTAATACCATAGGTGAGTACATGAGAATCAAAATTCTTCTATGACAATGGCTTTGTCAACGGATCAGCAATATTTTTCTTGGTGGGAATTCTCTCTATCTGGACATCTCCTCGACCAATGATCTCCCTAATCAGATGATATCTGCGAAGTATGTGTTTGGATCGTTGATGAGACCTTGGTACCTTCGCCTGTGCAATAGCCCCATTGTTGTCACAATACAACTGTATGGGCCCATCACAGCTAGGAACCACACCAAGTTCAGTAATAAACTTTTTGATCCAAATTGCTTTCTTTGCTGCGTCTGAAGCGGCAATGTACTCTGCCTCGGTTGTTGAATCGGCAGTTGTCTCTTGTTTGGAACTCTTCCAACTGACCGCCCCGCCGTTCAGTGTGAATATATAACCTGATTGAGATTTAGAATCATTTTTATCAGATTGAAAACTGGCATCTATATACCCACTAACTTTTAGATTTCCATCTTCATATATCAAGAAAACATCCTTAGTCCTTCGCAAGTACTTGAGGATATTCTTGACAGTCACCCAGTGACCCTCACCAGGATCCGATTGGTATCTGCTCGTAACACTTAGAGCATATGATACATCGGGTCTCGTATATAGCATAACATACATGATAGATCCTACTGCAGATGCATACGGGATCATATTCATGCACATCCTCTCATCTTGTGTCTTAGGACACATAGATTTCGAGAGCGTTATCCCATGAGTCACGGGAAGGTACCCTCTCTTGGATTGCTCCATGCTAAACCTCTTTAGCATCTTGTCTATGTACGTTGATTGTGAAAGACCAAGTAATCTTTTTGATCTATCTCTATAGATCTTTATCCCAAGGATATAAGTTGCTTCACTAAGGTCTTTCATGGCAAATTGTTTGGATAACCAAATATTCACAGATTGTAGCATAGAGACATCGTTTCCTAGTAATAATATGCCATCTACATATAGCACAAGGAATACGATTGCAGTCCCACTAACCTTCTTATACACACAGTGTTCATCCGGATTTTGTGAGAAACCAAACTCTTTGATTACCTCATCAAAACGGATATTCCAACTCCTGGATGCTTGTTTCAATCCATAGATGGATTTCTGAAGCTTGCATACCTTTTCGCCATCATAGAAGGTGAAGCCCTCTGATTGTGTCATATATACATCCTCAGCTAGATTTCCATTTAGGAAAGCTGTCTTCACATCCATTTGTCATATCTCATAATCATAATGAGTGGCAATGGCTAGGAGCATCCTAATGGATTTAAGCATTGCTACTGGGCTGAAGGTCTCGTCGTAGTCAATTCCTTGTCTTTGACGAAAACCTTTAGCCACGAGCCTTGCTTTATAGGTAATCACATTACCATCCATGTCGGTTTTCTTTTTGAAAACCCATTTACACCCTATGGGTTTTATTCCTTCAGGTGCCTCAACCAAAGTCCATACTTGGATTTCATACATGGAATCCATTTCAGCCTTCATGGCATGGAGTCATTTCTCAGACTCTGAACTCTTCAGAACCACTTTATAGGTGGTAGGCTCATTATCTTCTATGAGCAATACGTCATTCTGTTCATTCACGAGAAATCCATATCTCTCGGGAACAGAGCGTATCCTACGTGACCTACGAACTTCATGTGTTGTAGAAGGTTAAACTGTTACTTCATCTGTATGAGTCACATTTTCAGGTTCAGGCAGTTGATCTGCGTCTGTTCGAGCATCCTGATCTTCTTCAAGTTCAATTTTGCTCCCACTGTCTTCTTGTAAAAGAAACTCTTTCTCTAAAAAGACAACATGCTTTGAAACAAACACCTTTTGTTCCTCAGCAAGGTAGAATTGATATCCCATTGTTTCTTTAGGATATCCTACAAACAAACACTTGTCAGACTTTGCATCAAGTTTATCTGACTGTAAGCAGGACAACCCCAAACTTTCAAATGAGTAAAATAGGGTCTTTTGTTAGTCCACATCTCATATAGAGTAACATCAACTGTCTTTGATGGAACTCTGTTTAACAAATAAACAGTTGTCTCGAGTGCATACCCCCAAAAGGATTTTGGTAACTTTGCAAAGTCCATCATCGACCGTACCACGTCTTACAAGGTTCGATTTCTCCTTTCAGCCATACCATTATACTGTGGTGTGTAAAGTGGAGTCCATTGAAATAAAATCTCATTATCTCTGAGATAATCTAAAAACTGTTGGTCTAAGTATTCCCCACCACGATCGGATCGTAATGTCTTGATACATTTCCCAAGTTAGTTTTATACTTCATTTCTGAATTGTTTCAACTTTTCAAATGCTTCAGATTTGTATCTCATCAGATATAGGTATCCATATCGAGAATAATCATCGATAAAGGTAATGAAGTAAAGACAACCACTTCTAGCATGGATGGACATCGGACCACATACATCTGAATGTATTAGGTCTAATACTCCAGTCGCTCGTTCACCCTTTCCCTTAAAGGGTAACTTAGTCATCTTGCCTAATAAACAAGATTCACATGTGTCATATGATTCATAATCAAATGAACCTAAACTATCACTCTTATGGAGTTTAGCTATGCGTCTCTCATTTATATGGTCAAGGCGATAATGCCATAAGTAAGTTGATTTTAAATCATCTCGTTTACGTCTTTTCGTGTCATTGACATTCATAATTGGATGTGACATATCTAATATGTAAATTCCATTGCATAATGTACCAGTACCATAGAGCATTCCATTCAAACTAATAGAACAACCATTGCTACTAAAAGTCAAATGGAAACTAGCTCTATTTAAACAAGAAATGCATAATATGTTCTTTGTTAAAGCAGTACAAAATAACATTCATCCAATTTAATTACAAGCCCTTTGGGAGTGACAAAAATAAGTGCCTACGGCTAATGCAGCAACTCTTGCTCCATTTCCTACACGCAGTCTAGTTCTCCTTCATGAGTCATCTCATCGTCACCGAGGCTCGCATATCATTACATATGTGAGCCACAACCAATATCTAATACCCATATGTTATGATCGAAGCAGATTAACCTCAATGACAAACGATTTGAAGGAGCTGAGGCATCTGATGCCTTCTTCTGCTTCAAGGATTCTAGATAGACTTTACAGTTTCGCCTCCAGTGGCCAGTCTTGCCACAATGGAAGCAAGTTCCTTTTGGTGCAGTTAATTTACTAGACTCCATAAGTGGCGCAAATTCACACTAGAAGACATCTTGATAAACCTAAAGGAAAGAGAGAAAGAATGTTAGAATATTAATATATGCATGATCATAAGGACTTGCATGACATACATATGGCTTCCACTAGTTTCAAAGAATCCATAACCCTCACTACGAATCCAAGAAACATTATGACAAAGTGTCCTAGTGGGTCGATATCCGACATTGCTAAGAATGACCTTGGGTTTACCCAACAAGTCACCTTAGGTCAATCGGTAGGTATTGGTCATACCAATTGCATCATAGATATCCAACATTACAAAAAATGACCTTGGGTTTACCCAACAAGCCACCTTAGATCAATCGGCAGGTATCGGTCATACCAGTTACATCACAGGTGCAATTATCGACTAGTGCTATCAACTCGTGATGTATGCACACACATTGGGTTATCAACTCTTGATGCGCGTACATCTGATGTACACTACCCAATTTTGCCTCTGTCTACGTTAACCTTGAGTTTACTCAACAAATCAACGCTTCTAGTGAAAACCGAGCCATTAATCCGAAAATCTTATTTCCATGGTTCGAACATATCTGTATAAAGTGAGCTTGGGTTTACCTAACAACCCGAACTCTATAAGAACTCTGGTTCTCCCCATATTAATGGAAGGCGTTAGTTTTCATATTATGTGTGAGGGATTTCAAACTATGGTCTCATCCAAGCTGTAGGATTATAGTCACAATGACTATATGGAATGATTTAGGGCATTTCATCAATCACATCGAATCTATACCTATAATGATCCATCATCCCACCTGTGTATGTGTAAGTCGACTTGTGCATGTGTAAGTCGACTTGCCTGAGAATGCAAGTCGACTTATGCATGTGTAAGTCGACTTAGACTACTGTGCACGAGCAAGTCGACTTGTGTATGTATAAGTCGACTTACCTGACTACTGTGCACGAGCAAGTCGACTTGTGCATGTGTAAGTCGACTTACCCGAGAATGCAAGTCGACTTATGCATGTGTAAGTCGACTTATATTTAGAATTGCTCTCTAATCGGCTAATTTCTCAATCCGTGCAGTTCAAATTCACAATACCAAGTGTAATATACTTTACTTTGATGTATCAATGAAACACTTTCATTGTATCATGCTTACCATATATAATCATACTATACATGAAAAACTTGAAATGGATTAATACACTATTATTCTCTTAGATTTCCAAATAATTTTGAGAATACCAAATAATCTTCCTAAGTATCTCTAGGTAGTCTACACTTTATCAAGACTACTTCGGCACTAGTCACAAAAATGGTGACGGCCAAAACAATCATGACAAGGAAATATACTAACGAGAAGCTAATGAGACACATTTGACATCCGAAAATTTTTGGAAACCCAATTTCAAGAAAATCAGTTTGGAAAGCATATAACATCAATGTAACATATTTTTAATCACATTAAAAATGATCCAAGGCATTGGAACCGAAAACTACAAAATCAATCATTCCAAACAAAATAGTTCCAGCAACTTTCTCAAAACTGCCAATCTTTGTTTTTTGCTTGGAAAAATCATTGAAACATTTTCAATAATATCTGATAAAATTACAGAGGTTACAACATGTTCACAACATTATCCATGAATGTTTTCAGGATTTATTTCCAACAAAAACTCAACCAACCTCAGCAACCAAGACAATGCTGAATCTGTCTTCCTCAACAGAGATATTCCCAGCAACACACAATAAATTGTCAAATAAATAGTAAATCACCTCGAAAACATTTTTCCATCCTCATAAACATTTATAAACATCTTAGAGACATGTAAGTGAAAGAAAATCCGAAAAAAAAAATTTCTACAATTTATTCTCGAATTTACAAGCATGCATGTTCAAGGAATGTGCACAAGCACAGCAACCAGAACATGAGGGAATAAATTAGGAAAACCATATCAAACCACATTGATAAATTCTTTCCTTCCACAGACATATTCAGAAACATCTTATGAGCAAATCTTGGCAAGAAAATTCCGAAAAGAAGATTGCTACACTAATTTCGAATTTAACATAGTCAACATGCACAATGGTCACAAGCAATAGGCAGCATCAACCTAGTCATGCTTTCTTCTTTATATACGACACAAGTGGCTCTGATACCACAGTAGGAAAATCCCGGTGTGTACATCACATATACACGGTGCGAAAAATCAAAAATTTTTGTTCCGGGACCTTCCCGAAAGCCAGGATCTATGTGTCTATATAACAAAGTCAAACCATAACGACCAAAGGAGACCGTCTCTAACGGTATCCACGCAGAGGTCGGAGAAACTAACCGGGGCAAACCCTTTGACCCAGGAATAGCTAGAATAAAGTGAAGATTGCTAGATCTTACCTTATTCTTGGAGAGCTAAGGAGGAGAAGCTTAAAGAAGCTTGGAGAAGGAGAAGATGAAGCTTGATCAAAGATGATGAAGAGTGGAGTAGCTTTTGATTTTAAAAACCTTTCTTAAAACCAACGACCATCACACTTCAAACCTCCATAAGCCATTTGTCTTTAACTATTTAAAGACATTAAATGCTAAAGGGGAAAAGCTTTCCACGATAGCCTTTATATATATATATATAAGTAATTAATTACTAAGATATATATATATATATATATAAATGCTAAAGTGGTCCAGTCACACTGGGGTTGGTCCTACCGGGTCCCGGTATGGAAAAAACACCGAAGACCTGTATCAGCAATATCGATGTCACGATCTCATCGGGACATATCCCAATCTCATCAGGATGCATTTAATCCTATTGCTCTCCATATATTGTATCTCTATCCAAAATTATTTTACAAATTCTCCGAGTCACTCTTATGCGTGTGACCCATTAGGTTCCCAGTTATGTTGGTCACTTAGATTAACACTTAATCCAAGCAAGTCGTGAGCAGTATCTAGCAACATATCATGACCCCCAATTGACCGGAAAGTAATTGGTTTGACAAATGAACCTATGTTCGTCACGAACCATATCACGAAACTTTCCATAGACAATTACTGTGTAATTCGTCCTTTCACCATGCTATACCCCACTTGGTTATGAGTATGGACAAAGTGTCAACTCTTACTAGACTGACTAAGTCAAATCTAGTCCAAGTGATATCAGTTCTCGTCCTGGGACTCATTACTTTATATGTCACTGAAGACACTCTTCATGACATATGAACTCCGGCCAGAGATTTTCAAGTAATGACCCTGACAAGAGGCCATGGGTATCATCTTCTGCTATCACAGAAGTGATGAATCCTTTGTTGGCTACTCAATTACCTTCGAATACCTCAAGCTGTACCCAATCACCACCCTATGAGCGACCTGTGTAAGGCAACAAGGAATGGAGTCCAAGAACATAATCAGTATCCAAGATATCCTTGAGTACCTCAAGTCGAAGGATATTTGCAACATTGCTATGATGAGATTATCACTGACATTAGAATAAGACATCCATGTGATGATCTCATAGCAGGTCATCCAATGTACTTACTACCTCTAGTAAGCATTCACATCTCAACCCTAAACATCTCATATTTATAGTTTCTGAGATCCACTGCTTGATCAAATCAAGGAGCTTGACATGTGCTAGTCTCTCCGGATTAATGATGTCCAGTTTGGTAATCCTATAACTAGGATAATTTGAATCTTGACATAATTGCACATGATAGGAATCTCGGTAGTATGATCACATCATAATTTCCTTCATGCTATGTCATATATCATGGACTTCATTAATTTGCTTATAGATCAATATCAATTCATAAATAATGAACATCAAATTAATGTAATATGCCTTTCTTTATTTATTCATAAAGTATGTACACAACTTTGTACAAAACGCGCTAAAGGCGATTGCCTTTAGGGCACTACTCTAACAACATCTATGTCATATGTGACACTAGTCTAATATAATCACGAATATCTAATACCTCGCTAACATGAATGGGAAAATAGAGTGTGGCAAATTAGGATGATACCTGTATGATCTAATACATATCATCTTCGTTTGTAAGTCTCAATTTCTCTAACTTTATGCTAAATTTCAGCAGAAAAATCTTGTTTTCTCTCACCAAATGCTAAACAACATTAGAGAAAACTTGTTTTCTCTCATTGAATGCTAAACAACTTTAGAGAAAACTTTTATGTTCTCCAACTGAATGCTAAACTACATTAGAGAACACTTTTATGAGATTGAAAACTTAGATCCTTCCATGTCATGTTAAATTTATGAATATCCGTACTAAACTGTATGTATCAAAATGACATAGGCTCAAGGTCAATCTTTCTATGTGCCTAATGACCTTTAAAATGCTTAAGATCAATACAAATCTTAAGACTTTCATATATTTTATGACTATACATAAGAATAGCTATCACTGAGGATAAAAAGATGATCATCTATATTAATAAATAATCATAATATCATAATACGTCAAAATTTACAAACTTTAAAGGAGCAAATATAATGATCCCTATCAACTGTTGTCTAAGGACATTAATACCCCCATACTGGATACATGTTTAACAAATACTAGTGGGCGAAGTCCTTTAGTCAATGGATCAGCTAACATCTCCTTAGTTTTGATGTGCTCCACTTCAACGTTACCCTTCTGAATCAACTTTTGTATGGTTAAGTATTTGACCTCTAAATGCTTAGACCATTTGATATTTTTGTTGTTGTTACTGAATAACACTGTAGCAAGATTATCACAATTTAATCAAATGGGTCTAGTTATTGAATCTACCACAGACAACTCAGAAATAAAGTTTCTGAGCCAAACTGCCTATGTAGCAACTCCATAATATGCAACAAACTTTGCATGCATGGTTGAGGAAGTTATCAGTGTCTATTTGACACTCTTTCATGATACTGCACCATCTGCTAACTTAAAAATGTATCCTGAAGTGGATTTACAATCATCTAGACACATAGCAAAGTCGGAGTCTGTATTTCATGTGAGCTTTAAATCTCTAACTTTTCTGTATGTCAACATATAATCCTTGGTACCCTTTAAGTATCTCAATACTCACTTAACTGCATTCCAATGGTCTACACCTGGGTTAGCTAGATATCAACCCAGTAGTCCAACAATAAATGCAATGTCCGATCTACTACACACCTGGGCGTATATCAAGCTACCAACTGCACTAGAGTACAAGACATTCCTCATAACCTCTCTCTCAACTTCATTATTTAGGCACTGTGCCAAAAATAATCTCTCACCATGAGAGATAGGTGCTACAATAGGTTTATAGTCAGCCATATTAAACCTTTGTAGCACTTGCTCAATGTATGCTCTTTGTGAGAGGCTTAATGAGTGTTGAGATCTGTCCCGGTGAATCAACATACCAAGGACAAAAGATGCTTCACCTAAATCCTTCATGTCAAAGTGTTTGTCCAAAAGTTGCTTTACCTCTTGCAACATGGTCAAATCATTTGACGCGAGCAAGATATCATCCACATACAGTAATAGGAAGGTAACTTTGCTCTCCTAACCTTATAGCATAAGCATCTTTCAACTTTGTTTTCGCATGAGGTTAAAACCTCATCAAACTTTAGATACCATTGTTTGGAAGCTTATTTCAGATCGTATATTGATTTAGTCAACTTACAAACTTTGTCAGTTGCATCTTGATCCTAAAATCCTTCAGGTTGCTCTATATAGACCTCCTCATAAAGGTCACCATTTAGGAAAGCGATCTTAATGTCCATCTGATGTAGCTCCATGTTATAATGAGTTATTATTGTCATAATCACTCTAAATACATCCTTCAAGGATATAAGAGAGAAGGTAACATTGAAGTCAAATCCTTCTCTCTGAGTAAATCCCTTAGCAACCAAACACGTCTTAAACTGCTTAACTTGACCATGTGTGTCCTTTTTGGTCTTAAATAACCGCTTGCAACTGACAAGTCTGCAATGTTGAGGTATATCAACAAGTTCTCATAATTTATTATATCTCATAAATTGCATCTCATCCTTTATCGCTTCCGACCACGAATCTGCATGGGGTTCATAAACAACTTCTGTAAAAGTAATTGGATCCACAATATGTCCTATGTCATAATCTTGCTCATCCAAATAGACTATGTAATCTGGTGAGATAGCATATCACCTCTCTCTGGTGGATCTGCGCAACTACATAGGTTCTTGTATTTCATAAACCTCTTGAACAAGTATAGGTTCTTGTGCCTACATAGGTATGGTACTTGGACCTTCATCCACCGAACATGACTGTATGATAAGTGGATATGAAATAATTGTAGAATACGTGCTGCCATCTCCTGGAGGATGTGAAGATCTTCCCTCATTATGGACATCATATTCCAGAAACTTAGCCGTCTGCAATTCCACTATTCTGGCCCCTCCTTCTCTACAGTAAAATCTGTAGCCTTTAGAGTGGTCAGGATAACTTATCAAATAGCAATGATTAGAACGAGGTTATAATGTGCTCTCATAAGGATTATATAACCGTACCTCAGTAGGGCAACCCTACATGCGAATGTGTGCAAGGCTTGGCTTCCTTCCAACCTGAGTTCAAAAGGCGTCTTTGGTACTGATTTACTTGGGATTCTATTCAAGATATACAATGTCGTCTTGATAACTTCATCCCAAAGGTATTTGGGTAGGTTAGTCCTGCTTTACATTGACCTCATCATATCCTTTGTGATGCGATTGCACCTTTCGGCCACACTATTTTGCTCAGGACTACCTGGCATAGTGAACTAAGTCACTATTCTAACTAATTCCAAATACCTGGCAAACAGACCCTTTTCTTGCCCTACCACTCCATGTCTGCCATAATATTACCCTCTCCTATTAGGTCTGAAAATCTTTATTGATTTTCTCATATAGTTCTCAACCTCAATCTTAAAGATCTTGAACTTATCAAGAACTTCATACTTTTCCTTAAGCAAGAACATATAACTATAGCGAGAATAATCGCCTATAAATGTCAGAAAATATCTAGCATTGCATAACGTAACCATATAGGGACCACTAACGTCTGTATGTATGAGGTCCAATAAACCAGAAGCACGAGTTAACCCATTTTTCTTTATCTTAGTCAACTTACCCTTACAACAATCGATACATATTTTCAATTCACTAAAGTCCAGAGTTGGGAGAAAGTTGTCCTTTATCAATATCTTAGCCCTGTCCCTAGAAGTGTGGCCAAGACATTTATGCCACAATGTATACGATGTTTCCTTTATGAAGGCTCTTTTTCTAGTAACAGGTTCGGCAATATAATAAGAGGTATACATTTCGTTAGGAGTAAGACACATTCTATATAATCAGTAGGATAAGAAGGTAGTTCCGATATATCTTGTATTGATAGAAATATTTACAACCCAAGTATCAAATACAAAACGATAACCCTCTTTATCCAAAACGAATACAAAGATCAAGTTTTGTCTAAAAGAAAGTATATAAAATGTGTCTCTTAAAACTAATACAAACTCCATATCGAGGTTTAAACCCACATCTCCTACATACAAAACATCCACCTCCTCATTGTTGCTGACCATCAGCTTCTCCTCTCCTTTAGTTGGCCTTCTCCTAGATCTCCCCTGCATTATGGAAGCAATATGGTTAGAAGCTCCACTATCTAACCACTAAGAACTTAATGTGGTTATAGCTACATTGGATTCATGAATCATATAGGCTAAGGAGTTACCTGAAGATTCCTTCTTAACCTTTCATAACTTATACTTCTCGCAATCATCCTTCCTATGCCCCTTCTTCTTATAAAAGAAGCACCTCATACCATTTAAATTATGTGGCCCTTTAGTAATGCTGGATTGTTCAATCTGAATCTTTAGAGATGGTTTTGGTTTCTTACCCTTAACCTTAGGTTGTTAGGGCTTAACCTTCCCCTTACCTTTGGAAGCTGCAAACATGGCTGTATGAGGAGAACTTTTAATCTTCTCCTCCGCTGCAACACACCGAGAAATCAAGGCATTGATGTCCTAGGTCTTATCCTAAGAGATGTAGAAGGTAGCTAACATCTCAAAGTCTCGAAAGAGAGTATTTAGTGCCTAATGCATTATGAGGTTATCAGGAACTAGTACATCAAATGCCTTCAACCTAGTCTAAAGGTGAACTATCTTGATAATGTACTCTCAAATGCCTCCTTCGTTTGTATACTTCATGGAGAATAGCTCTTTAATTAAGGTGCTCTGCTCCATATGAGAAGACACCTTGTCATCATCACTCAGTCTGAAATCTTGCAATAAAAAAGGAGTTTAAGGAGGTCTGATAGTATGCAGCCTTACCCTTACATAGTAGAGATGTTGTTTCCGGTAGACTCACATGCAAATGAGACAATATAAGAATGATGCAAGTTATAGAGAAAAGTAAAAACTAGCACGAAAAATTTCTATATAACTAAAATTACAATAAAAACATAAATAAATGAAAATACAAATATCTGATGGAGTCCAGATCTGCGAGTACCTAATAGGTTACAAAGTCAACCCTTCTTGTCTCTAAATAAGTAGGGAGACCTTCATCAGAGACCCTGACGGAATGACATCCTACTGTCCCCCCATACCTGCCCTGTGAAACCAAGTTTAATACCCGTGAGCCTTATCCAATAATTACCCTTATAAAGAGGAGAGAGGACGTTGGGTATAATGTCCTACGTGCTAATATGTGCATCGTGAAACATCATCACCTAATAAACGTTGTACTATTTTGGCTAACTTTAAAGGTTAATCCTTTATGTGAGATATGGAGCCTGATAAAATATTCTGGACTTTACACCAAGCCCACGTTCGTTATACCTTTTGTATTCTATTCTCCTAGTGTATCGTATTATTGAAAACAATTAACAGTAAATAAAAAAACCTAGCCTCCTGTGGACGTAGCCATATTTTGGTGAACCACATAAATCTATGTGTTCGTTTATTTTCCACATTGTTCTTTGATTATTGTGATTGATCGTCCATAACATCCTTTACCCTTATCTGATCACGCTAAACTTTTTTATTACTAGCTACTAGCTCATTAAGAGCCAACTCTGACATATCCTCCTTGATCACTTCCCGTCAGTTCTTGTAAGGCCTCCCTCTTCTCCTCTTATAGTCACTAAGTGTTATTCCCTCACAGCTTCGTACCGGAGCATCAGAGGGCCTCCTATGTACATGCCCATGAGAAGACACCATATATCTCTAGGAAATGTCATCCATAAACTCCTTCGCAATAGTTGTATTCAGTAATTCACTCAGCAGATGATTTGGGATCGACCTCTTGATGGTCAAATAGCATATCTTATTTGACTGCTCCCAAATTGTCATAGTTGCTTTATCAGCTTCTGAACTGATATCAGTAAGTGGAGAAGGTCTCTTGATATGCATCACCATACTGACGTCAGTCATCTCCAGGGCAAACTCCACATCCTTCTTCCATTTATTAAAATTAAAACCATTTAAAGTCTCAATTGTGACAGCATTGTTGTTTTCAAAAAAGATGACTACAAGATAAAAAAGACAATGTAAAAATCAGTTCCAATGTAGGATAACAACGATAACAATATCTAAACAAAGAATCTGATCACACATATTATGAAATACCTTTAGGCTGAATACATAATATATGCAATTAGACCTCCACATTAAAGCGATCAAAGTACAAACCATCAACTCTCATAGCACTACCACCTTTAGGTGAATAGATCATTTAAGCAATGACTTTCTCCATCTAATTCCCTTATGTAAAGCCAACACTTTTGGGCAAAATAACCAAAAATAAGGCCAAAAACATCCCCCATCATGTGAGCAAAACAATCCAAAATACTGACTTGAAAGGACACTTTGGTGACTACATTCTCCTCGGTATCTTAGAAAGTCCACAAACAAAAGAGATATATCTTTATGTCATCCTCACATTTTATACGGTCATAATGTATGTGAAAATCAGTTATAAATGTAAAAAACCAAATGCACAATCAAATAATCACATACTGGTACTGAAAACATTGTCTTTAAAATTTATTTGAGATTTTTATTTAAAAAATTCTCAATGAAAGTGACTATCGTACTCCTTAATACCGAAGCTACCACACGAGACACAAAACCTTAAATGTCTCCCTTAATGTACAATTCGGAGAACGAAAATGCACTCAAAACTAACTTTAAAAAGCTTTAAAACCTTTTTCGGGATCCAATTACCAATGTAATAAATCCAGAAAATTTGAAAAAACACTTTAAAAATTTCCCCGACCCAGAAACTAACTCAAAATGACCCGGGGCATCCTTACGGGAATTTTAAAATTTTTCCTTTTTCCTTTGTTAAGGTGTTGATGTCATATCTAAAAAATTTGAAAAAAAACATTTAAAAATTCCTTCAAGTCGAAAACTATCCTAAAAGGACTCGGGATATCCTTACGAAAATTCTAAAAATTTTTCTTTTTATTTTTTTAAGGTGCTAATGTCAGCATCATTGTAGCGTTGACGTCAATCAACGTCATGCTATATGTGGCCACGAGGCGCACATACGTTGCACGCACGTCGGCCACTGCACCTCAGATGCGTCTTGGCACATACCGACATGTGTCCTGATCCCATTCGTCCACGTGTTAGGCATGTGGTGGACTCGTGCATTGCACATGCCAGCCCGTCCGTGTCCATAGGGTATTAGGTCGCGTGAGGTGTGTGCGTTCGTCACCTCGTGGAGCCACGTGAGTGGATGCAGTTGGTGCATGCAGTACACGCACCAATCATAACTATCCGACTTCTATTACTATAGCACCATCGGGCATGTGTGGTGCATGCGCCTAACAGTGTTCTAGCCCTCTGATGAGGAGGGCGATTTTCAGTGATCCTGGAATCCTTTTTCACTCTTTTTGGCCCGTTTTTGACCCTTTTTTATAGCTAGCTTTATATATACTACTTTTACGTAATTATATACACACACAAAAATGAATAAAAATAGATGAAAACCATAATGGATGAAAACTGAAAAACTTGCATTTCTGGCAACCTAATCACATAACCGCTTTAATACTATGTGTAACACGTAGGATAAACCTTATTAGTGTCCCGGATCGTTTATGAAAGGGTTAAAAACGAAGGAAATGTGGAATACTTGATTTTGGTTCCATCTAAACTTTCGAAGCAGTTTTCGAGGCCAAAACGAACTCTAATCTCCTTAAAACTTTCACGAAAAACGTTTACGGACACATAATTAACATCTTTCTACAGTTTTATCAAGACATAAGCGTTCTTAATGGGTCAAAGGATCTGTATGCTTACGAATGATTTAAGCAACTGTAAGAGACCTTAATCTTTATAGAGCTTCCATATCGAGCTTTCTCGTCATAAGCTCAATATAGGTCCGATTCACACTAATCGAGATCTATTTTCTCTCTGAAGTTTGATTCATTGATTTAAATCATTTATTGAGTTACTTTATTAATTTTTTCTAAATTAAATTACGTAATTTAAATAATAAATTATTGAAAAAACTAAAAATATAATTAATAGTCGTTGAAATTTACTAGAAGTTGTCCTCACATATAGACTTTTGGTTTATTGGAATAATATATATGAGCAGAGCCCTCGTGCTTTACGTGGACAGAACTTTAACTGAATGGCCTGCTTGCAAGAATTCATCAAAAAGATTTCATAATTAAAAGGGACAAATGAAACCTCAAGGCCTTGTATTTTGTATGTCATAGTTTAACCAGCGGAATCTGCGCTTCAACGTGATAACAAGTCATTGCTAATTAACATGAGAACTTTACTTTTCACCTAAAATAGATTAAATTTTAAATTTGAAAAGATTAATTTAATTTAATTTAAATCGATTTAAATATAATAAAATCGTTTTAATTTTGATTTAATAAGATTTTAACGGATAAAACTCAATTAAAATTTAATTTAAAAACAATCATCTTATTAGAAGGATTTATTCATCTTTTCTCTTGTTAATTTTAAAAATTCTTAAACAAGTTTTATTATTTATTCAAATTTGACTTATTATAATTTTTAGTGTAAGCTCAACTCATAATCTTGTATTTTTAAAATTTTTAATAATTATGCAAAATATGAGTACATTATTAATATTTTATTAAATAAAAATATATATATATTGTTTGAAAATAAAATATAAATTTTATCATGTATAATGAGATCAAGTTAGATAATAAATATAAAATATTTTTATAAAATATAAAATATTTTTATAAAATATAAAATATTATTCTTTATATAAATATTGATTAATTTAAAATAACTGAAAATAATTTTAGGTTAAGATAATTATAGGTTTTTTTTACAAATATTGGATAGAGTTGAATTTGTATATGTAATAAATTTCACTTTTAAAATTTTATAACTTAATTAAGCATATTCTTAAAATATAAGCTAATTCTTAAATTTATAATTTTTAGATTTCAATTTATGGGATTAAATTAATTTAGAGAATATATACGAGTTTAATATAAAGAAAAGGTTGTTGCCTTGCCTAACATATTTCACTTTCCATAAGCTCCCTACGAAAACAGAAGATTGTACTTACCAAAATTAGTATTAATTAACCCTCGATTTAAAATTGGCACCGTCATTCTATGCGCCATAGGATTCTGTATCTGTTTACATGGAGGGTGAGCTACACTCCCTGGGTCACTTGCTTCAGTCGTTTAACACTTGCAATTCGATTCACCAAGGCAAACAGCTCCACAGTTTCTTCTTCAAAAAGGGTCTCATAAATTCCACTCTTTCACTTGCCAACCGAATCATACAAATGTATATTCGTTTTGGCTGCGTCAGCGATGGGCGTAAGTTGTTCGACGATATGCCCAAAAGAAACTGTTTCTCTTGGAATACTATTATAGAAGCTCACATGAAGTCTGGGAACATTGAGAAATCGATTGAGTTTTTTAATTTGATGCCTTATAAGAATGACTATTCATGGAATGTTGTTATTATGGGACTTGTTAAAGCGGCCGAGTTGGAAGTTGCTAGGAGGTTGTTTAATGATATGCCTAATAAAAGTAAGATGGCTTGGACTTCGATAATTAATGGTTATGCTCGAAATGGTTGCCCATCAGAAGCACTTAAGCTTTTCAGGGAATTAAATTCGGACCCTTTGGCCAAATGGTGCAGTGATGCCTTTGTATTGGCTTCGGTTGTTGGAGCATGTACTAGTCTGAAGGCTAATAAGTGTGGAAAGCAAATACATGCACGGGTTGTGATTGGTGAAGTGGAACTTGATCCGGTTTTGGCTAGTTCTATAGTGAACTTTTATTCAAAGTGTGGTGATTTAGGCAGTGCAACTTGCTTTTTGAATATGATGGAGGAACCTGATGACTTCTCTTTATCTTCATTGATCACAGGCTATGCCAATTGTGGTAGAACCAATGATGCTAGAAAAATATTTGATAGAATTGGCAATCCATGTGTTGAGGTGTGGAATTCTTTGATCTCTGGACACGTTGCCAGTTTTGAGGAGAAGGAAGCATTTGTACTGTTAAATATGATGTTAAAGAATGGAACTCGGGCAGACTCCTCCACTATTGCAAGTATTTTAAGTGCCTGTGCTACCTTAGGAAGCTCTCAAAATGGAAAACAAATGCACACTTATGCTCTTAAAGTTGGTTTAGTTGATCATGTTGTGGTTGCTTGTGCTTTGATTGATGCACATGCTAAGTCTGGTAGCCCAAATGATGCCTTCAAATTATTCAGTGAGCTCAGAGCACATGATACAGTCCTACTCAACTCCATGATCACACTGTTTAGCAATCATGGTAAAATTGAAGATGCAAAAAAGATTTTCAATACAATGCCAACCAAAACTTTGATATCTTGGAATTCAATGATAGTGGGCCTTAGTCAAAACAGTTGTCCAATTGATGCATTGGATCTTTTTTGCCAGATGAATAAACTGGAACTGAAGATGGATACGATCAGCTTTGCTAGTGTGATCAGTGCCTGTGCTAGTATAACTTCACTTGAACTTGGTGAACAGGTATTTGCTAGAGTACTTATCACTGGATTTGATTCTGATGAAGTAGTTTGCAGCTCAATTGTTGATTTTTATTGCAAATGTGGTTGTATTGAAAAGGGCAGGAACCTGTTTGACACAATGATCAAGTCAGATGAAATCCCTTGGAATTCAATGCTAATGGGTTATGCTACAAATGGTCAAGGATTGGAAGCTCTAACATTATTCAACGAAATGAGGCATGCTGGTGCAAAGCCAAATTATGTCACGTTTACAAGCATTTTGTCTGCTTGTAATCATTGTGGATTGGTGGAAGAGGGATGGAAATGGTTTGACATAATGATGCACGACTATCATATTGATCCAGGGATTGAACATTATTCTTGTATGGTTGATCTTTCTGCTCGTGCTGGTTTCTTAAGGGAAGCAATCAAACTTATAGAAAATATGCCTTTTGAAGCAGATGTCAGCATGTGGTTATCAATATTGAGAGGTTGTGTGGCTCATGGAGATAGGATTCTTGGAGAAATGGTAGCCAAGCGGATTATCGAGCTAGATCCTGATAACTCTGGTGCTTACGTACAGCTATCTAGTGTATTTGCCTCCACAGGTGAGTGGGAAAGTTCAGCTTTGGTTCGAAATGTGATGCGGAAGAACCAAGTGAAAAAAAACCCAGGTTATAGTTGGGCTGACTGTTGAAAAACACATTCTTCTTGTAAAGTAATCATGGGTAGTACAAATTGTGATGAGAAATTTATCTATCCTGAGGTACTTCCAAATTTTTAGGGAAACGATTTATAGGTTGCCTAGTCAATGAATGTAGGCAGGCAAATGCTGCGAGACACTTGTGAATCATATTTCCCCGTTAACAAAAGGGGCTTGTAGTTGCTCAAATAGTAGAATAAAGGACTCAAAAGATTTGATTGGCCCCTAGTATAATTTTTGCCACTTATGCATCAAACCTCTACTTTTCAGTTTACATAAATACATATAAGAAGCTACCGTACCATACATAAGTATCCAACTCCGGATTCGAAACTTGAATTATGTTTTTCGATCAAACCACGCTTTGGTTAATGTTTTCCCATGAGAAAAGAAAAAATCTTATTAATTTGAACGTTGCAAATATTAGTCATGATTCAAAAGCAAATTCAATTGCGTGAGTAAAAATTGTATTGTAAAAGCTGGGTACGTGTTGGCCTACAACGACACGAGTCTTACTTTAACTTTATTAATGAAGTAAAAAATAGTTAATTAAGAAAGAGTCACTGTCACAAATCAAAAGCCAGCAATTAGGGGGGAAAAGGCGTAACATTTAATTTGTTGCATTTCGAATCTTTAGATACGTCAAACCTAACTATTGTTATGCCAAAATAAAATATTCTATGTCTGCAAGATTGTTCAATCATAACGTTATATATTTTGAATTTACTTAAATTTTATATCGCATTTGATTTGAGCTATCTTATAAATCAGGCTCGACCTCTCCCCGTTGCCCATTCTCCTCTCTTCATCATTTTTGTAGGATTCAATTATGTGATTAATTTTTTTATGATTATTAATAAAAGATTGACTATTTTTTAATTTTAACTAATAATAGGTCAAAAAGTTTTTTCTTTGCTCCGGCATATCCTCTTACGAAGATCTTCTAAAAGTTGAAAGTAAGAAGCGTTTGATTTCATGCAGACCATGAGCATGAGAATTAAAGTATGTGTCCTACTCCTACCGTGAAGACTCCTTCAGAGTCTTACTTTGTTTTTTAGTTACTTTGAGGCCTATAGTTTTAATAATTTTTAAGCTGAAAGACACCAATTTGATTCGTTCCTAAATTCTAATAGTTTGATATTAATAATAAACTTCTCGTGTTTAATTCAATTTTTCATGCCCTTTTTTTATTATTTATTGAACATAGACTTACCAATAACCAATGTAATTGGGATGTCACCAGCGCTTTTAGATGAATAACCAATGTAAGTGGGATGTCGCGAGTGCGGACTTTCCCTTTTCCCTTTTCTTTTCCCTTTCCCTTTTTCCTTTTCTATTCCCAAAATTTCAGTTTCCTAGCAGGTTTCTTTGTTTTGACCTATTAGTCTGTGCATCGTCCTTTACAAAGTCATCGCTAAAGTTAGACTTAATAAGTTGAGATCGTTTATGCCTCAGCTTGTAGCTGAGAACCAGTGTAGTTTCATTCCTAGTCGGCAGATTACTGACAATATTATCATTGCCTAAGAAGTGATTCACAAGATGCGGAAGAAGTCGGGCCAGAAAGGCTTTCTAGCCTTAAAAGTCAATCTTGAAAAAGCTTATGATCGGCTTCGCTGGCCGTTTATCCAGGAGGCTCTCGTTACGATCAGGATTCCTGCGAACCTGATCCTTGTCATCATGCAATAAGTCACGACAGTGTCGTTTCAAGTGCCCAAACGAAGCTCACCGGCTGGCGTGCGCAGACCTTGTCTATGACCGGTTGGGTTACTTTATCCCAACCGGTTATCTCCGCTCTTCCCATTTTTACGATACAGACTGTCCGACTCCCACGTCAACTCTGTGATGATCTTGAACAGCTCATGCGTGATTTTATTTGGGGTTCGACCGCCTCTCAACGTCGTCGCCATCTGGTGAACTGGGATACGGTATGCCAGTCGAAGTCCGCAGGAGGTTTGGGTATCAAACGCTTCCGCACCACCAATGACGTGTTACTTGCCAAATTAGGCTGGGCGTTGATGGTCAATCCTACCGCTCTATAGGTTCGAGTGCTTTGTGGGAAATACCGCTTGGATACTCATTATTTGCCTCACACTATTGCGAGGTCTCAGGTTTTCATGTTCTGATGAAGCCTGTTGGCAGTCTGGTCGCTTGTTCGTCAAGGCAGTCATTGGATTATGGGGAATGACCACTGTATTTTATTCTGGCTTGATAACTGGGTCGGAGGCTAGGGACCTGGTCCACCTGGCTACCGTAGGTGTCCCTGACACTATCTTGCATGCTACAGTGGCTGATTTCATGGACAGGTGAGGCACCTTGCGTTGGCACGAGTTCCAACAGTATCTCCCAACCACAATCTGCTTCGAACTCGCCTCCATCCGACCTATGTTTGAAGACGAGGTGGACGATCAACTCCTTTGGGGCCTCACCTCCCATGGGCGATTTACGATAGCGTCGGCTTATGAGTTACAAGAGTGTCACGGGGTTGCCCCACAGCCCAATGTGTGGGAGGTTGTTTGGAAATGAGTTGGTTTTCAGCAGATCCGGTCTTTCTTGTGGCTGTTAGCGCACGGTAAACTACTGACGAATCGACAAAGAGTCATCCAACACCTCACCACGGATAGCCGATGCCTTTACTGTGAGCATGTCGAGACCACGCTTCAAGTGGTGCGTGAATGCCCGCGAGTGTGCACCTTTTGGGCCCAGTTTCCCTGGGCTGTGCTGGTGCATAATTTCTTTCACCAGAAGGAAGGGGTTTGGGTCTTATCTAACCTTACCAACATGTTGCCTTTTCAATATGTTGAATAGTCTATTATCTATGGGGTGGCCTGTTGGTACTTATGGACTTGGCGGAACAAAAGCTTGTTTGAGCAGGGCTTTCTTTGGCCGGCGGATGGTTGTCGCGTGATTATGGGGTATGTTGATTGGATTTCCAGAGCTCGTCTCATGGAATCCTATGTTTTCCCCAGAACCAACATGCCTGTGGGGACTCCAGTGGACTGGACTGTGCTGATGGAGGGCTGAGTAAAGTTGAATACGGATGGTGCAGTCACACCCGAGGTTGAATGGGCGTCGGCCGGAGGGTTACTTTGGGATCGATATGGGCAATGGTGCGGCGGATTCTAACAGCAGTTAGGCCGCAGCTCCCCCCTCACAGCAGAACTCCACGGGGTTCATTCCGGCCTCACGTTGGCGTGAAACCGGGGTTACCATCGCCTAGTCGTTGAGGTCGATTCAGTGAAGGTCATTAATATACTTTCATCTTCCCAACGTGTTCTGACTGAGGATTTTTTGTTGGTTGCAGGTATCCGGGGGCTATTATATCAGAACTGGGAGGTGGTTCTACGACATGTCGAGCGTGAGGGGAACCAGTGCGCAGATAGGTTGGCGGCTTGTGCCTTTTTCTTAGCTCCGGGCCTGCACATTCTTTGGGCGCCTCCGGTGGCCGTTCAGGAGCTTCTTCACCAAGACGCGTGCGGGGCTTTGTACTCCCGTCATATGTGATCACCTATTGTACTCTTTCCTTTGTAATTAAAAAAAACAAAAAACAAAAAACTTATTTTATCAATATCAATTGATTTACTTTAAAATCAACAGAGGTAATGCAAATTATTTCAGAAACTTTAAAGTTTTATTTTATTGTTCGTTAGACATTATTTTATAAATTCATAACATGACCCACCATCATAAACTATAAATTCACTAAAAATTACCCTTTGATCTTACTCGTTGATATATCAGAGTCTCTACATATTTTTTGTTTTTGGTTGTCCACGAGGTGTTTTAGGTGGATCTCAATTATGGAAAGACATCTTGAAGCAATCCATACTCAGACTAATCCCCGCTCCAGCCGGGTAAGTCTCTTAAAAAAACAAAACTTTGACCTTAAGTTTTAAATGACTGAATATATGAGAGAGATTAGAATCTACGACCTCACTTAAATCAACAGCGCCTCTTACCAATTCACCTGGACCTTAGGTTATCTCAACATAATAATTCCCTGAACCACAACAATCTGCTGTCAGTCCTCCGGGGAAATTCATTGTTTACATATATAGTACTCAATCATTGTATATGCTGTCATTTTCAAATAAATCTCGCAAAACATAATCTTGAAATCAAATGCAGTCCTGTATCTCTGAGATTGAAACAACCTCCACTTAAGTAATAAAAATTAATTCTCTGTCCTCTTCCATTCTGCACAGCTACTTTCATCTTGGTTTTGTCATTACGTGGTGATCGACAGAGAAAGGCCAGAGCCACAGTCCTATCATGGCACCAGCTTGGTTCACTAGATCATTAGCAACCATTGCCCGTAATTACTTGAAACGAAAGATTGGTTTCGTGGGACTTCTCAACCAAAGTGTCTGTACTTCTACGTTAAGTTATCAAGGTGGGGCTGAGAATATTGAAACCCCCCATCGTCGACCGGCTTCATGCAGTTATGTCGGATATTTCGCCGGCCACCGCCTCAAGTCTACTAAAGCTGCATGCCAATTTGATCAGCTCTATTCCAGCGATGATGGCACCAAAAATCAGGTCAGACTCTTGATACTGCCTCTTAATTATTCCAGTCATCAACGTACGTTGTGGGCTTTTAAGTTGTCGATGATGCGATCTTATTCTATATTTTTGAACTAAATCATTAGTTAAGTGCTACTTATTTTTACCATCATTTTGTTTTTTTTATCATGTTTTTTAATCATACAAAGGCTAGCCGCTTCATTAAGTAGGCTACTGATTTCTCAGTTGTGCTGTTCTAAATCAAGAGTGGAAAAGTCGGGAACTGGTATATCTTTTACTAGCATAAAGAATTTACCAATTAATCTTTTTTTGTTATATACAGCAAACATCACTTGAATTCATGTCTAAAAAGAGTTGGGTAAGACTCCTTAAGATTTATTGCCTTAAAACTAACAAATATTGCACGATAGCCGAGTTTGATCTGCTATATGATGCTGTTTTTGGTAACTAATGGTTAGTTGCGGACTCTGATTCCGTTTATGTGTCAGACCTCTATGCAACTTGTTACAGATAAACTCATCCCTATTTTCGCAGTACATGTTGCAGTACTTCATTGTGTTAAATGTCATGAAAAGGAGGCATATCATTGTCATATATACGTATGTGTCTTGGTTTTTATGTTCGTAGAAGTTGTGCATATGTATGTAGTCTTCAATTTCGTATATGAACATGTACTTTCAAGCTCTTTTCACCATCATCAAACAATTAGATGCTCCTTGCACCGACGACCATATATAGTGGGAATCTAAAATTTCCTGTAAAAGAATAAAGTAATAGCGCTTAAAAAACTTTTCATTAATATTTTTGTTGGTTTTATATCTAAAATATTGGGTAGCTTGGAGAAAAACTATTTTAAGGATTTAAATATAATATTTTATTAGAAAAAAAGTTGAAAGGTGGCGTGCCCACATTCTTCACGAGCAACAACAGAAGAAAACCAAACCACTATCTTTTGCCAGATAATATTTAATATCTGTCCGATCACTGAGCCCTTTCAGTAGCCTTCCAATCTGCCGGAGCATAATTGTTGGTCCCACTCTACCAGAGCAATAGAATAGAGTCCTCTACTATTAGACCAGTGTCCTGCCTAGCCAATTAAAATCTTGTCTACCCACTCACCGGATAGCCTAGCGGTAAAAAGGGGGAGAGGATTGTGAGAGATTGTAGGTTCGAATTTTGGGTGGAGCAGCTTCTATTTGAAATGATATAATCTCTCTAGTGGTGACGACCTATTTTTGATACAGGTACCTCTGATATTGACTAGGATCAGACCCGAATTTACCTATCTATGAGTCTGAGTGGGTGACTCATAGGTCACAGGTAGTCAGGCCAAGCCCAAACCCTGAGTTATATAAAAAAAATTAAAATTAAAATTAAAATCTTGTCCGTTGTCTGCCGCATTTCTTGTAATGGTCTTGTCTGTTGCAAATATCGAACATGTATTAATATTGGATTAGGTTCGATATGATATGATATTGATATTTATCAATATTAGATATCATTTTAAGTAATTTTTAAATTTATAAAATAATTTTAAATTTTTTAAAATTATAAAATAGTTTATTGTCACATTGTATATTTGTATTGTATATTTTATAAGTTTATATCGTCTTGTCTATAAAATTATAATAATGACAATTAATATAAAATAACAATAATTTACAAATATTTCATATATAAATAATAACCACAATTAATATGAAAAGACAATCATCATCGACAAATATAAAATTAAGAACAATACAAAGTATTTAAAATGTTACAATTTCAATTTTCATCATATAATAAATAATAATTGCATGAAAACATCCAATAAAAAGAACAATAAATTCTTGGAATCCAACTATGATTAAATCACGGGTGCAGCAGAAAACAAAAAGATTTTACAGATTCTAAGCAGATTCTGATAGTTAATTAACTTGAATAAAACAAAAATATGAATCATAAGAAATTGTACCTTATTCGAGTTCCCGTTAAAAATCTTTGGAAACTTTTCCCAATTTGTCAACCACAAGATGTTCAAACATCCAACCTCAGAAGGTATCTACATGACAATTTCTCAATACTCTTTTGAGTGAAAGAATAGAAATGTTAACTTCTTAACGTTCTTCCTATTAATAGAAAATCATTAGGATTTTAAATTTTATTAAAATTAAAATTTTATTAAAATTAATTTTAATTAAAATAAAATTTTAATTTTAATTAAAATATAATTCTAATTCTAATTCTAATTCTAATTAATTTAATTTTAATAAAATCAAATATCTTATATTTGATCTCTAAAGTTTCTCAAACTTTATAATTAAGTCTAACTCAATTAAATTGATTTTTCACAAATTGTTCTTTAATGTGTGACCCATTAGATTCCTAATATATTGACAATGATTATAAATTACAATTCTAATTTACAATTAAAATTACATAAATTAAAACTCCTTTTAATTTATCTTTAATTCTTCAATTAAATAATTTATAATCATAGGTCAAAATTGACGCCTAGTAATATATCATAACTACTCAAATATTAAGAATATCAAAGTGGTTTGACTTAACTTGTCAATGCATCGTTATGATGTATAATTTAATCTTTTCGTTATCCAATATTCTAATTGAAGCAGTATGAGTATAATGTCTACTTTTTAGTCAAATCATGTTCATTCTTACTAATTAGTAATTGATTTATAATTGAAATTTAAAAATGTCTTTTCAAATTTCAATTCACTCTAGCTAAAGTATTCCATAGATCTTTACTAATCAAGTACATTATCTTTAATTACTTTAGAGTGATAAATCTTTTATTGACTTACTCAACTATCTTCATATTGTTCATATTGCATCCAATTACTACTGACTGAATTATCCTATGACGGTTCATAAGTAACATCAAAACATAGTAATTCTCACACAAGATACCTTGATAATCTAAAGTCTAAGGATCAATTATACAACCATCATTATGAGAAAATCGATAGACACATAAGTAATACTCTATTTGGGAATCTTATGGTCGGGTCAGTTCAGTGACTTATTCTCTAATAATTACTCACACATTAGTTTAAGTATCTCCATACTTTAATTTATGAGATCAATTATTTTCTTCATAAGAACTAAACATAATATGTGCTAGTTTTACCATTTCAACAATATCACGTCTTGATGAAACTATAACTAAGAACATTTATGAATAATACGTAAATATAAATTGAATTTCACAATTATGATCTCATCATAATTTCAACTACACATTAATTATTCAAAGGATTTTATCTTTAGTATTAAAACATCCAATGTAATTAATACATAAAAATAAAGAATGTCTTTATTAATAATTTTGTCACTCAACTACAATCAAAGTAATTGGTTGTAGGGTATAAACCAACAATCTCTTATTTGCACTAAGCCAATCATTTATGTATCTCATACCATATCACCATATAATGATTATCACCATAAACAATTTCCATTTCCAACAATTTTGAAATTTGTAGTCAATACTCAATACTTTTAATAAACTTGTAACAATTATATAGTTAATACATTAATTATGTAATTTAAAATGTGTGACAAGCTAATAATTGAAAGTTAAACTATAGAATCGATCGATCTATTCTAAGTAAACTCTTACATCTTCACTTTCCTACCAATAACTCAAAAGTATAAGAAAGAGTTATTAAAAATTGTTTAATCATAATTAAAATGTGTTACTTAATACATATAACGTTTACTTTTTTGTAAACTTATAATTTTATTAGGCAACAAACAAAGTCAATGCTAATTATGTTTTACTAAAATTTTAGATTCTAACTTTTTTATTAAGTTTAAGTCTATTATTTTAAATGGTTTAAACTTTAAACTTCATAACTTAATTGCAAAAGTAATTATATTAAATATGTTGATCTCGCATAAATAAAGATGTAATGCAATTATCTTATAAACATAAGATAAGATATAAATGTAAATATGTCACATTGTTTAGCATGCCAATCTAAATTTTTTTATGTCAACTCTAAATTAGTAACATTATGTTTGTCCCACAGCAGCATATTGTATGATAAAAGATTGTAAAAAAAAAAACTTAGTGTATTGTTGACTAAATTCAATAACTGATGCTTTTTCCGTGGATGAAAGCAAACAACTTTAATGAATCAATTTTCGTTTTCTAGTTTCACAGTTCCACTCCACATCCACAATTCACACAACAAGCAACACAACAACAAATTAACAAATTCCATTTCCAATTCACAAAAAAACACCAATAATTCAATTTACAATTCACAAAATACACCAACAATTCTATTCACAATTCATAAAACTACATAAAGTCAAAAACTCACACCCAATTATTTTAGAATTCAACAACAATTTCAACAGGTCGAGTCGGGTCGAAAATAGATCTAAATCTATTTTAGATCTGACATGAAAGAGGAGATCCGAGGCTCCAAGAGTGGTGGGTGGGCTAGTGGGGTGTCGGTGATGATGGGCATCGGTAGGCATTGAGAGAGATAGTGAGATGTGTGAGAGAGAAATAAAAAAGTTGGGGAAGCCAAAAGGAGAGACCAGAGGGATGGAGGGTTGCCGGTGGTGGTCGTTGGTGGTGGAGCTGTGATGTCCCCGAAGAAGAGAGAGGGCCACTAGAGCGGGTGTCGGTGAGAGAGAGATAGTGACATGAGAGAAAAAAAAAAATTAGAGAAAGAAGAGGGTGTGGGAGTAGGATGGGAGGGGTTGTTTAAAAAATATATTTTTTTGCAACTTAATCCTGCAATTTTGGAAAATTTATAATGACAACAGATATTTTGAATACAATTTGTACCGATTGGTACTAAGCAAAAAAGACCAGTACTAACAGGTATTTACCATCGGTACAAACGCTCCTTTGCCTCGTATCATTTCTTGACCAGTATGGTATAGTATGTATGGCTTGGTATGAAAGGAAATTCAAAACCATTGTCTAGACAAGCTTTATTTGCTATTTAAATCCTCTATTTTAATCTTGTTTTGCGTCAAATACTACGTCATTTAATAGTAAAAATTACATTATATTGTGTGCTAAGCCTACAAAACGAAGTATTGAGCTCAGAATAAAGTTAGAATAGGATAATTAAAACAAAAGATTTGGTCCCCTTTATTAGCGACTTTTGGCCTTTTGTCATGATAGGACCACAGACTACATATGCTTCACGTGCAAAAGAGATTTGCCATCAGTAATGTTCTGAAATTTGGACCGGTCATCAAATCGGTAATTTTATTGATCACCGGTTTGACTGGTTTGATCGGTTCAACCATCAGTTTAACCGGGTGACGTAATAATTATGTAATAATTATATTTAATTATATATAATATTAAAAAAATTTAAAAAAAATAAAAAAATAAAAAAATAGTTGGACCGGTCCGACCGATCAATTGATCGGTTCAGACTGGGTCAATTTATAGCCAATTTTAAGGAATAAACCAGACCAGACCACCAACCGGTCAGATCGACCGATTCAGTCTGAGTTTAAAAACAGAGGCCATCAGCATTATCACGTAGTCACATTAAATCATGTTTCTTTTTTCTTTGAACTTATGCATAATTATGTTATAATTGGATGGTTTTTTAAAATATGTTCGCTTGAGGGCCAATTTGATAAAATCATTGGAATGTTAAGACACATTTGGAAAAGTCATTAGCATAAGGCATTTAATCGTAAACATTTAGATCTAAATGATAGGTAGAATAATATTATACATACCTAAAGAGGAAATACTATGAAATTGCTAAGAACAGTATAAAAATTACTTTTCATCATTAACAGTATAAAAATTACTTTTCATCATTTACATAATATATGAACAAATGCACTAAACTTATCAATTTAAGCATTGATGCAACTACTAAACTGCTTTGTATCGGAGTGGATCTCAGCTGCATGCCTATAAACTAAGGCCACCGAGTCGGAGAGACAGCTGAGATGTGAAGATGCAATCGTAAGCCATGGAAAACCGTGCTCGTTAAACCAGTGGCAATGCTAAAAAATCAACAGAACTAAAATATCCTCTTTGAAAGAACTCTTTACGAGGAACTTGCTTGTGGCAACATAGTTAAAATTCCACACTAGGGCATTCGAAAAACTGTGGAGACAAAGGCTGATATGTTCTGAATTTTTAAACCAATTCTTTCTCGGCATGCAGTGAAGACTGTTTTGAGAATTGAACGAATGAATTGTCAGAACCATTATAATTATATCACTTGTCAATTTATTTTATGTAAAATAATTTTTATTTATCAAACATATGTTTTCATAGCATTAAAATTCTAATTTAACGTTTTACTAATTAGATTACTGATAAGATATGATGGTCACTTTTATTAATATATGTGGCGGCCGGTTAGGTCTTGGATTTTCCTGGAGGGAAGGTAGCATATACAACTGAAATGAGATTTATAGCCGGGTCCAACGAAGACAGGGTCCCTTGTTACCGCCTCCTTGACGACAATGGAAATCTTATCGGTGGCAGTAATTTTAAGCAGGTATATAATCTATGTAGCGCTATCTAAGACCAAAAGCTGATATAACTTTTTCGTTGTATTATTTCTTGTTCTTTGTCTACAGCACTGCAAGTCCTGTTTCCAGGCACAATAACAGTGTTATATTAGTCTTGCAAGTTCTTTTATGACATTTGGCTTGAAATTTACAGGTGAGTGAGGAAGTTGCAGTAAAGATATATACTAATATGACCACCTTCCAAGTGATGGACGCTATCTTCTATGAAGCTCAGAGACAAGGAAGGATTTCCTTCTACCTCACCACAGCCGGCGAGGAAGCTATAGGCATAGCATCAGCAGCTGCTCTTAGCACAGAAGACGTTATTCTGCCTCAGGTTGCAATGGAAAAATCTTTACCAATTTCTAATTAACAAGCAGAAGTACTAGCTAGATAATACCAGTTTCCGGCTACCATGTGATAATTTCAAATGATTATATTTTTGGTTTGATCCTGATGAATCTCAGTACCGGGAGCCTGGCGTTTTATTATGGAGGGGTTTCACAATTCAAGACTTTGCGAACCAATTGTACGGTAACAACGGTGATAGCGGGAAAGGTCGGCAAATGCCAATGCATTATGGGTCTAATAAGCTCAATTATTTCACTGTTTCATCAACAATAGCGTAAGATATTTTATTGCGTTTGCCCACCAGTAACTACTAAATCTGCCTCGTTAAAATCTAGGATTTTGGTTGATTTCTCGTAATAAAGTCTGGAAATTAATTATTTGGTATGCGTAACCTCTGTCAGTACTCAGCTTCCTCAAGCTGCTGGTGTTGCCTATTCTCTTAAAATGGAGAAGAAGGACACTTGTGTGGCAACATATATTGGGGATGGTGGTACCAGTGAGGTAATATCAGAAAGAATTTATCTTTCTGGTACTTTTTTTTCTGTATCTTTATGCCTTGAAATTTTTGTTCTCTTAAAGGTTGTCATGGCAATGCTGCAGGGAGATTTCCATGCTGCTTTGAACTTTGCAGCGGTCATGGAAGCGCCGGTTGTGTTTATCTGTCGCAACAATGGCTGGGCAATTAGTACACATGTAACAGAGCAATTTCGAAGTAATACTTCCAAACCACGACAACCTTTGGTACCACAGTATAGGATACTATCCATCTTCACTGTGAAGAAGAAACTAGTGATGTAACTAACGAATTTTTGTAGCCTAAAACATACGTTTTATTCTTTGCCAGGTGATGGTGTTGTTGTCAAAGGTCATGCTTATGGAATCCAAGCCATAAGAGTAGATGGAAATGACGCTCTTGCAGTCTATAGTGCTATTCAAGCAGCTCGTGAAATTGCCATAACGGAGCACCGACCTATATTAGTTGAGGTAAATGAACTACTCTTGGCATTTTCCTACGAAAATCTATACCTTTTGGTTCTCTTGAATTTCATATTACAAACCTTATTTAGCCTTTAAGTGGCATATCAAGTGTGAAGCCGAAATTTTTATAAGTTAGTGTGCTACTTCCTCAGGCGCTTACTTACAGAGTGGGACATCACTCCACATCAGATGACTCTACCAAGTATCGATCCCTCGATGAGATCCAATACTGGAAAAATAGTCGAAACCCTGTTGATAGATTCAGGAAATGGATTGAAAGAAATGGCTGGTGGATTGAAAAAGAAGAATTGGAGCTTAGAAGCAACACCAGGAAGCAGGTGTGAATGTTAAAAAGTAGGTTATATATGCATGTCTCCTTTAACACCAAGTTCAACGTGCGAACTCATCCAATGCTTTTGTCAAAATTTCACTTCTGTATACAGGTGCTGCAGGCACTTCAAGTGGCAGAGAAGACAGATATGCCTCAACTCAAACATTTGTTTGCTGATGTCTATGATGTTCAACCTCCGAATCTCGTAGAGCAAGAGAAACAACTGAGAGAAACCGTCAATAGGCATCCGCAAGGGTACCCGTCCAACGTACCCGTGTAAATGGACCTACTTCGCAAAAAAGGATTGATGACTTCCGACAACACATTAACGAGAGCAGAGAAAAGAGGAAGGAAAATAGAATGCAACAAAAGTAGTTCGGACATGTTCTGTTGATGATCTTTTCCAATTAAACGTTGTAGTCGTAGAATGCTCTTCCTGACTTTTGAATTGGACACCTAGCTATTAAGGTCTCCCCGTGAACCAGGTGATAAGACGAAAAATACTTTGTAATTGAGGTGGCCATCTCTTCCATCTTTATCATAAATAACAATGTTTTAAAATTCGTACCGGTGATTGAATCAGAGAAATAACTGATTTAAGGATCAATAGTTCAATTGGAATTCAATCGTGGTCGAATCGGTGATTAAAAAGTAATAAATATAAAATTTTATTTTATATATTATATATAAGATATTTTTAAATATATTTTTAATTATTTATCTACTTGTAAACTTAACTTAAAATCCAAAATTCAACCTAAAAATTTCAAATATACAAGTTTTTTCAAAAAAAATTCACCAACACAACACAAAATAAAATAACAAAGCTGCTTACTAGTCATATTTCATCAAAAGGATTAAAAAAAGATCACTAATTATAATATTCATTTAAGTTGAGATCAAAATCAAATGCTCCTTCTTCATTGCCGATATAAGCATCTTCAACAAATTTCAAATTTGGTTATTCGGCAATTTCTTCATCACCTAATTTCATAATAAACAATATTAGACAAAATTACACTTGGAAATAATATATCTAATCTTTAATATTATATTACAAAGTAAATTAATAATAACCTTCATGTTGTTGTGGTACTTCATCAATTATTGGAATTGCATTTTCCTGATAAATAACATTTTCAATATCTTCCTCACCAAGCTTTGGGGATCCATCGTTTTCAATAATCCAAAAATCAAGTTTGTCTATAGATTCATAATCAATAGGATCATATCTCATCTTCTTGTTTGGCAACCTAAAACAAAACATTAATGGTAAGTTCCAATATAACTATGTTGAAAATCGCAAACAATAATAATAAGTTAATAACGTTTAACTAAAAGTAGAAAACGATAATACCGATTCTTCAAACGCAAGTTGTAAGTGACATAAACATGATCACATAGCCTTTGATGCTCCAAATTATTTCTCTTCTTTATGTGAATGCGTTAAAAAAAGCTCCAATTTCTCTCGCAACCAGAAGAGGAAGATGTTTGGCTAAGAATACGATAGCTAGCTTTTGCAATGTTGGAGCACTACCGCCATATAATCGCCACCATTCATCTACAAAAAATTTGAAATTATCAAACAACAAAATACTCATAGATAATAAACATTAAAAGTATTAAAGAATATAATTAAAAATTAAAAAGTATTATATTAGTATTAATATAATAGTTACCAGGGCATAAGGTGTTTAACTTTAACACCTTAAGAGCGCTTTCTCGATTAAAAGTTCCTTGACGATCACGATAAACTTGAATCTCTTGAATGCCTTTCGATAAGTCAGCACAAAAACTTTTTATATCAAGCATATCAAGAAGAGCAGATACAGTCCTATTCTTCTCACGCTAGCCTTCAGCATAAAAGAAAGTAGGATTCAAAAAATACACTACAGCATGAAGATTATGCTTTAAGTGCTTATCCCATCGAGCCTTGATGATATCGGTGTAAGGCTTATATAATTGTGGCTTTTGTTTAAAGATCTCCTTCACTACATTTTTTAATCCTAAGTATACCCTCATAAACATAATCCAAAGAGGTTTTTCATCCGCATCTACAATTCTCAACAATCGAATGATAGGAGCCACAGCTTTCACCATGATCAAGCAATCATTCCAAAACTTGCTATCTAACAAAATAGAACTAACAGGTTTTCCTGTTGCAGTCTTTTCCAATCTATGACTAGTAAAGTGCTTATTAATAACCAAAGCTTGTAAGTTATGCTTATGATCGTAAACACTTTTCAAAGTAATGAAAGTTGGCAAATCGAGTTACCCCTGGACGCACTATCTCTCTCTAACCTTCCCTTTTTCTTAGCCAAGATAAGAAGATTATATGATTATATACAAAAGAAGTTACCTTTGAAGCCTTTGAAACAAGTTCTACAACATAAGGCATATTACCAATATCCTTTAGAAGGAGATTCAAACAATGTGCAGCATAAGGTGAACAAAAAATATGCTCGTAGTATTCATGTACTAATTTCCCAGCTGCTACATATTTTGCTGCATTATCTGTCACTATATGAACAACATTATCTGCTTCAACCCACTCAATAACTTCAGAAAATAAGTTAAATAATGATCTCGCATCTTTTACCATATATGAAGCATCAATAGGTTTCACAAATGTTATGCCTGTAAAAAAATAAACAAAGTTTAAAAGCTTAACTTGTATAATAAGTTAATAACAAACAAATTTCATAATATTATACCTGCTGGACAACAAACTAGAAAGTTTATCAAAATTCTTTGTTTTTGATCACTCCACCCGTCTGCCATAATTGTACAACCTGTTTTAGCCCAATTTTCCCGATTTTTATCAACAAGTAGCTGACATTTTCTCTTACAATCTCTTAACAAATTAACCCTCAAATCATAATATGATGGACCTTTAATCCCAAGCCTAATAGTAGCAATTGCATCCAAAGCTTCTTGAAAGTAAGGAGACTGAATTGCATTGAAAGGAATACAATCATAAAAAATCCATCTAGCAATTGCAATATGTGCCTTGTGAATTGCTTCCTTACTAGATAACACACTTCTCAAACTTGGTTGAGACCCTAGAGTTGTCCTTGGAGGAAAATATGAATATCTTTCTATATCAACAGCTTTCCTTTTCTCATTGCGTTTACCAAGTGGTTGTCTCTTAGTTGAACATGTTTGTTGTAGTTCTTGAATTTCCTCTTGAGATTCAGGTTGATCACCATATGCTTCATTCAAATCCTCATTTCACTTCTTTTGTTGCACTTGCCTTAGTGACTTCAACATTTTTTGACGGACATTATAACTAACCTTTTTACAAGGACTTATTTGACCAGGCACAATAGCAAGATGTTGTTTCATCCTATTTACTCCACCTCCTCTAAAAACCAATGAGCAATGTAGACAAGTAAATATATTAGTAGCACCCTCTTTATGCAAAGAAAAAATGATCCCACGCAGGATCGGTTTTTCGACGATGTGGATTAATTGAGTTCGTTATGGATTGTTGTCCAGATGATTGTGTGTTGGGATTAGGAGTTCGAATCATTTGGAGAACTAATCTCATTAGGAATATCCATGTTTCTAAATTCTGAACTTCCTATAATGTTGATGTTTGCACTTTGCACATGGGAAAGGGACTCTGCAGTATGCACAACACAAGTTTGACAAGACTAGTTTAGTAGATAAAAAGAGTATAATAATAATGAAGACTCAAAAGTTAAGTCAAAAGAGAAATGAAAGATATTTTTAAGAATTATTAATCAAATTCATAGCTTGAATATAGAAATAGATGCAATAAAGTTTAGAGATGTTCTGGGGAAGCACAGTAAACAAAACAAAATAACTTGGGAAAAATTGAAGCAAAGTACGACCGTCCCTCTTAGATAAGCAACCTTGGAAGTTTTTGATCCATGAAAAGCTCCTTTGTAAGTCTAATAAAGCTAAGGTTTCTTAGAACAAAAAAACAAAAGCTAAGGTAACGGTGGGCCACGTCATTGATTATCCATGAAAAGCTCCTCTGTAAGTCTAATAAAGCTAAGGTTTCTTAGGAAAAAACAAAAGAAAAGCTAATGTAATGGTGGGCCACGTGATTGACTATTCTTTTATCAAGGAATTGGTTTAACAAGTACCGCAAAGTCCCATCCACTTTAACCTTTTGTTTTATACTGAATAAACTAATAATTTCACATAACCTTTAGTTCAATAGTTCCTCTGTTTTTTTACAATCTAAACAAGTCTAAAAAGTAAAGAAAGTAGAGCAAGAAGAGCGAAACTATGTGAACCAACCAACAGAAGCGTCTGACGACTTTGACCAGGAAGAGAAGCACTACCAGTCCCCACCTTGCAAGCTCCCAATTTCGCTACCTAAGAGATAGAGATAGATGTGAGAGAGAGACCTGATGAATAGAGCAAACAGCGGTAGTGGGTAAGATGAGGGTTGAGAGAGCGGCGACATCTTCCTTCTCAAGCGGTGATGTCTTTCTTTTTATTCTATTTTTAAGTTTTATTTGACAAACGTGAGAGAGAGACGTGAGGCAGAGTTATTTTACATGAACCAGGCAGTTTTCTCTTATATTGGTTCACAGGTTTTTACCGGTCCGACCGTAAAATAAACGGGCCAACCACTCACAAAAAATAAAAGTCAAATCAGACCATTTTATGATTTGGGTTATTGATTTTTTGGTCCGACTGGCCAGTTCGGTTCGATTTTTAAAACACTGATAAATAATACAAAAATAAATTTGGTTTTAAATTACCACTAATAATTAACTATTGAGTCTCCTGTGCAACTTTGCTTGCGAACTTTGATTCCAAGTACGACTAAGATTACCTACTTAAAATAGCTTATGAATTTAATACTAAAACCGATTACTAACAAGTTCAATCTTTTATGACCATCCTCATTAAAGAAAACAAAATATATTTTATTAACATTATTGTTAAGATATTTGGTATATTTCTTGTTATTTGGTTTTTGACATTGTTCGATGATTGGACATCTAAAATATTGTTGATGAGTTTAAAACTCAAACCAAAGTGAGATAGAATAAAATTTGCTATCTTGGAAAATTGGATAGAGTTAGAACTCTATTTAGAAAAGAACTCTTGTAGATTATGTGACTGTTTTTCGCAAAAGGTTTTTTTGTGTAATTCCTCTTTGATGCTGCAATTTTCTATTAATTAATTCGGTGAAGAACTTCATCTCATGAAGACTTCTCCTTGGTTAATCATGTAACATTTGTTTAATGGGTGAAGAACTTCATCTTAAGAAGACTTCTTAGAGCATAACGTGACCATTGAGTTGAAAAATATTCTGCAATGATTCCCTTTTGGTGTGAGTGTCGTGAGGTGCTTTTTGGTCTTGTGTTGTTGACGTTTTTGGGGTTGCAACTATGTTTTTGTTTTTGTTCTTGTATGATCAGCTAGGAAATTTTAATCTATCCTTTAACATCATTCAATTTACATTTGCTGGTTAAGTCTTTGGCTGTGTGTAACATTCCGTCCCCAAATGAAGGGTGAGGACCCGAAACTTGTACACAAGGAGAGACAAAGAAAATGCATTAGTTTTGCTCACGCATCTTATTAGCATACATGCATGTACATAATGATTACTAGCTCTTTAAGTGGTACATGCATTCATTGATTATTGCTAGGAGTTAAAGATAGGAAATGTGAATTGCTAAAATTTATGGGTAGAAGGTGTTGAAAGAGTGAAAATAATATGTTTGTGCTGCAAATTGGGATTTATTACTCAAGTTGTTGGACCCCGATTTTTGAGTAAAAATAAGAAATATTCAAAAGTGGATGAGTTGATTGAAATTAAGTTGAAAATCAAGAAATAAAGAGAGAAAGTGTGAAAAGATGAAAAATTGTGAAAAGTTTGACTTTTTGGCATTTGAGGGTTGACTTTTGATTAAGTAAAATTTGATAAAATGATCTACATGAAACTTGTAGATTATGTTAATAGCTTTTTGTAGCCATAAAGTTTGTAATTTTTCGATATCGGGAGTGAAAGTTATGATCAGTCAAAGTTTAGGTGTGATAGGGTTGACTTTTATTATGACTAAAACTTTGACTAGAAAATTGACCTAGTTAGAGGTTAATTTAGCCTTGAAGTTCTTCATGAAAGTTGAAGGATCTGATTTGATCTTAATTTTGATATAAAGTATGCAATTTTTTTAGATCAAGGAATAATAAGTTATGATTTTTACAAGTTTCTGTTATGGTTCCAGCATGAGTATTAGAGGACAGAACGTTTGAATGGAAAATTGACTTCCTTAGAAGTCAAATTGATTTTTCAGCCCTTTATGAAAGTTGAAGATTTTGTTTTGATCTTTACATTGATATAAAATAGGACATTTTTGGACCTTGAAGTTGAAAGATAGAAATTTTCAAAGTTGAGTATTTGTTTAGGGAGACATTAAATGGGGCAGTAACTTTGTTGGGAAATTTGAGCACTTTAGAGATGGAATTGATTTTTGAGTTCTTCATGGAAGTTGTAGAGCTTCCTTTTAGCTTTCTTTTGATACCAAGTTTGTAAAATTTGGACTTCTGAGTGAAAAGTTATGAAAATTTAAAGTTGAGACATCGGTTAAGAAGAAAGGGTCCAAGTCCACTCGAATGTCGCGGTCGTGCATACGCACGATCGCGACTCTACAGGTTCACCGGAATGTTGCGATCGTGCACGCGCATGATCACGACTCTGTTGGATCACCTGAATGTCGCGGTCGTGCACGCGCACGATCGCGACTTTCCCTATTTGTTTAAGAAAGGTAATTTTCTGAACATATTTCACTCTTTTGCTTCTAACTTTTTCGTCCGACATCCGATTGACATGATTCTTGAAGCGTTGGATCCCTAAGACAATTATCTACATCCTTATGGAAATTTGTAAAATTTTGAGCTTAAACTAAGGGTGATTAATTTAATCAAAATAAGTTGACTAATTTTCTAAACATGGTTTAGCATTTTGCAAAATTCAGGATCCGTGGAGATCCGATTGAGGTGATTCTTGTGGAAAAATAAAATTAAGATATGGGGCTACAAGTCATATGAAGAAAGTAAATTTCAATTTTACCCCCAAGATTCTCAATTTATGAATGGAAGTTCGGATTAGTGTGCAGTTTTTGGATTAGGAACATCTGCAAGTATTTTGAGCATAACTTTTGGTCTGGTAATCGAAATGATGTGATTCTTATTTTGGGTTAAACTAGAGACATAGGGCTACAATTATTATGAAGACATCAAGTTTCAATTTTGGGTTTAAGGATATCAATTTCTGGATGGAAATAATCGTGCTGGAAAATGATTTAGCATATGAACATATCTGAAATGTTTTGAGCATAACTTTTGATGTAGTGCTCCAAGTTGGATGATTTTTGTGACATTATGAAATTAAGACTCAGAGGAACATTTTTCTAGAAGGAAGTTTTGACAAATTCCTTCAAATTGATAGTGCGAATCAGATCTGAAAGTAAGCATGACTTAAAGTAAATGTTAGGGGCATTTTGGTCAATTAACCATCATTTAATGACATGGCTTTAAAAACACAAAGGGGCTGTCGTTTTTATTCATAGGAGAGCCGACCTTGACCAAAGGAAAGAGTGAAAAATAAAAAGAGAATGGGAGAGAGTCGGAGATGGCGATGGAGAAGAGAAAAAAGTAAGTTTGTTTTTTATTTTTATGAGTCTTAGAGCAAAATTTTGATATTGTTCCAAGAGAGAAAAAGATGGAGGAGCACAAGAGCTTTCTTTCAAGTCAAGAAAAGTCAGATTTCGGTGAAAAATGAGGTAAGGTCGAAAATTTAATGTGTAATTTTTAATAAGTTCTTGGTTTAGAAACATGTAAAAGGATATGAGTTTGTTAATTCCATGATTTATTTTGGGAGATTTGATGATAAATTGATTTAATTTTGGATTTATGTGAGTTAGAAATTATGCCTAATTTGTGATTTGAGGATTTTGTGAATTATTGGTTTAGAATTATAGATAATAGTATGGGTTTGTGGAATATGATATCAATTTTGAAAATTATGGGATTTATGATATTGAATTTGTGTAAATTGGTTTAGGCCAATTTTGAAAATTGTGGATTTTGAAAATTGGTGATGCGAGGAATTGATGTTTCCTAAGCTCAATTTGAGTAATTATGATTTTTATGATATTGAATTTGAGTGAATCGGTTTAGGTCAATTTTGGAATTTGGGGATTTTCAAAATTAATGATTTAGATAGCTTGATTATATGTGGAATAAGTATTTTCTAAGTTCAATTTTAAGGATTAAGTGATTTATAATGTTGAATTTGGTTAAATTGGTTTAGGACAATTTCAATTGGAAGAAAGAAAGAGGAATTGATCAAATTGGAGCTTGGAACAAGTTTCTGGCATGAAATTAAGGTGGGTAGCATATTTATATTTTGATTTGTAAGCTATGTATGAACTTTTGAAAATTAAAGAAAGCAAAAATTGGGTTTTGATAAATTATTGTTTTTGTAAATATTTGAAAAACAAATGGAATAATGTTTGAAATTATGATTTCTGAATGATTTTTGAAAATGCAAGATTGAGGAAATTTTTAGTTTTTGAATGATTTGACAAATTTGAAAAATGTGCTTTATGTAATTGTATACGGTTGATTTATGTTTTAAAGAAATAACTAGCATTCATTGTTCTGATTTTGATCTATACGTGATTAAATTGCTGAGTTGAGATTGAATATGTTTATTGATGTGATATGTGAATATGTGAGCCATGTGAATATGCGAATGTGTCTAGTATGACACAGTATGAAAAGTTTGAAAATCAAGATTTTTAAAAAATGCCTTGGGACAATTCGAATTTCGTTTTCGATTATGTGTTTAAGTGGGTTTGGTTAGGTCCCTTCTGTGAGTCAGTGCACTGTCTCTATTTGCTTATAGCCTTCTCCCGACTGCCCGCTAGTGGCATGGAGCTCCGATTTCGGACTCCCTTCACGGCTATAACTGGACCGCTTATGCGAAAGTGTAATACGCTCTGCTCACATTTGTCTGGGACCGCTATGGAATGTAAAAGACGCTCGCTTTCGGATCGAACCAGACCATTTTGATATGTTACGAGTTTTTGATTTGTTTCTGTGTGCTGCATTCATGTTTAAAATTGAGAAATGAAAAAGTGAGATTTATATGAAAAGTTTGAAAAAAATTGAAAGGTTTGAGGAAACTGTTTGAAAAGTTACAAAGTTTGAAAAATTAGTCCTTTTGGCAAAAAGCTTATGAAAAATGATTTTTGCTTATTTGTCAATTTATAAATGTGTTATCCACTGAGCCGTCGAGTTCACCCCCCTTTCATCCCCATCTCCAGGTTTCGAGCAGGAGATCGGATGAAAGAATGTGAAGACGTTTGGTCTAATTTTGCATCGTCTGTATTGTTATGTGAATTGAGATTTGGATATTAATATTGTTTATGGCTTGAATTGCCGTTAAGTAAGTGATTATGATGTATTTCGAGCATGTATTTCAGAATGTATAAGGATTACGAATTAATGTATGAGAGTATGAAATTGTATATGAAATTGTGTATGAGTTTGGGAATGAGATTGAATTATGAGACTAGTAGATTGAATTACAATTATGAAAGTGTTTTAGAATTAGGTTTGCGTTTGTGTATGCTGAGATCCCGGACGGAGGGTCCGATGGATTTTGATGTTTGTATGTTTGATTGAAAATTTTAGAAGTGTATTTTACCATTTACAGGTTTTGGGTTAGGTCAAAGGCAGCCGTTATGTTGCCGAAATTTTAGAAAAAGAAACAATAAAAGTTGATTAAAATGATGATTTAGGTGATATGTATGATTGTTGAGTTTTAGATTTATGAATGAATTTCCTATGGGAAATTATATGGATGTGATTGGTATAAGAAAGAATGGAAAAGAAAAAGAAAAAGAAAAAAAATTTATACCGGATTTCGGATATGTCTTAGTCTAGGTTTCCAACGCAATTGTGTTTCTCTGTTCTTTGTTTTCGGATGTCGGATCCGCTTTGTTAAGTTTTTGTTTTGCTTTCGTATATTCGATTTGTTTTGATGCGATACCTTTCCGTTTCGATTATTTGATTTGCTTCCACTTTCTTTTTATTTTGTTTCCGTATTTTGAGATTCGATTCCGCTTCGTTTTTCATTTCGCTTTATCGATTGTTTTGTGTTCTGATTCAAAATTTCGATGCGAAATTTCCGTTTCCATTTGCTTTCGTTTCCTTCGCTTTTCGTTTTTCGGTTAGGATCCGGTCTCCGGATCGGGTGCCAACACAAGTAAATGTCTTGATAAATTTGTGGTTAAATTCTCGGTTAAATGGGATGGTTATTGGTGTGGTATTGATGCTTGCATGAAAGGAGTAGGGTTGTGGTTGAAATATGGAAAAATGAAACTTGTGCATGTTTCAGGTATTTGTTTATAACTTTCGATGTGGTTATGCTATTGAGTTGAGGTTTGATTTAAATTAAACTTGAGAAGTATGGCTAAAATTCCTATGAAGGAAGTTCTGCCCAATTATGGCTTGAAGAGCTTTGAATTTTGCTGGAAAGTTGAGATGTGTGTGCTGGATGAATAGTATCCAGATTTTGTTTCCATTATTGACGACCTGAAACTTTAAGAATTTTTCTAGGATAAAGGAGACAGATTTTGTGAAATTGGTATTACTGAAAGTTGAAGATTTATGTGTTATCTTTCTAATGCCACTGAGTATGATATTTTTCGATGTGTAGATCGCAAGTTATGGTCTGATAATGTTTAGGTGGTAATTCAGCCCAAATTGTGTTTTAGTATGCAAATGCTCTAAGGGCATAGGTTTTGTGCTTTTGTGTTCTGATATTTATTTGGGATTGTTAAGGGTGAAATTGACTCAAATGACATTCTGGAAAGTTGTAGAGGATTGTTGTAGCTTTCTAATGAGGTATTTTATGAGAATTTTGGATGTGAGAATTGTAAGATATACATTCGGAAAGTTTTGTTATGGTTTAGGTTACATGTTGATTTCATAAACCCTAACAGGATAGCCACATTCATGAGAGGATTTGACCTAGTTTGAATTGGAATTTGCTGTGAGGTCCTTCTTGAGAATTGTAGTATATTGTATGAGCTTTGTATTGATATTTGGTATGAGATTTTTTGCCAAGGAGATATGGAGTTATGAATTTTGAAAGATTGGGTTTCTGTTGAGAATAAATTGGGTAGGCTGAACCTTTGTTTGTGAATTTGATTTGGTTAGAGATAAAATTGGCTTCTAAGTTTTTCAAGAAAGATGTAGCATTTGTTTTTCTCTTTTGATTGATATAAAATTTGAAATTTTTAGCTAAGGGGATGAAAAGTTATGATTTTTGGAAGTTCTGATGTTGTTTAGTGTGAAGTTGATCGATCAGTCACTTTGAGGAACTTTTTGACCTTTGTAGAGACCGAAATTGTTGTTAATCCTTTATGAAAATCGTAGATCGGCCTTTTATCTTTCCAACGGTACCAAGTTTGTAAAATTTGGAGTTCGGAGTCAAAAGTTATAAGCGCTAGAAGTTGGAAGGTCGATCAGGCTGGCCGATCGGCCAGCCCGAGCACTCGTCGTATAAGCGCTCAACCAATAACGCTTCGGCGAGCGAAGGCCAGCCGCATGCTGCTCGGCCAATTTTTGTTGATGTTTCGACCGACCGACCGACCGACCTCCCTTCACTCTTTTGAGCATAACTTCTTCGTCCGACCTCCGATTGACCCAATTTTTAAAGCGTTGGATTTCTAAGACATTTTTCTATCTTTTTATATCAAATAGATCAGTTTTGACATTAAATGAAGAAAGATCGACCCGATTAAAGTGAGCTGACCTGTGGAAAAAATCTAAACATCCTTTGGTATTTTGGAGATATCTTGATCTATAGGGCTCGGATCGATCTGATTCTTCTTGAAAATTAAACTAGAGAAATGGATATACAATTTATCTGAAGGAGCCGATCGACAATTTAGCCTCTAAGATGTTCAACTTCTGGAGTGAAGTTACATGTAGTGTTCAGTCTCGGCTTTGTAATGGTCTGAATAGACTTCAGTATTTTGGAGATATTTTAAGCTATAGAGCTCCAATAGATCGGATTCTTGTTTCAAATGAAACTAGAGACATAGATATACAAGTTATATGAAGGAGCCGATTGACAATTTAGCCTCTAAGATGTTCAACTTCTGGAGTGAAGTTACGTGTAATGTTCAGTCTTGGCTTTGTAATGGTCTGAACAGACTTCGGTATTTTGGAGATATTTTGAGCTATAGAGCTCCAATAGATTGGATTATTGTTTCAAATGAAACTAGAGACATAGATCTACAAGTTATATTAAGGAGCCGATCAACAATTTAGCCTCTAAGATGTTCAACTTCTGGAGTGAAGTTACGTGCAATGTTCAGTCTTGATTTAGTTTTGGCCCAAACGAAATATCTAACAGACTTCAGTATTTTTGAGATATTTTGAGATATAGAGCTTTGATCGATTTGATTCTTGAAGCGATGGATTCGTAAGACATAGAGGAACATCTCTCTAGAAGAAAGTTTTATCAAATTGTTTTATTTACCTGATAGAAATAAGGGGCCAAGATGTCGGTTTTAAGGCAAAAAGGAAGGGCATTTTTGGACCATCACTTAAAGGGTTAAGTTTATAGGCTTAAATGGAGGGGCATATGGGTCATTCCTCATTCATTAAATGACATGGCACTATAAAAGCAAGTGGACTGTGCAAAACAAAAAAGAAAGAATAGAAGAAAAGAGAAGAGTCGAGAGCCTTCGAATGGGAGAAGAAGAAAGAAGAAAGAGTAAACTAGGTATTGATTTTTCTAAGCCCTTCAAGAGGGATTTTCATGGTGCTCAAGAAGAGAAAAACGTGGAGGATGATGAGAGCTTCCATCCAAGCCAAGAAATTCATTGAAGGGTGAAAGATCAAGGTAAGATTGAGATTGTTGATTTGTTAAATTTTGAAGGGGTTTGGTTCATATGGCTTAAGATTGGTATAGGGTTATGTTTCCTAAGCTCAATTTTAGTGTTTATGCAGTATGTGATGTTAAATTTGGGTAATTGTGGCTTAGGAAATTTTAACTTGGATGAAGGAAAGAAATAATGAAGAAATTGATGCTTTGGATAAGATTCAAGCATGGATATGAGGTGAGTGACCTAGACGGTTCCTCAGTTATTATGTGCTTAAAATTTTGCCTTTATAAAACTGTGGTGAATAATGGTGGGTTAGTGAATTTCGTTTGATTATGGATTCCAGATAGAAAGTCCGATGAAATGGGAGAATATGACATCGAAGTGTGAATTGTCTGTGAATTTGAACCCTCCATGTTTGAAATGTGCATAAATAGGATTGTGATTAAAATGTGATTGTGAACTATTTGGGATTGATTGTGATTGAAATACTGTATTTTTTTGACATATGTATTCCATGCATGAGTGCAAAATCAGATAATGGTAGTTGTGATCGGAGTAGCCATCGAGAGCTAAAAGCTCACCGTACTTGGGCCTCGAGCCCACAGTGATTTCAGAGCCTCAGGCTCAACGATTAATGCGCCCATATTGGGACAGTTTGAGCGCTCGATCACAACACCGAAATAAAAGAGAAAAGTGTCACATACGCATTCTATATGCATTTGAGTGAATAATTTGATTTGGTGAAAGGCAAAAAAAAAATGCCTTATACTTATTTAATTGACAAATGTGTATTTGGATATGAACGAAACTATGAAATGCTCCACTTCAAGGGTGGAATGTCGAACTAAAGTCCGATGATATGAGAAGTTATTGAAAGGGATAGAAAATTGTGGGTGATACATTGTGACATATGCATTACATATATGAATGCATGATCAGATAATGGCCGTTGTGACTAGAGTAGCCACCGATTAGAGCTACAAGCTCAACGATTAATGAGCCCTATATGGGACAGCTATCAATGAGCCCTACATGAGACAGTTATCAATGAGCCCTACATGGGACAGTTATCAATGAGCCCTACATGGGACAGTTACCAATGAGCCCTATATGAGACAGTTCAGGCACTCGGTCACAACAGAGTAACAATTGGAAAGTGAGTCTTATATACACTGAGTATGCATAACATAAATGATTAAATGATATTGAATATGAAATAACTGACAAAGTTTATGTGATTCAATATGGTTGTTAATGAAATGATATGAACATGGAAAATATTGTGATATAGGAAATAAAGTGAGATTGGTTCAGTGATTGAATGTGAAATGATATGAACATGTGCGATATTGGAAAAATGTGTAATGAAATGTGATTTATGAGATATATGTGTCTTATGTAATATGTGATGAGTGAGCCATCGATGATGGTCACTCATTGTGTTGAGACCCGATCCGGGAACCGGATCCCAACCGAATAAACTTAACACTTTCACTCTATGCTTTGATACCATAAATGTTGGGACCCGATCCGGGAACCGGATCCCAACCGAATAACTTAACAAAAAGAACGAATGACGGAATCAATGGAAACGGAAGCGAAAGGAGACAGAAATTTCGGATCGAAATTGCGAAATGCGAAGTTTAACAAACCGAAGTAATAAGCGGAAGCAAATGCAAGTGAAGCAAATACTAATCGAATCAAACGTACAGATTCAATCGAATATAATAAAGCGGATCGAATCGAATGCAAAACGAATTCGGATAGAAAACAAAGTGAGCAAACAAATCAATGTAAAACACTTTCCGACATCCGTGCATAAGCAAAGAACAGGAAACAGAATCGCGTTGGGAATTCTAAGACGTTCCAAAATCCGTTATGATTTTTTTTTTCTTTTCTTATTCTCATTCCTTATTCATTTCTTCTCTTACTCAAACTCATTTAACACATAACCATGCATCCAAATTCCAAAATTACACTTTTATTCCAAATCTTATCGAAAATTCTAAAAGATAACTACCGCCTTTATCCTAACTCCAAAAATTCTCGCAAAGCGTAATACACTTCTATAATCTCAACAGACTCGTAATCATCGGACACTCCCGTCAGGAATCCCAACACCAGCAGAAACACAAACCTAAAACTAATACTTCCATAATTCTCAAATCAATAAATACCAAATTCATAATTCAACTCATTTCCAAATTCATACATATATATTCCCAAATCAACCATACAATATAGATTCCCAAACTATTCATAATTTCATATACAAATTTCTCATTCATTCACAATACTCAACTTTATACACAAATACATTTTTCCAAACTTATCTAAAGCCATAAACATATTCATACACAAGATCCAAATTTCTCAAAACCAACGATTCAAATGTCGAAATCGACGCCTTGACATACGTCTTCACATTCTTTCATCCGATCTCCGTCAAACCCGAGATGGGGATGAAAGGGGGGTGAGCTCGAAAGCTCGTGGATAACACATTTATAAATCGATAAATAAGCGGAAATCATTTTCATAAGCTTTTTGCCAAAAGGGCTAATTTTCAAACTTTATAATTTTCAAACAATTTCTTCAAACACTTTTTCATATTTTCAAACTTTTCAACTTTCAAATATGTCTCTCAAACTCTTTCCAATTTTCCCAAACTTCTCATAAAATATCATTTTCTCATTTTCAAAATTCTCAATTCTTCATAAATATGAATGCAACATAATTTCAATTTTCATTTCTCACTTTATAAACAAGAATGCGTAACACGTAAACAAAACAAAACACATAACATATCGTAATGGTCCTGCTAGGTCCAACGGAACGATCGCACATTCGCAAGATAATGTCCTGCGGCAACAGAATAGAACGCATTACACTTTCCCGCATTGCGGTCCAAGTAGCCGTGAAGGAGTCCGAATCGACTCCGTACACTAATGGGCGACTGGAGAAGGCTATACACATAGAGACAAATACGACTCACCAAGGACCTACCAAACCCACATAACACATTCACAAGCGAAAATCAAATTGCTCAAGGCACAAATTTCAAATCTTGATATTTTTCACACACGTGTCCTCACGTACATATTTTCATTCATAAATTCACAATCTTCAAGCAATACAATACACCTAACACATTCTCAAAAAGTCAATAATGCACAACCATAGCAATTATTAAAACTTCATATATAATGATGCAAATTTTATTCAAAACTCATTTGGGACTCGAATGCCAAACGATAACAAACTTTTATTTTCAAATATTTACAAAAACCTTAATTCATCAAAATCCAAATTTTACTTTCTTTAATTTTTCAAAGGTCGAGATTGCTTACAAATCAAAATATAAATATGCTACCCACCTCAATTATTGCCGAAACTTGATTTCAAGCTCCAATTGATCCTCGCTCTCTCTTCCAAAATACCAAAACCTAAACCATAATCATCCAAATTTCACATCAGAAAATACTTAATTTTCACAATCAACTTAGGAATTCACCAATTCCATTTACATTCAAGCTATTTCAATCTCCAAATTTTGAAAATCCCCAATTTTCAAAATTGGCCTAAACCAAGACACTCGAATTCAATCTCATAAAACATAATTTCTTCAAAATTAATCTCGCAATTCCTCAATTCACATTAATTCCAAACTATTTAAATCCTCAATTTCAAAAATCCCCAAATCTTAAAATTGGTCTAAACCAATTTATCCCAATTCAATACCATAAAATACCAATTCTTCAAAATTGATTTCATATATCATCAATTCATCATATTTCCTATAATTCTACACCAAAATATCTCAAAATTCTTCATCATAAAATTTAACCTAAACCTTACTCAATTTTTCATCCAAAATTAAACCCAACCTAAAGCATATATTTCAAAATTAATTCCACAATCCATAAACCCATCTCATATGTCATAATTCTAAACCGAAAATTAATCAAAATCTCAAAGTAGAACAATTTCTCTTACCTCTTTTCTCCTCCAAATTCGAATTTTCTTGGCTCATGAAGAAGCTCTTATGCTCCTCTATCTTTTTCTCTCTTGGAACCATCCCAAAATCCTTAAGAAACAAGTAGAAAAAATCAAAAATCTCTTTCTCTCTCATCTTTTCCTCCATCACCCGAAACTTCCACTCTCTTCTTCTTCTTTCTTATTTCTCTTTCTCTCTTCTGTAATTCCAGCCACTTCATCGTTTTTAATAGCTCAAAACGACAATCATTAATGAGTTTCATTAATTGAAGGTCAAATGACCAATTTGCCCTTCATTCAAAACTTAAAGTTACACTTACTTGCGGTTTAATTCGCACTATTAAATTGAAGGAATTTGTCAAAACTTCCTTCTCGAGAAATGTTCCTCTCACTCATACGAATCCAACGCCACTGACCGCGCTCAATTCCGAGCACCACATCAAAAGTTACGCATGTAAATAAAGGCGGAAAATCCATATTCTAACACATTTCTTATGTACGATTATTTCCGTCCAAAATTTCACATTCTTAATCCCAGAATTGAAACTCAATGTCTTCATAACAATTGTAGCCTTATGTCTCTAGTTTAATTCAAAACAAGAATCGTCTCATTTCGATTCCCAGATCAAAAGTTATACTCAAATTACTCTCAGGTGTTCCTAATCCAAAATTTCACCCTAATCCGAACTTAAATTCAAAATTAAAAGTCCTAAGGGCAAAATTGACATTTCATGTCTTCATATGATTTGTAGCCCTTGTCTTATCTTTATTTCGCCTCAAGAATCGCTTCAATCGGATCTCTACAGATCCCGAATTTCACAAAACACTGAATCATGCTCGAAAATTTCCCGACTCACTTTGATTAAATTAATCACCATTAATTTAATCTCAAAAGTTCACAAATTTCTTATAAAATGAAATTCAATGTCTTAGGAATCCAACGCAAAAGAATCAACTCAATCGGATGTCGGACGGAAAAGATATAAGCAAAATAGTGAGCAAAGGTCGGATTAAAACAAAGAAATCAAAAATTTGAAACAAAACGGCTGTCAGATGCAGACGGACGCCCTAACTCATGAGGGCGAGGCGCCGTCATGAGGGCGAGACGCCCGCTCGCTAGGGGAGGCGTCGCCTAGCGAGGCGACAGCTCATGAGGGCGAGCCTTGCCTCGCGAGGCGAAGAACGCCCGCCTCGCCAGGCGAGGCGCCGCCTAATGAGGGTGCAGATGGCGCCCGCCTCGCCAGGCAGGCGTCGCCTAGCGAGGAGCGCCAGGCGCCCGCCTCGCTAGGGCGAGCCGTCGCCTAGCGAGGCACTAAACCTTTTCCTTTTTTTTTTTTTTTCCTCTAAACTTCCAAAATTCATAACTTTTAATCCCGAACTCCGATTTTGACAAACTTAGTCTCTATAGAAAGCTTAAAGAAAGCTCTAAATCTTCCAAGAAGAACATAAACTCAATTCGACTCCTACGGAATCCATTTTCCGTCAAAGATACTATTCTCGATACACGCTTGCAAAAATCATAACTTAATTTTCCGAGATCGAAAAATTGCATACTTTATATCGAAATAAAGATCAAAACAAATCCTTCAATTTTCATGAAGAACATCAAAGCTCAATTAACCTCTAACTCGGTTAATTTCTCAGTCAAAGTTCCAACCAATATAAAAGTCAAACCCGATCAAACATAAACTTTGACTGATCATAACTTTCACTCCCGATATCGAAAAATTACAAACTTTATGTCCACAAAAATCTCTTAACATAATCTACAAGTTTCCAGAAGATCATTTTATCAAATTTTGCCTCAAACAAAAGTCAACCTTCAAAGGCCAGAAAGTCAACTATTACACAATTTTTCATATTTTCATACTTTCTCTCTTTATTTCATGATCTTCAACTTAATTTCAATCAACTCATCCACTTGATCATAGTCAAATTGTCACTCAAGGTTCGGGGTCCAACATTTCTCCCCCTCTTAAAAGAATTTCGTCCTCGAAATTCATATTTACTTAAACTCCAAGTAACTCATTCTTGCATAAATTTCTTTCTAAACAATGATCATCAAGCACTTTCTTACTAATTTCTTTCCAAAAGTCATAATCAATGTCTTTTTCATCACATTTACTCTTCATACATATTCTCAATCTCTTCAAAATTTTTCACTTCCTTAAATCATATATCACTCATATCATATCAAAACACTATATCTATAACTCATTATTTCTTTAAATATGGACACAGGTCAATGGTCCATTTCTTAAGGAACCCTAATATGGTTCAATCATCATTATGTCATCATTCTTTCATCTATATCAATTCATCACAATTTCTCAAGAAGTTCTAATCTTAATTTCCTCAACACATTCCGAAAGTCAAACATATTCTGACCACTCAAATCAAACCAATCACTTGAATTCAGCAAATAGTCATGCACATCAATTTTCAAATTCCTAAAGGCAATCATACTTCTTTCATCAAAATCAAATGATCACCTAGCACACTCTCACAAATTCACTCTTATCTTTACAAACTCGTATCAATTCCTTATTCATATTCATACGCCCAAGTAAGATCATATTACTGGGCTCTGATACCATAAATGTTGAGACCCGATCCGGGAACCGGATCCCAACCGAATAAACTTAACACTTTCACTCTATGCTTTGATACCATAAATGTTGGGACCCGATCCGGGAACCGGATCCCAACCGAATAACTTAACAAAAAGAACGAATGACGGAATCAATGGAAACTAGGCGAAGGAGATGAAATTTTGATCGAAATTATAAATGCGAAGCGAACAAACCGAAAGAAAAGCGAAGCGGAAACAAATGCAAGCGGAAGCAAATACTAATCGAATCAAACGAACAGATTCAATCGAATATAGCGAAAGCGGGATCGAATCGAATGCAAAACGAATTCGGATAGAAAACAAAGTGAGCAAACAAATCAATGTAAAACACTTTCCGACATCCGTGCATAAGCAAAGAACAGGAAACAGAATCGCGTTGGGAATTCTAAGACGTTCCAAAATCCGTTATGATTTTTTTTTCTTTTCTTATTCTCATTCCTTATTCATTTCTTCTCTTACTCAAACTCATTTAACACATAACCATGCATCCAAATTTCAAAATTACACTTTTATTCCAAATCTTATCGAAAATTCGGCAGCATAACGGCTGCCTTTATCCTAACCCAAAAATTCCTGCAAAGGCAGAATACACTTCTATAATCTCAACAGACCTCAGAATCATCGGACACTCCCGTCCTAATCCCAACACCAGCAGTAAACACAAACCTAAAACTAATACTTCCATAATTCTCAAATCAATAAATACCAAATTCATAATTCAACTCATTTCCAAATTCATACATATATATTCCCAAATCAACCATACAATATAGATTCCCAAACTATTCATAATTTCATATACAAATTTCTCATTCATTCACAATACTCAACTTTATACACAAATACATTTTTCCAAACTTATCTAAAGCCATAAACATATTCATACACAAGATCCAAATTTCTCAAAACCAACGATTCAAATGTCGAACCGACGCCTTGACATACGTTTCACATTCTTTCATCCGATCTCCGCTCAAACCCGAGATGGGGATGAAAGGGGGGTGAGCTCGAAAGCTCGTGGATAACACATTTATAAATCGATAAATAAGCGGAAATCATTTTTCATAAGCTTTTTGCCAAAAGGGCTAATTTTTCAAACTTTATAATTTTTCAAACAATTTCTTCAAACACTTTTTCATATTTTCAAACTTTTCAACTTTCAAATATGTCTCTCAAACTCTTTCCAATTTTCCCAAACTTCTCATAAAATATCATTTTCTCATTTTTCAAAATTCTCAATTCTTCATAAATATGAATGCAACATAATTTCAATTTTCATTTCTCACTTTATAAACAAGAATGCGTAATACGTAAACAAAACAAAACACATAACATATCGTAATGGTCCGCTAGTCCAACGGAACGATCGCACATTCTCGCATAATGTCCTGCAGATCAGAATAGAACGCATTACACTTTCCGCATTGCGGTCCATTATAGCCGTGAAGGAGTCCAAACGAGACTCCGTACACTAATGCGGGCAAACTGGAGAAGGCTATACACATAGAGACAAATACGACTCACCAAGTGGACCTACCAAACCCACATAACACATTCAAGTTTAAAATCAAATTGCCCAAGGCACAAATTTCAAATCTTGATATTTTTCACACACGTGTCCTCACGGATATATTTTCATTCATAAATTCACAATCTTCAAGCAATACAATACACCTAACACATTCTCAAAAGTCAATAATGCACAACCATAGCAATTATTAAAACTTCATATATAATGATGCAAATTTTATTCAAAACTCATTTGGGACTCAGAATGCCAAACGATAACAAACTTTTATTTTCAAATATTTACAAAAACCTTAATTCATCAAAATCCAAATTTTACTTTCTTTAATTTTTCAAAGGTCGAGATTGCTTACAAATCAAAATATAAATATGCTACCCACCTCTAATTATTGCGGAAACTTGATTTCAAGCTCCAATTGATCCTTGCTTTTCTCTCTTCCAAAATACCAAAACCTAAACCATAATCATCCAAATTTCACATCGAAAATACTTAATTTTCACAATCAACTTAGGAATTCACCAATTCCATTTACATTCAAGTTATTTCAATCTCCAAATTTTGAAAATCCCAATTTTCAAAATTGGCCTAAACCAAGACACTCAATTCAATCTCATAAAACATAATTTCTTCAAAATTAATCTCGCAATTCCTCAATTCACATTAATTCCAAACTATTTAAATCCTCAATTTCAAAATCCCTAAATCTTAAAATTGGTCTAAACCAATTTATCCCAATTCAATACCATAAAATACCAATTCTTCAAAATTGATTTCATATATCATCAATTCATCATATTTCCTATAATTCTACACCAAAATATCTCAAAATTCTTCATCATAAAATTTAACCTAAACCTTACTCAATTTTTCATCCAAAATTAAACCCAACCTAAAGCATATATTTCAAAATTAATTCCACAATCCATAAACCCATCTCATATGTCATAATTCTAAACCGAAAATTAATCAAAATCTCAAAGTAGAACAATTTCTCTTACCTCTTTTCTCCTCCAAATTCGAATTTTCTTGGCTCATGAAGAAGCTCTTATGCTCCTCTATCTTTTTCTCTCTTGGAACCATCCCAAAATCCTTAAGAAACAAGTAGAAAAAATCAAAAATCTCTTTCTCTCTCATCTTTTCCTCCATCACCCGAAACTTCCACTCTCTTCTTCTTCTTTCTTATTTCTCTTTCTCTCTTCTGTAATTCCAGCCACTTCATCGTTTTTAATAGCTCAAAACGACAATCATTAATGAGTTTCATTAATTGAAGGTCAAATGACCAATTTGCCCTTCATTCAAAACTTAAAGTTACACTTACTTGCGGTTTAATTCGCACTATTAAATTGAAGGAATTTGTCAAAACTTCCTTCTCGAGAAATGTTCCTCTCACTCATACGAATCCAACGCCACTGACCGCGCCAATTCCGAGCACCACATCAAAAGTTACGTGTAAATAAAGGCGGAAAAATCCATATTCTAACACATTTCTTATGTACGATTATTTCCGTCCAAAATTTCACATTCTTAATCCCAGAATTGAAACTCAATGTCTTCATAACAATTGTAGCCTTATGTCTCTAGTTTAATTCAAAACAAGAATCGTCTCATTTCGATTCCCAGATCAAAAGTTATACTCAAATTACTCTCAGGTGTTCCTAATCCAAAATTTCACCCTAATCCGAACTTAAATTCAAAATTAAAAGTCCTAAGGGAAAATTGACATTTCATGTCTTCATATGATTTGTAGCCCTTGTCTTATCTTTATTTCGCCTCAAGAATCGCTTCAATCGGATCTCTATAGATCCCGAATTTCACAAAACACTGAATCATGCTCGAAAATTTCCCGACTCACTTTGATTAAATTAATCACCATTAATTTAATCTCAAAAGTTCACAAATTTCTTATAAAATGAAATTCAATGTCTTAGGAATCCAACGCAAAAAGAATCAACTCAATCGGATGTCGGACGGAAAAGATATAAGCAAAATAGTGAGCAAAGGTCGGATTAAAAAACAAAGAAATCAAAAATTTCAGAAACAAAATCTGTCAGATGCAGACGGACGCCTAACTCATGAGGGCGAGGCGCCGTCATGAGGGCGAGACGCCGCCGCTAGGGCGAGGCGTCGCCTAGCGAGAAGACACTCAGCGAGGGCGAGCCTTGCCTCGCGAGGGCGAAGCACGCCCGCCTCGCCAGGCGAGGCGTCGCCTAGCGAGGCGCCAGATGGGCGCTCGCCTCGCCAGGCGAGGCGTCGCCTAGCGAGGGCGATGGGCGCCGCCTCGCTAGGGCGAGAGTCGCCTAGCGAGGGCGCTAAACCTTTTCCCTTTTTTTTTTTTTTCCTCTAAACTTCCAAAATTCATAACTTTTAATCCCTAACTCCGATTTTGACAAACTTAGTCTCTATAGAAAGCTTAAAGAAAGCTCTAAATCTTCCAAGAAGAACATAAAACTCAATTCGACTCCTACGGAATCCATTTTCCGTCAAAGATACTATTCTCGATACACGCTTGTAAAAATCATAACTTAATTTTCCGAGATCGAAAAATTGCATACTTTATATCGAAATAAAGATCAAAACAAATCCTTCAATTTTCATAAAGAATATCAAAGCTCAATTAACCTCTAACTCGTTAATTTCTCAGTCAAAGTTCCAACCAATATAAAAGTCAAACCCGATCAAACATAAACTTTGACTGATCATAACTTTCACTCCCGATATCGAAAAATTACAAACTTTATGTCCACAAAAATCTCTTAACATAATCTACAAGTTTCCAGAAGATCATTTTATCAAATTTTGCCTCAAACAAAAGTCAACCTTCAAAGGCCAGAAAGTCAACTATTACACAATTTTTCATATTTTCATACTTTCTCTCTTTATTTCATGATCTTCAACTTAATTTCAATCAACTCATCCACTTGATCATAGTCAAATTGTCACTCAAGGTTCGGGGTCCAACACATTGAGTTCGCAAAACTCACCCAAAATTTGCAATTATTTTTCAGGATCAGAAGAATACCCCGTTAAGCCAACGGGAGTATATTTGCAGGATTCAAATGAAGGATTAGAGTCGGGATCAGTTCGCGTCTGCATTACATGTCTTTATTTATGTATTGAAGTGTATATTTTTATTTGGGAAATAGGCCCAAGTGGCTATTGGAAATTGTGTATAATGAATTTGTATATGATTGAATGAGGACCCAACTTGGGAATTGATTTTCGCATATATTTGTTATGTGAAAAAAAATGTACCGACTACTGAATGAGTGATTTAGCACGCCACCCTCGCGGGACATGGACTCGGATATCACCGTCGATGTCGGGTTTGTGTCGCGAGGGAGTGGGGTGCTACACTGTGGGTCTACCTTGTGTAGTTGTCGTTGATGTTTTTCTGGCTGTCGTGAATGTGTTCTGTTGTGATTAGTTTTGGGTTGATGTGTCATTGGTGTCTTCACAGCTGGGTTTTGTTGTGATTCTCTTTTTGGTTGTATTATTGATGTGTTTCACAACTTGGTCTTCTTTATTTTGCATTATTGATGGATTTTCTATTGAGAGCTCTTAGATCTGTGGTTGTTGAATGGATTGGAGTGTAGCACTGTTGATTTTATGTTTATAATTAATTCATCTTGTTGTTGGTTTTTCTGTCAAGGACCACGTCTGTGTGGACTGAAGGGTATCGTGAGTAATCCAGAGATTATACGTGTGTGACTCCTATGTTTTCTGGATTTCGGTGTGACCATTATAGGCAGTCGTTGTTGCTGAATTGTTTTGTGAAAATTTTAGAAGTTTTCGTGTGGTTATAACTTCAATGTGTGCAATGTTTGGGTGAAGAAACATTTGTTTTTTGTTGGTGATTTTTCTCCTACTATGCGTGGGATACTCCAGTGATGATTTAGAGGTTTACAACAGATTTTTTGGTAGACAACTTCCTAATCTTTCAATGACGAAACTACATCATTAAGGAAGTTGTTTTCTTTATCAAGTGTTCTTATTTATGTTGAATTTTGTTTAACCACTTGATTTGTTTATTTAGTGTTCTTTCGTTATAAGATTGTTGAGAAAAATTCTCTGTTGAGGTTAGTACGAGACGGTTGTAATAGGGTGTGAAATTCTTTCACAGGTAGTGAGGACGAGGGATAGTGTCAAAGGTTGAGTGGTATCAGTTCAGTAAAGCCTTCTATAAAAGTATTGTCATTAATGAAAGTATTAAGTTAGGTGAGGGCGCTACAGACATAGGCAAGGCGTGCCGAATTGTGTTAATAAATATCGGTGTTGATTTGTTATTTCGCTTTTGATTGTTTAATTTTTCTAATTTTTGATTGTGCTAGAAACAGTTGCAGTAAATTGAAGATTTTATGAAACTAATACACCCCTATGCTTTTTCAATTGGTATCAGAGCGAATCATAAAATCAGAACTTGGTACATCTAGTTGGTGCATATCATTGTTTCACAATTATGACTATAAGAGAAGGGACATCAATCATTAGGCCACAGTTGTTAGATGGTTCAAATTATCCTATATGGAAATCACAGATGAGAGTATTCATTCAGGCACAAGAAACAAAAGCATGGAACTCGATTTTAAATGGATAGACACATCCAGTGATGACTAATAAAAAGGGAGAAGAAGTGCTTAAAGGTGCATCTAAGTGGACAAGGGTTGAAGAAGAAAGAGGTTTTGGAAATTCTCAAGCCCTGCACTCCATCTTCAGTGCATTTGATGAAGGTCACTTTGCTATGATATCAATTTGTGAATCAGCGAAAGAAGAATGGGACAGTTTGCAAACTATACATGAAGGATTGAAATCTGTGATAACCTTAAAGCTTCAAATGTTGGCTGTGAAATTTAAAGAGCTGAATATGGATGAGAGTGAAACCATTGGAGACTTCTATGAGAGACTGTGTGACATAGCAAACTAAGCACATCAACTTAGGAAGAAGTACTCTAACCTGAAACTGGTTAAGAAGCCATTGAGATCGTTGCCTCTGAGGTTCATACCAAAAATTGCGACCATCGAAGAAGCTAATGATATTACTAAATTGTTTTTGGATAAGGTAATTGGAATTCTTACCAACTTTGAAATGAATTTGTTGAGGGATAATTGAGAGAAAAGCAAAGTATTGACATTGTAAGCTGAGATTGGTAAAGACATGAATGACTTCGAAGATGAATCTAAAGAGAACGAGAATATAGAGTTATTGATAATAAATTTCAACAGGTGGTTAAAGAAAGTGAAGAAGGATAGATTCGAGTTTAGGCAAAACGGTGGGACTTCATCGAACAACAACTTCAAACAATGAGCTAAAACTCAAAAGGGTAAAAGAAAAGTGAAGAAAATTCAATTTCATGAGTGTCAAGACTTCGGACATGTGTCAGTGGAATGTGCTAACACTTTAAAGAAGAGAAAAGGGAAGTCCTATACAAGCACTTGGAATGCGAATGAATCTGGAAGTGAGTATGGTAGTGAAGAAGAAGTTGTGAATAGTGTTGCATTAGTTGCTTTATATAGCAAAAGTCAAGTTACTTGCTTTACAGTAATCAAGAAGGAAGTAACTGATGACAAAAACGTGAGTAAATTAGAAAATTCTAGGAAAAATGCAAATGAATCAACTCAAAGCTCAATCTCATATTATGATAGTGTTGACAGTGCTTTAGATGATAAAAAGGTAGTTATTTATGAAACCTATGAGTTAATGTTTGCTAAATGGGTCAAACATGTAAGAAAAATGACAAGTTGAAGGAGGACAACTCTACCATCAAGAATACCATTCAGGACCTTGAGAAGAAGTTGTTATCTACAATAGATGAGCTTAATGAAACAAAGTTGAAGCTGGTTAGCATGAAAAACGGAATAAGAATGTTAAATGGAGGTTCTAAAAAGCTAGAAAAGTTGTTAGAAATTGGTAAGACTAAAGGAGACCTTCAAGGCCAACTATAAAAGTGAATGTTCCAAGTTGAATAATGAGAAAATTGGTTTGACCAGATCTGTTCAAGGAGAAATCTCAAAGAAAAATTAGAGGTTCATACCTATATGTCACTTTTGTGGAGTAATCGGGCACATAAGATCGAAATTGTTAAAAATGATGTTTCAAAGATGTCAAAACCACAATCTAGACGCTCTCCATTAAATTTCCAGCAGCAATCCATGTTACCAAAGCACTCTTGAGTTAGAAAGGGTCAAGCACAAGCACAAAGACATAATGAAGGAAAAATAAGAAATTGTCTAGATTCACAGTTAGTTACCACTTTTGAAGAAATTGTTCAAACTAAGGATAAGTCAATTGCTTCAAATGAAGAAATTAACTAGACAATTGATGACTGAGATAATGTGATGAGGAATAAGCCCAAGTTTGAATTTCTTCAAGGGACACAGGGACTGTGTGCTTTACATTCTTGAAGTATAGTTTGTCGATATCAAGAACCCTGAACTTTCAAGCTATATGAGTTCAATGTTGAAATAAAGGGCTATGGATCTTCCTTAACCCGACCCTCCTTAGTCCCCATCTCTCTCTCTCCCCCTCTTTTCTAGATCTTGTCTTTGTGTTCATCCAAGGTTATTTATATCTATGAGTGTACATTGTCCATAACTGGGGTTGCACTACCTTATCCTCTGGCTGTTTCTAGGTTGTACTACCATAGCTCTTGTCACCAACTGATGTCCTTTTCAAGAATTTCTGTAAAGAGAAGTATTCTTCTTCTTTTTTTTCTCTTTTATCAAGTGTGCTGTGTTATCGTCTTTGTTGTTATTTTTATGCTGCCTTTTCCATGTTTTTATGGTTGTAAGTAGTGTAGATTTTAGTGTTGGCTACAAGAAACGGGTGAGTTGCTATTCTTATCCTTTTTTCAGTAGTTCTTTTCATTTAAGATCCTATCATCGTTTTAGCTGCTTCTTGTTACTGGTTGTTGTCTGTAATGGTTTCCTGGTTGATCCACCACTTGCTCGACGCTGATGCTATGCAGCATCACTATTGGACCCTGAAATTTTCTTGAATTTTTGAATTATAAATTTACATTAAATGTGGAATTTGTTGTGACTTATTCATGTGCAAAGAAAAAGAAAATTCAAGAATTAAATTGTTATATGAGATTAAGATAGGTGAAATATGCTTTTGTTATTGATGTTTATGATTAATTATGGCCTAAAATGGTGTTTTGAGTTTAAATAGAATTGATAGTGAATGAATTGTTTTAAATGGAATTGAAAAGTAGAAAATGAATAGTGAAAGTGTGAACTTTTTGGAGAATAGAAAATCTGAAAATTTTAGGATAAATAGTAGCAGAAAGTGGCAATTTAGATTTGAAATTTTGTGAATTTTTCTGGCTTGATCTAGGCAGATTTTAATCAAATGATCTTCATGAAAATTTTAGCTTCTATTGAAAGCTTTCTATCGCCTTAAAGCATGACATTTTTCGATATCGGAATTGAAAGTTATGATCTTTTAAAGTTAAGGTTATTTTGCTTCGTTTTTAAAAATGCTCATAAGTGTAGATTTGTGTGTACTGTGTTTTGAGGAAAATTCTGGATTGATGTGGTTTGAATTGGAGTAAATGGTCTATATGAAAGTTATATAGAAATTGCATTGCTTTACAATGATGTATATTATGTTATTTTTGATTGTGGGAATTGGAAGATGTGAAATTTGGAAGTTTGGATGTTGTTTTAGGATGACAAATTTCTGGCAGAAACTTTGATTGAAAAATTGACCTAGTTAGAGGTTGAAATTGCCTTTAAGTGCTTCATGAAAGTTTTAAATTTTGTTTTGATATTTCCATTGATGTAAAGTATGCAAATTTTGGACCATGGAATGTGAAGTTATAAATTTTAGAAGTTTCTGTTATTGTTTGGCATAATCATTAGTGGACAGAAACTTTGAGTGGATTTTTGACTCTCTTAGAGGCTAAATTGATTTTTCTGTCCTTCATGAAAGTTGTAGAACTTCCTTTCATCTTTCTTTTGATACCAAGTTTGTAGATTTTGGACTCTTGAGTCAAAAGTTATGTATTTTGAAAGTTAGGAGTTTTTGAGAAAAGAGAAAAAAAATAAATAAAAGAAGGACGTAGTTTGCGATCGCAGCGAGCGCTTCGAGAGGGCGAGTGCAGGTGCTCGACTCGTGATCGCGAGCGCGCGCCCAGCGTCCCTCCCTCGCGATGCGACGCCATTTTGTTCAGTTACTTTCCCTCGCATGCGACGCTGCAGTTTTGATGTCTTCCTTCCCAATCCGACCCTTTTCACTCTTTTGCTTATATCTTTTTTGTCCAACTTCCGATTGACTTGATTTTCAAAGCGTTGGATTCCTAAGACATCCCTCTATCTCTCCATGAAAAATTGTGAATTTTTTAGATTAAATTGAGGATGATTGGTTTAATCAAAATGAGTTGGATAATTTTCTGAACATGGTTCAGTATTTTGGTAAATTCTTGGTCTGTGGAGATCCAATTGAGTTGATTCTTATTCAAAAATAAACTAGAGATATGGGGCTACAAGTTATCTAAAGGCATTGAATTTCAATTTAGCCCCTAAGACTTTCAATTTCTAGATTGAAGTTGGGTATAGTGTTCAGTCTTGGATTAGTAAGAGCTGAAAGTGTTTAGGCCATAACTTTTGCTCTGGTCATCTAAATGAGGTGATTCTTAATTTGGATTAAACTAGAGAAATAGGGTTACAAATGTTCTGAAGAAATTGAGTTTCAATTTAGTCTGTAAAAATATAAATTTTTAGATGGAAGTAAATCACAGGAAAATGTTTTCGCATAAAAATAAACCGAAATGTTTGGAGTATAACTTTTGGAGTAGTGAACCAAATTAAATGATTTTTGTGTCATTATGAAATTGATACAATGAGGAACATTTCTCTAGAAGGAAGTTTTAGTAAATTTCTTCAATTTGACGATTTGAAAAATGTCCTAAGTTAAGCATGATTTATGATATTTTGAGACTTTGATTTATTTATGATTTTGAGAAATAAATTAGCATGTTAATATGAATAATGAGTATGTTAAATTGAGTAAGATCATATGGCAGAAGTTGATTGGATTAAATTAAATTAAAGTGTTAGAAATGCATAAAGGGCAAAATTGGAAGAACACTTAAGATTTTAAGTTTCAAGGCTTATAAGAAAGGGCAAATGAGTCATTACTCATTCATTAATGGCAATTTAGGAAATGGAAGTGTAAGTCTTCGCATGAAATGAAGTGAAGCACAAAATAGAAAGGGAGAAAAGAAACAAAAGAATAAGAAAGAATGAGAAGAGTAGCTTCGGATGGAGAAAGGAGAAAGAAGAAAAGAGAAGCTAGGTTATGACTTTTGTTGGGTTTCAAGAGTGATTTGAAGTAGATTTCAAGAAGGAAAAAGGTGAAAAAAGATGAGAGCTGTAGCGCCTCCTTACTATAGGGTACACACCGGGACGCCCGTGGGTCGTTCTGACGCATATCCCACAGCAAGGAAGTACTACGCTCACATCTATCACTAAATACTCGCATGACATCAATACAATTAAAACGCAATATGCAAATCGCTAAAATTTAAAACCACACTAATAATCTTTCATTTCATAATATCAATCCAAAGTATAGACAAGTCTATCAGTCCCCTAAAGTCTCAATACAATAACCCAAAAAGGAAACTGATAAAAACGTCTATACTAGGTCATCCTAAAAAATCCTCCCAGCTGACCGACCTGTGTGCCATCGCTTCACTTGACCAAGCACTCGCACAGCAGGAAAACGTCTATCTCGGGAGCTAGAAACCTACTAACGCTGCCCTGAAAAATATTAGCAATGTTGGGTGAGTTTGCGAACTCAATGAGAAACCATCATCGATGGTTCACCCAACTCATGCATATACACATAATATATCGCATAGTACACTTTAACGCATTTTAGAACACTGTACACAATTTACATATTTATACGATAACATAACTCAAACATGTCACTTCACAATTGTCATACATCATACGCATTCTCAATTTCACTACACAGTCAGATGCATAATGTATGCAAATTCTCATTTTATGTCTTTGTTGTGACTGAGCGTTAACACTATCCCGATCCGGGCACTTTTCGCATTAATCGCATTTTTAGCAAGTAGGAGAGCCCTCGGGTATGCACTCTCGCTCACTCACATTGGGATAGGAGAGCCCTCGGGTATGCACTATTTCCTTTTGGCCTTAGGCCCATTCAACGATATTCGAGCTTAAAGCTCGCTTCACTAAATGCTTCAGTGACAACTGTTTATTTACCGCTTATAATCATGCCTAGCATGCACTAACACTTGCACAGTCACTAACACATATATATATATCACTTCACTCGTTTGTGACAACCAGAACACTTATAGTTCTATACACTGATTCACAATCATAAGCATTCGCATTTGTATCACATTCCACACAAACACTCACAATCAGAAAGCTTACTCACAACTGCAACACATTTATTTCACATTTGTATCACTCACATTGTCAATTAATTCACACATTCAAAGTACATATTATCACACAAAGATCGAGGAACCAACTAGGTTACTCACCTGTAACTTCCAAGCTACTGCCTGGAAGTTCCAGCGATATCCGTGGACTGTCGATCCAACGGTGCCTCTATAACAATTCAAACGAATTCTCATCATTAGGTGCTCAATCAATTAAATTCACTAATGCACATGTCTTAACTTGAAATTTTATAATGCATGATCATGATTTTCCAGCGCTCTGAACCCGATTCGCTATCTCTCGCTTCACAACCCAAAATTCACTATTCACTAGCTCAATAATATCCACTGATTTCTCAAACCTCCAATTTAAACTCTAATAAGTCAAAACATAACTCTTTGATTGCACTAAAACTGAAATTGACTCTCTTTCGATAATTACGATACCTCTAACCAAAATTCAAACTCTCAGTCTTTACCTCAATTGTAGACCTCTTTCTCTAGTTCACAACGATTCCAGAATTACCTCAATAGGAGGTCTACACTAAAAGTTATACCATAAAAACCAGTCTAATCCCATGCACAATTTCTGTCCCTCACCGCGGCTTACTGTCTCTCGCCGCGGCGCATAAAGGGACGCTCGCCGTGGCGTGGGAACGTTAGCCGCGGCGAACAACTCTTCTGCGCCTCGCCGTGACGCCTACCAATCACTCGTCGCGACGTCTAAATTACTTGCTCGCCGTGACGTCTCAAGCGGCTTCGCCATGGCTAACACGCTTTTTTCGCCGCAATAAGGTGGCCCCATTCTGAGCGTCGACGCATGCGACCACTACATCTTCTCCGATCGTCATTTTCCACCATTAATACTCTTAAAAACCTCCATTAACTCTCTCAACTACCCATACTAACACATTAAATGCCACAAATGCCATAAACAACCGTAAATACAACATTAAACACAATAAACTTACCAATCGAAGCTCAAAACCGCAAACCCTAAAATCTCCCAAACTCTCTCAACCTCTAACACCAACGATTTTCTTCCAAAGCCAAGCCAACCATCTCAACTCCAAGCTTCTAGTAACTCTCCAACCACAAAGAAAGGGAAAGCAAGTAAACCCTCCAAGGAAAGCAAGATCAACAACACCCACGAGAAGAAGAAGTTTTGAGCCCTAAGAGAAATTTGTCTTCCAATTTCAAGCATAAGATATATATATATATAGGGCTAATTTAAACCTATAGATCACAGTCCTCAAATTCATTTAATCTCATTCTCTATATTTCAATGGCTCATCACAAAAATTCCTAAACTCACAAATCTAAATTTTTCAAGCCATTTACCACTCACTTTCGGAACCGGAATCACAATCATCAGTCTCTAAGCATTTTCTCGATCCGGACTTATAACTCTAAAAATTCCAAAACGATTCTCATAAATCCTCAAAAATACAAAACATAAATTCCTATACTCAATTCTCAATTTCCAACTCCCAAAATTCAATTTTCACTCTAATTCAACCATACAACCCAATTATTCTCAAATTCTCAACCAAATCACAATTAAATGCTGGAACAATCATGAATGCATGTCACTAAGAATATGCATGTGCAAAATGATCTATCTCTTTATAATCAGAGGCCACAAAGCACTCGATCACAATTCATGCAATAACAAAGCTGCCTGTACCAATATGCTCATCGCATCGGTAACGGGATGTTACAATTCTCCCCTCCTAAATAAAAATTTCGTCCCGAAATTTCATACCTGACTGGTCGAATAGATGAGGGTACTGTCTCCTCATGTTCTCCTCAGTCTTCCAATTTGCTTCCTCTGATGAGTGGTTCTTCCATAGGACTTTCACCAATGGAATCACCCTGCTTCTCAATTACTTGACCCGCAATCCGATAATCTGTACTGGCTCCTCAACATAACTCAGATCACTAGCTATCTCAATCTCTTGAGCCGGAATCACATGAGTCGGGTCTGAGCGATATCTCCGGAGCATACTCACATGAAAAACATCATGCAACTAGGACATCTCACTAGGCAACGCTAATCTATAAGCCAAAGGTCCAATCCTCTCAGTAATCTCATACGGACCGGTATACCGAGGAATCAACTTGCCCTTCCGGCCAAATCTCAGCACTCCTCTCCAAGGTGACACTCGGAGGAACACTCTGTTGCTCACACTGTACTCCATCTCTCGTCGATGCTGATCCACATAACTCTTTTGTCTATCCTGAGCTGCCTTGATGCGAAATCTTTGATGAGATCCCCGGCAACGGTGCCAATTTGATCGCGGCTTATCGTTCAATCCGAAGATTGATCCTTGGAAACCGGTCAAAATCAATTTATACCAAGAATTGCAACATAGGGTGCAACCTCGGGTCGACTCTCAAGGAACCAGTGTAGCATTGATCTTAAGACTAGCCTAGTCTAATGATGCATGTAATTAAAGCAATTAAAGGGGAGTTTTGGCTTGATCTTTAAAATTAAAGAAAGCTAAGTATGAAATAAATGTTTTTGGGATTTTTAAAAGGCAAGACAATTTGAAATAATTAAGATTGAAAAAAATTAACTAAAGTTCTCCTGAAAATGTGGCTCGGGTCATCATTGTTCAAAATAAATGTCGTGGTTTGAAATCCACTAAGTTTCGAAAACATAACCTTAACAACTCGTTAAGTCCAAGAATTTAATTAATCAACTTGATTAATTAAATATTGTTAAAACCCTTAGTGTATCGTATGAAATGATTTATGCAATAAATCAATCAGATAATAACACAACCAACTTAACCAAACACAACTAGGCAGATTAGATTAATTAATGCAAAATCTGACTGATATACATGAGACTTCATGTATTAAGGAACAATATTTAACACAAACCAATCCTTAACATAGATCAAAGTTTAACATCCTTCTATACTATAGCAAGATTCATTCGGTCATACAATGCAATCTCCAACTCGGAGTTGTTACAAAAATACGACAGAAATCCAAAACAGCGATCGATTACCCCTTGAAGCTCATGGAACTCAAACCGTTGCTACATCTTCAGAGATCCAACGCCTAGCCACGCATGATGCCGGGTGAGTCCATCATCGCTGGAATATCACCTCGGTCCATGACTCCAACGACGAACATTGAGAATGGGTGCGATTTAATGATGGAAGAGATGAAGATGATGATGGTGGACGTCGTCTGGAGGTGGCGTCGAATCTGCAAAACAGAGGAAACAAAAACTATCAGAAAAATATAGAAGACGAAGGATGGAGAGCTACCTCGGGAATGCGGCCTTCCTCATTTAACCTAAAACAGAAGGTTTTATAGGAAGTCTGCGCGGGTCGGGTCGGAACAGTGGATAATTTTGCTATTTAAGGGCCGGGGTATTCGACATTCGTCGCGACTAATGAATAAAGTTCGTCGCGACGCATAAAAATGGTCACTCGTCGTGACGAATTAATTTATACCAAATAAATTCGTTGCGGCGAATGTCTGCGTTGGTTCGTCCCGACTAATGGATGGCTTCTCACGACGTGTTGACTTTCTCTTGTTGACTCCATTGTTCCTACAAAAATACAACACCTTTGCAGTATCAATTGTCCCAATTGTCCCAATAAAAGTTGTGCAGAAATTAATATCAAATGACAACAAAATACTGACAATGTGCAAATTATAAAAGCTCGATATGAGGAACCAATTTAAGCACAAAAATCATGAATTAGGAGTCAACAAGTGCATAATTACTTAAGAAAACAGGGCTAATTTATAGTATAAATTTGGCTCAATCAAATTCCCCCACACTTAGACCTTTGTACTCCTGGACAAAGTTTACAAGATTCAAAAAGGTACAAGAGTGAAAGAAAATTCGCCCATGCTCAAATAATAATGTAAATGACGAATCCACTTCATCAAAATTCACACGCAACAAATTGAAAGAGTGCTAATAAAACAGACACTGAAAGAATTTAAGCACATGAGATTGAACAAAGAGGATCACTCGGGATGTGGTGTTTACGCCAACTCACTTGTGTTTAAGGATATTTCTCTCCATCCGCTTAATGCATCTCCTACCATAGGCTTGTATCAATTTTATTTCTCCACTACAAGGACTATCATTTTGAAGATCAAGAGATCTTTCGGGGTTGTAATGAGCGGAGGCTAGTTGAATGGATGGAGTGAAAGAAAGAAAAATATGAGCATGCGCTAAATGAGGAACCGATGTCAATGACCAAACTAAAACTAAACACCTGAAATAAATTGAATATACACATTTTTTTCACATTTTGGCTATCTCATTTGAGATGCTAATCCTTTGGGATACACAAGACTAACACTTTTCCATTTTCCAACATTTTTTTACCTAATAACAAAACACGGACTCACCGACATCATCGAATATGTATGCAAATGCTCATGAATAAAGGCTCAAGGGCTAGCAAAGGAAAAGTGTTTAAGGGTTGGTGTTTGGGGAAAAATTTGAAAGAAGGAACGCCTATCATATCAACAAAATTCTAGTCCATCAAGCTTTGAGTAAAATTGACACAAGTTCTAGAGAAGTATGAACTAGCGGATGCACACACAAAGATGTAGAAGAAGAATTTGGCTCGAATATCCTTCCAACAAGGGTTTTGTCCCAATGATCAATCTCAAGTCTTAAAACCGACAATACTATCTTGTTAGCATGCTCCCATTCACTTTGTTTTGAAAACTTCAAAAGTTAAAATTTTGCAGATCCAATTATCGCTCAAGAATGGAGAGTATTTTCAAAACTCAAGTATCGCTTTTGAAACTTGTAAATGATTTGCATGCAAGGCACAAAAGAACAAAAGTGCAGAAAATGTTTGATTGAGTTTCAAATTTATCGATAAAATTTGAAAGGGCCCACAAAATTATGCACAAATTTAATAGGCATGCAATGCCAAATATAAGAAGGGAACTAGCTCCCCCACACTTAAACATGGCATTGTCCACAATGGTAGAAGTAGCAAGGCACACATAGAAGCATGAAACAAAAATTGACAAAAGAGAAATGGGGATATATCATTAAGCTCAAAACGTAAGTGGACAAAAGGAAGGATCCGAAGAACTAGTTAAAAATTACAAAAAAGAAAAGAAAATAGAGACAAACAACAAACACAAAATACAAACGAAAGTAGGGACACCGACTAAGGGGAGGGTCGCCGATGGCGGATCCGGAGGGCAGGCGAAAAGCGATTGGAATGAAAGGAAAAAGAAGGTGACGTGGAATCTGCGGCAGAAGAGTTAGGAGCAGCAGAGAGCCAGTGGGCCGGAGGCGAACAGGCGGTGAAGACGAGGTGCAATCATGTGCAAGACATGGGGTGGAGCAACTGCAGTGGAGGAGACTCACGGGCGGAACCGCAGAGGGAGCAAGAGGAAGAGGAGGGATTTCTCTGCTACTAGCATTGTGAGTTTGAGGCATGGTCCTGCACATACAAGTAATAGAAATAAAACTTAACTAGGAACATGATACAATCAGCCTCCTCGTCGCGACTAAGGCTCTAAGTCGTGACGAGTTGAGGTCCTCACCATTCGTCATGACGGATAGGTACGTTCGTTGCGGCAAATGGGATTCTTCGTTCGTCATGATTTAATTATGAAACTAGTCGCGACTAACGCATGCGATTCTGCAGACATCGCGACAAACAGCGCTTCCGCAACCCTAACTAAACACTAATCAACGAAAATGAAAGCGAACAAAGAGAAAAACAAAAGGAAAAAGGCTTACTAGAGTCGATAGTGAAGGGAGACTTGAAGGAGACGACTACGGAGGGAATGAGGCAACGTCGACGGAGGCAGCGAAGAAACGAGAGAGTGAGGAAGAAAGAGAAGGAGGAAGAAGGAGAAGAAATAGGGCGGAAGGCAAACGAAAGGGCGCGAAAGGATCTCGGTCAAAGAGGAAGACCAACGGTTCATTGGGGCAAAACTGGGCTTATTCGTCGCGACGAGGCAATCGTTAACGCAGAAATAACAAAACAGAAAAATCCTAGATAAGTCGCGATTTAACAAAGCTAACCACCCAAAACAAAACAAAATTTCTAAGGATCCTACACAAATTGCACAAACATTCAATTTATCAATCCACGTATCACTCAATCTCATTAATCTATCTCATGCTTCATCGAACAAGGAAAATGCGGAGCTAACAAGAGGGAATTAATTTATTGAAACAGAAATGAAAATCCTACTTGATGGGTCTCTCTCCCACACTTAAACAATATAATCATGCTCAACAAGTGCACATAGAAATCAAACATAAGCACAACTATATAGTAAATGAAGGAAAGAGAAAACCTGATAGTCACGGCGGTTGGGGAGTCCCATGATAGAGCTTGAGCAGATGTCCATCGACCGAAATCAGCGCGGTGTGTTCTGCAAAAGTTCTACCATACCAAAATTATGTGCCTTAATCACCACATAAGGTCCTTCCCACCGATGATTGAATTTGCCGGGCTTGAATGTGAAACGGGCTTTATACAAGAGGACCTTGTCACCTTCCTTAAAAGTCTTTCGAGAAGGATCTTATCATGTATCGACAGCCTTTTCCTTGCAGAGCCGAGAGTGCTCATATGCTTCAAGTCGCAGCTCCTCTAACTCCTGCAGTTGGAGTTTCCTTTCCATCCCCGACAGCTTAAAGTCTAGGTTGCATTGTTTAACCACCCAATAGGCCTTATGTTCTAGCTCCACAGGTAAATGACATGCCTTACCATAAATCAACCCAGTATGGAGACATTCCTATCGGGACTTATAAGCGAGGCGATATGCCCACAGTGCTTCCTCTAAACGCAGACTCAATCCTTCTTGGAGGGCTTAACTATCCTTTCCAAAATGTGCTTGACCTCTCTATTCAAACTTACCGCCTGACCATTGGTTCATGGATGGTAGGCGATAGAAACTTGTGTGTAACCCAAAATTTGGAAAGCAAGTTAGTAATAACCCGATTACAAAATGAGTGCCGCGATCGCTCACTATCGCCTTAGGGATTCCGAATCGACAGAAGATATTAGATTTGAGGAATTTAGAGACTGCCTGCGCGTCATCTTGTCTAGTGGGCACGGCTTCGATCCATTTCGAAACATAATCAACTCCTAGGAGAATGTACACGAACCCAAACGATGGGGAAAACGGTCCCATGAAATTGATACCCCAAACATCAAAGATTTCGCAAAACAAAACTGGTTGTTGCGGCATCTCATGACGTTTCCCTAATCCCCCGAAACGTTGACACTTGTCACAAGCTTGGAAAAAATGGAAGGAGTCCCGAAAGAGAGTAGGCCAATAGAATCCTGAATCCAAAACTTTCCTCGCTGTTCTTCTAGCACTGAAATGTCCCCACAAACCATAGAGTGGCAAGTCGAGAGTATATCATCAAATTCCTCATCTGGAACACATCGTCAATTACTTGGTCACGTGATATCTTCCATGAGATGAGGTTCGTCCCAAATGTAATGCCGAAGCTTCGCTCTTCATTTCTCGAGCCACCCGCGTCATACAGACATGGGTCAAATTTGTCATTAAGTAATTGACAATATGTGCATACCAAGGCTCCTCGAGAAGCTGCGGCACAGTGATGTAATCCGGAAAAGAATCATGATCGATCGGAAGAGTCTACTCCTTTAGTATCTTGCGGCGATCTGCTTTCGGATGGTCATTACTTGGTTTGCGGCACCACCGATCTTTAATCTCAATATCAAACTCTTGAAGAAGCAAAGTCCAACGGATTAATCTAGGTTTCGATCAGGGCTTCGTCAAGAGGTACTTAACAGCTGCGTGATCGGTGAAAATGATGACGTGGGAATTAAGCAAATACTGCCGGAATTTGTCTAGTGCGAAGATTACTGCAAAGAGTTCTTTCTCAGTTGTGGTGTAGTTGGCTTGAGCTGGATCTAAAGTTCTGGACGAGTATGCAATAACTCTAGCTAACTTCTCCTCATGTTGTCCTAACATGGCTCCCACAGCATAATTGGAAGCATCACACGAAAGCTCAAAAGGCAAATGCCAAACAGGGGCAACCAGGATAGGAGGGGAAATGAGTTTGGCTTTAAGTGTATCAAAAGCCTTTTGGCATGAAGCATCAAACTCAAATTTCTCATCCTTTGCAAGAGTTTTGAAAGAGGAAGGCGATTTTGCTAAAATCCTTAATAAACCTCTGTAAAATCCTGCATGACCTAGGAATGACCTAATATCACGGACACGGGTAGGATAAGGCGGGGAAGATATGACTCGATTTTAGCTTTGTCAACTTCGATTCCTTTCTTCAAATCAAATGTCCAAGCACAATACCTTCATTTACCATAAATGGCATTTTTGAAGTTAAGGATCAAGTTCTTTCGATGCACCTCTTAAGAACTTTAGTCGATTGAAGGCGGTGAATCGAAGGAATCGCCGTGAACTGTGAAGTCATCCATAAAGACTTCCATACTTTCTTCCAAAAAATCGCAGAAGACAGCCATCACACAACGCTGGAAGGTACCGGGGGCATTACACAAACCAAAAGGCATCCTGCGATAAGCAAAGGTGCCGAAAGGACATGTAAACGTGGTCTTATCTTGGTCCTCAGGTGCAATGGGTACTTGGAAATACCATGAGAAACCATCTAAGAAATAGTAATGTGATTTCCCTGCCAATCTTTCCAGCATCTGGTCGATAAATGGCAAAGGAAAATGGTCCTTTCGAGTTGCGTCATTCAATTTCCGGTAGTCAATACAAACTCACCACGAATTTTGCACTCTTGTGGGAATGAGCTCATCTCTCTCATTTCTCACCACAGTAATCCCGCTCTTTTTGGGTACCACATGAATTGGGCTGACCCATTCACTATCAGAAATGGGATAAATTATCCCCGCGCTCAGGAGCTTAGTGACTTCCTTTTTCACCACATCGAGAATAAGTGGATTTAATCTTCGCTGGGGCTGCCTCACTGTCTTAGATCCCTCATTTAGCAAGATCCTATGAGTGCACAGAGCAGGGCTAATCCTGGGTATGTCTGCTAACGACCATCCTATTGCTCGCTATGCTGCTGTCAAGACTTTTAGAAGTTGTCGTTCTTCGTGTTACGACAATGAGTTCATGCGATGATGACGGGCAATTTCTTATTTGGCTCGAGGAAGGCGTATTTCAATGAAGCAGGTAAGGGTTTCAATTCGAGCTCTGGAGGTTGTAAAATTGAGGGGATCAGCTTAGGAAGCTCAAGCGAGAAGAGGTCCCCATCTGTCCCAGAATGATTCACGGAAGCTGTAGGAATCTGGTTCTGACTTCCGAGCAAACATGAAGCGAGCTTAGAGGACTTGTCTCGCGGATCCTCATCAGAGTCTGAAACTGTAGGGACAACATTAAGCATGTTCACCCCAAACAAGGAGTAATCCTCGTTAGGGTGCTTCATAGCTTCATACATGTTGAAGCTAACGTGTTGATCACCAACCTCCATGGTGATCTTCCCTTCCTTCATACTGATCATTGTACTTGTCGTCTGAAGGAAGGGTCGTACAAGGATTAGAGAAGTGTCCTGCACCACTTCAGTAGGCATATCCAACACGTAAAAATCGGCAGGGAACACTAATCCTTTCACTTGGACCAGAATGTCCTCAATGATGCCCACAGGTGCTCAAGGATCTGTCGATCACCAACCGTAACACTACCAAGTAGGTTTTACGCCTAACCCCTGTGGCTTCATAGATGATTTTGACATCACATTGATTGCCGCTCCCAAATCCAAAGAACGCTCTTCCAATTGTCACCTTCCTATGACACAAGGAATGGTGAACGATCCCGGTCTGACACTTCACAGAATTTGGGGCTTGAATAATGCGGACACGTTTGAGCTCACCGACTCTCTCATTCGCCTAAACTTACGCTTGTTTGTGCACAAGTCCTTCAAATATTTAGCGAGGGCGAACTCTCTTAACCAGTCCAAAAGGGCACATTCACTTCCACCTTCCCAAATAGGTCAATAATTTCCTTTTCATGTTTCATCGTTGACCTTCTTGCTCATCAAGTAGGAATTTGGGAAGGGAAGGTCCTTCAGATTGACTTCCCTTTGTGTTGCTTCATTTCCACTAGATTTTTCCTTTGCAGCACTTTCTCCTGGACTGCTTGATGGTTGCTCTATTTCCTCAATGGTTAATTTCTTCTTTTTCTTCAGCAATTCCTCTTCGCGATCACTCTCTGATCGCACAGCCTTCTTTTCTCTTACTTGAGGTGTCTCTTCAACCTCAATTTCTTCGGTGCATTCTTCTTCTTTAGGAATGCTAAATTGCACTTTCTTTCCACTCCTTAATTCAATTGCGTTCAGGCTTTTCGGATTTATGACCGTGTTGGAGGGAATTGATTCGCTACTCTCGCTTGATTTTCACTCAAGTTGTTGGATAACCGAGTGACGATGAGTTCAGGTTTTCGCCTTGGTTTCCCATTGATCCATTCGCTTCCAAGGCAAGAAACGCAACATTCTTCGAGGAGTCCTGCTGGATTAAGTTTACGATGGCGTTGAACCGATTAGCCGTAGAGGCTCTTTCTTCCTTCATCAACGCCATCATACCATGTAGCGCTTGGTTGGTGTCCTCTTTTGGCGGTTGTGGTTGCACCGTCAATGCTTCACGATCGTGGAACTGGTTTGTAGATGTTCCAGCTCCACTCCCTTGTTGAAAACGGTTGAGTGCTCTTCCCTCATTACTCCTCCAACTAAAGTTAGGATGAGATCTCCATCCTTCATTATACGTGTTGGAGTACGGATCCCACTTAGGATTTTGTCTCCCTGTACACCGCAGACTTCTTCATACCTCCGGGATGTACCTCGGGTATGTGCATCACCGATCCGTAAGATTCGCAACTAGGTGCGGCCAGTTCAGTGGAAGATGAAGGGCGATGCACATTCAAATTCTTCAGCTCAGCTGCAATCGAGGACAACTGTGAAGTTATCCTATGCTCTAGGAATCCACCTTTGATTCCGTGCTTTCCATCCTTTTATGCGAGCCGACATGGCTCCTACTTCATGAACATTCACGGAATCACGAGCACTATATCGCTGATGGTTGAGGGCCATCCTCTTGATCAAGGCCCACGCTTGAGTGCGGTGAGGTCAATCAACGATCCTCCCGAGCAAAGATCTAACATTCCCTTTTCTCGATTCTTCACCCCATCATAAAAATATTGAACAAGTTCGTTCATCGAGAATTTGACGATGGGGCACCGAGACAACAGATCCGAAATCTGCTCCAAAAATCATACAAGGACTCGTCATAGTCTTGCTTGATGTAATAGATTTCTTTCCTCATTGATGACGTCCTCGAGGCTGGAAAATACTTTCCAGAAAGCTTTTCTCAAGTTGGCCCAACTATGGTAGCATTCGCGACATGCCTTGGGAGGCTCATGTACCACTCCGGGCCTTTCCTTCTAGGGATAAGTGAAACACCTTCCACAAAGACATGATCTAGGGAGCTCCCTACGGGTTTCATGCTTTGACAAATCATTGTCGTGACATTAAATGCATGTAGGGATCTTCTCCCGCCAAACCGTGAAATTTGGGAGAGAATTGATCAATAGCCCTTAACTTTGAAATTCACGTCGAAGTTCGGGTAGTCATGTGAAGGGGTCATAATCGACGTCCGAGGTCGTAGCTTCTCCGATCGTTTCTCGCTGTTGTTCCCTATGTTCTCATCGACTCTTTCCCGATCACCATTTAATCCATGATCTCCGTTCCTAGGTTGGTGACCGGAAATTTCGATGCTCACCATTTCTCCTACTGATGTTCTAACGTGCTAAGGGTTGCTTGCTCTCTTACATCCTTCCTACGCTTCCTTAAGTATCGCCGATTTTAGGTTGAAAATGAACTAACCTAAGTCTACGGGCATGCACAAAAGAAGTTCTCCTAAATTAGCTCACTAAAGCGACAAATGATGAAAGGGTTTATTCACTCATCGCTCGTCATGATCGTAGGAACTCCATTGCATGCGAACATAACAAAATTGTGAATATTAGTCATGATTTAATGTATGAACTCGTTGCGGCGAACCATGAACTCGTTATGACGAATGATGAACTTGTCGCAGCCAAGAATCACAACAAAGCACAATAACTCAAATTAGGCACAATAAACAGAACAATCAAACTAAACACTTAAAGCAAAACATAATTAAGCTCACCAAATGGAATTAACACTAAAAAGATTGAAGCAAATGAATAAAACAAAATTATTAAATGCAAAACAGAATGCAAACAACAAAACTATAATGTAAAACAAACACTTAGCTAACCTAGAAAACCAATTACTTTGGCTCCCTAAGAACGGCGCCAATTTGATCATGACTTATCGCTCAATCCAAGATTGATCCTAGAAACCGGTCAAAATCAATTTATACCAAGAATTGCAACACGTGGTGCAACCTCGGTCGATCGTCAAGGAACCAATGTAGCATTGATCTTAAGACTAGCCTAGTCTAATGATGCATGTAATTAAAGCAATTAAAGGGGTTTTGGCTTCGATCTTTAAAATTAAAGAAAGCTAAGTATGAAATAAATGTTTTGGGATTTTAAAAGGCAAGACAATTTGAAATAATTAAGATTGAAAACAATTAACTAAAGTTCTCCGAAAATGTGGCTCGGGTCATCATTGTTCAAAATAAATGTCGGGTTTGAAATCCACTAAGTTTCAAAACATAACCTTAATAACTCGTTAAGTCCAAAATTTAATTAATCAACTCGATTAATTAAATCTTGTTAAAACCCTTAGTGTATGGTATGAAATGATTTATGCAATAAATCAATCAGATAATAACACAACCAACTTAACCAAACACAACTAGGCAGATTAGATTAATTAATGCAAAATCTGACTAATATACATGAGACTTCATGTATTCAGGCACAATATTCAACACAAACTAATCCTTAACATAGATCAAAGTTTAACATCCTACTAAACTATAGCAAGATTCATTCGGTCATACAATGCAATCTCCAACTCGGAGTTGTTACAAAATACGTAAATCCAAAAGCAATGATCGATTACCCTCAAGCTCATGGAACTCAAACCGTTGCTACATCTTGGAGATCCAACGCCTAGCCATGCATGATGCCGGGTGAGTCCATCACTGCTGGAATATCACCTCGGTCCATGACTCCAACGACGAACAGTTGAGAATGGGTGCGACGAATGATGGAAGAGATGAAGACGATGATGGTGGGCGTCGTCTGGAGGTGGCGTCGAATCTGCAAAACAGAGGAAACAAAAACTATCAGAAAAATATAGAAGACGAAGGATGGAGAGCTACCTCGGGAATGCGGCCGTCCTCATTTAACCTAAAATAGAAGGTTTTATAGGAAGTCTGTGCGGGCCGGGTCGGAACAATGGATAATTTTGCTATTTAAGGGCCGGGGTATCCGACATTCGTCGCGACTAATGAATAAAGTTCGTCATGATTTAATTAATTTATACTAAATAAATTAAATCATGCATAATGTCTCGCGTTGGTTCGTCTCCGACTAATGGATGACTTCTCACGACGTGTTGACTTTCTCTTGTTGACTCCATTGTTCCTACAAAAATACAACACCTTTGCAGTATCAATTGTCCCAATTGTCCCAATAAAAGTTGTGCAGAAATTAATATCAAATGACAACAAAATACTGACAATGTGCAAATTATAAAAGCTCGATATGAGGAACCAATTTAAGCACAAAAATCATGAATTAGGAGTCAACAAGTGCATAATTACTTAAGAAAACAGGGCCAATTTATAGTATAAATTTGGCTCAATCACCTGAGCTGCCTTGATGCGACTCCGAATCAATCTCACTTTATCCACTGTATCCTAGATCAGCTCGGGACCCTCAAGCATCCTCACATCCTCTTCATCCCAGTAAAGAGGTGATCTACACGGTCTCCCATACAAGGCCTCATACGGTGCCATACCGATACTACTCTGGTACTGATTATTATAAGCAAACTCAATCAGAGCCAAGTACTGATCCCAAGCACCTCTGAACTCTAATTCACAAGCTCTCAGCATATCCTCAACAGTCTTGATCGTCCTCTCGCTCTGTCCATCTGTTTGAGGATGAAATGCTGTACTAAAGTTCAACCTCGAACCCAACGTCGATCGCAGCTCCTCCGTAACCTCAAGTAAATGGGATCCCTATCGACACTATCGATACTGGAACCCCATGCGATCAGACAATCTTCGCCACATACTTCTGGGCCAACTGATCGAGAGTATTATTCTCTCGCACTGGCAAGAAGTGAGCCGATTTGGTCAACCGGTCTACTATGACCCAGATCGTATCATGCTGCCTCGGCGTCCTAGGCAACCCCATAATAAAATCTATGGTGATTCGCTCCCATTTCCACTCCGGAATGGGTAACGAATGCAATCTCCCAACTGGGGCCTGGTGCTCAGCCTTGACCTGCTGGCACGTCAAACACCGAGAAACGAACTCTGCCACTTGCCTCTTCATACCTGGCCACAAGAAATGCAACTTAAGGGTATTATACATCTTGGTAACGCCAGGATGCATAGCATAAGCGGCCACATGCGCTTCCTCTAAAATCTCTCGTCTCAGATCATCAACATCTGGCACACACAATCTCTGACCCATCCAAAGAGTCCCATCTCTCAGCTCAAAATCTGCAGTCAACCCTGATCTGACTCTATCCATCAGTCTCACTAACACTGGATCTCGATCCTGAACTCTCCGATCCGATCCCGCAACATCGGTCTAAGCCTCGAGTAGCAATCAAGGCTCCATCCCGAGCCAAATCCATCCGCACATCAAGCGCCTCAATCAATCAAAGCTAGGCAATCTCTCAATCAATCTGAGCCGACCGACATGAGATCTCCTACTCAACGCATCAGCCACCACATTGACCTTCCCTGGATGATACTCAATCGTGCAGTCATAGTCCTTCAACAGCTCAATCCATCTCCTCTGTCTCAGATTTAACTCTCGCTGACTCAGCAGATATTTCAGACTCATATGATCAGTGAAGATCTAGAACGTCTCTCCATACAAATAATGCCTCCAGATCTTCAGAGCAAACACCACTACAGCCAACTCCAAATCATGCACTGGATAATTAACCTCGTGAGACCTCAACTGTCTCGAGGCATACGCTATAACTCTCCCATGCTGCATCAGAACACTGCCTAATCCCTGCTGCGAAGCATCACTAAATACCTCGAAACCTCCGGACCCTGACGGTAAAGCTAACACTGGTGCCGTAGTCAATCGATGCCTAAGATCCTCAAAGCTCCTCTAGCACTCTTCAGTCCATCTGAAAGCCACATTTTTTCTCAGAAGTTTTGTCAAAGGGGCTGAGATCACTGAAAACTCCTCAAAAAATCTCCGGTAATATCCTGCTAAACCGAGGAAACTCCGAACCTCTGACATGTTCCTCGGAACCTCCCAACTCCTCACTGCCTCAATCTTGTGAGGATCCACCCGGATACCCTCACCAGACACAATGTGTCCTAAGAACACCACCTCATCCAGCCAAAATTCACACTTTGTGAATTTGGCATACAGCTGCCTCTCTCTCATAATCCGCAGATGCTCCGCATGCTCCTGTGTACTCCTCAAATACACTAGAATATCGTCAATAAATGCAATCATGAACTGATCCAGGTAGGGCTGGAAAACTCTATTCATCAAGGCCATGAAGGCTGCCGGGGCATTAGTCAACCCTAACGGCATCAGTAGGAACTCGAAATGCCCATACCAGCTCCTGAAGGCACTCTTAGGCACGTCGACCTCTACTATCCTCAACTGGTAATACCCAGATCTCAAATCCAACTTAGTAAACACTTGAGCTCCCTGCAACTGATCAAATAGATCATCGATCCTAGGCAATGGGTACTTACGTAGTGTTTGGTTGCCGTCCCCATGACCGGGGACAGTTCACAAAACATAAAAATCCTATCAACTGCACTTGTTTGGTTGCCGTCCCCATCTTTTGTCATCGCCTTGAAATGTAAATAAAATTTTTCATTTACCCCAAAACCGTAGGAAAGGGGTCATATCTGTTCTGTCGCCCAAACAAATCCTCCTCTCGTCCAAGTTTCGCCCTACCTTTCTCAACCGCCGTCTCCCTCAACCGTCGACCCAACTCTCGCGGTGACTGTGTTCGTTCTTGAGTTCTTCGTCGGGCTGCAACTTGTCGTGGTGACTCTGTCGTGTCGCTTTCTTACCGGTGTTGAAGCCTCCAGCCAGCAGCAACTCTGTTCGTTCTTCCTCTCTCTGCAACCAAACGTACCGATCCATCTTCGATCTGAAACGTGTGGTCTAAAAATTGTAAGTTTCGATCTTCCTCTATCTGGGTTTTGACTTTAGTTTGATGATATATGCGTAGATCTGTGGTGCGTAGATCTGTGGATTGAATTTGATTCCATGATCTTCCTTTGCATGCTAATCTTCTACCAGCTTTGATTTCAATTTTTTCTCTTTTAGTATTCGATGTGAAAAACATACTCCTCTCTCAGCTGTGTTTTGGGTTATACAACACACTGACGCTGCGTTTGCAAAAATTGCAGTTGCTTTCTTCTAGCTTTTTTGCTCTGTCTTTTTTCTTTTTTGAATTCCAGTCACTCTTTCTATCTATGTTGCTTGTGCCTTTCGTATTCTCAGCAACCATACCGCATTGGTGTCCAAATTCATGCAAAGTGTATGATTAATCTCGGCTGGGTTTATGTAATTGAGTTGAGGAAATAATGAAGTTAAAACAAACCTGATATGCATGCAATCTTCACTAAGGCCCAAATTATTCGACAAAAAGAAAGAAACAATGAAGTATGGCATGAATGAGTTTTTGAATAGTGTTGAAGAACTAATATTTGTGAAATACATTCTTTAAGAAATATGCCAATATAATTATTACCAGATTAATGGATATCCTGTAAATTTTAATACAGTTTATAGCTAGAGGAAGGAATTTCCTATTTTAGATTTTGAAAATCAGAGCTTAGGACTTGAACCATTCTGCAAAAAGGGATGCTTTTCCTGGTAAATCCCTAGAAACCCAATTCTTGCCAGTTGGACATATGTGAGTTGTTCTTAGTTCAAAAGTAGGAGTTGGGTTGTTAGAAACTATGCATTAGCATGTGATTTTCACCTGCTACACTAACTGTTTGAATGATAAATAAGTACCATTGAGTATGTAGTTACCTTGTGACTTTCAACCGCTGAATTTGTAAAGAGGTTTGTACTGATAAGTGCACCAAAAACATGTGAATAATTCAGATAGAAAACAATGAATGCTAAGAGGATGGCTATACTCGAACTACTAAAGTAACTGCACGAAAACTATCAAACTCAGTTGAGCAAGTGTCTACTGTCATGATAAAAACCACTGTTCTGTAAATTAGTTTTAAATGGTATCTGCATCCTCTTCATTTTACTGTCATTGAAAAGAGGACTGGTGTGACCTGCTTGCTTTGCTTTTAAGCAATCAACTCGCATATGATCATGAAGTCTCTTCATTTAGTTATCGTATACAAGCCCAAATTATTCGACAAAAAGAAAGAAACTATGAAGTATGCCATGAATGAGTTTTTGAATAGTGTTCAAGAACTAATATTTGTCAAATATATTCTTCAAGAAATATGCCAATCTAATTATTTTATGCAGAATGTTTCATTATCGTTTGCAGAATGACATATATACAGTAGGTTTAACCTTTGTCTTTGTTGGTGTTTAGGTGAGGTGGGTTGTTGTAGCTCGGTCAGAGGTTGCTGAAACTGCAAAAAGAATCTTGTGTTTATTTTTAAAGGTAATTCCATTGTGTTTGGGAAGTTTGCAATATGGTTTGTGCTTGAGGATGAAAATTTGGTTGTGTGTGTAGGAAACATTGAATGTAAGCTGATTGTTCACTTGAGTGCTCCTGTTTAATTGTGTATGTTGCTGTTCACTTGAGAAATTTTTATTTTCATAACGAGAACTCACAATTGTTAAACTTTGATACGTGCGCAATAACTCGTAAAGTAATTTTACATCTTATTTTGGAGTCGGGTATTTTCGGAATTGAAAACAAGCCCAATAGTTGACAGGTTTTATTGCATTTGGGCTTAGTTGCTTAAGTTATGAGCAAGCCCTACTTCATCTTCTAAAAAGACGTTTTGATTAAGGATATTGTGATCCACTTTAATGTTTGTTCAGGCTAGCTAGGCCTGGAACTGATTTATAAGGCTTTAGATAAACTCTTTTGTTGTTGTTGGAAATGGGTTTTGGAAATAGCCCAAAACCCAATTCTTACAACATTCGGATCAGTTAGATGATCAAATTTTGTTGCAAGATTTACAAAATTTCAGTAATATTCATTATCCAATATTTTATATGATATTTATTTTAAATTATGTTAATATCATTTATAATCTTCAATTGTGATTAAAGTTATATAGATTATATTGTAGATATTAAATTTGCAAAAAAATGCTTTACTTCGGTTCAATTTGATTTAACAAATTTTGACTTAATTAAATTTTAGTCTATTATAAATAAAAATTTTGAGATTGGAAATACTCAATTTGAACTTGATCAACACGTTGTGAACTGTTTGCAGATAGTTTTTATTTCCAAACATGGATAAATCGCGTCGTGATGCGATATTAATGGCTTTGACTTTTCTTGATGTTTGGAATGGGCAATTGGAATTAATGAAAGTGGTAATTGCGGTAGTGTTGGAAGTATACAGAAGAAAACGGAAGAGGAGTGATCTTGCATTAGGGAGTAGAGCTTTGACAGTGCCATCAAGGGAAGCTAATATACATAGGATTTTGCATGAGGGTGATAGGAATAGTCAGTGGGATTTAAGGATGGACGTTAAGACATTTAAAGTGTTATGTCAAATGCTTCAAGCCCATGGTGGACTAGCAGATACTGGCCATCTGCCTACTACGAATATTAGCATAAAATGAAACTAATAGAGTATTACAAGTAAGGTTGATGAGATCGGGAGAAACAATAAGTAGGGCCTTTCGTAGTGTGTTGAAGGCCGTACTAAGGCTGCAACATCTTTTGTGTGTCAAGCCCATACCAATTCCAGATGATGAAACAGACCCTAGATGGAAATGGTTTAAGGTTAGTCAACTTTGTTAGCTACCACAAATTGTGTAATATCTGTATTGTAAATTACTCAACTCTAACTTAGTTTTCTTGGAATTTTGTGGAAAGGGTTGCCTTGGTGCTCTAGATGGGACATATTTAGGTATTACAGTTCCCCAAGCAGAGAAACCCAGATACAGAGGTAGGAAAGGGCAAATATGCACAAATGTGTTAGGGGTGTGTGATAAGAACTTAAACTTTGTTTATGTTCTTGCGGGATGGGAGGGGTCAGCATCGGATTCAAGGGTTTTGCACGATGCTGTAACGAGGTAGAATGGGCTTCAAGTGCCAAGAGGTATGTAACCTCTGAATCATACACAAATTCCAAAATTTGAACACATGTTTGATGTTAAATATCCACAATAGTAATTGTGTCATGTTGTGTTTAGGAAATTACTACTTAGTCGATGCTGGCTATACCAACGGTCCTGGCTTCTTTGCACCTTTTAGAGGCACAAGATACCACATTCAAGAGTGGGCAAGAGATGGAAGGGCACCTAGAAACCGAGAGGAGCTATATAATAAGAGACACTCATCTGCTAGAAATGTAATTGAACGTGCGTTTGGCCTACTGAAAAAAAGATGGAAAATCCTTAGAACGCCATCTTTTTTTTTCAGCAACCACTCATGTTAACATAATTCTTGCATGCACCCTTCTGCACAACTTTATTAGGTTGCATATGGCAGAAGATCTGGTTGAGAATATTGCTGACGAAGCCGAGGATTTGCCAATTGGGTAAGATGCTTCGTTGCCTGAAACTGTTGATCGTGTTCAGGCAAGTAATGAATGGAGTCAATGGAGAGAAGATTTAGCCACGAACATGTTTGATGAATGGAGAAGCAACAATTAAAATGTGAACTTCCTTTTAGAGTGTCAGTTCTTAGATTAGTGAATTGCAGGATTCATTTCGGTTGGCATTGTATTGTAACTGAATTGAGCGAGTGTTTGCATATCTTCTTTTATTGATGACCTTGATATTTCATATCATGTTATTGCAAAATCAATATTGTCTTTTTTAATTTGCATCTTGCTATCAAATGATATATTTTGTTAAACTCATATGTTGAACAAATTTGGCACGTTGTGGGATTCTGGACATTGTTTGGTGTAGGCGCAATGTCAAGAATTTAGATGATAAAGGAAATGTATGCTTTGGTTACCTTCATGGAAGAGGCTGTCATAGATGGTCAGAGGGCAGATAATGGCCAATTCAAGCCTGGTACTTTCCAAACTCTTGCAAGGCAGATGGTGGAGAAATTTCCTGAATGTGGGATCGATAGGAGACATGTCAAAAATAAGCAGAAAAGGTTAAAAGACAAATATCAAACAGCTTTTGACATGTTAAATTGCAGTGGCTTTGGCTGGAATGACACAAAGCAATGCGTTGAGGTCGATAGCAAGCAAGTCCTAGAAGAATGGATGAGGGTAATTATGTGCTTATTGTTGCCTGGTTTTATACCTTACCGAATTATCGTATGAAATGCGTTCTGACGTTATCTGACAAATTCTCCAGAGCCACCCGAACAGGTACTACACTCCTGGCAAGCCATTCCCGCTTTACCCTAGACTTGAATTTGTGTTTGGCCGGGACAGGGCCACTGGTGGAAGGGCTCGTACTGCTGTAGATTTTGTTGATATTGGTGATGAGGGTGAAGCAGAAGGCGAACCCCCATCGGCTGAACCAATATTTGATGACGATTGCGAACAACCAGGCTTGCCAACAACTCCTCCTCCGCCTACTTCAGCCCATGTCCTCGGATCCATGGCATCTTCCAGCAACACTGTTGGCAATGTACAAAATAAAGGGAAACGGAAGATGCGGGAAAGTGACGCACTGGAAAGCCTTGCAACATCATTTGTTGTTGCTATTGAAACTAGAAAAGATAATGCTAAGGTGATTGCGGACGCCATTGCAGGAATGCACCCTTCTAAGTTGGGTGAAGAGCTTGTCAGTTTCAGCTTTTCCATTGACGAGATTCTCAGGGCTGCACAGAAATTCGGGGGCCATCCTGAATTCATGAGTATTTATTGGGGTTTACCACCAGAGCTTAAACAGGCTTATGTTAGGGGCCTTTTAGATTCAGACATATGACATGCTTTTTAGTTTCGAAATTTGGATGGTGATGAAACTGGGTATATGTTGTTTTTAATGATTCGATGTTAACAATTATCTGACTTATCAGTGGTTGGTTTACTTATTTTTTAATGTTTGTCATACTCGTTGCGTGTATGGATGATGATATAATATGATTATTTTTCAGGTTCTAAAATATGGGTCGATACAATTTTATGTCGATTTCTTTGGACGTGAAGTTGGTATTTTTACCCATTGGGAAGATGTCAGAGAAGTGACTGAGGGGTTTCCGAATGCTCGATTCAAGGGGTATCGAACATTGGAAGAAGCACAAAATGCGTTTGCCATGGGATCATATAGCCCGGGTCAACGCTATGTAGACATTGTGCCAACCGCCAATGCGTCCTCCTCCTCTATGCCAACTGCAGTCCAACAATCAACAAATGAACAACTCAATGCAGTTGCCCCTTTGCAGACAAACAAAGATTGGAATCATGAATTTTTACTCATGGCCATTGGCGTCATTGTGGGAATGATTATTCTGCACATTATTAATAAATTCTAAGGCCTTCATGTATGATGAACCAATTATGTTATTATGAACAGTAGTATTTGAATGTCTTTTTTCAATGAATGTTGAACCTATCATGTAATTACTTATATGAATGTATGTTGAACCTATTATGTAAGTTATTATATAAATGCTTAGATGATGTATTTGAATGTATGTTGACTCTATTGTTACTAATTTAGTATTGAATATCATTAATATTAATATTATTGTTATTGGTCCCAAATTATTATTATCAATATTATTATAATATATTTCTTATTACAATTATTATTATGCTTATTATTAAATGTATTATAAACTTTGTTTTTGTTATCATTTGTTTATTATTGTTATTATTATTACTATTATTACTAGTACTAGTATTCATACATGTATTATATTAGTACCGCATCCATTTTCTCTTTACAACTAATATAATGTTAATAAAATTTATCCTATGTCTAATTATTATTATTACAAATTATTATATAATTTATATTTATTATTATTCAAGTTTATTATTATTAAACATTTGTTAACTTATTTATGTTTGGTTATTATTATTATTGTTATTAAAATAATCATAAAATTATTATTAATGAGCATCGTGATTAATTTCAAATTGTTATTATTATTCCAAGTTATTTTTTAAACTAATACAAACCATTCATAGTAAAGGTATCAATGAATTACATATTTCTGATCATATTAAGGATCAGGGGCATATTCGTCATTTGCATTATGTTTGTTTACTGTCCCCTGCAACCAAACACATTCTGCCCATAGGATGTAGCAGTTTCTCTCTGCTCACAACCACAACCAAACACCACTCGCCTTTTAGGTCATTCCGTTCGTCTGCTCGCTCGTCATGCTGCCCACCGAGACTGCAACCAAACGCAGCCTTATTCTTGACAGTCACCCGATTCAGCTGCCTATAATTGATGCACAACCTCAAAGTCCCGTCCTTCTTCTTCACAAATAACACTGGAGCTCCCCACGACGAAACACTGGGTCTAATAAATCCCTTATCCAACAGCTCCTGCAACTGAGCCTTAAGCTCCCTCAGTTCCACCGGTGTCATCCTATATGGAGGTATAGATATAGGAGCGGTACCTGGAACGAGGTCTATCTCAAACTCCATCTCCCGATCCGGCGGTAAACCCGGTAACTCATCGGGGAACACATCCGGAAATTCCCTAATCACGGGAATATCCTGCAACCTCTGCTCAATCCTGGAATCAATCACATAAGCCAGATAGGCCTCACAACCTCCCCGCATCAATCTCAAAGCACTCATAAATGAAATCATCCTAGCTGGCACTGCCTGACTAACACCTCGAAAAACAACTCTAGGTTGACCAGGAGATTCTAACACGACCTCCTTGGTATAACAAATCCATCACAGCCCTATGCGCAGTAAGCCATACCATCCCTAGAATAAGATCAATCTCTCTCAAAGACAAAACTATCAGGTCTGCACTTAACTCTGCCTGATCAATCACTATCAGACACCCCTTGCAGACCTCACCCAAAGCAGTAGTACTACCCAAAGGCGTACTCACCTGCAACCCACACTGCAATCTCTCCCTCTCACAATGCAGTCTACATGCCACATGCGATGCAATGAAAGAATGAGTGGATTCAGGATCCATCAATGCAAAAACCTCAAAGCCAGAAATCGAAAGCATACCCGCAACAACATCTGGAGACTCCTGAGCCTCCAACCGAGTCATAGCATAGACTCTAGGCTAGGATTGCTGCCTGCTACTCCGTCCCTCAGACCTCACTGCAGATCCCTCAGCTCGGCCTCGGCCTCGACCTCGACCTCTCCATCCAGATCCACCTCCACGGCTCACAGCACCCGTGGTAATCTCGATGATCTACGGTCATAGCAGACTGGGCCTCCACAGTAAAAGGACACTCTCGGAGCTGATGGTCCATGGAACCACACTTGAGACACGCTTCGGTAAACCTCCAACACTCCCCACCGTGTCTCCTCTCACAATACTCACATAGCGGGATCATCTGGCCTGAACCTCTAGCACCGCTACGGCCACTGTTAGACTGAGCAAATCTGCCTCTCTGCCCAAATCTAGACTGTCTCCCACCTCAGGGCGACTCAAGGTCCCGCTCGATGCTATCTTGAACCTCTACTAGCCTTCGACTATCATCGGGCCTCTTGCTTCGGTCCCGATCCACCTTAGTCGACTCTGCCAAGAATCGCTTCAATCCTCACGGCCATCGTCCTCATTTCAATAAATGTGCCCATGTCCGATCAGGCTAATCTGCACGGATCTCCATATTGAGTCCGCCTCAAACCTCCGACACTGTCGGACTCAAGCAATCAAAGCGGTAGCATATGCCGACAATTTCATTGAACCTGACCTCATAGTTTGCCACTGACATCGACCCTGTCTCAGCTCAAGAAACTTCCTGCATCTTCATCTCTAAATACACCTTGGGCATGAAATTATCCTTGAATGCCCTCAGAAAATCATCCCAAGTCAACATGCGGGCCTGGAAGAACCGCCGGAGCGATCTTCCACCATCGAAAAGTCAACCTCAAGCAAAGACATCAGATAGTCAAAGCGCTCCTCAGAGTCGCAGTCCATTTGATCGAGGACTCTCTCTGTCCTCTCCAACCATCCTCACCTCCGCAGGTCTCTGCATACCATCAAATCAACCGCCGCCATAGCCTATCATACCTCCTCTCCCGTCTCACGGGAACTCTAGGAGGCAACTCATCAGAATGAGGCACAGGGGACTCTCTACTAGCTCCCACGGATCCTATGTCAGCTGGTTGATCCACTTGTTCTCCAAGAACGGATGACCTACAACAACAAGAATCTGATCAATTTATGCTTTTCTCACTGAAATTCAAGCCTAAAATATACTATGCCCAAAAGATGCCAAACCATGCTCTGATACTACCTAATGTAGCGCCCCCTTACTATAGGGTACACACCGGGACACCCGTGGGTCGTTCTGACGCATATCCCACAGCAAGGAAGTGTTACGCTCGCATCTATCACTAAATACTCGCATGGCATCAATACAATTAAACCGCAATATGTAAATCGCTAAAATTTAAAACCACACTAATAATCTTTCATTTCATAACATCAATCCAAAGTATAGACAAGTCTATCAGTCCCCTAAAGTCTCAATACAATAACCCAAAAAGGAAACTGATAAAAACGTCTATACTAGGTCATCCTAAAAAATCGTCCCAGCTGACCGACCTGTGTGCCATCGCTTCACTTGACCAAGCACTCGCACAGCAGGAAAACGTCTATCTCGGGAGCTAGAAACCTACTAACGCTGCCCTGAAAAATATTAGTAATATTGGGTGAGTTTGCGAACTCAATGAGAAACCATCATTGATGGTTCACCCAACTCATGCATATACACATAATATATTGCATAGTACACTTTAACGCATTTTAGAACACTGTACACAATTTACATATTTATACGATAACATAGCTCAAACATGTCACTTCACAATTGTCATACATCACACGCATTCTCAATTTCACTACACAGTCAGATGCATAATGTATGCAAATTCTCATTTTATGTCTTTGTTGTGACTGAGCGTTAACACTATCCCAATCCGGGTACTTTTCACATTAATCACATTTTTAGCAAGTAGGAGAGCCCTCTGGGTATGCACTACTGCTCACTCACATTAGGGATAGGAGAGCCCTCTGGGTATGCACTATTTCCCTTTTTGGCCTTAGGCCCATTCACTGATATTCGAGCTTAAAGCTCTGCTCACTAAATGCTTCAGTCACAACTGTTTATTTACCGCTTATAATCATGCCTAGCATGCACTAACACTTGCACAGTCACTAGCACATATATATATATCACTTCACTCGTTTGTCACAACCAGAACACTTATAGTTCTATACACTGATTCACAATCATAAGCATTCGCATTTGCATCACATTCCACACAATCACTCACAATCAGAAAGCTTACTCACAACTGCAACACATTTATTTCACATTTGTATCACTCACATTGTCAATTAATTCACACATTCACAGTACATATTATCACACAAAGATCGAGGAACCAACTAGGTTACTCACCTGTAACTTTCGAGCTACTGCCTGGAAGTCCCAGCGATATCCGTGGACTGTCGATCCAACGGTGCCTCTATAACAATTCAAACGAATTCTCATCACTAGGTGCTCAATCAATTAAATTCACTAATGCACATGTCTTAACTTGAAATTTTATAATGCATGATCATGATTTTCCAGCGCTCTGAACCCGATTCGCTATCTCTCGCTTCTTAACCCAAAATTCACTATTCACTAGCTCAATAATATCCACTAATTTCTCAAACCTCCAATTTAAACTCTAATCAGTCAAAACATAACTCTTTGATTGCACTAAAACTGAAATTGACTCTCTTTCGATAATTACGATACCTCTAACCAAAATTCAAACTCTCAGTCTTTACCTCAATTGTAGACCTCTTTTTCTAGTTCACAACGATTCCAGAATTATCTCAATAGGAGGTCTACACTAAAAGTTATACCCTAAAAACCAGTCTAATCCCATGCACAATTTACGTCCCTCATTGCGACTATCTTGTCTCGCCATGGCGCATAAAGGACGCTTGTCGTGGCGTGGGAACGTCATCATGGCGAACAACTCTTATGCGCCTCACCGCGACGCCTACCAATCACTTGTCGCGACGTCTAAATTACTTGCTCGCCGCGACGTCTCAAGCGGCTCGCCGCGGCGAACACTCCTTTTTCTCGCTGCGGCATGGCCCCATTACAGACGTCGCGACGTGCGACCACTACATCTTCTCCGATCGTTATTTTCCACCATTAATACTCTTAAAAACCTCCATTAACGCTCTCAACTACCCATACTAACACATTAAATGCCACAAATGCCATAAACAACCATAAATACAACATTAAACACAATAAACTTACCAATCGAAGCTCAAAACCGCAAACCCTAAAATCTCCCAAACTCTCTCAACCTCTAACACCAACGATTTTCTTCCAAAGCCAAGCCAACCATCTCAACTCCAAGCTTCTAGTAACTCTCCAACCACAAAGAAAGGGAAAGCAAGTAAACCCTCCAAGGAAAGCAAGATCAACAACACCCACAAGAAGAAGAAGTTTTGAGCCCTAAGAGAAATTTGTCTTCCAATTTCAAACATAAGATATATATATATATAGGGCTAATTTAAACCTATAGATCACAGTCCTCAAATTCATTTAATCTCAGTCTCTATATTTCAATAGCTCATCACAAAAATTCCTAAACTCACAAATCTAAAATTTTCAAGCCATTTACCACTCACTTTCGGAACCAGAATCACAATTATCAGTCTCTAAGCATTTTCTCGGTCCGGACTCATAACTCTAAAAATTCCAAAACGATTCTCATAAATCCTCAAAAATTCAAAAACACAAAGTCCTATACTCAATTCTCAATTTCCAACTCCTAAAATTCAATTTTCACTCTAATTCAACCATACAACCCAATTATTCTCAAATTCTCAACCAAATCACAATTAAATGCTGGAACAATCATGAATGCATGTCACTAAGAATATGCATGTACAAAATGATCTATCTCTTTATAATCAGAGGCCACAAAGCACTCGATCATAATTCATGCAATAACAAAGCTGCCCGTACCAATATGCTCATCGCATCGGTAACGGGATGTTACAAGAGCTCCCATATGAGCTAAGAAATTTTGATTTTGGTGAAGGATCAACGTAAGGGTGGATTTTGATCTTTGAATTTTTAAAGAGATTTTGATTTAGATAGCTTGAAAATATTTTGGGTTTGTGTTTTCTAAAGTTAATTTTGGTGATTATGCCTTATGTGATGTTCAATTTAAATTCCTATTAGTTAGGAATTTTTGCAAGTGATGAAGGAAATTAGAGAAGTTGTGGGAGCAAGGAAAGAGGAGCGTGAACAAGTTTCAAGCATGGAATTAAGGTGGGTACCATGTTTATAATTTAAATTATAAGCTAATTATGTGTTTTTGAAAAATCAAGAAAGCAAAATGTTTTTAAATTATTTTTTTCGAATGATTAAATTCATTGTTTTTGGAATGATTTTAAGAAATTGTTATTCATTATGTTTGAATTATTTAAGAAATTGCTACAATGGTTAAATTCAGTGTTTTGAATGATTTGATAAAATTGATACAATTGTTACATTCATTGTTTTGAATGATTTGCTAATTGCTAAAATTGTTGCATTCCTTGTTGTTGAATGATTAAGAAACTGCTATGTAAATGTATTGACATTGCGAAATTTTTTGATTGTAAATGTGTTTGAGATATGACATGCGTATGAAGATTAAGATTTTGAAATTGTGCCTTTGGGCAAATCTGTTTTCAAGTGTGAAAATATCTGTTATGTGGGTTTGGTTAGGTCTTATAAATTGTCAAGTGCACTTGTCAAAGGCTTCACCCGCCTGCCCGCTAGTGGCATTGGAGCTCCATTAAGGACTCCCATAAGTTCACGGCTACACTGGATCGTTACGCGGGAAGGTGTAGAACGTTATGTTCACGGCTACATAGGATCGCTATGCGGGAATGTGTAGTACGTTCTATTTCTAGACCGACCCAAGCCATTCTAATGTGTTTAAGTGCTCTTGTTTTGTTTCTAAGTGTGATGCATTCATGTTTTTAAAAATTGTTCATGAATTCTTTGATAAGTTGAGAAATTTTGAAAAATAAACATTTGATGAATTTCTACTGTAAAATTTCTATAAACTGGCAATAAGTTTTGGAAAATGATTTTCGCTTATTTTTTGGTTATAAGCATATTATTCACGAGCTGTAAAGCTCACCCCACCTTTCATTCCCATCTCCAGGTATCGAGAAGGAGATCGGATGAAAGAAAGTCAGACATCCGTGTATTTATGTTTATGATTGTTTTTTTAAGTTAGATTATTGGAAAAATAAGAGCTAAGGCATATGTTGAGTATTGTAGGGATTTTTGTATCTCTGTATTTGGATTTTGAGATTGATGTTGTATTGTGGCTTGAGAATGCCATTAAAGTTTGTAGTGCATTTATTTTGGAATGTAAATGAATTCTAGACTTGTGTATGGAATTGAGATATAAATTTGTGTATGGTTATGGTATATGAAAGTGACTGTATATGATTATGATTTGATTGCATTTGGATTCCGGAAAGGAGGTACGAAGATTTTGATGATTGAGAATTATTGAAGTGTTATGGGTATGTATGTGTTTGTTTGTGTTGGGATTCCGGACAGGTGGTCCGATGATTGTGTTGATAGATTTAAAATATTGAAGTGCTCTTTGTTTATGGCTTGATTTTGTATAAATCATGTGTGAGATTTTTATGGCAAAAGAAAAGTAAGAGTTTAAAATGATGTGATATGATTGTATAAGAAGAATTTTATGAATTGAGATTTGAATGTGGATGAATTTCCAAATGGGAAATTGAATGGTTTTGAATGAGAAAAAAAATATACCGAATTGGATTGGTTTAGACCGATTGTCCTATAGTTTTCCAACGCTAGTTTTTCTAAGGTATGCGTTACCGGATGTCTGAATTTGACCTTCAGTTTGATTGAACCGTTTTGGTTTCTTTGATTCCGAGGTTTTTGTAAATCTGTTCCTTCGATTTCCGCTTTTGATTTATTTTCGCTTTATGATTTCCGAGCCTTTCGATTTTCTATGGCTCATTAAGAATTCGATTTCTTTTAGTTCCGCACGTGCTTCTGATTCCTTTCGTTTTGTGATCCGCTATGTCCGCCTTTCGTTTCGCTTTATGATCCGTTCTTTCGCTTTCCGCCACTTTGTTTTTTGATTTATGAATCCGAGGTTGGGTTCCGAAAATAGGGTCCAACAATCACTGAGTTTTAGTTCTTTTAGTTTTTTGGATTAAGGACTTCCTTTTTACATAAATTGTGGCAATCTTGTTATTTGCTTTCAAGTTTCTATTAAAAAAAATCGCCAGAGGGTGTTTCATACAAGCCGTTAGGAAGGATTTTTCTGGATGATAGAAGTTACCAGTCGGCTTAAAGATCCCCCGTATCCATGGAATAACTCAGCTCACGTGTATTAGACGCTAACCTACCCTCATTCTGACAAAGACGTGATGTCGGAACCCGACCCGGAGACCGGACCCCAACTGTTGGATCCCGTTACCGGAACCCAACTCTCTTGCTTATATCATAGACTTACATGCTCCTCATGTTAACAATCAAGGTCTCTATAGTGAGTGTACTCACTTTCGAATCATCACATACTCTTTTCTGATTAATTCTTTCATTGATTACTCTTAACATGAACCATTTGATCTGCTTATTCTAACTTAATGAAATCCCTCTTCAAAAGAGGATTCTTTTACTGCAATCATCTATACTATTCCTGCAATCTTAATCAATCTCCCATTATCATCATCATATTTTATCCACAGACTTATCTTCATCAATTCATAAATCAATCTCTTACATGATTGATACTTTGATCTTCATTAATCCTATACAATATTCTTCTCTTGATCTTAGAATTTATTCCTTATTATAACATCATCAACAACTCTCAATCTATGTTTACTTGATCACTTAGGCTCTAAACTATGGGAAACTATGACTAATAATATTCACTAAATCTTAGGTTTCTTCCTCTATCATCTTCACACATATTCTACTTATGTGCTTAATACACTCATTTGTGCATAATTATGGATTTCCATCTGAGATACTCCCACAACAACCAATTTAACCTTCTTGAACTTATACATACATTACTATCAATCATCTCATTGTCCCATTATCCTTCACTTCACATCTTACATATATATATATGTATGTATATATATATATTTGCCATTGACTTATACTTGTGGAAATAAAATCATCACATATTTCATACTGCACATAGATTTCAAAAACTTGTAATCTTGGTGCTCGTAATGGCACTTTCTTGTAAACTTGCTTTTCACAACGTGATATCCTTGCACAAATCATGTCTGAAAGCATAATTTCATAAACTTGTATTCTTAAAATGAAAAACCCCTTTTTAAAGTCATTTCATCAATCATTCACATAATCGACATATTAAACATGCAACATTTCATAATGCACTCAATGCACAACTGATGCAACAATTATGATGCAATTTAAATTATGAAAATTTCTTGCTCGATTTAATGAAAACAAACTTGACTTATTGAATTTATTATAAGCATGCACCCACTGGGGTTCCGGTTTCATCTTCTTAAAACCATAAGAATTTCGACTTTCATGAAGTTCTACTTGAACCCCTTAATCCTTGTCCCCCTACTTTTCCTCAAACAATTCATACTCATAATTCACATATTTCCCACATTCAAGGATAAGCACCATAATATGTCATTGATACCATATTCGATTTCATCAACAGATGCATTGACTCATTACCGGTCATGTTTGACCATGTACTATTTCTCATTTCCACTAATCCACAACTTCAATTTATTCGCTAATTCGATTGGCCCAAACTCTTAACAATTTGCTCTTGCATGTAGCTTTTACATATGCGCCCATATAAGATCTCAATTCCGGCGCTCTGATACCACAAAATGTCGGAACCCGACCTGGAGACCGGACCCCAACTGTTGGATCCCGTTACCGGAACCCAACTCTCTTGCTTAAGATCGTGAAACCTGAGCGTGCGTATTACTTTGAAGGGTTTTAAATTTTTTTTCATTCTTAATCCCTTGAACCCTTAAAGACATCATGAATTCATTCTCATGCTCAAAACGCTCCCAAAATTCACTTACCAAAGTTCCGTAATGTGCCCATGTACCTAATCATCTTACTTGAACTTATTTTCTCTACGCGTTCACCGAATTTGAAAAACTTAAAATCTTAAATTCACTTGGAATTTTCTTGTAAATCATAGCCTTATAACTCTTGTTTAATTTAAGACAAGAATTGCTTCAATCGGAGTTATATAACTCTAGATATACTCCAATAACCTGAAAGAGTTCATACCGGAAACATGCTCTCTTAACCGGCCTTTCACTTTATTTAATGAGAACTTCCTATATTTAACTCCAAATGATACCAATTTCTGTAGTAAGAAATATATATGTCCAATAAATCCAATGGTTCAAGCCTCACCTCATTTGGAGGTCGTATGAGGGATTTGTACCCAAAACAATCGACCATGCTCACTTCAAAAATCCAATTGAGACTCTTTTGGCGCGATTGCCATAACTTTTAATATAGAGGTCGGATCATGTTCGTTCTTTCACCATTTGAAAGTAGACATCTAGATATACAACTCTCATGAAGACCATAAAACCAAATTCGGCCTCTAACAATGTCCAATATGCCATTTTTCCCGTAATTCGAGGTCTGCTGATGGATAACTCGACTTATCACTAACAAGTCGACTTATCGAGACAAATAACTCGACTTATCACTAACAAGTCGACTTATCGAGACAAATAACTCGACTTATCACTAACAAGTCGACTTATCGAGACAAATAACTCAACTTATCACTAACAAGTCGACTTATTATTCAAATCATGCTTCATAAGTCGAGTTATGGAGACAATAACTCGAGCTATGTCTATTATTAGCTCGTCTCCAACCCTCTATACGCTCTCTTGACCTAACCCAAACACCATGAACACTTCTAACCTTTTTAAACCTACCCATTTCTATGCCCAACTCATTCATTCAATAATTTAACACCTCAACATGACTTTGCCCAATCAACCTCACACAAGCCTCATTCTCACCTTCATTACACATGCATGACCATCAATCCCAACCTCATAACATTTACCTATCTATATGATATTCATGCCCTCTCATGCTAACATACTTTATAACGACTCAAACATCACACTTATTTTATCATTCTATAAATTCTTGATTTAATTTGCTCATCAAACCCTAAATTCCTAGGCAACCATCAAAGCTATCCTCATCAACAAGACTTAGGCATCATGCTAACTTTCAACCATTGCTCCATATTCGTTTATATGCAATTTTACATTCACAACCATACTCAAACCCATATTGCATTAATCATCATACATAAGAGTTTTACAATTTCATTGGCATTTCCTAGCCAAAATCCAAAACCAATAACCTTATTCAATTGCTCATATGAATTACAACTATACATTTACATAACCAAACTTCAAATACACAATAAAACAAGCATAAGCTGTCTTGATCCACTTCCACTTGATTTCTTGTTAAAAACCTGGAAATTGGGAAAATAAGGGGGGTGAGCTTGGGGAGCCCAGAAGGTTCTATGCTTATAACCAAATAATGAACAAAAAAATTTTTAGAAGTCCATTTCCATATAAATTTCCTTTAGATCATAAAACATTGTTTTCTTCAAAACTCTTGTCCTTTTCTTGAAAACACAAATCATATATTTTCAAAGATTTATAAAATCATAAACTAAGGAACTCTTGTCATTTTCTTGAAAACACAAATCATATATTTTTTCAAAGGTTCAGAATTCATAAACATAATTCATGCATTTTTTAATCTTTCATGAAATCATGAATGCAATTCAACTTATCACAATTCACATCATATAACACATACCACCTAACACATCATAATGGTTTGGCAAGTCCACAATTCTAAGAACCATATAATCTCATTTAATGATCTTATATGGGCAAATCTTGAGGAGTCCAAATATTGGATCATCCTATGCCACGGTCAGGCGGTAGGCGAAGGCTTTTCATGGTCATCGCACGAGACGTTTCTTGGGTGGACTTAACCTAACCCACTTAACATATAATCATGACTTGAAACTTGATTGCCTTATGGCAAAAATCTTGGAAATCTTGGAAAATCTTATTTTTGCATAAACCATGCAAATTTTCATAAATCATTTCATATGCAATGCATCATCATTCCTCAACAAAATCACATTCACATATCCAATCATCAATCATCCAATTCACATAACATTTTCAAATCATTCATACCATTATGCATCAATGATAACAATTTCTCAAGGCATTCAAAAATAATGAGTTTAAAAGCATTTTTACATTCTTAATTTCTTTGAAAATTTTGTCAATGGCCCATTATTTAACTATAAACATAAAACCTACCTTATGATTCCTTGCTACATGGAGTTCCTCCTCTTGCTCTTCTCTTTCTTCTTGCTCTAATTCAAGAGAAAATAAAACCCAATTCAACACAAATCCGATTTAAATTCCGTAAAACCTCTTTCATGAAATTAGCTTTGAAATCACTAAACCCATTCCATTCTTAGTCTTTCTAACCAAAAACCCAACTAAAATCTTAACTTTAATCAAGAAGCTTACCTTAAACTTCCACCAACCAAGTGAAGACTTGGTTCAAAGTGAAGCTCTAGTGATTTCCCACACTTTTAACTCTTGAACTTTCTTCCAACTCTTGCTTAATCTCTTGGAAAATCACAAACCCTAACAAACTTCTTTCTTTTCTCCTTCTCCCACCATTTACGACACCTCCCTCTTCTCCTCTTCTAATTTTCGAAATTCCTCTCCTTTCCTACACCAATTCACTTATTCCCTCTCTTTTATACTCCTTTACAATCTTACTTAAGCCCATAGGCCCAAGCCTAACTCCCTTCTTCTTCTTCCTCCTTATTTCCTCTTTTTTTTATACTCTTTACTTAAGTCACTTAAGCCCAAAGCCCATTTACTTCCCTCTTCTTTCTTTCTTCTTTCCTTCTTCCTTCCTTCTTCATTTAACTCATACTACAACTTAAGCCCAAGTCCACTTCATTTCCCTTAATTCCTTCTTCTTCTTATTTTCCTCTTATACTACTCAAGCCCACTAATTCTTTAAGCCCAACTTATTTTCTTTTCTTTTCCTACTTCATTAAAGCCCATTTCATATATATCCTCTCTTTATTCATTTCATTTGGACCTAAAGCCCAATTATTCTTTCTTCTTTCTTCTCATCCTACTAAATCTCTTAAGTCCAAACCATTTCTTCTTCTTTTCATTTAATTTAGGCCCATTATTCTCTTAGGCCCAATTAAACTCTAAACTCTTAAATTCAACTAACACATTTAATTGTATTTATTCATGCCACCTAACTCATTACTCTTGTTTTAATCCTCTTCTTTTTATATCACCTCTTAAGCCCAACTTGAGTCCAAGGCCCATTTAACTCTTAATACATTTATAACCTTCATAACACCTTAATACACTTAATCCATGTCATATAGTCTTAGTCTAATCAACATGTTAATTAAATTTCCTTAACATGCTAATTAAGTCCACAGAATACAATAATTGAATCCCATTAAATCATGCCACCTAATTTCATGACACCTTACCTTAAGCATATTAACATGTCAATTAATTCCACATTAATCCATCTCATATTTATACCATATCTTCTATTTCATTTCAATTTCAAAAATTCTTAACTTCTTCACTCATGAATAATCATTCAAAAATCCTTATTTAATAATCCTAACTTACCAAAAGATTCGGGGTCCAATACGTGACAACCCAGCTGTGGATCCTATCCTAATCTCTGTTGTGCCCCCTCTTTCTCTCTTTAGATAACTCAACTCTTCACTCCATCAGCTCTGTTGTCTTTTCAGCTGTTATAAAATCGTAGGATTGCCTCTACTTTATAGTTAGGCGTTAGTCTTCTCTCCTGTGTTAATTATAAGTTTCCTAATTATTTTTTTTCGTATTATTATCATTATTACTTATTTATTTATTTATTCATTTTATTTATATTTTTTATTATTTTCTTTATTCTTTAGTATAATTATTATATATTATTTGCACTTTAACTTTTTTGTGGTGGGGTCTATTCGTTTTAGTTTTTACGACATCCTTAGTATAGGACTTGCAGGAAACGTAATAGGCATGGTTTAGGTAGGACGTCGTCAGATCAAACTAATCGATTTCGTACAAGCGGATTGGCCCGTGCAACGTGCAAGAAAAAAATAAAGAAATGATTTACTAAGGATAGGCTCTTGGAAAGTAAGGATCCTCACGGGAAAGTCATTAGAATTGGTTGAGATTTTAGACAAGTATAAGATACAAATGACATGCATTCAGGAGACCAAGTGGACAGGAGCTAAAGCAAAGGAGATAGGGGGTTCAAATTTTGGTACTTGGGTGGCACGCGAAAACAGAATGGGATAGGCATCCTAGTGGACAAGGGTCTTATGAGCAGAGTAGTAAAGATCACAACGATCAATGATAGGATCATAGTTGTAAAAATTGTTTTAAGCAGTGTGGTTCTCAATGTAGTTTGTGCTTATGTACCTCAAGCTGGCACAGACGGACAATAAAAACGCATGTTTTGGGAGGCGTTGGACAGGATGCTTCAACAAATCTCTCAAACTGAGCAGATCATCCTAGAAGGGGATTTTAATGAGCATATAGGGGAGATTTTAGACGGATATACAGTGTAACATCCCACCCCGACAGGAAGGGTAAAATAGTAAATTTGGCATAGGATGAGATGGATTGGAATGATTTAGGACGGTTCATGCATAATAGGATTGGTACACAGTATCATTTGTGCACATGAAAGTACTGTACATGCATACATGACATTCCCGGTATTTGGGCCTAAACGGCATTTTATTGTGATTAACGTGGTTATTGTGTGTGAAAAATTATTCGAGTCGCCATTGAAAGTGTTTTATATTTAAAGAAAATTTTAGAATTTTTTGAATTTTCCTAAGAAAATTCTCTGAAAAAAATGTCAAGTTGATTTAACCGGGTGATTTTGGTAGCTAAAATTCTATCCAATGGCACTGTAATATTGGGTATATTATTTTGGGATTGAAATTAGGGCATATTGGACTAGAATGGGTCAAATTGCATTAGGATTCCTATTTACTAATTTGTTTTAGCCTATTTTGTCTTTTTCCTTAGAATTGCCACTTGTCCTCATGAATAAATGCTTTTGTCTTATGCTACTTGCTTCCTCTCTCGTTGTTGTCTTAATTAAAGCATGAAAAATCAAGTTTCCTTGCTTTCTTATTCAACCATCCGAAAACCCTCTTCATTTGTTCCTCTCACTATCGATTTTCTTCTTCCTCTCTCAAACCTCCCTCCAAACCTTAAGAGCTCCTTCATGAAATCAAGTTATTTTCTTGCCATGGAGAACTTGCCCTTGCTTGGTGTTAGGAGAAGTTGTTAGAGAGGGTAGGAAGCAAAGATTTGAAAGGAAGTGAAGATTGGAAGTTTAAGTAGGTAAGGTTTGAAGTTAGTTTTAATTAAGCTTTAATTATGTAGTATTGAATCATGGTTGTTAGATGTATTTAATTGGAGTTATGGTGCATTTATTATGAGTATTGATGCATGAATTTGATGAGAATTATAGGTGGAATTGTTGGGTATAAGGGTATGTTATGTATGGCTTGATGAAGTAGTAGGATTGAATGAATGTTTAGCTTGAATTTGGATTGAATATTGATGACTAATCTTGCATATAACTTAAGAGTTTCATGCTGCCAAATTGTGACTATTAGCCCTAGTGAATGTATGAATGTTGTAGGGACTGATTTTGTGCTCATTTGGATGCTTAGTGATGTGTTATTGGCATTGGAAATGATAGAAGCTAAGTTTAGTACCAAAGTTGGAAATTTTGGTTTTAACCGATTACACTGTTTTGAGCATAACTCATTGTGTAGGTATGAAAATGAGGCAAGGTTTGTTCCAAAGTAAACTTTGGTTTGTTGACTACATTTTTGTGTGAAATAGGTGTTGTCCAATTTTAGCTTTAAGAGGGTGAAATTTAGCATGGAAAGTTACTGCTGATGGCTGGAATGAACAGTATCTAGATTGATGACCTGATTGTGTTGATGATTTTTCTAAATTAATTGAGATGGAATTAGGGAAAATGGTCTAAATGAAATTTGAAGCTTATTAAGTTATCTTTCCATTACCACTGATTTTGTAATTTTTCGATTTGTATATTTGGAGATATGCACTGTGGAATATGGACTGATTTTGAACAATTTGGTGAAACCTAGACTAAGAGTGGATTTGGTGCACATTCTGATTAGAAGCAATTTTAGAAATTTCTGTGAATTGAATTCGCTTGAGTGATCTTCTGAAGAGTTGTATAGGAAACAATTATATTGAAAATTGTATACAGCATGTAATATTTGGAGATCTGATGTTGGAGTAATGAATTTTCAAAATCTGTACCTGCATGAGGTTATTGACTGCTGCCCTGATCAGTAAATTGCATGAAAGTTTTAAGCTTGTTAGAGGTGGAATTGGCTTTGAAGCCCTTCATGATAAGTGTAGCATTGTGTTTGATCTTTCCATAGGTATAAAGTATGCATTTATTTGATATTTTTGCTAGGAGATATACTGGTTGGAAATTTACTGCTCAGATTGGGACAGTTTAGTAGATAGATGCTTCGGTGAATTATTTGACCTAGTTAGTAAATGAATTGGGATTTTGGTTATTCATGAAAGTTTAATATAACATTGTGATCTTGATGAGCATATTTATTGTGTAATTTTTTACTGAAGAGAATGAAAGTTACTGAATTTACAAGATACTGTACTGTGTTGAGTGACTTTGAGTGAGCAGTAGCTTTCATGGGATTTTTGACACCCTTAGGGGTGGAATTAATTTGAATGGTCTAAATGAAACTTGTAGAGGGTTTCATTATCTTTCCAACAAGTTATGGTTTGAAATTTTTTTAATGTTTTACAAAAAGTTATAGAGGATTGAAATTTGGTTGGAAAACAGGAAAAAAAGAAGGAAATAAGGGCTTATAGATATAGATATATTAATTGTTTTATTTGAATTTTGGTTTCTTTCGTGAATAACTTTTCCGTCCGACGTCCGATTGACCTGATTCTTGAGGCATCGGATTCATTGATTATTTAATTTCATTTTTTGAGAAATTGGGGATTTGTGGACGGAAAATTGACGTGAGCTCGAGTAACGGAGCCTTTACTCACTGTTTTATTTAATTGGGGACCTATACAGGACCAAATTAAGTGCCGTTAGCGCCATTGGATTTCAAATTTTTAAACGGATTTTTCTAATAGAAAAAAATGGGATTAGGGTCAAGAATATCATGAACATGCATTTTACACTTACATGTGCATCGTTACTAGTTCGGATTGAACAGTTAGTGATCGTTTTATTCTCTGATTCTTATAGAGACACAACTGGAGCGTCGATCGACCAACGTAGCAGAGACTTCCCAGCATTAGCTCGGAAGTAATAGTTGAGTAACCTAGTTGGTTTTTCAACCTATATGTGTTTAATTTCATTTACGATTGCCATGTGGAGTTAAGGAAGGATTATGTGTGTTTGTTTTGATTGATTTCGAACCACGGGTGTTCGAAATATTTGGAATGTGTTATAGAAGTGTTAAATGTGCATAATTGAAAGTGAATTGGTTAAGTGCGAAATTGGACTTAGTGTATTAGGTTGTGACACAAATTATTGTAAAACGAGGCATATGCATTCATGCATAATTGCATAATCGATAATGACAACAGTATTTGGTGGAGCTAACGTAATTCGAAGCTTCATTTCGATGATGGCTATGCCCAACGATATGAGAGCTTTAAGCTCAACGCACGTGACCTCTGGTCCATCGTTTACAGAGCCACGGCTCAATGTATCGTGGCATATCACGCCTAACAGTATCGAGCCTCGTGCTCAACGCAATATGCCCGCCATTGGGACAATTCAAAGCACGGTCACAACAACGAAATGAAAATAGAAAAGTGTCACATGTGCATCATATATATGAATGATAAAATGTGATTTGTGTGAAAGGCGTCGCCTTATATGTGTAAAATTGGCAATGCATGGGATAATTTGGAATGTGTTAATATGTGCTATGATATGAGTTGATTGTATATGCATCGTTGGGTGGACCATCGATGATGGTTTCTCATTGAGTTCGCAAACTCACCCAACATTGCAATTATTTTCAGGTATTGAAGAGTACCCGTTAGTGAAACAGAGTATGATTCCGCAAGAGAGTCGGTGTTTGAAGTCGGGATCGCTTTACGCGTCGCATTTGTGTCATTTTGAATTATGTGTAAATTTATATTCTGCAAAATAGTCTTGAATTGTTTGAGGCCCTAATTGATAAATATTGTTTTGAAATGTGATCTTTGATAAAGCGTATGACTGAAAAGGGTTTTCGATCACGGGTCCGAATCGTTTACTATTTCCAAGACTGATCGCTTTTCAAAAAAATCATAATGAGTTTTTTAAAGCGCATTCTGCTCTAGCATACCACCCTCATGGTCGCAGTTTCGGATATCACCGTCGATGTCGGGTTCGGGTCTCGCGGAGTGGGTGCTACATTTCATGGTATCGAGCCCAAAGAATACGAATGTATCGGGCACGATCCAAACATAGGTCAAGTTGCATGCATTTGAGTCGTGTCGTTCTGATCGGGTAATCGATCCTTAATCGAGTCGACGAGGATAAATCCTACGATGTGCATCGTGTTAAGTGACTAAGTGAGAGAAAAGTTAGACCGTATTAGAATTTGAGCCCATGAATGTGTATGGGCAATGAGGAATGGGAAAAAGGAAACATCGATGATGAGAATTATAATGTACTGTGGTTTGAATGACTATGTTGGCCTAGACTGATTAAGGAAAGAATTGATATCAAACTGAATCCCCTGATTAATGTGGCAATATTACGGCGACAGAAAACGAATATGTCTAGAACTTGGAGAGTTCCACTGGAGATTTGAGAAGCATACTGGTTAGGGAATTAGAGTTCTGACTGTAGATGTGATGAAATGGGAAACATTGGAATTGAGTAAAACGTAGATGGTCCGATCAGGCAGATATTGATTCACTGCATTTGTGTTCGATATCAGTAGATATCATAGGTAGATGATGATAGCGAGATTGTAATAAGGTCAATATTGTACCGTAACGATCTACCTAGAACTGAAAGAACTGAAAGAGCAAAGTGCCTAGTAGGGTAAGAAAAAGTAGAAATGGTGAGATAAAAGTGTACAGATAAACGGAAATGAACTCGTGAAACGGGTATGATTATGAGCGCATAAGCTTGAGACTGAAATGGTTATACGAATATAGTGCTAAGAGTCTGGAAATCAGTATAATAAGATCGTAAGGAAAAAAAAGAAAAAAAAGACAGACTGACAATTTCTACTGATTGTATATCGGGAAATTCTGGATTGGTTGAAAGGATGTATATGGAAACAGAAATGGTAAATGGATGGGTAAATAGATAGAGATACAGTGGAGTTGTATCACCGATTTTGTCATGTTTTGGGGACTGTGAATACCTTATTATAGATTGTCTGAGGAAGATAAAGAGATATGTAACAATAAGGAGATGACATTGTATAAGCCAAGTGGATATGACCTTAAAAGGTCAAGCTGACACATGAATGATATGGAAATGAAACTAGGGAAATGAAAAGGAAAAAAAATGAAACAATGATAGTAATATATGAAAAGAGTTGTCGCATTTAAGTTGATTTACCGTTGGGAGTATCTATTGGACAGTAAAGTTGATCATGATTAATGAAACGTATGTGAAAGATACATGGAAATCAAGAGAGGAGATGATCGGTGAATGATTAGAGTGGCTATAAGTGTAAAGTTCATAATGGGTTAAAGTAAGACATAAGAGGACTGAATGCACCTTTATGAGAGGAAATGAACCAAAAAAAAATATAATGGCATCAGTCCTCTATTTGAGGATCAGTATAACCAGAAAGGAGTTTTGTGGAATGTTTAATAGTATAAGTTCCTATTTGGTTTCCGGTGATGTGTAGTTTAAAGAATAAGTGTTAAAGAAAGTGTTTAGTGTCACAGGGAACCTTAGTGCAAGGAATGTTTTGATCTTTTCAATTATGGCATAACATTGTTCTGATTGAAATAGTAAGTATAGTTAAGAATGATTGAAAAGCAATTAGAGAAATTAATTGGCTGATGAGACTTTCGTGAACAGTATAATGACGGTAGCAAGACTAATGGTTAAATGAAAAGAAGTATGGACGAAATCAAAGGTGAAATTGAGTCATATCTCAAGAGGAGATCTAGACATAACAAGTGAAATATACAACTGAGGTTTTCTGCATTGTGTGTACAGAAATGTAAAGTATCTAACTATGTAAGTGGAATTTTAATTTGAGGTGATTCTATTGCAATGTGAAGTGAATAGGTCTCCATATGTGATGCCAAACCGTTGGGAAATCTAGATTTGAAACTAAGAATAAAATAGTCCCGAACTGCGAAGTGAAATACTCAAATGAAGTGGCATTTATGGAGGTCCAAGTACAGATGACTAGGTATTGACATATGTTGATGTGAATGATAGGAAATCAATTGAAAAGAGAAAATGAGTAGAGACAAGAATTCCTAAAGGGAAACTGACAATGACGTGATGTAGTGACTATGTTTATAGACGGAATGTGTTTGAAAGTGTTGAACAGTGAAAAGAATAATTGAGGAATTTGATACTGAGGATAAGCATACCCTTGGAGAGTGGGCAGTGTGTGATGAACTGAGATAACATGTTAAAATGGTATAAGATAAATTGAACTGACTTTGATAAATGGTATTGGAGACTTTAGATTCCTATAAGGATACATTGTGTTTATTCGAGGAAAAAGACGGGCATAAATGACTACTATACCGACAATTCGAAATGAAGACAATTCGCTATTGAAACTCAAATAGTGAATAGATAATCTTTGCAATAAACAGACCGATTACAGATATTGGGATTTTCAAAGAATGTCAAGTAGATTATGGGTAATTGTGAAGTGTTACTGGAAAATTGAAGTTGTAGATCTAGTGATACTGGATAAAGGTAAGAAAGGTTAAGAGTGCAGGAGTTAAAGTAGTGAGTCCTATGATGAGTCTGAATATGCGAGTGAAATCGGAAAAACAATATTACATGCTTCAAAGAAGAAGTATATGTACCCGACAAAAAGTGCTAGAACAAGAAAGTGAACAGTCGAAGCTAGACACTCTAGTAAGTATATGCGAAAAGTAAAATTGAATCACTAGGGGTATAGAACGAAATGATTATAGATTCAAGTGATTATAGGTTGAATGTTCCACAGAAAAAGTGTTTAAGTGTTTTGGACTTCATAGGATTATGACCTTGTTATATAGTTTTGACTGAGTGACTTTAGGGCTATTAGTGATCATAAAAAGGAATTGTACACGCTTATATTACACAGAAAAGTGCCTAACAAGAGTCAAAGACCAAAATTGAGTCGAGATACTTGTGATGAGTGAAACAAAGGAAAGTGACTTAGGAAAATTGCATGGGTTAGCTGAAGTGGATCAGGATTGGACTAATGAAAAAGAATTAAATACATATAGAACAGTGACATGTCAAAAGAACACTGAATCTGGACTAAGAGTCAATGTAATATGAGGGGTAAATGCGTTAAGTGTATTACCACTGGTTATAGTGAAAAATAGAGATAAGTGCCACTGTGTCGGTACTAAAAGAAAGGGAAGTGTCGCAGACGAGAGAAACTATTTTATTGGAAGTATCATAGTGACAAAGTATACCTAGAATTGGCAAAAAGGATATTAATGAAGTTATTGGAATAAGTCTATATATTGAGAAAACGGTATTAGATGGTATAGTGAGAAAAAGATATTGAATTGATAAAACGTGATGAGTGAACAGGTTCGGAAATAATGAACTGAGTCATAGCATCGGAACCAAAGGTAGTGGCTACTCTGAAAATGGCAAGTGAGATAGTTAAGATAGTGAGATCGCCAATCGATGATTTTGTTGAATCCGCTCTCGTGATGAGAGATAATGAGTTAGCCAAATAAGTGGTGAACAACCGACCGAGTGTAGTTATTGTGACCTTTGGAAAATGAATCATTGAGTGGAAAAGCGTATGGGACATGTAGGGTCATTTGATAACGGTCATAGTGAACTGTTGACTGAGAATTTCGAGGACGAAATTTATATAAGGAGGGGGGAATTGTAACATCCCACCCCAATAAGAAGGGTAAAATAGTAAATTTGGCATAGGATGAGATGAATTGGAATGATTTAGGACGGTTCATGCATAATAGGATTGGTACACAGTATCATTTGTGCACATGAAAGTACTGTACATGCATACATGACATTCCCGGTATTTGGGCCTAAACAGCATTTTATTGTAATTAATGTGGTTATTGTGTGTGGAAAATTATTCTGAGTGTGCCATTGAGTGTTTTATATTTTAAGGAATTTTAAGGAATTTTTCTGGAATTTTCCGGAAGAAAATTCTCGGACCGGAAAAATCATCAAGCGACGAACCGGTTGATTTTCGGTAGCGAAAATTCCTATCCAATGGCACTGTAATATTGGGTATATTATTTTGGGATTTAAATTAGGGCCATTGGACTAGAATGGGTCAAATTGCATTAGGATTCCTATTTACTAATTTGTTTTTAACCTATTTTGTCTTTTTCCTTAGAATTGCCACTTGTCCTCATGAATAAATGTTTTTGTCTTATGCTACTTGCTTCCTCTCTCGTTGTTGTCTTAATTAAAGCATGAAAAATCAAGTTTCCTTGCTTTCTTATTCAACTATCCGAAAACCCTCTTCATTTGTTCCTCTCACCATCGATTTTCTTCTTCCTCTCTCAAACCTCCCTCCAAACCTTAAGAGCTCCTTCATGAAATCAAGTTATTTTCTTGCCATGGAGAACTTGCCCTTGCTTGGTGTTAGGAGAAGTTGTTAGAGAGGGTAGGAAGCAAAGATTTGAAAGGAAGTGAAGATTGGAAGTTTAAGTAGGTAAGGTTTGAAGTTAGTTTTAATTAAGCTTTAATTATGTAGTATTGAATCATGGTTGTTAGATGTATTTAATTGGAGTTATGGTGCATTTATTATGAGTATTGATGCATGAATTTGATGAGAATTATAGGTGGAATTGTTGGGTATAAGGGTATGTTATGTATGGCTTGATGAAGTAGTAGGATTGAATGAATGTTTAGCTTGAATTTGGATTGAATATTGATGACTAATCTTGCATATAACTTAAGAGTTTCATGCTGCCAAATTGTGACTATTAGCCCTAGTGAATGTATGAATGTTGTAGGGACTGATTTTGTGCTCATTTGGATGCTTAGTGATGTGTTATTGGCATTGGAAATGATAGAAGCTAAGTTTAGTACCAAAGTTGGAAATTTTGGTTTTAACCGATTACACTGTTTTGAGCATAACTCATTGTGTAGGTATGAAAATGAGGCAAGGTTTGTTCCAAAGTAAACTTTGGTTTGTTGACTACATTTTTGTGTGAAATAGGTGTTGTCCAATTTTAGCTTTAAGAGGGTGAAATTTAGCATGGAAAGTTACTGCTGATGGCTGGAATGAACAGTATCCGGATTGATGACCTGATTGTGTTGATGATTTTTATAAATTAATTGAGATGGAATTAGGGAAAATGGTCTAAATAAAATTTGAAGCTTATTAAGTTATCTTTCCATTCCCACTGATTTTGCAATTTTTTTATCTGTATATTGGGAGATATGCACTGTGGAATATGGACTGATTTTGAACAATTTGGTGAAACCTAGACTAAGAGTGGATTTGGTGCACATTCTGATTAGAAGCAATTTTAGAAATTTCTGTAAATTGAATTCGCTTGAGTGATCTTCTGAAGAGTTGTAGAGGAAACAATTATCTTGAAAATGGTATACAGCATGTAATATTTGGAGATCATATGTGGGAGTAATGAATTTTCAAAATCTGTACCTGCATGAGGTTATTGACTGCTTCCCTGATCAGTAAATTGCATGAAAGTTTTAAGCTTGTTAGATGTGGAACTGGCTTTGAAGCCCTTCATGAGAAGTGTAACATTGTGTTTGATATTTCCATAGGTATAAAGTATGCATTTATTTGATATTTGTGCTAGGAGATATACTGGTTGGAAATTTACTGCTCAGATTGGGACAGTTTAGTAGACAGATGCTTCGGTGAATTATTTGACCTAGTTAGTAAATGAATTGGGATTTTGGTTATTCATAAAAGTTTAATATAACATTGTGATCTTGATGCGCATATTTATTTTGTAATTGTTTACTGAAGAGAATGAAAGTTACTGAATTTACAAGATACTGTACTGTGTTGAGTGACTTTGAGTGAGCAGTAGCTTTCATGGGATTTTTGACACCCTTAGGGGTGGAATTAATTTGAATGGTCTAAATGAAACTTGTAGAAGGTTTCATTATCTTTCCAACAAGTTATGGTTTGAAATTTTTTTAATTTTTTACAAAAAGTTATAGAGGATTGAAATTCGGTTGGAAAACAGGAAAAAAGGAGGAAATAAGGGCTTATAGATATAGATATATTAATTGTTTTATTTGAATTTTGGTTTCTTTCGTGAATAACTTTTCCGTCCGACGTCCGATTGACCTGATTCTTGAGGCATCGGATTCATTGATTATTTAATTTCATTTTTTGAGAAATTGGGGATTTGTGGACGGAAAATTGATGTGAGCCCGAGTAACGGAGCCTTTACTCACTGTTTTATTTAATTGGGGACCTATACAGGACCAAATTAAGTGCCGTCAGCGCCATTGGATTTCAAATTTTTAAACGGATTTTTCTAATAGAAAAAAATGGGATTAGGGTCGAGAATATCATGAAAATGCATTGTACACTTACATGTGCATCGTTACTAGTTCGGATTGAACAGTTAGTGATCGTTTTATTCTCTGATTCTTATAGAGACACAACTGGAGCGTCGATTGACCGACGTAGCAGAGACTTCCCAGCATTAGCTCGGAAGTAATAGGTGAGTAACCTAGTTGGTTTTTCAACCTATATGTGTTTAATTTCATTTACGATTGCCATGTGGAGTTAAGGAATGATTATGTGTGTTTGTTTTGATTGATTTCGAACCACAGGTGTTCGAAATATTTGGAATGTGTTATAGAAGTGTTAAATGTGCATAATTGAAAGTGAATTGGTTAAGTGCGAAATTGGACTTAGTGTATTAGGTTGTGACACAAATTATTGTAAAACGAGGCATATGCATTCATGCATAATTGCACGATCAGATAATGGCAGTTATGACCGGTGGAGCCAACGTAATTCCAAGCTTCAGCTCGATGATCAGGGCTATGCCCAACGTATATGAGAGCTTTAAGCTCAACGCACAGGACCTCTGGTCCAATGTTTACAGAGCCACTGGCTCAATGTATCAGGGCATATCACGCCCAACGAGTATCAGAGTCTCAGGCTCAACGCAATATGCCCGTCACTGGGACAATTCAGGCGCACGGTCACAACAACGAAATGAAAATGGAAAAGTGTCACATGTGCATCATATATGTGAATGATAAAATGTGATTTGTGTGAGAGGCGATACGCCTTATATGTGTAAAATTGGCAATGCATGGGATAATTTGGAATGTGTTAATATGTGCTATGATATGAGTTGATTATATATGCATGCGTTGGGTGGACCATCGATGATGGTTTCTCATTGAGTTCGCAAACTCACCCAACATTGCAATTATTTTTCAGGTATTGAAGAGTACCCCGTTAGTGGAACGAGAGTATGATTACTACAAGAGAGTCGGTGTTTGAATTAGGGATCAGTTCACGTCTGCATTTGTGTCATTTTGAATTATGTATAAATTTATATTCCGCAAAAATAGTACTGAATTGTTTGAGGCCCTAATTGATAAATATTGTTTTGAAATGCGATCTTTGATAAAGCGTATGACTGAAAGGGTTTTCGTATCACGGGCTCAATCGCTTATTATTTCCGCACTCGATCGCTTTCAAAAAAAATCATAATGAGTTTTTTAAATCGACATCGCTTCAAGATACCACCTCGCGGTCGCGTGAGCTCGGATATCACCGTCGATGTTGGGTTCGGGTCTCGCGGGAGTGGGGTGCTACATACAGGCACTCATGGGGGCTTCAGATATGGCACTAGAAATGATAGTGGTGTTGATTTATTGGATATGGTTATAGCATATGAGTTAGTAATAGTAAATTCTTGTCTTAAGAAAAGCGAAGCGCACTTGGTGATGTTTTTTAATCACACGACCAAGACGCAAATTGACTATCTCCTTGTTAGGGCCCGAGCCAAATCATGGTGCAAAGATTGCAAAGTACTTCCTACTGCATGCCTATCAACCCAACATAAACTGTTAGTTTTGGATCTAGGGATTAAGGGATGGAGGGCACAGAAATTCACCAAGCAATTTCACAAAATCAGATGGTGGACACTAGAAGGGGACATGGTGGAACATTTTAGGACTCAGGTTCGGTCTAATAGAACATGGGATGTGAGGGGGGATGCGAATCAGATGTGGCAGGGAGTAGCCCCAATAGTGAGAGAGACCGTCACAAAACTCCTTGGGGTTTCTAAAAGATAGGGGAAGGGGTGGATGAAGTCCTGGTGGTGGTCAAACGAGGTCCAGAAGACGATAAAAGCAGAAAAGAGGGCTTTTAAAGCTCTGTTAGCTAATGTAACAGAGGAGGAGCGGGTCACTAATAGACTAAGGTATCGACTGTCAAAACAGAAGGCAAAAAAGACTATCTCAGTGGCTAAGGGAAAAGCTTATGAGAATATGTATAGGGATTAAGATACGATCAAAAGAGCACAAAGAATTTTAAAGATAGCAAGAGCTAGGGCTCATGAGACGGAGGATTTCCACCAAGTTTGCTGTATACATGACGAAGCAGGACAGGTATTCACAGAGGCCCAAGCCATCAAAAAGGAGGTGGCAGAGATATTTTTATGGCCTATGTAATGACAATTTTTTGGTCAACTTAAAGTCAATGAAACAACCCGTGTTGGGACAATTTCTAGACGGGTACTCATGGGAGAGGATCACAAAGGGAGAAATTACAAAGGTTTTGAGGAGGGGGGAGTAGACAGGTTGTAGGGACAGATGAGATCCCTATAGAGGTATGGAAGCAATTAGGAGTTGTCAGTATTGAGTAGTTAGTGCAGCTTTTTAATGTGATACTCGAGTCAGCCAAAATACCAGATGAATGGTGATTGAGTAGGTTAATCCCCTTATACAAAGCCAAAGGAGACATTCAACAATGTCACTACTACCGAGGCATCAAACAATTAAGTCATACCATGAAACTGTGGGAGAAGGTAATTGAAAGGAGAATCCGAAGAGCTGCTTCTATATTAGACAATCAATTTGAATTTTTGCCTGATAAGTCTACGACAGAAGCAATAAATCTACTTCAGAGACTGGTTGTAACACCCCACTCCCGCAAGACCCGAACACGACATCGACGGTGATAACCAAGTCAGTGCCCTGCGAGGGTGGCGTGCTACATCACTCAGTATAAAACTCATTATAACATTTTCTCCTCTTATTATTATTATTATTTTTTTTTAAAACCATTCATTAACGCAGCATAAACGGTAGAAACCTGAGCCCATGTTCACAATTAATCATTTTCAGTTATTACAGTCATCCAATAACGGTTTATAATCACCAATGTAAAACAAAGACAACCACAATGGGCTCGTTATAAATACAAAGCATTATTGCACAATGATTGCGAATACAATTCGATAAGACACTAATGCGATATTTAATCGATCCCGACCTCTATCCTTCACTTGCCTACAGAGACATACTCCCGTATCAAACGGGTATTCTTCAAGACTGAAAAATAGATGCAAATTTTGGGTGAGTTTTGCGAACTCAGTGAGTGACCATCATCGATGGTTCACCCAATCACATAACATATAACACATACTTTCATTTCCATTAAGTCACATTTCATATTCCCTATCACACCTCACATTCTCATACAGTTTCATATTTTCATTATGTCGATACAATGTCATATTTAATATAATCACATCGATCATTCAATCAAATTTATCATTCCCATTCAACACAATGTCACATTCCCATTCAATATAGTGTTGCAGTCCCATTCAATACAATTAAATCAATCATGTTATGCATATGTGCATGAGACCCACTTTCTATTTAATTACTTTGTTGTGACCGAGTGTCTAAACTGTCCCGTACCCATGGATATCGGGCTCATTGAAACTGTCCCATATAGGGCTCATTGTAAACTGTCCCATAAAGGGCTCATTGTCGTTGAGCCCGAGGCTCAATCAAGATTCCGAGCACGAAGCTCTTTTCACTCATTGTTGACTACTCTGGTCACAACTCCCATTATCTTTCATGTATTCATGCAGTGGAATGTCTTATGCATATTTGCATGCGCTCAGTCAATCATAATTACTATCATCAGACCGTAGTCCGGAATTCGACATCTAATTAAGAAGTCACATTTCATTTATGTGCAATTATGCATGCAAGACATTTTAACAATCTCAATATATACACTTAGGTCATCCCATTCACATTCAAGGAGCACTACAATAACACAATTCTCAATACATAATCAATCACCGGACCTCCTGTCCGGAACCCATATTTAATCACAATCAATAAAATAAATCAATACAAATTCAACATATAACAAAAGCAAATAACCAATAAAAAAGACCATCTAGGTCTACTCACAGTACGCTCCAGATTTGCATTGATTTCCAATTTCTGAGAACGCCTGATCCTGCACTACCAATTTATGCCATATGCACACATTAATCACTTTGCATAAAAATTCCCATTTATGCACAAATATAGAATAAGGAAAATGCATGTTCATGATATTCCCAGCCCTAATCCTATTTTGTTCCATCAGAAAAATTCGTCTAAAAATTAGAAATCTAATGGCGCTGACGGTGCGCAATTCGGACCTTTATAGGTCCCCAATTAAATAAAACAGTGACCAGAAAACAATAAACCGGACCCACGTAAATTTTCCATCCCAAAATTCCCAATTTCCCATGAAATGAAATTCAATGTTTCACGAATCCGATGCCTCAAGAATCAGGTCAATCGGATGTCGGACGGAAAAGTTATGAGCAAAAGAATCACCAAATACCAAATAATCAAATAATAATAAAACAATATATACATATTGCAACTGCCTCATGAGGCGAGACGTAAGCCCTCATGAGCCCGACTCATTTTGCCTCGTCATGAGGGCGGCGCGCCTCATGACTGGTTGACTTACCTCGCCTCATGAGGTTCCTCTACTTCTTGCCCTTTTCCTGCTTTCAATCCAAATTTCCAGCAACCATAATTCTTAGAATACAATTCAGAAAAATGCAAACCATAGCTTGTTGGAAAGATCATGAAACCCTCTACAATTCTCAAGAAGACCATAAAAATCAATTTCACTCCTAAGGGTGTCAAAAATCCAATCAAACGTACTGCCTACGTAAAACCTATTAAAACAGCGCAGTACATTGCAAATTCAATAACTCTCTGATTCTTCAGTCAACAATTACACAATAAATATGCTTATCAAGATCACAATATTATCTAAAGCTTTCATGAACAATCAAAATCCCAATTCATTTACTAACTAGATCAAATAATTCACCGAAGAATCTGTCTACTAAACTGCCCCAATCTGAGCAGTAAATTTCCAACCAGTATATCTCCTAGAAAAAATGTCAAACAAATTACTACTTTATATCCCTGAAAAGATAAGATCTCAAAATTCAATTTTCATGAAGAACCCAAATTCCAATTCAACCTCTAACAATTTCAAATCTGCCAAACAATGTACTGATCAGGGCAGCAGTGAGAAACCTAATGTAGGTTCAGTTTTTGAAAATTCATAACTCCCACATATGATCTCCAAAAATTACATGCCATATACCATTTTCAAGATAAATGTGTCCTCTACAACTCTCCAGTAGATCACTCAAGACAATTCAATTCACAAAAATTGATAAAATTGTTTCTAATCAGAATGTGCACCAAATCCACTCTTAGTCTAGGTTTCACCAAATTGCTCAAAATCAGTCAATGGTTAACACTGAATATTTCCCAATATACATATCGAAAAATTGCAAAATCAGTGGGAATGGAAAGATAACTTAATAAGCTTCAACTTTCATTTAGACCCTTTTCCCTAACTCCATCTCAATTAATTTAGAAAAATCATCATAACTAGTAGATCATTGGTTCAGTTACTGTTCACAGTAACCTTAACAGTAATTTTCCATGCCAAATTTCAACCACTTAAGGAAAAAATTAGACAACACATATTTCACACAAAATTGTAGCCAACAAACCAAAGCTTCATTGGGAACAAACCTCACCTCATTTGAATATCCACACAATGAGTTATACTCAAAACAGTACAGTAGGTCAAAATCTATTTTCCAGTTTTCATCTTCAACTTACACTTCCTATCATGCCAATTCAAATTCTACTACCATAAGCATCTCAATTGGACACAAAATCAGTCCCTATATCATGCCTACATTCACTAGGAATAACTACCTCAATTTGGCAGCACCATACACAATCATTTCCATGCAAGAAATAACATCAATATTCAATCCAAAACAAGCTAAAACACAATTCAATCATACTACTTTCAAGTCATACTTCAACTTAGTCTTATACTCACCGATGCAAACAATAATTATCACCAAACTAATGCACCAAGAAGCATAATAATTACACCAAAATTCCCATTGAATGGATCTAACAACCAAAGCATTAAATTCATAATCAAAGCATCATTAAAGCTTAAACCATAACTTACCTACTCAAGCCTTCCCTCTTCACTACAACACCAATCTCTCCACTTTCTCAACCACATACATGGTTCTCATCATGTAGGAAGGTTAAAGGTTGAGATTATAAGCATGTAAGGAAGATCACTTAAGGTTGGAGGAAATAACCATGAAGAAGGAGAAACAAAATCGATGGAGAAGGAAAGATGAAGAGGGTTTTCGGATGGGAGGAGAATATGAGCAAGACAAATGCTCTTTTTCCTTCTTTTTAGTTGAAGCTGCCGAAATATGAGGATAACAATGCATTAAATGGTGGGACACTTGGCAATTGGAGGAAAAAAATGAAGAAAAGTCAAACCAATCAAATTGTTACAAAACATAAAACAAAGACCAAGCAAATTTTACTCCAATTTCGGTTCCAACAAACTTTAAAGGTCCACTTATGGGACCCACCAAAATAATTAATAGTGTAGTACCAAAATAACAGTAGAAAATCAACCGGTTCGTCACTTGACGATATTTTTCCGGTCCGGGAATTTTCTCCGAAAAATTCCAGAAAAATTCCTGAAAATCCCTTAAAATATAAAACACTCAATAGCGCACTCAGAATAATTTTTCAAATCCAATAACCACGTTAATCACAATAAAATTACATTAGGCACGAAAACCGGGAATGCCATGTATGCATGTACAATAATTTCATGAGCACAAATGATACTATGTACCAATCATATTATGCATGAACAGTCCTAAGTCATTCCGATCCATCTCATCCTATGCCAAATTTAATATTTTACCCTTCCAATAGGTGGTGGGATGTTGCAATTCCCCCCTCCTTATAAAAATTTCGTCCACGAAATTCTCATTCAACGGTTCACTATGACAGTTATCAAATGTCCCTACATATCCCATACACTTTTCCACTCAATCATTCATTTTCTGAAAGGTCACAGTAACCACATTCAATCAGTTGTTCCGTCACTTATTTGGCTAACTCATTATCACTCATCACAGTAGACGGATTCAACAAGGCTGTCAACTGGCGATCTCGCTATCTTAACTATCTCACTTGTCATTTTCAGAGTAGTCACTACCCTTAGTTCCGATACTATGACTCAGTTCATTTATTCCGAACCTGTTCACTTATCATATTATATCAATCAAATATTTTTTTCGCCAGTAACATGTAGACTAATTTGTGTTCCATTGATACCCCTTTTTATCACTTCTGAGTACAGCTTGTCATGGTGATACGTACAATAACCTCCTTTATCTCGTCAGGGACGATTTACATTCCTTTGGTACCAATACAATAACATTTAGCTCCATTTCACTATAACCAGGGATACTTTACCTAATGCAGTCATGCTTTATATCCCATTGACTCTCTGTTCAAATTCAATTCTCCTTAGACAATTCATTATTCTATAGTGTTCACGCCCTCTATTCGGATATGCATTTTACTCTAGTTCATTTGTCCGATCCTGATCTACTTCAGCTAACCCATGCAGTTTTCCTAAGTCCTGTCCTTTGCTTTACCCATCACAGTCTCAAATCCATTATGGTCTTTGACTCTGTTAGGCCCTGCATGTGTAGTAAAGATATCCCCACAAGAAAATCGAACTCAGAATACGATCATAATCAAGCATTTTTCCTATTGAACATTTACACCTATAAGCACTTGAATCAATAATCACTTCATTCTATACCCATAGTTATTCAATTTCACTTTTCGCATATGCTTACTAGAATGTCTAGCTTTAACTGTTCACTTTCTTGTTCTAGCACTTTTTTATCGGGTACCCATACTTTTTCTTTGAATCATTCAATATTGTTGCTCCGATTTCACTCGCATATTCAGACTCCTTATAGGACTCACCACTTTAACTTTTGCACTCTTAACCTTTCCTATTTCTATCCAGTATCACTAGATCTACAACTTCATTTTTCCAGTAACACTTCATAATTACCCATAATCTACTTGACATTCTTTGAAAATCCCAATGTCTGTAATTGGTCTGTTTATTGCAGCATCTGTTCACTATTTGACTTAAGTAGGCAGAATTGTCTATTCATTTCAGCATTGTCGGTATAATAGTCATTTTTACCCGTCTTTTTCCTCGAATTAACACAATGTATCATTATAGGAATCTAAAGTCTCCAATACCATTTATCAAAATCAATTCAATTTATCTAATACCATTTTAACATATTATCTCAGTTCATCACACACTGCCCACTCTCCAAGGGAATGCTTATCCTCAGTGTCAAATTCCTCAATTATTCAAATAGTTCTTTTTACTTTTCATTGTTCAACACTGTCAAACACATTCCGTCAATAAACGTAGTCACTACCATTTGCTTACCTCACATCATTCCCTATTAGGGTCTTGTTGACTTTACCATACATCATTGTACTTTTTCATTGAGTCCACAATTAATCTATTTGTAATCCCATTATACATCACGTCATTGTCAGTTCCCCTTTAGGACTTCTTGTCTTTACTCATTTTCTCTTTTCAATTGATTTCCTGTCCTTCACATCGAGATATGCCAATACCTAGTCATCCGTACCTAGACTTCCATAAATTCCACTTCATTTTGAGTATTTTACTTCGCAGTTCAGGACTATTTTATTCTTAGTTTCAAATCAAGATTTCCCAACAGTGTTGCATCACATAAGGAGATCTGGTAACTTCACATTGCAATAAAATCGCCTCAATTTAAAATTCAACTTATGTCGTTGGATACTCTACATTTCTGTACACACAATGCAGATAACCTCAGTCGTATGTTTCCCTTGTTATGTCTAAAGCTCCTATTGAGATATGACTCAATTTCACTTTTGATTTCGTCTGTACTTCTTTTCTTGCTACCGTCATTATACTGTTCACGAAAGTCTCATCAGCCAATTAGTGTCCCTAATTGCTTTTCAATCATTCACAACTATATGTACTATCTTAATCAGAACAATATGCGATACACTTTCTTTAACCCTTATACTTTACTATACACATTACCCGAAATCACTTCATCTTATCCGGAAACCAATTATTATCCTATACGATTCAGAATTCCACAAACTCATTTCCGTTTATGTCAATCCTCAAATAGAGGACTTATGCCATAATCATTTTTTTTTCATTTCCTCTCATAAAAGTACATTCAGTCATCTTATGTCTTACTTTAACCTATTTAGGAACTTTACACTTATAACCACTCACCGATCATCTCCTCTGTTATTTCCATGTATCTTTCACTTACGTTTCATTAATCATGATCAACTTTACTGTCCAATAGATACTTCCAACGGTAAATCGACTTAAATGTGACAACTCTTTTCATATCATATATCACTATCATTTTTTTTATTTCCCTAGTTTCCTTCCCATATCATTCATGTATCAGCTTGATCTTTTTAAGGTCATATTTACTTGGCTTATACAATGTCATCTCATTATTACTACGTATCTCTTTAGTATTCTCAAACAATCTATAATAGGGTATTCACAATCCCCAAAACATGACAACATCGTTGATGCAACTCCATTGTATCTCTATCTATTTACCCATCCATTTACCATTTCTGTGTCCATATACATCTTTTCAACCAATTCAAAATTTTTCGATACACAACCAGTAGAAAAGTGTCAGTCTGTCTTTTTCCCTTACAATCTTATTATACTGATTTCCAAACTCTTAGCACAATATTCGCATACCCATTTCAGTCTCAAGCTTATGTGCTCATAATCATAATCGTTTCACGAGTTCATTTCAGTTATTTCAGTTCTAGGTAGACCGTTACGGCACACTATTGATCTTATCACAATCTCGCTATCATCATCCATCTATGATATCTACTGATATCTCACACAAATGTAGTGAATCAATATCTACCTGATCGGGCCATCTACGTTTTACTCAGTTCCAATGTTTCCCATTTCATCGCATATACAATCAGAGCTCTAATTACTTCGTCATCCCCGGACTTTTAATCTCACTTCGGTCTACTATATGCGTCTCATATCTCCAGTGGACTTCTTCCAGTTCTAGACATATTCGTTTCCTATCGCCGTAATCTTGCCATTTTAATCCGGGAAATACTTACGATATCACTTCTTTCCTAAACCAGTTTAAGCCAACATAGTCATTCTAACCACAGTACATTATAATTCTCATTATTTATGTTTCCTTTTTCCCATTCCTCATTGCCCATACACCTTCATGGGCTCATATTCTAATACAGTCTCACTTTTCTCTCACTTAGTCACTTAACACGTATGCACACGTAGGATTTATCCTCGTGCGACTTAGACTAAGGATCAGTTACCACGGTCTGCAATGACACGACTCAAATGCATGCAACTTGACCTATGTTTCAGACTGTGCCCAGATACATTCGTATTGCTAGGCTCTGATACCACCTAAATGTAACACCTCACTCCCGCAAGACCCGAACCCGACATCGACGGTGATATCCAGGTCAGTGCCCTGTGAGGGTGGCGTGCTACATCACTCAGTATAACATTTTCTCCTCTTATTATTATTATTATTATTATTTTAAAACCATTCATTAACGCAGCATAAACGGTAGAAACCTGAGCCCATGTTCACAATTAATCATTTTCAGTTATTACAGTCATCCAATAACAGTTTACAATCAGTCAATGTGTAAAACAGTACAACCACAATGGGCTCGTTATAAATACAAAGCATTATTGCACAATGATTGCGGAATACAATTCGATAAGACACTAATGCAGACACGAACTGATCCCGACCTCTATCCTTCACTTGCCTACAGTAGACATACTCCCGTGTCAAACGGGGTATTCTTCAAGACCTGAAAAATAGATGCAAATTTTTGGGTGAGTTTTGCGAACTCAGTGAGTGACCATCATCGATGGTTCACCCAATCACATAACATATAACACATACTTTCATTTCCATTAAGTCACATTTCATATTCCCTATCACACCTCACATTCTCATACAATTTCATATTTTCATTATGTCGATACAATGTCATATTTAATATAATCACATCGATCATTCAATCAAATTTATCATTCCCATTCAACACAATGTCACATTCCCATTCAATATAGTGTTGCAGTCCCATTCAATACAATTAAATCAATCATGTTATGTATATGTGCATGAGACCCACTTTCCATTTAATTACTTTGTTGTGACCGAGTGTCTAAACTGTCCCGTACCCATGGATATCGGGCTCATTGAAACTGTCCCATATATGGCTCATTGTAAACTGTCCCATAAAGGGCTCATTGTCGTTGAGCCTGAGGCTCTGAATCAGTATCTGAGTACGAAGCTCTTTTCACTCATTGTTGACTACTCTGGTCACAACTCCCATTATCTTTCATGTATTCATGCAGTGGAATGTCTTATGCATATTTGCATGCGCTCAGCCAATCATAATTACTATCATCAGACCGTAGTCCGGCATTCGACATCTAATTAAGAAGTCACATTTCATTTCTGTGCAATTATGCATGCAAGACATTTTAACAATCTCAATATATACACTTAGGTCATCCCATTCACATTCAAGGAGCACTACAATAACGCAATTCTCAATACATAATCAATCACCGGACCTCCTGTCCGGAACCCATACTTAATCACAATCAATAAAATAAATCAATACACATTCAACATATAACAAAAGTAAATAACCAATAAATAAGACCATCTAGTTCTACTCACAGTACGCTCCAGATTTGCATTGATTTCCAATTTCTGAGAACGCCTGATCCTGCACTACCAATTTATGCCATATGCACACATTAATCACTTTGCATAAAAATTCCCATTTATGCACAAATATAGAATAAGGACAATGTATGTTCATGATATTCTCAGCCCTAATCTTATTTTGTTCCATCAGAAAAATCTTTCTAAAAATTAGAAATCTAATGGCGTTGACGGTGCGCAATTCGGACCTCTATAGGTCCTCAATTAAATAAAACAGTGACCAGAAAACAATAAACCGGACCCACGTAAATTTTCCGTCCCAAAATTCCCAATTTCCCATGAAATGAAATTCAATGTTTCACGAATCCGATGCCTCAAGAATCAGGTCAATCGGATGTCGGACGGAAAAGTTATGAGCAAAAGAATCACCAAATACCAAATAATCAAATAATAATAAAAACAATATATACATATTGCAACTGCCTCGCGGGGGCGAGACGTCGCCCTCGCGAGGCCGAATCATTTTGCCTCGTCGCGAGGGCGAGGCGTCGCCCTCGCGAGCCCGACTCATTTTGCCTCGTCGCGAGGGCGAGGCGTCGCCCTCGCGACCGGGCTGACTTACCTCGCCTCGCGAGGTTCCTCTACTTCCTTGCCCTTTTTCCTGTTTTCAATCCAAATTTCCAGCAACCATAATTCTTAGAACACAATTCAGAAAAATGCAAACCATAGCTTGTTGGAAAGATCATGAAACCCTCTACAATTCTCAAGAAGACCATAAAAATCAATTTCACTCCTAAGGGTGTCAAAAATCCAATCAAACCTACTGCCTACGTAAAACCTATTAAAACAGGGCAGTACATTGCAAATTCAATAACTCTCTGATTCTTCAGTCAACAATTACACAATAAATATACTTATCAAGATCACAATATTATCTAAAACTTTCATGAACAACCAAAATCCCAATTCATTTACTAACTATATCAAATAATTCACCGAAGAATCTGTCTACTAAACTGCCCCAATCTGAGCAGTAAATTTCCAACCAGTATATCTCCTAGCACAAATGTCAAACAAATCACTACTTTATATCCCTAAAAATATAAGATCTCAAAATTCAATTTTCATGAAGAACCCAAATTCCAATTCAACTTCTAACAATTTCAAATCTGCCAAACAATGTAATCGATCGAGGCAAAGGAGAAACCTAATGTAGGTTCAGTTTTTGAAAATTCATAACTCCCACATATGATCTCCAAAAATTACATTCCATATACCATTTTCAAGATAAATGTGTCCTCTAAAACTTTCCGGTAGATCACTCAAGACAATTCAATTCACAGAAATTGATAAAATTGTTTCTAATCAGAATGTGCACCAAATCCACTCTTAGTCTAGGTTTCACCAAATTGCTCAAAATCAGTCAATGGTTAACAGTGAATATTTCCCAATATATATATCGAAAAATTGCAAAATCAGTGGGAATGGAAAGATAACATAATGAGCTTCAACTTTCATTTAGACCCTTTTCCCTAACTCCATCTCAATTAATTTAGAAAAATCATCAAAACTAGTAGATCATTGGTTCAGTTACTGTTCACAATAACCTTAACAGTAATTTTCCATGCCAAATTTCAACCTCTTAAGGAAAAAATTAGACAACACATATTTCACACAAAATTGTAGCCAACAAACCAAAGTTTCATTGGGAACAAACCTCACCTCATTTGAATATCCAAACAATGAGTTATACTCAAAACAGTACAGTAGGTCAAAATCCATTTTCCAGTTTTCATCTTCAACTTACACTTCCTATCATGCCAATTCAAATTCTACTACCATAAGCATCTCAATTGGACACAAAATCAGTCCCTATATCATGCCTACATTCACTAGGAATAACTACCTCAATTTGGCAGCACCATACACAATCATTTCCATGCAAGAAATAACATCAATATTCAATCCAAAACAAGCTAAAACACAATTCAATCATACTACTTTCAAGTCATACTTCAACTTAGTCTTATACTCACCCATGCAAACAATAATTGTCACCAAACTAATGCACCAAGAAGCATAATAATTACAACAAAATTCCCATTGAATGGATCTAACAACCAAAGCATTAAATTCATAATCAAAGCATCATTAAAGCTTAAACCATAACTTACCTACTCAAGCCTTCCCTCTTCACTACAACACCAATCTCTCCACTTTCTCAACCACGTACATGGTTCTGATCATGTAGGAAGGTTAAAGGTTGAGATTATAAGCATGTAAGGAAGATCACTTAAGGTTGGAGGAAATAACCATGAAGAAGGAGAAACAAAATCGATGGAGAAGGAAAGATGAAGAGGGTTTTCGGATGGGAGGAGAATATGAGCAAGACAAATGCTCTTTTTCCTTCTTTTTAGTTGAAGCTGCCGAAATATGAGGATAACAATGCATTAAATGGTGGGACACTTGACAATTGGAGGAAAAAAATGAAGAAAAGTCAAACCAATCAAATTGTTACAAAACATAAAACAAAGACCAAGCAAATTTTACTCAAATTTCGATTCCAACAAACTTTAAGGGTCCACTTATGGGACCCACCAAAATAATTAATAGTGTAGTACCAAAATAACAGTAGAAAATCAACCGGTTCGTCACTTGGCGATATTTTTCCGGTCCGAAAATTTTCTCCGAAAAATTCCAGAAAAATTCCTGAAAATCCCTTAAAATATAAAACACTTAATAGCGCACTCAGAATAATTTTTCAAATCCAATAACTACGTTAATCACAATAAAATTACATTAGACACGAAAACCGGGAATGCCATGTATGCATGTACAATAATTTCATGAGCACAAATGATACTGTGTACCAATCATATTATGCATAAACAGTCCTAAGTCATTCCGATCCATCTCATCCTATGCCAAATTTACTATTTTACCCTTCCAATAGGAGGTGGGATGTTACACTGGTGGAATGCTACAGGGAACAAAGACGAGATTTGCATATAGTTTTTGTAGATTTGGAGAAGGCATATGACAGGATTATGAGAGAACTCTTATGGAGATGTTTGGAGGTAAAGGGCATTCCTAAAACTTATATCAGAGTGATTAGAGATATGTATGAAGGAGTTTTGACTAGCGTAAGGACAATAGGAGGCGACATGGAAGCGTTATCTATTGGTGTTGGCCTACACCAAGGCTCGGCCTTAAGCCCTTTTTTATTCACGCTAGTGCTAGATGAACTTACCAAAAACATTCAGGAAGAGGTACCTTGGTGTATGCTATTTGCTGACGATATTGTCCTAGTGGATGAGATCAAGGAGGGGGTCAATGCCAAGTTAGAACGTTGGAGAGAAGCATTAGAATCAAAAGATTTCAGAATAAGCAGGACTAAGAATGAGTATTTAGAGTGCAACTTTTTGAGTAGCCAGATGGTGCACGAGGTAGAGGTAGCAATAGGTGCTGAAATCATACCACACAAATTGAGTTTTAAATATCTCGGATCAATCATTCAGAGAGATGGTAATATCGATAACGATATAGTCCATCGAATTCGATCTGGGTGGGTCAAATGGCCGAGTGCATCAGGTGTTTTATGTGATAAGAAGGTCCCTTTAAAACTCAACGGGAAGTTTTATAGAATGGTGATTCGACCAATCATGTTATATGGTGCAGAGTGCTGGCCTACTAAGCATAGACATATGCGACAGTTATTGGTAGCAGAAATGCGTATGCTTAGGTGGATGGTGACATTACAAAAAGAGATAGGATGTTGGCCCCCGAATTTTTTTGGTTAAATTGAGCATGATCTAAGTGAATTATGAGGTCTGATGGATAAAATTTTGGATCTACTTGATATGAAAATGTTAGTAGGATTTACTATATGATTTGGTTGTATTAAAAGTGGTAGGAATGTATAAGGGCATTTTTGTTATGGCACTTAAGGTTATAAGGCTTAAGGCTTAAATGAATGGGGAAAAATGGACATTTCACTTTATTTAAGAATAGAAATTAGAAGAAAGAAAGGAAAGAAAGGAGAAAGTGAAGAAGAAAAAGGGAGAGTGTCGTAGCTTGGAAAAGAGAAGAGAAAATAGGGTTCTTGATCCCAGAGGTTTTCGAAGATTTGAAGCACATTTTCGGGTAAGTTTAGCTTCTTTTAATCTTGTTGTAGTCAGATTAAACCTTAAGATAAGTTGAATATGTTAAAATCGGTTGTTGAAAGGTTTAGGGGAAAAATGGTTAGAATCCTTTGGTTGTTGATTTTGTGACTGTTTTTAAGGTTTGAATGAGTTAGAAATGAAGTATAAGACTTGAATCAAGGTTTAAAAGTGTTGTATGTGCTTAAGGGAAGGATTGAAGTGGAAAAATGCTAGAATAATCAGGTTCGGAGACGTTCTCCAGATCCGCACGTCGCGACGTGCAAGGAAGGTGTGTACGTCGTCACATAGGAAATTGTGTTCTTCGCGACGAGCACGATCCATTCATCGCGACGAGTGCGGGCCGTTCGTCGCAACAAACGCGGGTCGTTCATCGAGACGAGCGTAGCCTTCGTCGTGACGAGCGCGGGCCGTTTGTTGCGACGAGCGTGGCCTTCGTCGCGACGAGCCCCCAGTTTCCAGCATAGATTAATTTTGGTATTTTGGGCGTATCTTTTGCTATAGAAGTCCAAATGAGGTGATTTCTGATTCGTTGTGGACTAGAGATAAAGGGATACAAGTTTTATGAAGAAAAGAAGTTTCAATTCAGTCGCTAAAGATATCAAATTGTGGATGGAAGTTGAGTATAGATTTTAGTCTCAACATAAGGATAGTCTCAACATGTTTGGGGTATAACTTTCAGGTTTTTGAACTAAATTGAATGATTGTGGAGTTATTAGAAACTTAAGACAATGGGGAACTTTCTCTAGAAAAGAATATTATCAGATGTTGTCATTTGCTTGATCGTAGTGATCATAGAAAATTGACTCGAGTGTTTGAACTTTTAAAAGAGTTTGAGTTTCTAGAATTTATGAATATGCAATATATGGATCCTCAAATTGTATCCCTATTGAATGAGAATTTTGTATTTGATAAAGGGAAGCAAGGAAGGTAAGAGGATCAAGATGAGAGGCATCTTTTAAGCATGTATCCGAGCAAGGATTTCAGGTGGGTTTCATGTTTATAATTTAGTAATGAGCCACTAAAGTTTTTTCCCAAATCAAGAATGATTTCAATTACTTCATAAATATCGTTTTGTTTCTATTGAATGATTTGCAAAATTGCTACATATTTCAGCATATGAACTTTCCTGATGAATTTCAAAATAAAGATTGGAATGCATTGAAATGTTTTCTATTATGCCTTGAAAAATTCGTGGCATTTTGTATATTCAGAAAAGAAAGAAAAGAGCACAAAAAGCATTGATAAAATGATTTGAGCATGATTATTTGCTTTTGTTTGGGTGAGAGAGGAACGTTTCGTTAGTCACATGCACGTTGACGTATAGCCTTCTCTCGACTGCCTACTTGAGGCCACGAGATCCTGAAAAATCGGACTCGTTTTGTTCATGGTATAAACTTCGGTTTATCCGTTTCGTTCCACAGAACTCTCGAGCTGTTTGTTTGTGCATTGCATCTGTGAATCATCAAGTATGTCCATAAATTGAACATTTTGTATTGATGATTGAATGAACATGTTGTGTTGATGTGATAACATTTTTCACTATGAGTTTTGAGAAGGTAATGACACTTTTCATCTACGAGTTTGAACTCAAAATTTCAGATTTGACTGAGAATTTGGGAGCAAAGCGTTTTATGAACTTATTATGACTTTTGTATAACAAATGAACTTTTCAACGGTTTTGCTTATGTTTCGTTATAAACCTGTTACCCACGAGCTTTAAACTCACCCCCCTTCATTCCCATCCACAGGTGATGAGAAGAAGATCGGGTGAGGGGAAGTGAAGGTTTTTGTTTGCATGTGTACATATTGTATTGTTTTAAGTTAGATTGGTATTGGAAATTTTAAGGTCTGTATATTTTGTATATTCAGATTTCGATATTGATATTGTATGGCGGCATGGAATGCCATTAAAGCTTGTAAGATTCTATTCTTTTGATGTTAATACATTGAGTATGGATCAGGTTGAGTAGAAATTTGGTTTCCTTGAGAAAGCTATGGATTGGATATGAATCTTTTTAATAGTGAATTGTTGTATCGTTGTTTAGTTATAAATATAAGTGCGATGTGTTATGGAAAAAGGAACATAGAAACGATATGAGACTTTAAGCTTCACGATTTCTTGGGGTCACGCCACGTTTCATGGTTCAATGGTCGGACTCCGTGATCGGGGCTGATCAGGTTGGTAGCAGAGCAAGAAAAGATTCCAAGGAGCCACGTTTCAGTATGATGATATTTTGTTCTGAAATTGGGTTTCGAAAATGGGGCCTAGCATGTGCGGTATCAAAGCATGTTTGTAAGTGTTATGGTTTTGGTTTGAGTTGGATTTCGAAAACGGGATCCAACATTTGTGGTATCAGAGCAGGTTTGTAAGTGTTATGGTTTTGGTTCGAGTTGGATTTCGAAAACGGGGTCCAACATTTGTGATATCAGAGCCCAGCATTATGATCTTGCATGGGCGCTTATGTTTATAAAGTGTCTGAATGGCTAGTGAGAATGTGATTTTACCGTGGAGGGATTTTCATGAATTATTTGAGGAACCAAGGTGGTAGTTTTGATTGCTTTTAGTAATGTTTTAAGGAATATTGAGTTGTGGATATAGTGTTAAGAATTTGAGGTGAGGAAATGATGATACTCTTTCATGATATGAGAAAAAGAAAGTTTCGAATAATTAGAAAGGAGAATTAGTGGATGGGTAAACGGAACCGATAATGATTCATTGCAATGGTATTGGAGGATGTATTATGGAACATGACAGCAATATTGTACTGCGGTGATATGTTTTGACAGTGTATTACCATGGATTTTTTGAGAAATATAGGGAAATGAGTATACACGATGAGATTAGAATGTACAAGTAGAGTGCAATGGAAGCATAACTTTGTTATGATCTTAAGACGAGGAAATTGGAACCAAAGTGGTTGTTCAAGAAGACATTAGTGAAACTGAGGTCAGAATTTCATTATGATTATGCATCGATGATTTTGAAATGGTTGAGGATATGCATGGGGAAGATGAAAGAAATGATCATTAGGAAATGAGGTATAAGTGAGGAAATAGAGAAAGGGGAATGGAATAGACATGAATGACCTTATATGAGATGAACGAAATGATATGTAGTATGGGAAAATCGCAAATATGTATAAGATCTCATCTTATGCATGAATGAGATTAAGAAAAAGAATGAAGAACTCCACCTCGTAGAAGGACGTGAGGAGTTCTGAAAGGATCAGTTGCACCCGACTCTTTGACAAGAGAGGAGAGTACTGATGAGTCGATAGCCCCAAGAAATGCTGAGGATTCTATAAGGCAAGGAAGTGAGCCCTACGCACTCAATATGGTAATGGACTCATGATGAAATGATATAGTATGAAAAAAGGTGAATTCTAGGAAAAACTGGTATAAAATTGGTGTTAGTATGTTTAATAAAGAGAGAATTGTTGTCTAAGATCAATGAAGCTCAAGGTATCAATTGTGTCAGAGATAAATTGGTGATTTTAAGGAGTAAATCTGTGGACAGAATGGCATGACTCTGACGATGCCCAACCAAGCATATGCGATAGCAAGTATGTTCGTTACTCCCTTGAGTTTTGAGTGACTTGAACATTATCACCATATGAGGATGAGAGAAGTTATGATGTGATGATGATAGCAAGTGATTGATAAAGATTTGTATGAATAGTATATATGATAGTAGCAAGAAATTCTCTTTTGAAGAAGAACTTCACTAAGTTAGATTAAGCAGATTAGATGGGTTATATGAAAGAACTGATCAAAAAGGAATATGTAATGATTCGAAAGTGAGTATTGGAGTTCTATCTCTAATGAAGACTCAAACAAAAGAGGTAGAATATACTACTGAGAATGTATGTAATTTTGATTTGATGTTAAGGATCCAACTATGCGAGTGGATTCCTAAAATTGAGGAGACATTAATTGCCAATATGAGGAGCATGTGGGTTCACGTTACGTTCTAGGAAAATATGTTCGGGAAATGCAAGTTTATTCGATGAATGTGTGACAAACTCAGGAAGCTAAGATTGCTAATAGACTAGGGTGTGCGAAGGAACGAGTATAAATGAGCAGACATTGGAATACGTCCATGAGAAATATGAGGAAATCGAAAGAATGGAGAAAATCAGTCAAGAAAGGTAAGACAATTGGGAAATTGGAAATAACAAGAGGTAATAGTTCCTCATTGAGGAATCAGTTATTTGAGGAATGACTAGAACCAATAGTGGACATATGGAGTTTTGACAATATGTGCTCAAGTTAACAAATTCCCCGACAATGCTATAGTATTGAAGATTAAAGTGATCCAAGCGAAGTTCGATGATATGTTAAGTGTATTCGCAGAGTGGAGAAAAATAGTTTGACTACTTGTGGAAGAATGAGTAAATCGTATGTGGGACGAAGGTAAAGAAAATTTTGAGGAATTATATCACTGATTGTAGCACCCCACTCCCGACGAGACCCGAACCCGACATCAACAGTGATATCCGAGCCCGTGACCCGCGAGGGTGGCGTACTAGAACAATCACTACCTTTTTAAAACTCGATATGACATTTTTCTTTTCTTACGAAAACAGTTGAGTCATGAAAACAATAATGATTTGGCCCAATTATAACAAAACATTTGCAATTACAAAACAATTTCTATTATAAACCAATTTCGCTTATACCATACAAGTACACATAAATCAAAAGGGCCCACTAAAGCAATTCACTACTCTAATGCAGATGTGACGACACCGATCCCGACCCGATACTCGCCTCTTAAAGAGACATACTCCTGCTTCACTAACGGGTACTCTTCATTTCTGAAAAATAATTGCAATGTTGGGTGAGTTTATGAACTCGGTGAGAAACCATCATCGATGGTTCACCCAACTCATGCATTCACAATTCATATACACACCTGAATCACATATTCACACTTTCATATATTCACATGCATTCAGTTTCACTTTCACACAGTTCACTTTAAATAATTTACATATGCAGTATGCATGCGACACTTTCAGTTTCATTTCATTGTTGTGACCGAGCGCAATCAGAAATCAGAAATCACATTTTTTTGGCAAGTAGGAGGGCCTTCTGGGTATGCACTACTGCCCACTCGCATTAGGGATAGGAGAGCCCGCTGGGTATGCACTAATCCCTTTCACATAATAGGACCCCACACCCCACCCGTAGGTGTTTGCAGGTTTTACTGCGGCGTGTGTTTGCGGGTTTTACCGCGGCGTCCTCAAATATACAGTGGCGTCTCGGGTCAACAACTATCATTATCTGATCATTTAATTATGCATGAGTGCATATGTCATTCACATTTCACAGTCATATCTCATTTCTTTCACTAACACTTTTACAATTCGATTCACTATTGCATTTATGCACATTTATTCACATTTTGCACTTCCATATCTCAATCCAATATTTCGAACACCCATGGTTTGAAATCAATCAAAACAATCACACATATCCATCCGTATTCCACATGGCATATGTACACAAATGTAACACATATAGGTTGAGAAACCAACTAGGTTACTCACCGCACTTCCGAAGCTACCACTGGAAGTCCCAATATCGTCTGTGGAATGACGATCCATCGAACCTCTATATCAAATCAAATAAATCACACATTACCAATCATGCCAAATTCAATAATCAATAGCAATTTCGATAAATACTATACATGTTATGACATTCCCAATCATATTCCTGAATTTCTCAATATGATCACTCTCACTCTAATTCAGAACAGTTCTCAATGCCATAATTCAATTCCTTACTCTAAGGTCACATTCCAATTCGCTTACCACTCAATTTCCGATAATCATCAAATTCAATTCCTATTCTCTCAAATGCCATTTTGATCCATAACCAATCCAAATTAGATCCCAAAATTCTCCAATTCAAAAACCTCAAATTCATTTTCGGAAAGCATCCCTGGCGGCATCGCATGGTAATCAAGATCCCACGTCATGACGACGCAGACGTTAAATGCGGCGTATGCCTTGTCTTCCTCGCCGCGGCGCATAAATTAAAATATTTAATATTCGTCGCGACGTGCACACTAAGGGGGCTCGCCGCGGCGTGTTCATCACACGTCGCGACGTGCAAACCCAGAAACTCGTCCGAAACCCAGAAATTTCGCAGATCCTTTGATATAAATCATCCCAAATCCATTCTAAACGCTCTCAATCAGTTTTAAACCTTAAACCCAACTTATTTCTAACCTTAGATCATCATTTAAACCCTTTTTCATTAAACACCCAAATCAAACTCTCACAAACCCTATCGTCGATGCTTTCAAATTCTCTAAACAATTTCTCACTCAAATCAATGATCAAATGAAACGATTTAACTCATAAACAAGTATAAACTTACTTGATTCAAGCTTCAATCCTTTGAAAATCCTTCAAGAACTCCAAATCCCAAGTTTTTCTCACCCACGATCGTCGATGAGCTTAATGAACAATTAAGCTTCTCTCTTAAGCTTATACATATATATATATATAATCATTTGACTCATGTCCAATTCTTAGGTCTAACAAACCGATTTCTATTCCATTTTCTCCCAATTTCGCAATAACCATTAACAATACTCCCAAAATCATAATTCCAATTGTTCCATATCAATAACCATTCATTCTCGGACTCGGAATCAAATAAATCAGTCACTAAGCTAATTTTCCGGTCTGGATCTCTTACTCTAAAATTTCCAGAGAAATTTCCATAAATTCACTAAAATTGAGTAATGCCAATTCCTATGCTCAATTTCCAATTTCCCTTTCTCTATAATCCATTTCATTCCGTTTTCATATTCAAAACCCAATTATACACTTACTAAATATCCAATTTTCACAAACCAAATCTCATATATACAATTTTGATAAATTCCCAATTGCACAATTAAGCCAATTCACATCGGACCAATTATAACCAATTTCCAATTTCACAATCAAGTCGGGAATTGTCATACATGTATGTACATATATATATACGATGCAATCAATAATCATTTATCAATGACTATCAAATCAGAATGCATGTGCCATGCAATACTTTGCTCGTATCAAATCCTAACCCGATCCAAATTACTAATCTACCCACACTCCGATAACGGATGTTACAATTCTCCTCCTAATAAAAATTTCGTCCTCGAAATTTCATATACGATTTATCACCAAGTTAGGGAGTCTTTTCGATCATTGATTCTCGATTTCCACTTATTTCGCTATCTAATAATTTCACAAATCTTTCTTAACCCTATATTGCCCTTTTACACACAATTTATCACTTCCAAAATCGATAACACATATATCGGATCCTAACAATATTTTCCAATTCAGTCTTTGTAACATTTTGGGATCCGAATCATCTTTAGGATTTTAGACGGACTTGCTATTTTAATCACACTACAACCGCTTACTTACCTCTTTTTCCTTTCTCAAACTCTATCTTTGTTTAACGATTTCTTTTTTTTGATTACTCAGTAAATCTTTATATCCAATACCAATGCTACACACCTCGATCATATCAATATTTCCTATTTCGTCCATATAACACTTTACAAATCCATTTATCTTTTAGGTTACCACCGACTTGTCAATCCATAAATCGATTCACAACACGGTCACATCGAGGCCCCTAATAACAAATTTCATTTCCCATTTACCGTTATCTCAATCAATACATAGATTGGCCAAGGTGACACATTTACAAACATTCTCTCAGATCGCTTAACTTATTGCATCTCTCAATGTCAATTTCTAATCTCATCTGGTTTCAATAGTTTGGTAATCATTAATTTAATTCATTCTCATCAACTTAAATTTCTTAAACCATATTATCGATTCAAACACCGTCAATCTTAACTTAAATCATCCAGGCCTCTAATTATATTAGGTCCCGATCATTTTCCTATCCGAATGAACAACTCCTTTTAGATATAAAACCTTTCATACACTTTTTAAATGATATCTCCAACGAAACACAATCAATCTTATCTATGCATCAATCTCATAATCTTATGAACTCCAAAACTATATTAGTTTCACAATCGATAACACATATCAACTATATAGGTCAAACATACTCATAATCTTTCAACGTCACATTTTACTTTCATTACACTTTTAATACACTTACAATTCCTTTCATGAGTTTTACTCATATTTCCTAATCCAATACATTACTCATTTTCTTTACAACTAATCTATTCACACATTTCTCGATACTATCCACTATTCAAAATTCTCAATTCGGATTTTGCCATGCTTTCAATACACCTCTGCACACTTGATGTGGAATCCCCAATTGCTAATCGTTCTTTTTACACTTTACCAACTTGACAATTTACATATAATCTTTCATCCAGTTTCATAATCTTATCATCTAATTATTTGCTTCCTTATCAAAATTCGGAAACATTCAACACGTAATCCTTTTTCCCAATTTACTCATATAACTTAATCATTATTACTTTACAAACGATATTCATCCAAAACATTTTCGCATAAATAGAATCTCCAAACTTTCACAACACTTTCTAATACACTATTCAATACAATAGATTTTAAGTCATCAAATACCAATGCAGCCCATAAGCTTATATCGATCTCCATACACATAGAATCTCTTTACATTTTTTTTCCAATAGATCACATTATCATCTTTACAATTCATTTCATATTATAACACCAATTCAATTGATACGATCAATACTCGAATTGAACATTTCTCTAAGTATCTCTTCTTACAATCATTTGTCATACACTTCACATATTTTCCTTTTAACACTTTCCTTATCATTTTCAAATAAGACCTTTACCAATTTCGGATGTATCCAGATACAATCAATCCCATTATAACTTCAAATTCTTTATATACTTATCCTTTACAATTTCACATTTATCACGCCTCTATTTGCATTTAATCTCCCAATACCATGTTCGAATAATAATAATTCATCCACTAATTATTCTACCAAGATCAAATTCACTCTTATAAAACTTATATGTCAAACAATTTCCTCAATCGTGCCAATTTCTCTTATTCACTTTTCAAATGTATTCAATCGATCATCATCCACTTTGAACACAATTTAAACATTTCACTCTAAACACAAGTAAGATATGTTGCTCTTCAAGAGCATAATGACTCTTCATATCAATAATCAATTTATATCATTTCCTAATTATCGGTTGTCTCCAATGAGGAACAAATTTTCTCACGATCTTTCTCCATTTCATCAAATATATTTTGACACACATTCTTTTACATTGGATTCTCCACATATTTCAATTTATTCATTATCATTTCAAACAAAATTTTCAAAACCACTTTATACTTTCCGATATTCACACAAAATATATATCGACCGATGTTCTCCTCAAATCACAACCGATATTCTTTACTTACACAATCAAACTCTTTACATTATCGTAACACATACTTTTTATTCTATCTTTTACACATGAGTATCCGCTAAGATCAGACTCCCAATAACAACTTTTCATTCATTTCACATTTATCTCCAATTTTCCTTTCATTACTAAACTTTTCAATTTTAATCATCTAATCAACTTAATTCAATTCAGGGAAATTCTTCTTTCAATTCCTAATCATCAACCGTCGTCACATTTCTTATCGATTTCAATCATTCACAATGTCCTATGACGATCAATCTATACCATAATCCACATAACCAAAGCATCTCTTTTTGATACCGTTCATTGAGGTACATACCATTTACAGTATTACATTAATTTACCACTTAGTCACTTCCGCTAAAGACACTTCAATCTCATTTGATCTTTGACCACCTTTTTCCTTTTCGCACCTATCCTCGATCATGAGGCTTTTTCCTTACCAACCTCCTAATTACAATCTCAATTCATTTCCAAATATCACTATAAACACTTTTGGTTCTTACTCTATCTCACATGAACTTTTAACTATTTGACTTGGCGGTTATCCACTAATGCACCAATTGATTTCCGATATCATTTCAATTTATCGTGTGCATTCGCATAGGCAAACCACGACCTTAACAACTTTTTACTTTTCTTCTCTCAATACTATTTTCTCTCATTTCGATCCTTTCATCATTTTGTTTTACGCAATCACACTCAAATCTGTATCACAAATATACATTCATTGTTGCTTTCTCACTTAACATATTCAAATTCTAGGTCATAGACCTCCAATCATAACTCCCATCACGCTTCCGCTGCGCAACTCTGATCATAAAACATTTTATTTGCCATCTTTCACATATCTCTATATTTCTTCTATCACTTCACAATTACATATATACAATTCACATCTACTTCCCATTCACAGCCAATATAACTCTAATGTCCTATTTCATAATATACCCATCAGGACCAATACACTAAATTTCCAATCATCATATCGCACCGTATACTTGTTCTTTTTCTTTGATTTCTACAATTTTCATTTACCACATTTTCCCATATCTTCTTTGCCTCACTATTTCAAATTACTTAAACCACTAGTACAGGCTCATGTATAAGACTCATATGCTAGACCGGGGATCAGTCGTCACTATCTGCCGAGACATAACTTATATGCATGCACTTTGACACATTTGTCTCGAATGCCCATGTAAGATTGTACGGGCTCGATACACAAATGTAGCACCCCACCCCGACGAGACCCGAACCTCGACATCAATAAAGGATATCCGAGCCCGTGACCCGCGAGGGTGGCGATTAGAACAATCACTACCTTTTAAAACTCGATATGACATTTTTCTTTTCTTTAAAAGCAGTTGAGTCAAAACAATAATGATTCGCCCAATTATAACAAAACATTTGCAATTACAAAACAATTTCTATTATAAACCAATTTTAGTTATACCATACAAGTACACATAAATCAAAAGGGCCCACTAAAGCAATTCACTACTCTAATGCAGATGTGACGACACCGATCCCGACCCGATACTACGCCTCTTTGCAAGAGACATACTCCCGCTTCACTAACGGGTACTCTTCATTCTGAAAAATAATTGCAATGTTGGGTGAGTTTGCGAACTCGGAGAAACCATCATCGATGGTTCACCCAACTCATGCATTCACAATTCATATACACACTGAATCACATATTCACACTTTCATATATTCACATGCATTCAGTTTCACTTTCACACGTTCACTTTAAATAATTTACATATGCAAGATGCATGCGACACTTTCAGTTTCATTTCATTGTTGTGACCGAGCTAATCGTAAATCAGAAATCACATTTTTTGGCAAGTAGGAGGGCCTCTAGGTATGCACTACGCCCACTCGCATTAGGGATAGGAGAGCCCACGGGTATGCACTAATCCTTTCACATAATAGACCCCACACCCCACCCGTAGGTGTTTGCGTGTTTTATCGGCGTGTGTTTCATGGGTTTTACCACAAGCGCCCTCAAATATACTGATGGCGCCTCGGGTCAACAACTATCATTATCGATCATTTAATTATGCATGAGTGCATATGTCATTCACATTTCACGGTCATATCTCATTTCTTTCACTAACACTTTTACAATTCGATTCACTATTGCATTTATGCACATTTATTCACATTTTGCACTTCCATATCTCAATCCAATATTTCAACACCCATGGTTTGAAATCAATCAAAACGATCACACATATCCATCCGTATTCCACATGGCATATGTACACAAATGTAACACATATAGGTTGAGAAACCAACTAGGTTACTCACCGCACTTCCGAAGCTACCACTGAAGTCCCAATATCGTCTGTGGAATGACGATCCATCGAACCTCTATATCAAATCAAATAAATCACACATTACCAATCATGCCAAATTCAATAATCAATAGCAATTTCGATAAATACTATACATGTTATGACATTCCCAATCATATTCCTGAATTTCTCAATATGATCACTCTCACTCTAATTCAGAACAGTTCTCAATGCCATAATTCAATTCCTTACTCTAAGGTCACATTCCAATTCGCTTACCACTCAATTTCCGATAATCATCAAATTCAATTCCTATTCTCTCAAATGCCATTTTGATCCATAACCAATCCAAATTAGATCCCAAAATTCTTCAATTCAAAAACCTCAAATTCATTTTGGAAGCATCCTCGGCGGCATCATCTGCGGCGAATCAAGCATCCCACGTCGCGACGACGCAGACGCTCGTCATGGCGTATGCCTTGTCTTCCCGCACGGCGCATAAATTAAAATATTTAATATTCGTCGCGACGTGCACACTAAGGGGCTCGCCACAAGGCAGTTCATCACACGTCGCGACGTGCAAACCCAGAAACTCGTCCGAAACCCAGAAATTTCGCAGATCCTTTGATATAAATCATCCCAAATCCATTCTAAACGCTCTCAATCAGTTTTAAACCTTAAACCCAACTTATTTCTAACCTTAGATCATCATTTAAACCCTTTTTCATTAAACACCCAAATCAAACTCTCACAAACCCTATCGTCGATGCTTTCAAATTCTCTAAACAATTTCTCACTCAAATCAATGATCAAATGAAACGATTTAACTCATAAACAAGTATAAACTTACTTGATTCAAGCTTCAATCCTTTGAAAATCCTTCAAGAACTCCAAATCCCAAGTTTTCTCACCCACGATCGTCGATGAGCTTAATGAACAATTAAGCTTCTCTCTTGCTTATACATATATATATATATAATCATTTGACTCATGTCCAATTCTTAGGGTCTAACAAACCGATTTCTATTCCATTTTCTCCCAATTTCGCAATAACCATTAACAATACTCCCAAAATCATAATTCCAATTGTTCCATATCAATAATCATTCATTCTCGGACTCGGAATCAAATAAATCAGTCACTAAGCTAATTTTCCGATTCGGATCTCTTACTCTAAAATTTCCAGAGAAATTTCCATAAATTCACTAAAATTGAGTAATGCCAATTCCTATGCTCAATTTCCAATTTCCCTTCTCTATAATCCATTTCATTCCGCTTTCATATTCAAAACCCAATTATACACTTACTAAATATCCAATTTTCACAAACCAAATCTCATATATACAATTTTGATAAATTCCCAATTGCACAATTAAGCCAATTCACATCGGACCAATTATAACCAATTTCCAATTTCACAATCAAGTCGGAATTGTCATACATGTATGTACATATATATATCGTATGCAATCAATAATCATTTATCAATGACTATCAAAACTGTAATGCATGTGCCATGCAATACTTTGCCTGTACCAAATCCTAACCCGATCCAAATTACCAATCTACCCGTCACTCCGATAACGGGATGTTACACCGATATTAACTATATCGTATGGATTTGGAAATTCAGTGGTATACAAGGATGGTTGCATAAGAGATCAGAAGAAGATCCGCGCAGTAAAATGAAGTGAATTCGTGTGCATGGAGACAATTGAAACCTCATAGGTTGATTGTTGATACATGAATTTAAACTTGTTGCTGTAGTGATTGCGGGAAAGTTGGACACATTATATCTATAGAATTATTTTGACTGTGTGTAAGATATACAAATCATGAACCTTAAGGTACTTATTGAGTTGAAAGAATTGACTACGAGACTGAGATAATGGATAGGGTTACTGGAAGATTATGTTGTACAAATGAGTACAAAAATGGTAAAGCTAGTGTTGTAATCAGATGTATTGAATAGAGAATTCAATAGCAGTGAAGTATGAATTCAGAGATAGAGGTTATCAAAAGAGTGCTGAATGGAGTCAAATTCAAGGAAAAATGAAGTGCCATTGGTCACTGCAAATGTAAGATCAGTTTCACATGAATAAAGCTCAAATTAAGGATTCAAAAATTGTGAACCCTTCCAAGAAATCGAAAATGAATGTGAAATTTGAGTTCGAGTAGAAAAAAAAAAGTGAGACTGGGTGATTGAGATGAGAAGTATGCGTTCCGGCAAAGATGATTGAGCAACGAGGCTGTTAGCAAAGTACAAGTGGTGATTTAAGCTATACGTCCTAGAAGAAATATGTCAAGTGACGGAGAGTTTGAATTGTCGACGATCTTAACTGTCGGAGATATGTTTGAAGTTTATAGTGTGGAGTTCATGGGAATATGAGACCAATGTACGGTTCTATTTGACGTTAAGCATCACAATCGTTGTCATCGTGATTCTAATAGAATTTCGTATGAGGAGTTTGATGATAAAAAGAGTCATTGCTTTTGTATTATGATGAGTAAGGCCTACTGATCATTGAAGGCTAGAATTGGAGATGTTATGGACATGTGATGTTAAGTGATTCCAGAAAGATGGATGAATTAGGCTGATCCGTGCCAAGGACATGGAATACAGTGAGATAGACATAAGAGGCAAATGTACTGATGCTAAAGTGATGTGAATTGTCAAATGAAAGATGATTTGTCTCTGAGGATATCACCTTTCAGGGTGTGTGCTTACATGGGGTACAAGGTGTGCTCAAGTTAGGACAAAGGATTTGCTAAGCCCAATGTGAATTGGTCTATATGAAATGATTATGAGTTAGTGCTATTGACAAAAGATCTCTTGGATTCGAAATGTGATACACGTGAGTATGTTAAGGAAATACTGATATGCTATGGTATTGGTTTTATCGACGCAGGAAGTGGGAAAAATTGTAAATGATCTGACAAATCATGAGGAGCTAGTTAAGGAAGTGAATGGTCAAATAAGGGGTTATAAGACCGAGTGAGTCTATTGACCACGGTCATTTGGAAGAAAGTATTCGAGTGATGAAGTGAAAGGAGGAACAGAAGAGCATCCTGCACTCCTGTTCGATTAGATAAGAATTTCGAGGAAGAAATTCTTTTTAAGAGGGAGAGAGTTGTTGGCCCCTGAATTTTTCTTGTTAAATTGAGCATGATCTAAGTGAATTATGAGGTCTGATGGATAAAATTTTGGATCTACTTGTTATGAAAATGTTAGTAGGATTTACTATATGATTTGGTTGTATTAAAAGTGGTAGGAATGCATAAAAGCATTTTTGTCATAGCACTTAAGGTTATAAGGCTTAAGGCTTAAATGAATGGGGCAAAATGGACATTTCACTTTATTTAAGAATAGAAATTAGAAGAAAGAAAGGAAAGAAAGGAGAAAGTGAAGAAAAAAAAGGGAGAGTGTCGTAGCATGGAAAAGAGAAGAGAAAATAGGGTTCCTGATCCCAGAGGTTTTCGAATATTTGAAGCACATTTTCGGGTAAGTTTAGCTTCTTTTAATCTTGTTGTAGTCAGATTAAACCTTAAGATAAGTTGAATATGTTAAAATCGGTTGTTGAAAGGTTTAGGGGAAAAATGGTTAGAATCCTTGGGTTGTTGATTTTGTGACTGTTTTTAAGGTTTGAATGAGTTAGAAATGAAGTATAAGACTTGAATCAAGGTTTAGAAGTGTTGCATGTGCTTAAGGGAAGGATTGAAGTGGGAAAATACTGGAAAAATTGGGTTCGAAAACGTTCTCCAGAACCGCACGTCGCGACGTGCTTATGAGCACGCCGCGACGTGCGAGGAAGGTGTGCACGTCACGATGTAGGAATTTGTGTTCATCACGACGAGCATGGGTTGTTCGTCGCGACGAGCGCGGGCCGTTCGTCGCAACGAACGTAGCCTTCGTTTCCAGCATAGATGAATTTTGGTATTTTGGGCATATCTTTTGCTATAGAAGTCCAAATGAGGTGATTTTTGATTCGTTGTGGACTAGCGATAAAGGGCTACAAGTTTTATGAAGAAAAGAAGTTTTAAATTAGTCGCTAAAGATATCAAATTATGGATGGAATTTGAGTATAGATTTTAGTGTCAACATAAGGATAGTCTCAACATGTTTGGGGTATAACTTTCGGGTTTTTGAACTAAATTGAATGATTGTGGAGTTATTAGAAACTTAAGACAATGGGGAACTTTCTCTAGAAAAGAATATTATCAGATGTTGTCATTTGCTTGATCGTAGTGATCATAGAAAATTGACCCGAATGTTTGAACTTTTAGAAGAGTTTGAGTTTCTAGAATTTATGAATATGCAATATATGGATCCTCAAATTGTATCCCTATGGAATGGGAATTTTGTATTTGATAAAGCGAAGCAAGGAAGGTAAGAGGATGAAGATGAGAGGCATCTTTTAAGCATATATCCGAGCAAGGATTTCAGGTGGGTTTCATGTTTATAATTTAGTAATGAGCCACTAAAGTTTTCTCCCAAATCAAGAATGATTTCAATTAATTCATAAATATCGTTTTGTTTCTATTGAATGATTTGCAAAATTGCTACATATTTCAGCATATGAACTTTCTTGATGAATTTCAAAATAAAGATTGGAATGCATTGAAATGTTTTATGTTATGCCTTGAAAAATTCGTGGCATTTTGTATATTCAGAAAAGAAAGAAAAGAGCACAAAAAGCATTGATAAAATGATTTGAGCATGATTATGTGCTTTTTTTTGGGCGAGAGAGGAACGTTTTGTTAGTTATGTGCACGTCGATGTATAGCCTTCTCCCAGCTGCCCGCTTGAGGCCACGAGATCCTGAGAAATCGGACTCGTTTTGTTCACAGTATAAACTTCGATTTATCCGTTTCGTTCCACGAAAATCTTGAGCCGTTTGTTTGTGCATTGCATCTATGAATTGTCAAGTATATGCATAAATTGATCATTTTGTATTGATGATTGAATGAACATGTTGTGTTGATGTGATAACATTTTTCACTATGAGTTTTGAGAAGATAATGACACTTTTCAACTACGAATTTGAACTCAAAATTTCAGATTTGACTGAGAATTTGGGAGCAAAGCATTTTATGAACTTATTATGACTTTTTTTATAACAAATGAACTTTTCAACGGTTTTGCTTATGCTTCGTTATAAACCTATTATCCACGAGCTATAAGCTCACCCCCCCTTCATTCCCATCCACAGGTGATGAGAAGAAGATCGGGTGAGGGGAAGTGAATGTTTTTGTTTGCATGTGTACATATTGTATTGTTTTAAGTTAGATTGGTATTGGAAATTTTGGGGTCTGTATATTTTGTATATTCGGATTTCGATATTGATATTGTATGGCGGCATGGAATGCCATTAAAGCTTGTAAGATTCTATTCTTTTGATGTTAATACATTGAGTATGGATCAGGTTGAGTAGAAATTTGGTTTCCTTGAGAAAGCTATGGATTGGATATGAATCTTTTTGATAGTGAATTGTTGTATCGTTGTTTAGTTATAAATATAAGTGCGATGTGTTATGGAAAAAGGAACATAGAAACAATATGAGACTTTAAGCTTCACGATTTCTTGGGGTCACGCCACGTTTCATGGTTCAATGGTCGGACTCCGTGATCGGGGCTGATCAGGTTGGTAGCAGAGCAAGAAAAGATTCCAAGGAGCCACACTTCAGTATGATGATATTTTGTTCTGAAATTGGGTTTTGAAAATAGGGCCCAGCATGTGCGGTATCAAAGCAGGTTTGTAAGTGTTATGGTTTTGGTTCGAGTTGGATTTCGAAAACGGGATCCAACATTTATGGTATCAGAGCAAGTTTGTAAGTGTTATGGTTTTGGTTCGAGTTGGATTTCAGAAACGGGATCCAACATAGGATATGAAATAGGGCAGCGCGAGACAGAATATAGGTGGCTAGTATTGCTGACAAGTTGAGGGAGAAGAGGCTTAGATGGTTTGGGCATGTGTACAGGATGCCCTTAGATGCTCCGGTACGACGCTGTGAGCACATAAACCTGAGTGGCTATAGGAGAATAAAAGGGAGGCCTTACAAGACCTGGAGGGAAGTGATAAAAAAATATATGTTAGAGTTGGCCTTCACTGAGGCAGTGGCTAGAATTAGGAAAGTCTGGCGGGATAAAATAAGGGTCAATGACATATTTTAGAGTCCTCACACTCACCTTTTTTTTCTAGGTGTAGGAGGGAAGATCACCGCAATGGACGTAGCGAATCACAAGATTGTCGCTTCCTCAGTATTGCTCAGTGTAGATTTCTAGTGCAACTAGTAACGTGAGGAGTACCGCATAGGAGTTTCAGTGTAGGAGTGAAGATTACCGCAATGGGTGTAGCAAACCGCAGGATTGTCGTATCCCAAGGATGGCTTACATTTTTTTCATCATTATCCTGTCACATCGGCGTGTTGATCTACTAGAAACAGCCTCTCTACTATGTAGGGATAAGGCTGTGTATTATCAGATCTCCCCAAACCCTGCTTCACTACGGGACTTCGGGGTATGATGATGATGATGGATCATCATTATCAACTACAAAAATACTATAAATCTACTCCTTCAGATGAGAAGACAAGGAGATATGATCCCAAATGGGTGGCTCTATTATGCCGAAAAAGTTCTAAAAAGACCTAGGCTATCCTACTCGCGAGTATACGAGGTAGTTGAAGTTGATAACCCAAGGTCATCTTCCACGGAGGTGAAATTGGTCAACTTAAATTAACTTTGATTTAAAAATAAAAATAAAAACAACGTAGCCTTAAAAATTCTATCCTGATTGTTGAGTGAAAGTTTTTAAGAAAAATTACGAAATTAAATTGAAAAGTAGACGGAATCATTTGGGAGCAAAGACAAATAGATTAATCAAAATGGAAAAACTCTTGAGAATTAATTTCAGTAATTTGATCTCCTATGCATGATTAAGGGAAAATAATTAGATTATTATTTTACTAAAATTAGTAGTTGCATTCTAAATCGATTCAAATAATAAACTAGTCTAACTTTCATATTCAACAAGTTATTATTTGAATTAATTATGAAAACCTGACTACTAATTACTATTTAAGTTAATATATTTCTAGTTCTTAACCTAAATGTCCATAATTTCTTGATCCGTGTTAAACTTAATCTCTCAAATCTTCATTTAATACTAAAATGATGGAAATTTAGACCATTCTATTACATCCAATCAGTACAGAAACCACAACAATAAATAAGACAACATGTCTATAACCCAATCATACATATTCAACTAAACAGCTACATTAATTCTCAAGAAAAGAGATCAACCCATCACGGATATCACAACATTCATCATCATTAAAAACTTTAATCGCATGTTACTGTCAATAAATGTATTAAAGTAATAATAAAACAATGAATACCGAATGGAATATTAAAAGAAACAAATAATAGTCGACTAAACTAATAACAATATAAGTCAGTTAATAACAGATAGTAAAATGAAAGAAACAAAGCAACAAATCATCAGATGAAGAGTTATGGAGATCTTCAGTCCTTCTTAACCTTCTAGCTTTGGCTCTTGCCTTCAGCTTCAGCTTCTCCCCCAGACGAATGTTCACTTAGGTTGAATGGGATTCAACTCCAAATCTCGCTTTCAGCCTCTCCCAAGCTTCCACCTCTCTATTGTTTTGCTCCTCTTCCCGACTCACTTTGTTTCCTTTCTCTGTTTCTCTCTTCTCTCTCTATCTCTCTGTTCCTCCGGAATGAGTCTGTAGTGTCTCGGTGGTGTGTTTGTAGGGTTTTTTTATAGCTTCGACCCCCACCTTTTTGCATCCTTCCTCTTTTATTTATAGCCCGACTCTAGGTTTAGGTTTGTAGGGTTGTTATGCTGTCAAGCTACACGTGTCAGACTCAATATTAGTGTCCAAGAATTTGCACGAGGGTGACTAGCCACATATAGGGGTCACTAGTGAAGTCACCCCCGTGACTAGCCACGCACGGTGGTGACATACCAAGTCACCACCATTACTAACATTTAAATTAAATGTTAGTCATGCATGGTGGTGACTTACGAAATCACCACCGGGCAAGTCACACCACTTTTAAGGTGGTGACACTTGTCACCAGTTTTCTTTTCTTTTTTTTATTTCTCTTTTCACGCAAACTTTACATGACTTTCCCTTCAACCTATATATAGAATTCACAAAATAATCCAATTAACATTCATGCAATATTCAGACCATTTCCACTTAATTTATCTCACATTCGGATCAAAACACAAGGATTCGTAACCAAAATCAATATATGAAGGAAATTAAAAGCAATAAAACTAGACACAAGAATTCCCCACCCTTAAAGTATGTTTTTCCTTGAGCATAATAAAGAACACTAGACTATAAAAGAACAAACAATGGAAACAACAATTTTTCCAAATAATAGTCAAAGATATTAATGATCATTCCAATAAACACAATCTAAGAACTTGAAACTCATAATACTCCATGAACAAGCAATTATGTGCATATTTAGCCAAAATCAACAAGCACTTCAATTTAAAGAATCATAAATAAGTGTGATGGACACTCACTCCACTCTCCATCCTCTCAAGCATTCAAAGGTAGTAAACATCCACTCATCATTCATTTCATGTAAGGTATCTATCATAGGCTTGCTTACTAATCCAATCTCCATCACTCATATCAAACACAAACATCAATTTGAAGGTTTTTATTTCGGTTATAATGGGGTCAGGCTAACAGTAGGAAAAAGGAAAATTGTAGTTTAAAACTATAGAACTAATTGAACATTCAAAGTAATTCAGAAAGATGACAAATAAAACACTCAATTCTTTCCTCTCATGTAATAAAGTTAGCACTCCCCATTTTTACGTCTCTCATCTTCTTTCATTTTCTGATCGTCTTTTCTTTCTTTTGATTCTTTTCAATTATTTTTTTCCATTCTTTTTTTAATTATTTATTTATTCATTTAAAATAAGGAAATTAAGAGAAGAAAATTATAAAGGAGAGAAAATTGCTACAACTATACAAATCCCTAACTTAAAAGCTAATTATAAGCTATGATTCCCCCACACTTATTCCCTAAACTCGATTATACCTTTTCAAATGCTCAACTTGCCCTTATGGTCAGTATAATGAAGCGGATAAACAATCAAGGTCAAGGCTCATATTTTGGGTTTAAAGAAAGGAAAGGTTTCATTTAAGCTCAACGGGGCTCGCTAAGGGTGACATTATGGTGGTTTTTTAAGCTAATGAGGTAAATCCTAATTGCCTTCATCATTTTAATGTTTGCATAAGGTTATGTGATCTCAACTAGTATTTGAAAGCAAGTTCTAGAGTTCCTTAATCATGAAACAATGCTCTCAACAAAGAATACTCGAAATTGATGTTTAATATTTAAAAAAGGCTTAAATTCTTGCCAAATGAAAAATGTCGTTCATCTATCATGACAAGCTAATGTCCTTTTAACTGAAATCCAAGTTAATCAGTCTAAGAATGCAAGTATACTCCTTAACTCATATTATGCATTTCTAATCCCGATTGAGTTCATTTAATGATCATGCATCTTTAAATAATAAATAGGGAAACAAACACACAATACATAATTAGTACTCCCCGCAAAATAAAATGACACAAAAAAGTCAAAGAGGGGTTTAGGACAAAAGAAAAAAATTAAAATGAACGAGGATAAACATTAAAGACTAAAATAAATTAAAATGCATGCAGTACGAACAACAAAAAGAACAGGGAAAGAAATATGATACGAAAGTATAGTGGTAGCTGCATCGATGCGGTGTAGAGCATGGCATACGAAATTGAGGAGTGGAGATAGCTATGAGGAAGACAAAAAGAAGAGATTGAAAAGAAGGTCTATGCCCACAAAGCAAATAGATTAAGTTGAGTTTCATTAAAAGATATAACAAACAACTAAATTGAAAGACAAAACAAAAATGATATGGGTTGCCTCCCATTTAGACCTCCCTAGGAGTTTGGTGTGCTCCTTCCCTTGTTGTTTAACCTCCCCTATGTCTAAGACCACAAAGTCTACAAAAACAATCAATCCACCAACCTTCACCAACACATCTTCCATTATTCCTTTTAGATAACGGATTGACCTATCAGCTAATTGTAGGCACATATTGGTTGGTCTTAATTATCCTAGATCCAGTTTCTCATGAATAGATTGAGGCATAAGGTTTATACTTGCCCCAGGGTCAAGCACACCCTTAACCTCCTCACCATTACCCATTGATACTTTCACAAGAAAACTCCCCGGATCCTTCAATTTGTGTGGCAACTGCTGCTATAACACCGCACTTGCAACCTCTGAAACTATCACTTTCTCGTTTGACTTGAGCTTCCATTTCTTGGTGCTTAGTTCCTTTTCATATTAAATTTGGAGAATATAATATAAAGGTAGGATAATATTAAATTTGGAGAATATATTATAAAGATCAGAAAATTGCTTATCTTATTTCGATTCCTTAAGATAGCTCAGGTATAGGATCAGTGGTCTATAAGATTTGTCGCTTTATTCAACGTTGGTCCTTCATTACAGTCAGTTGCAAACCCTAGTTTTTCACCCTTTTGAACCTAACTTAAAGGGTTGTCATGCCTATTGCTCCTACATTATGCTTACTTTCTTCTTTGGGGAGGCTCTCCTCCTCTTGATTACTTGCACCAGAAAGATTAGAAGGCATCTCAACATGCTTATTAATTACCTTACCACTTCTCAAAATAGTGACTGCTTATGCTTGCTCATGTTGATTCAGCAACTTCCCTTTTCGATTGTGTGTAATTGAGCCATAAGTTGCCCTACTTGGATCTCAATCCTTTTCATAAATGCCTCCAAAGAATTGAACCTCTTGTTATTCATTTCTTGATTTTGAGTTGTGACCTAAATAAATGCATTCAGGCTTTCCTTTAAAGAAGGCTTGTTCCTCTGAAAATTTTGGTATTATTTTTGGGGTTGTACTGGTGGATTATTGGTCTTCCATAAAAAAATTGGGGCGGTTTCTCCAACCAAGGTTGTAAGTGTTTGAGTATGGATCATTTCGCTCCCTTGGTTGAAAATTGTTGAGTAAATTCACTTATGCGTCCCTATTTACAAAAGGCTCACAAGAATATGAACAAACATTAACTCCATGACCACAAGTTCCACATATACCACATGCTTTTTGATTTGGAATGTTTTAGGGTAACTTGTAGTTAGCATCTTCATACTCCTCGTCAACTCAACTAACTGTATTGCAAATTTTCAATTCGAGCTCACTTATTGAATTTCAACTCTTCTTCCCCTCAAGCTCTTTTGTTGAGAATTAGCCCCTAAAATTTCAAAGATCTCATATGCTTCTTATGCCATCTTCTCTCCCACAACTCCTAATGTTGTATTGTCCACCTTATATTGAAATTGTTGTATCAATCCATCATAAAAGAACTGGTTCTGGATATGGAGTGGAAAATGATGGTGTGGACACTGAATGAGCAGGAGTTTGAAGCATTCCAACACCTCAAGTAAAGGTAGCTATCTTTGTCCGCAACTCAGAAGTCTTCTGGTAGTAATAGAACTTTCCCATGAATTTGTTCTATGCCTCTTCCTATGTAGTCAATGAACCAGATGGAAGGGTTCATAAGCTATGCCTTGGCCCGATCATTTAATGTGTATGAGAAGCACCTCATCCTGAGTTGATCTTCATTTAGGCCATCCAATGGGAACTTCTGAAAAGTGGTATAGAATTCTCGAATGAAGTTTAAAGGGCTTTCATTGGGAACCCCATAGAAAGATAGCAACATGTTGTAGTGGATGCTCTTCAACTCATAGTTTCTGGTTGCCTCTCCTAGAAGAATGCATAAAGTAGCAGTACCAATTACTGATCTGGTATACTCCTTCATTACTAACTGCCTTTCACTCATTTTTTGATCTTCTGGTTTAAATCCCTCAAGATTGTCTTCAAAGTCCCTTGAAAGTTCTCTTATCCAATGTATGTTGTCAATAAAGGAAGCAAGTTCACCTTCCTGAGACCTCCTTCCTCATATAAACTTTAAAAAAAACAATAGTGAATTAATAAGAAAATTACTAAAATAACTCAGTGAAATAACAAGATAAAAATGTATGTATAAACAGACAAAACAATCGACGAAACAATCAAAATCACTTTGACAAATAAAAACAATTAAAATTAATTTAATTTCAAAAAACTAAACACCTCCCTGGTAGCGGCATAAAAAACTTGTTATACCTAAAAAGTTCTAAAAAGACCTAGGTTATTCTACTCGCAAGTATACGAGATAATTGTAGTTGATAACCTAGAGTCATCTCCCATAAAAGTGAAATTGGTCAGCTTAAATTAAGTTTGAATTAAAAAAAAAAAGACAATGTAGTCTTAAACATTATATCCTGATTGTTGAGTGAACGCTTTTAAGAAAAGTTACAAAATTAAATTAAAAAGTAGACATAATCAATTGGGAGCAAAGACAAATAGATCAATCGAAGTGGAAAAACTCTTGAGAATTAATTTCACTAATTTAATTTCCTATGCATGATTAAGGGAAAATAATTAGATTGTTGTCTTACCAAAATTAATATTTGGGTTCTAAATCAATTCGAATAATGAACTAGTCTAGCTTTCGTATTCAACAAGTTGTTATCTAAATTAATTATGAAAACCTGACTACTAATTACAATTTAAATTAATATATTTCTAATTCTTAACATAATTTTCCATAGTTTCTCGATCTGTATTAAACTTCATCTCTCGAATCTTCATTTAATACTATAATTGTGCAAATTTTGTCCATTCTATTACATCCATTCAGTACAGAAACCACAACAATAAATAAGAAAACATATGCATAACCCAATCATGCATATTCAACTAAATACCTACATTAATTCTTAAGAAAAGATATCAGCCCATCACGGATATCACAACATTCATCATCATTAAACACTTTAATTGCTTGTTACTGTCAACAAAAAATATTAAAGCAATTATAAAATAGTAAATACCGAATGGACTATTAAAAGAAACAAATAACAGTCGGCTAAACTAATAAGAGTATAAGCCAGTTAATAATAGATAGTAAAATGAAAGAAACAAAGCAACAAATAAGGAACAGAATAGACAAACAAGTCATCAAATGAAGAGTTATGGAGATCTCCAATCCCAGTCAAGCTTTTAGTTTTGGCTCTTGCCTTCTGCTTCAACTTCTCCCCTAGACAAATGTTCACTCAGGTTGAATGGGATTCAACTTCAGCTCTCACTTTCAGCCTCTCCCAAGCTTCCACCTCTTTATTTTTTTTGCTCTTCTTTCCGACTCACTTTGTTTCCTTTCTCTGTCTCTATCTTCTCTATCTATCTCTTTGTTCCTCCCGAATGAGTCTGTAGTGTCTCAGTGGTGTGTCTGTAGGGTTTTAGTGTATAACTTCAACCCCCTACTTTTTTACATCCTTCCTATTTTATTTATAGCTCGACTCTAGGTTTAGGTTTGTAGGGTTGTTACGTCATCAAGCTACACGTGTCAGACTCAAAGTTAGTGTCCAAGAATTTACAGAAGAGTGATTAGCCACATATAGGGTAACTAGTTAAGTCACCCCGTGACTAGTCACGGACAGTGGTTATATACCAAATCACCACCATGACTAAAATTTAACTAAATTAAATGTTAGTCACGCCACCTTATCACCACTGTGAGGTGGTGACACTTGTCACTACTTTTCTTTTCTTTTCTTTTTTATTTCTCTTTTTATGCAAATTTTACGTGACTTTCCTTTTAAACTATATATAGAATTCACAAAATAATCCAATTAATATTCATGCAATATTCAAACTATTTCCACTCAATTTATCTCACATTTGGATCAAAACACAAAGATTTGTAATCAAAATCAAGATATGAAGGAAATTATAAGTAATAAAAACTAGACACAACAATTCCAAAAAATTGGAGCCAAATGAGTGATTAATGGGCCACTGTCATCATTAAGGTTTGTCTTCTTTCTCTTCACACTGTGACTAATATTTAAATTAAATGTTAGTCATGCACGGTGGTGACTTGGTGACTAACATTTAACTAAATTAAATTTTAGTGATGCCACTTTTAAGGTGGTGACTTATCATCACCGTGAGGTGGTGACACTTGTCACCACTTTTCTTTTCTTTTGTTATTTCTCTTTTCATGCAAACTTTACATGACTTTCCCTTCAACCTATAATATTCACACTATTTTTACTCAATTTATCTCACATTTGGATCAAAACACAAGGATTTGTAATCAAAATCAAGATATGAAGGAAATTAAAAGTAATAGAAACTAGACACAACAATTCTAGAAAATTTTAACGGGCCTCTGCCATCATTAAGGTTTGTCTTTTTTCTCTTCACATTTGCTTCAATTAATCTTGTTACACAATTAATTAAATGACTATTTGTAGCGCCCCCTCACCGTAGGGTACACATCGGGACAACCAACACGTATCCCACGATAAGGTGCACTACCAGAACAGTTCCCCTAAAATCCACATGGCATCGCAATAAATAAAATCACAATTTGTCAAAAATTAGTAGATTTAAAATTTACCATATCATCCTAATACAGTCATCCAGTGATAAGATAGACAAGTCTATCAGTTCCCTAACAAACCAAAAGGAAGCTGATACTAAAGTCTATCCTAAGTCATCCTCAAAATACTAACCCAGCTGACCGACCTGTGTGCTATCGCGTCTCTTGCCAGCAACTCGCATGGCACGAACAACCATCTCCGGAGCTAGGAGTCTACTCTATCAGTCCTGAAAAATACAATGCAATTTTGGGTGAGTTTTGCGAACTCAGTGAGAAACCATCATCGATGGTTCACTCTAATCATGCATTACGCGTATCGCGTACAACATAACAAATAATTTATATATATACAACCTCATGAGTTTATAATATTTACGATGACCAAGAATAATGTACGGTGATAAGCAGTTTGCGATATCACGTACCAATCACGATCTATACAAGAGTTTACGATATTACATCACGATTCACGGTAGTCTCTAGCGATTCTGAGATCAAATATCAACTCACAATAATCCCTCACAATTTACGATGCCATATCACGGTTCACGGTATTATAAAGAATTTACAATAGCACTAACATTTAGCAAGATCATATTGCGGTTCTGATAAATCATGTCATTGTCACAATTCGGTCATTTTAGGCATTGATGCAAGATGCAATGCACGTGAGACTCTTTTCCATTATTGATGTTGTGCCCAAGCGCTCATCGGTGATCGATTGGGATGCGTCTGGATTTCTCCCTCGGGCAGTCTTATCGATGCGATGTTCAGGATAAATCCCCTGGGCTCGAGGCGGTCAAGAATAATCGCGACTTGGGTCACATTCCATTATCGATCATGCGATTATGGTCACAATAATTTGCGATATCTGATCACAATTATTCACAAGAGTCATATAGTTCGGGCATTCAAGACTAATCAAGAATATATACCAATTTTCGATTATATCTGAGTTTGCGGTATGCATGTGTGACTCTTTCCAATTATTGATTTTGTGCCCAAGTGCTCGATCGGTGAGCAGTGGGGACGCGTCGTGATTTCTCCCTGCCAAGCCCGGTCGAGACAAGACGAGAGCTCGAGGCTCTTTTCAAATGAAATTAGCAACTGGGGCATGCCCATTATCGATCATGCATTTATGCATGCAATGCAATGTTCGATGATTCAAGATTGAGAATTCAAGAATTAGTGATCGATAGTCTACAAGATACGGCTATAAAAGCCCATATTACGATGTTGTTGTCACTTTCAAGAATTCCAAATCCAATCTGAGTTCGGTTCGATCTGAGAAGCATGTCACCGATCATGCACATTTCGCATATATCAATAATCATGCAGTTCAATCTTACACATTTCAATAGTTATACAATTGCAATTCAATCACATACGGTTCAGTAATCATGTAATTTACATTGTCAAGTAGTTCACAGTGAGCATATAGGCAAATCAGAACTTTGAGAAACCATCTAGGTTACTCACCTGTTACTTCCGAACTCACGCTCGAAGTCCCAACAATGTCCGTGGAAACGACGATCCAACGGCACCTCTATACGACAAGACAAGATCTATTATTAATTGCTCAATTAACCAGTTCAGTAATGCATATGTCTCAATGAAATGATGTACAATGCATGTTCACGATTTTCCGGTACTAAATCCCAATTTCGGTACTTTAAGCTCAATCCTATCTCTTTGTTCAATTGCTCACCAATAAATGATTCATTCCTACGATTCAGTCCATTTTCCTCAATTCGAATTCCTTATAACGATTTCCTATTTATCGGGTCAAACCCTCAATTACAATTCCCAAACAAAACTCCAATAGCCTCAATTTGACGTTTAGGTCACACTATGGACCATAATGGACCTTATCTAAATAAATCAATACCAATTAGATCAAATTAAATTCTCATAATTATCCTCAATAGTAGACCTCTTTCCTTAGATCACAATGAATCGAGAATCACCTCAATTGGAGGTCTATACCAAAAGTTATGCCCACTCATCCAAAATCAATCCCATACATTGACCCATTCGCCGCGACCATGTGGCCCTCGCCGCGACGAAGAGAAACGCTTCATGCGGCGTCGTCTCTCTCATGACTCGCCGCGACGTAGCCAATTGGCTCGTCATGCGTGGCATTTCCTTCATTCGCCGCGACGTCCCCGGACTCGTCGCGCGAACGGATTTAATTTAAATCCATTTGCTCGTCATGACGAAGCCTTCGACGCCTCGCTTTCGTCATGACGCAGCGACGGTCCGATCGTCTTCTCCGATCGATCTTCTCTCTAAAACCTCCATTAATACACTCCAACCACTCAAATCTACTATAATAAAAGCCATAAATGCAATAGGAATCATCAATAACAACATTAAAGCTCTTAAAACTTACCAAAACACAGATCGATCCACAAATCCACCGAAACCCTAAATCCCTCCAAAATCCACGATCAACCACTCTCAAGCCTCTCTACCTTCATCAATCACTATAAACCAGTTAGCTTAACACAAAAGGAGGGAAACCACAAGAGATAGATCGAAGAATCCTCACCGATGGAGGAAATCGAAGGGCACCGTGGGAGGAGACGAAGAGAAACGATTTTGCCCTAGGTCATTCTCCCATTCCACTTAGCCATATATATATACACATAGTCTCCCAAATCGGTCCCAATTTCAGTCTCTAAATTTCAATGGCTCAACATTTAAATTCATCTACCAAGATAACTCTAATTTTTCCATCATAATTAAACCCTCCTTTCAAGATTATCTGATCAATCGATTCATCACTCAAAACTTTCTATCAGGGCATTTTCTCCTGAATTTCTCGAAAATTTCCTATAAGTCACTATCAATTGCCAGTCACTCTTACACTATTTTAAATCAGTCATTCGAACCCAATTACTCTCAATCTCTCAGTCGATTTCAATCTAGTCAATTCCAATCGATTCGATCGGTTCACTTCACGCATCCCGTCAATTGGTCAATTCCAATTCACAATTAAATACCAAAATCATGAATGCATATACCAATGAATAAATAAGTATGCATATGCATGAACTGTTCCTCTATAATTAGAGGCCGAGAGCACACTCAACAAGAATACAAGATCTGACCTATCATCACCCAATTTACCAGAATACCCTTGTTAACAGTAATGGGGTGTTACAATTCACCCCTCCTTATAAAAATTTCTTCCTCGAAATTTCATATTCAGTGGATCAAGCGGACAGGAGAATTGATCCGCTTCTCTCTATTCTGATTCTTGTTTACTTTCAGTACTAGAAACATATTTATCATATCTTAAGTCTGTTTCCCAATCCAATCCATAAAACATTTTGTCAATCCGAACCATCTTTTGGATTTTAAACCTTACATGACAGTCACGTAGAGGCCGTTCAATAACAAATTACATTTCCTTATCGATTCGACTCATTGTCATGATCTGGGATCGTTCCATCCCTTTTTATAGCTTCACTTCACTTATCATCGTTAACTCAAGTCAATCATAGTCTTTGCCTATATTCAGGCAATCTCAACGGACTTCAATGATATCAGTCTCACATTTGCCTCAGTAGTCACGTCTATCAATTGTCATCGATTCCTAAAGATTCTCTACCAGTCCCTTTGGCAGGTAAACCACATACTTCACTATACAATCATGAATATCATTTTCTCAGAAGTTGACTCTCATTTAAATTTCCCAATACAGTTTGCAGTTTTTTGTATCACCAAGTTGTTTTGCCAGTACCTTTTTATACACAATTAATTTGAGATTCCCATAACTCATACTACTTTCTTTTTACCAGTTTGACTATTATCATTCGACAATAACACTCTTATACGCTATTGAATTTATACTCAATCCATTTAATCTCTTTTGCGAATCATTCAAATTTCCAAAGTATCTCAATCATCATTGATCTGCACATCTATGGGTATATCCATAACCTTTCTATGCAATTAATGCTACCACGCTGAAGAGAATCCGCGTAATCGAAACGCTCATCCGATTCACAATCCATCTGATCGAGGACTCGCTCGGTCCTCTCGACCATCCTCACCTCCGCAGGTCGGTGCTACCATAGAAGTCTCACGCCGCCATGCTAGCGATCGATCATATCTTCGTTCCCGTCTCGCAGGAACTCGAGGAGGCATCTCCTCTGGATGAGGCATCGGGGACTCTGACTCCCTATTAGCTCCTACTGATTCCAGGTCAGCTGGTAACTCAACTCTATCTCCCAGTACGGATGACCTAAAAGCATAAGAAATTCCAATCGATTACATTATTCTTACAAATGATTCAAGCCTAACAATACACTATGCCCAAAAGATGCCAAACCATGCTCTGATACCACTAAATGTAGCGCCCCCTCACCGTAGGGTACACATCGGGACAACCAACACGTATCCCACGATAAGGTGCACTACCAGAACAGTTCCCCTAAAATCCACATGGCATCGCAATAAATAAAATCACAATTTGTCAAAAATCAGTAGATTTAAAATTTACAATATCATCCTAATACAGTCATCCAGTGACAAGATAGACAAGTCTATCAGTTCCCTAACAAACCAAAAGGAAGCTGATACTAAAGTCTATCCTAAGTCATCCTCAAAATACTAACCCAGCTGACCGACCTGTGTGCTATCGCGTCTCTTGCCAAAGAACTCGCATTTACACGAACAACCATCTCCGGAGCTAGGAGTCTACTCTATCAGTCCTGAAAAATACGATGCAATTTTGGGTGAGTTTTGCGAACTCAGTGAGAAACCATCATCGATGGTTCACTCCAATCATGCATTACGCGTATCGCGTACAAAGATAACGATAATTTATATATATACAACCTACGATGAGTTTATAACGGTTACGATGACCAAAGAATAATGTACGGTGATAAGCGGTTTGCGATATCACGTACCAATCACGATCTATCTGATGGTTTGATTACATCACAGTTTACGGTAGTCTCTAGCAGTTTACAGTATCAAATATCAACTCACAATAATCCCTCACAATTTACAGTGCCATATCACAATTCACGATGATATGCAAAGAATTTACAATAGACTAACATTTAGCAAGATCATATTGCGGTTCTGATAAATCATGTCATTGTCACAATTCAGTCATTTTAGGCATTCAGTACAGTATGCAATGCACGTGAGACTCTTTTTTAGTTATTTAGTGTTGTGCCCAAGCGCTCATTCAAGGATCGATGGACGCGCGTGATTTCTCCTGCCAGGCTATTTAAGTCAAATGCGATGTCGAGGATAAATCCCCTCGGGCTCGAGGCCCGGTCAGTAATAATCGCGACTTGGGTCACATTCCATTATCTGATCATGCAGTTATGGTCACAATAATTTGCAGATATCTGATCCACGATTATTCACAAGAGTCATATAGTTGAGCATTCAAGATACTAATCAAGAATATATACCAATTTCAAGATTATACAAGAGTTTGCGGTATGCATGTGTGACTCTTTCCAATTATTCAGCTTTTGTGCCCAAGTGCTCAACAAGTGAGCAGTGGGGACGCGTTAGATTTTCTCCCTGCTAAGCCCGGTCAAGACAAGACGAGAGCTCGAGGCTCTTTTCAAAGATGAAATTAGCAACTGGGGCACGTCCATTATCTGATCATGCATTTATGCATGCAATGCAAGATGTTGATGATTCAAGATTGATAATTCAAGAATTCGTGATCGTAGTCTACAAGATGTCGGCTATAAAAGCCCAGATATTACGATGTTGATGTCACTCAAGAATTCGATCCAATCTGATGAGTTCGGTTCAAGACAAGAGAAGCATGTCACTCGATCATGCACATTTCAGACATATCAATAATCATGCAGTTCAATCTTACACATTTCAGTAGTTATACAGTGCAATTCAATCACATACAGTTCAGTAATCATGTAATTTACATTGTCAAGTAGTTCACAGTGAGCATATAGGCAAATCAGAACTTTGAGAAACCATCTAGGTTACTCACCTGTTACTTCCGAGCTACTGCCTGGAAGTCCCAACAATGTCCGTGGAAACGATTTATCCAACGACACCTCTATACTTGAAGCGAAAGATCTATTATTAATTGCTCAATTAACCGATTCAAGAATGCATATGTCTCAATGAAATGATGTACAATGCATGTTCACGATTTTCGAGATTAAATCCCAATTTGGTACTTTAAGCTCAATCCTATCTCTTTGTTCAATTGCTCACCAATAAATGAGCCATTCCTACGATTCAGTCCATTTTCCTCAATTCAATTCCTTATAACGATTTCCTATTTATCGGGTCAAACCCTCAATTACAATTCCCAAACAAAACTCCAACAAATTTCGATTTGATGTTTAGGTCACACTATGGACCATAATGGACCTTATCTAAATAAATCAATACCAATTAGATCAAATTAAATTCTCATAATTATCCTCAACAGTAGACCTCTTTCCCTAAATCACAATGAATCGAGAATCACCTCAATTGGAGGTCTATACCAAAAGTTATGCCCACTCATCCAAAATCAATCCCATACATTGACCCATTCGCGCGACCACGCATTTCGCCATGACGAAGAAACACGCGCTGCGGCGTGAAGCACGCTCGCCGCGACGTAAGCCAATTGGCTCGTCGCGGCGTGCCGTTTCCTTCATTCGCCGCGACGTCCCCCGGACTCGTCGCGGCGAACGGATTTAATTTAAGTCCATTTGCTCGTCGCGACGTGCGACCGTCCGATCGTCTTCTCCGATCGATCTTCTCTCTAAAACCTCCATTAATACACTCAAATCTACTCTAATAAAAGCCATAAATGCAGTAGGAATCATCAATAACAACATTAAAGCTCTTAAAACTTACCAAAACACAGATCGATCCACAAATCCACCAAACCCTAAATCCTCCAAAATCCACGATCAACCACTCTCAAGCTCTCTACCTTCATCAATCACTATAAATCGTTAGCTTAACACAAAAGGAGGAAACCACAAGAGATAGATCGAAGAATCCTCACCGATGGAGGAAATCAAAGGCGTCGTGGGAGGAGACGAAGAGAAACGATTTTGCCCTAGGTCATTCTCCCATTCCACTTAGCCATATATATATACACATAGTCTCCCAAATCGGTCCCAATTTGGTCTCTAAATTTCAATGGCTCAACATTTAAATTCATCTACCAAGATAACTCTAATTTTTCCATCGCCATTAAACCCTCCTTTCAAGATTATACAAATAATCGATTCATCACTCAAAACTTTCCGGTCGGGCATTTTCTCTGAATTTCTAAAATTTCCTATAAGCCACTATCAATTGCAGATCACTCTTACACTATTTTAAATCAGTCATTCAACCCAATTACTCTCAATCTCTCGATCGATTTCAATCTAGTCAATTCCGATCGATTCATCAGTTCACTTCATGCATCGGTCAATTGGTCAATTCCAATTCACAATTAAATACGAAAATCATGAATGCATGTACCAATGAATAAATAAGTATGCATATGCAGATAGACTGTTCCTCTATAATTAGAGGCCAAGAGTACACTCATCGAAGAATACAAGATCTGACCTATCGATCGGTTCAATTTGCTGAATACCCTTGTTACTTGAGAACGGGTGTTAAACTATTTCTTTGTTTTATTTAGGAAAAGTGTGAGAAAGTAAAGGTTTATAGAGGAAAAATGAAAACTCTTTACAGCTAAGGCTCCAAATCATTTATTGTCGAACACATGAATTTATAAGTTCTTTGTTTAGAAGTTATAATTATATAAGTAAATACAATATTGAAAAGCAAGTGAAATATTATCCTTATTCTTAATAAAAATACCAAACATATATAAGATTTTCATTAATGTCCTTGGTACAAGATCAGGGTACATCAAAGGTTTTGGGTATGGCCTTAAGCCAATTGGTTCATCATCATCACGACCGATATATGTAATGACGCTTCAAGAGGAGAACCAGTCGCTTAAGGATTAGTTACAATATAATGAAGAAAAGCTCCAACGTAATAAGCAAAAGTTAGACAGTATTGAACAAAAGTTAGCCAAGCTTGAAAAGATGATCAAACAAATATTTTGCCTAAATTATGTAAGTAGTAATGATGATGAGCACGAATCTTAGTTTGTACATAAGTTTTTTTGTTAGCATTTGTGATTAAACTTTAATGACATTTTATTTTTATATAAAATGCTTCTAATTTTAATTATTTTCATTTAATTAATTATAAATAAAAAATCTAAATATTACAAACAATAAGATGGATTAAAATCTTATTTAATTATAATTAAATGAAAAATTATAGGATTTTTTAGTAAAAAATCAAAATTCGTGACCAAAACTTTTTAGCTATATTCTTGAAAACGTCAAAAATAAGTTTTAAAAATTAAATAAAAACTTAACTAAAGGATATGGCTATGATTCTAAATTGTTGCCAAAACTTTTTAGCTATGTTCTAGAAACAGTCTCGAATAACTTTTACCTACGTTATAAAAATTGTCGCTAAATCTGTTTTGCTACAAAATACAAAACGTCGTAAAACATATTACCTACAAATACGGTAATGTAGCTAATAACTATTAGCCATGAAAAGAAAGGATCCCAAAATAACTTTGGCGATGATTTATCTTATCTTCGCCCATCTCTTTTTGCGACTTATCTGAGTTCGAAGCGAAATATAGTTTATGACGATTTTGTAAAAACGTTGCCAATAATATTTTGCTACCGTAATTTAGTAACGATTCGTGCAACGAATTTTTTTCGTCGCTAAAATATTTTAGAGATGAATTTGGAGCTTTTAGTGAAGAAAATATTCATGGCCAAAAGCCCCTTATGTTATAGTATAAGTTAAGGTGAAAAATGATATCTTTAATTAATATTTAAAGAAATTATTTTGAATTTTATATTATGATAATTCTAAATTATCTAGTTATAATATCACATAAACTAAATTGATGACTAAATTATCAAAATTTTGATTCTATTAAAATTTAAAATGGTATTAATATTATTTTAAAAATATTGAAACATAACATGATATATATATATATATATATGAAACATTAATAAATCAAACAAGAAATTGGAAAAAATCGCTGATAAAGCCATAAACTGTGAATTTCTGACTCGAAATTCCCGCTCCGCTCCCACTAAATTCATAAAAAGGCACCATATTAATTAACAGTCCAAACTCCAAAATTTTGGCAACTCCTATAAATAATAAATTCTTAATCGGCAATAGCAAGAAAGATTCCTAAAAATTATGTCTAGTTCCTTAAGTTAGTACCCTTCTTTACATTCTTATAAACTAATTAGAAGCATTCGATTACTACGTAATACATCATGGACATAATTGCACAGTTACAATTTAGTATGCACCATGTCTCCGATTTAGTGCCTAAGTCATTAACACGTGGCGACAAAATGACAATATTCATGTTTGAAGCAAAAGAACTCAAAACTCAGTCGTATTATACATGTCTGAAGCACAACTCAAAACATAGTCGTTTACAACTTAAGTTTTTAATACACTTTCATGTTAATTACGTGCTTAGAAGAAACAAAACGCGGCTTCACCAATTCAAAACGTAGATAGAAGGAGGAAGAACCTTTTAATGAATCACGTGAGAGGCACATGATAAGCATCTGATCCATGCATGTTAATCCGAAGGCCATCATATTCTTCAGCTATAAAAAAGGAAGCAGAAGCATCAGACAAAGCAGAACACATTTACAGAAACTTCAATTTACCATTTTTCATTGTATTCAATCTTTGAGAGTGCAGAAAGAGAGTGAAAAAAGGTTCAAAGAGTGCTAGAGTATACACCTGTGGGTACTAGGAGAGTTTGGAAGGGCTCTTTGCAAGTGTACAGGATACACTCTATCTCTATATTAGTTCTCTTCTCCTTCTTCTTCATATTAGTGAAATATTCACTACTGAAAGTGGGAACCTTGGATGTAGATAGAGTTATACTATCGAACCAAGTAAAATCTTGTCTTCTTTACTTTACTGCATTTACTAACTTGCAAAATTAACAAAGCTTATAAGTTTTTATGTTTAAAAGATAACAGTATAGCGGTAATATCCCAACAAAAATCGTATCAAAGCTATCAAGACTTCTTGGGGCATTTCTTGAACTCTCCAAGCATCAAGAATCATTAAGAACAATCAGTAAGTAAAAGTCTTTAAGATTCTTTACACTACAGTAATCATGGTAGGAAAGGAAATTGATGTTTTTACTAGTAAAGAAGACTTTACCATCTGAAAACTCCAGATACAAGCTTTTCTTGAATCATATGACTATGATGGTGCTATAGATGATCAGTATGATCTAGAGACTGATCCAATAAAGAAGTTAAAGATGTAAAGACTTGCACATTGCAAGTTAATGCTTCATTTATCACCAACAGTGATAAGAAAAGTTTAGAATTGTAACAATGCACGGAAGCTTTGAATCAAGCTTGATGAATTGTATGCCAAGAAATGTCTTCCTAATAAGATGACACTTCTTCACAATCTTGCTAACTACAAAAATGAACACTGTTGTCTCCTTAGATGATAACCTAGACTATTTCTTTAAGCTAGTTCAAGATTTAAAACTATAGATGAGAAAATATCTGAGGAACATCAAGCTGTAGTAATCCTAAAGGCATTACCTTCATAATTTAATGAATTCAAGAAGGTAATTAAGCATGCTAGTGGAGAATCTCTTACTGTAAAGGGTGCTAGATTAGCTAATGGAAGAAATAGTAGAAGTTAATCCTTTTAAGAAAGAGGCTGAAGTGATGTTTGTAGAGAATAATCATGAAAAGATATCTCATAAGAAAAATAGCAAGAAAGGAAAGTCGCAGAAGGGAAGTAGGAAAGAAAAACACTCTAAGGAAGGTGATGAAAAAAAGAAAAAGGGAAAAGGGAGAAAATGCTTTTACTGTGATATGGAGGGACATTTTGCAAGGGATTATAGAAAGAAGAAGAGGGATAAGGCAGCTAAAAGTGAAGTTTTAGGAAATGTTGAAAAACTAGAAGACTCTAGTGGAGATGAAATTTTGGTTGTCACTGAGGATAGTGAGGACCTTAGTAGAGAGTGGATTTTTGATTCAAGCTGCATTATGCATGTCACTCCTCATAGGAACTGGTTCACTACATTTGAACCAGCCACTACCAAGGTTAAAATGGTAGATTCTGGGCAGCAAAGAATAGAGGGCATTGGAAGTGTCTCCATCAACATGTTTGATGGAAAGAGAAGGACCCTCACAAATATCAGATTTGTGCTTGGAATAAGAAGAAACCTTATTTCTGAAAGCTTGTTTGATAAGCAAGGTTTTCAGATCAGGTCTAAAGATGGACTCAGAGAAATCCTAAGGGATAGTAGAGTCATCATTAGAGGAGTTGAAAGGGGGGCTATATTATGTTATAGGCTCAACCGAAATAAATCAAATTTCAGAAAATGGAAGCCATGAAGCAACCAAGTAATGGCATGCAAGGTTGGGTCATGCAAGGAACAAAAGCTTGTTTCATCTCTTTGGGCAAGGTCTAATCCTTGAAGAAAACCTACAGAAGTTAGGATTTTGTGAATCTTGTGTGTTAGGGATCATGGAGTATGCTTACAGTGATCATGGAGTATGCTTACAATGATCTCTAGTGGCCAGCTCAAGTCCCTACACCAGGAGGGAATTTATATTTTATGTCCATAATTGACAACTGATCAAGAAAATGTTGGGTATATCCTATGAAGAGAAAGGATGAAGCACTAGAGATTTTCATAAGATGACCTGCTCTTATGGAAAATCAGACTGGAAAGAAGTTGAAATGCCTAAGGATTGATAATGGATTGGAGTATTGCAATAAATAATTTGAAGAATACTATAGTAAGAATGGAATCCTAAGGCATAAAATAGTAAAAGCTACTTCACAGCAGAATGCAGTAGCTGCAAGACTTAACAGAACTCTCCTAGAAAAGACAAGATGCACGCTTCTCTTTTTGAGTTGTTGACATTCTCTATAGGGAGAAACAATTAGGACAGGAGTTTATCTAATTAATAGGCTCCCAACCTCTGCAAATGATTACAAGACTCCTCAGGAAATTTGGAGTGGTAAGAAACCAACCACCTTAGGACTTTCAGATATGCAACCTATGCACATCAGAAAGAGGGGAAACTAGAACCTAGAGCAATCAAGGGAATTTTCCTAGGATATCCAGAAGGTGTAAAGGGATATAAGATCTTACTACTCCAAAAAGGAGCCTATAAAACAATCATAAGCAAAGAGGTCATCTTTAAGGAAGATGAATTCCTTCTGCTGAACAATAATTCCTCTAATTCTGATCTCCAAAGGGAAATTCAGGAAAATTTAAGGTCACTGAACCATTCAGCCCCTTTTTATGTACCACTAGAATCTGAAGAAGGTGGTACTACACAATCTGAAAATGTGGAGTCCATAGAAAGTACTACACAGTATGAAGAAAGGAGAGAAGAGGCAGAAGATGAGGGTGGAGAAACTTCACACCCAACTTCAGATGATACTCAAGAAAACCTACAAGACTATCAACTCATAAGGGATAGGCAACCAAGAATCATAATTCCTAATAGAAGTTACACTGAACTAGACTTGGTTGAATTTGCATGTTTCATGGCTGAAAACGTAGAAAATAAGGCTCCAGAAACTTATGATGAAGCCATGAGAAGCAAAGATGCAAAACAATGGAAAGAATCTTCTGAGAAGGAATATTCTTCATTGATAAAGAATAAGACTTGGACTTTAGTCCCTAGACCTTATAAAGCCAAATTAATTGAGAACAAATGGTTGTTCAAATTAAAGGAAGGAGTAACAGAAGCAGAACCTAGAATTTACAAGGATAGGCTTGTAGCTAAGGGATTTAGATAAAAGGAAGGAATAGACTACAAGGAGATATTCTTTCCTGTAGTCAAATTCAAGACTATTAGGTTTATACTAGTTCTAGCAACACTATATGACTGGGAAATCCATCAAATGGATGTCAAAATAGCTTTCCTATATGGAAAGCTAAAAGAGACAATTTACATGAAGCAACCAGTCAGATATGAGGATAAAAATAAGCTAGACTATGTTTGCCTATTGCAAAAATCCCTATATAGGCTCAAACAAACACCTAGACAATGAAACAAGAAGTTCCATGAGATTGTTGCTAGTATGAACTTCATCAGAAGTTCATATGATTACTGCCTACATTATAAAGATCTAGGAATGACTAAAGCTGTTTTTATGATAGTTTATGTAGATGATCTTATCATCACAGGGAAGGACTTGAATAGAATTCAAGAAGTTAAGACTGATTTGTGAACTCACTTTGAAATGAAAGACCTAGGAGAAGCTTAGAAGCTTTTGGGAATGCAGATAATCAAACATAGGAGGGAAGGAAAACTTTGGCTTATTCAAATGAATTACATAAGAAAAATCCTAGCTCAATTCAATATGGAACAAGCTAAATCTACTTCAGTACCCCTAGGATCACATTTACAGATGGTTTCAGACAAGTGTCTTAAAACTGAAGAAGAACATAAGGCTATGACTCACTATCCCTATGATGTAGGTGTTGGAAGTCTAATGTACCTTATGTTATACATAAGGCCTGATCTAGCCTATGCTATTAGTATCCTAAGTAAGTTCATGGCCAATCTAGGTTTAGAACATTGGCAAGGGCTTAAGAATCAGATACACATCTGGAACAATGAACTATGGGTTATGCTTTTCTAAAAAGGAGCTAATAAATGCAATTACCTGTCTCTATATGGCTATATGGATGCTGATTATGCAACAGATAAGGACTCAAGGAAGTCAATTTCAGCATATATTTTTACACTATCAACAAACACAATAAGTTGGAAATCGCAACAACAATCAATGGTGAGTTTATCAACTACAGAGGCAGAGCACTATGCTATCACAGAAGGAGTAAAGGAACTAGCATGGCTATTAGGAATTTTAAAGGAAATTAACACAAAAATTACAATACCAGTACTGTATATGAACATTCAAAGTGTATGGTACCTGAGATCCAGTCCTCCATGAACGATCTAAGCACATAAATGTGCGACTGCATTTTGTCAGAGACCAAATCGCCAAGGGGATCTTCAATCTGGAGAAAATAAAAGGTGAGAAAAATCCTTCTGATTTTGGAACTAAAATACTAACACAAAAGAAGTTTAGTTTTTGCAGGAAGTAATTACAGATCATGGAAGTCCCTTGATTCCGAAGGCAAATTCAACAGATCTCATTAAAGAGGAGAAGATTAGGGTTTTGGGTTTTTCAAATCTCTCTAGGGTTTTTCATCTGAGCAAAGATTGATGGAGTAGGAGGGAAAGTGTGATGAAAATCACTGATACTCTAGCAAACTTCACTCAGATTTGACAGAAATACAAGAAAAATTGAAGACATAAGTGAATGTGTGTGTTAATGTCTGAAGAGGCTTCGAAGAAGAGAAGGGGGAGAATCATTCTCGAAAGATCTATCAGCTGAAGATTAAAGCCTAAGTCATTAACACGTGGGGACAAAATGACAATATTCATGTCTGAAGCAAAAGAACTCAAATCTCAGTCGTTGATGGCGTGTCAAACCAGCAAAAATAAATTCCTACTCTAGAACACTTAAGCGAGTAAAGTGGTGAATATGGTCGAATCACAAAGACTAATGTAGTAATTATTTATTTGTGTGAAATAAAAAATAAAAATAAAAATAAAAATAAACAGATGAAAATAAAAATAATGAAAATAATTTATTTGGGAATGATTGATTTTAGAACACGAAATTAGAGCACAAAATCACGTCAAAGGAATTTAAAAATAAAGATTGAAAGTAATATAAAGAAAAGCCTATCCAAGGTACTCTCCCGTTTGATACTGTAATTCGATCATAGACTCAAAAATATAAATTTCGTTCATTCTTATGGACAAAGTTATAGCAGAGAGTGAACAACACATATCAACCAATCCATTCGTAGTTATTCGATAACCCCGACTAAAGCTCCGCAAATTATTACCCTAACCAATTAGACTATTCCCGAGTAAAGCTCCGCAGAATATAATCTATGGTAGCGATAGGCTCTAATGGGCCTTTGTCTAAGCCAACAGAATCGGAAAAGCCGCAATCTATTTAGACCAAATTATTTAATCTCATTAATCTCTCAATTGAAATTAATTCGCTACTTCGATAGACAGCAATCACGGATTAACTAATCTATTCGGCAATTTATCACCAAGTCAATTAATTAACAGGCCTCATTAATCAACAAAAACAGCAATAATAAATTAATTAAAGCGCAGAGATCAAATAAACATAAGAAATAAATGAAAACAATTAAACAACAAGAGTCTCACGAACTACATGAATCAAACATAAAGTACCTTGTCTAGATTAAAGATTAGCCACGCATAATACTAGTTTCTATCAACTAAAGCTGGAATTGACAAATTAAAATTGAAATTCAACCTTCCCTAAAGCTGCTGCCCACTGTCGTGCCTCAAGCCTTCAATCCCACCTGAAACTCACTTCAACGTTGGTCTACTTTTTATCTACTGTAGTTGTTGCCCCTAGCTGCTGCGCTCGTCAACTTTCCTGGGTATCCTCAAATAATCTCCAGCCTCCAAGCTAAAAGTTGCCATCCACTCTCCTAGTTGTGATCAAAATAAATCTCTCCGATGGTGGTAAAATAATAAAAATCTCTAGCTTCTAAGCACTCCAAAATTGCCGCCAGCTATCTCCACTCTCTAGAGCTCTCCTTTCTTTTGCTGATTGTCTCTTGCGTGCTCCATTGTTTCTCTCCACTATTTGATGATGTGACCAATAAAGGTCACACATCAATTAAAACATTGTTCCTCTCTTCAAGTTCCAGCCAGCTCACGTTCTTTATGATCCTCCGAGAGTTTTTAGCCACCTTTCATGCCCATGTTGTTGACTTCATTCTTCTCTTTCCACGTCGGCCGGCTTCTCCTTATTTCATGCTAACTAGCTATTTATTGATGGGACAATTAAATGTGAAGTTTTTATCCACTTTCACTGTTCACATGCACACTCAATCTTCATGTATGCTACTGCCCACTCTCCTTTTTGTCTCTGTGTATTTGTTGTCTTCCTCTTGCTTCAACGTTGCTGCTTTGTTGTCTTCATGTGACACAAAAATAATTGTTTATGGTCCACCTTATTCATGCCCACTATTCTCCAATGCCACTTGCTTTGTTTCTTCTCCTGTGCAGCGTTTCACTCTTATAGCTTGTGATGTACTGTTGATGATTGGACAATTAAGTTTGGTGTCTCCTCTTAAATCCCTTGCTCTTTGCTGCCTCAAAACAACGCCACTTGCTCTCCACTGTCCATTGATTTATTGCCGCATCCTTGTTCCTTGCCATTTTAATTTGCTGTTCCTCTTGCTGTAGTGTGATGTGACAAATAAATGTCACTCTCCACTTAAAACCCTTGGCTGTTCCTCTGCGTGCGTGCTGCTTTTTGGAGTTCCATGTGTTGCCACGTTATTTTCCTCATGCTTATAGACTTATTTACGTCAGTTTTCACAAATTTACTGCTCTCAAATGACAGCTCCAAAAATTCTGAAATTTGGTGGAAACATTCTTCAATGAGTCAAGATTATACCTGCCAAATCTTAGAATTTTCTAATATACCAATCCCGAGATAAAAATTCCCAAAGGTCCAAAGGTCAAATCTGCCAAAAACTGAAAAACAGTGTTAATTTCAACCTATTAAGATCTTTTTGTATTTTATGTGTCTAAAGCTCTAATAATTATAAAACATGATAAAAAGGCCATAGATATCCATAAAACATATGCAAAATACTAAATATAAGGTCCTAAAAACATATGAAAATATGATTGCATCAAAATCCCCCACACTTAGCTCTTGCTCGTCCTCGAGGAAGGTTAAAAACATAAATTTTGAAAGCCTAAGAAAACCGAGAATGCAAAAACTAAGTATGGATGCAAAAACAAAAAGAAATAAATATGCAAATGCAGGGGACATTTTTTTTAAGTGTCAAAGTTTTTCTCCCAACCTCCCAATAACATCAAAGACATACAAGGATTATAAACAAAGAGGAACCAAAGTAATGAACTCACTTTAAATGCAAGAGCCAAGCAAGATAGCACAATAGACTTAAAGGAAATCTACACCATGTCAAAATAATAGGTCCTCTCATTGTCATACACTCCAACACTCAAGTGTTTATGGCTCAAATGTGTTTTAACTCTCATAAATTCAAACAATGCAATGCTCTACCATAGGCTTACTCTTCAATCTTGAATACACTACTAAGTATTACATGCATAAAATAAATCAAAAGGTCTTAAATAAAGATGTAACTTGGTTGGGTTAGGGGTAAGGTAAAAGAAAGGTAAGAAAAGGTTAAGTATCAGAGTGAGTAGAGCATAACAGATAATCAATAGCACATATATGTGCATCCTGCATATCATCAAACAATTAAGCACATCTCTTTCTTCTTCTTTTTTTTGAACTTTCATTCCCTAAACATTTATCAATCAAGCACATGGGGAATCCTTTTATTTCTTTTCTCTTCTTGGCCTCAAACTTTTTCATATTTTTTTTGTTTCTTTTTTTTTCGATTCCTTCCCCATTGACAACAAGTACAATACAAGTCATATACTACTGATATTCTTATATGCGCAACCTTCACAAGTTTAACTCAACAAACATGCTCTACTAACCATGATAAGGGTTCGAAAGATAAATCAATTAAGAAAATGTTAAGTTAAACATGGTAAAGCAAAGAACAAATAATAAGCTCAAATGGGCACACTAGTGGATAACATGCTTTGGGTTGGCTTTTTGGTCAAGTGGTTAAAATCCTAAGTGCCTTTATCATCTTCATGCATGCATGTAAAAGTGTAGTCTTAACAAGATATCAAGCAAGTTCTAGAGATACAAAGCATTGAATGAACACACATCAAAGAATTGCGTTGAAGGTTCAAACGCTCACATGGGACAATCATCTATTAAGTTAACACAATGTAGTTTCAAAATCAATCCAAAAGCTATCTGTAACATCCCATCTCCCATAGGAAGGGTTTATTGGTAATTTGGGACGGGTTAGGAGTATTGACTTAGGTCTCGGCATGAACATGCAATATATAGCTTTTATGAGTATTGATTTGGTTGCACATGCACAGAGTATATATGCATTCATGATATTTCCCGGCTTAGGTTTTAAATTGTGATCTTTTGTTAAATTTATGGGATAATTGTATTTGAGAAATTTTTTGGAGTTCGCCATAAAGCGTTTTACATTTTTAAGGATTTATAGGAATTTTTCTGGAATTTTTCGGTTGTTGCGGACCGAAAATTCCAACTGACCGATCGGGTGAAATTTTTGTACTGAACAGGATTGACTAATGGCATAAGATTAGTGGATAATTAATGTTAAGAATTATTTTAGAGTCATGATTAGTGTTTAAGTGAGATTAAGAAGAGATTAGGATTAAAGTAAGTTAATTAACTCATTTTTTGTCTTTTCCTATGTTAAAAGGCCAAGTGTCCATGTATTTAAGTCATTTTGTCTTATATTAAGCTTCATCATCGACTTTCCTCCTTATTCTACTTAAAAACTCATTTTAAAAGCTTTGAAAGTATAATCTTCTTCCTCTCATCCGAAGGTTGCTTCTTCTTTGGTGTGTTGGTTTTGTTCTCCACCTTTGAAGTCTCTTCTTCTTTTCCATACATGGAAGGTTGCTTTGGTGCCTTGCTTGCTTCTTCCTTGCACACCTAAGAGTAAGTTAGACCCTTGAGAAGTTGATGAGTTGCTTGTATAGTGGAGATAGCCGTGGGTGAGGAAGTGAGTTGTGAAGTTTTGGAGGGTTGTAAAAGAGTTGGAGATTTGAGAGTTGGAACTTGATTTGGTAAGTATTTATGTTTGTTTCATTCTTTAAGTAGTTAGATGCATTCATGGTAAGCTTTTAAGCATTTACTTGATTGTGGAAGTGGTAAGTTTGAATGGGTTTCAAGTATGTTTGTGTGAGGGAATTGGTTAGGTAGTTAAAGTATGTGATAAGTGATGTTATGAATGATGTTATAATGTTTAATACATGGAAATAAAGTATGACAATTGTGGATATATGTGCTGCCAAAGTTGGGTGAATTATATAAATGAATGTTATGATTAGTTTGTGGTTGAATTAGAGGTAGAATTTGATGCTTAGTGAAGTGTTATAGATGTTAGAAGTGATAGGAGGTTGGTTGATGGTGAAAGCTGGAACTTGAGTTTTGAACCTATGGTACTGTTTTGATCATAATAAATTGTATAGGTGAGCAAATGAGGTGAGGTTTGTGCCCAAGTAAACTTTGGGATGTTGGCTTCATTTTAGTGTGAAATAGGTGTTATTAAATTATAATGTTAGAAGGTCGAAAATTGGCATGGAAAGTTTCTGTTTTGTTGGCTGTGAACAGTATCCGCAAATGTGTTCAATGAATTTTTCTGATTTTTCTAAATTAATTGGTATGGAATTAGGGAAAATGGTCTTCATGAAAGTTGTAGCCTATTGAATTAGCTTTCCATTTCCACTAATCTTGCTATTTTTCGAGTTGTATGTTAGGAGTTATGACCTGCTTACTGATGACTGTTTTCATGCATTGGCTGAAACCTAGCTGGATTGGCACATTTAGTGCACTTTCGGGTTTGGAGGAATTTTAGGAATTTTGTGATTTGATTTGGGGTTTGCATTGTACTGAAGAGTTTTAGATATCAGATTGATCTTGAAAATGGTATATGGCTTATAATTTTTGGAGGTCAGATGTGGGAAATATGGAATTTCAAAATCTGGACCTACATTGTGATGTTAAGTGTTGTTTAGGTCAGAAACTTGCATGACAGATTTGAAAATGTTAGAGGCTGAATTGGAGTTTGGTTATTTCAGGAAGAATTGAAGTTTAGGATTTTATCTTTTCCGGGATATAAAGCTCTGATCTTAATGACTTGTCTACAGGGAGTTATGTTGGTTATAAATTTACTGCTCAAATTGCATGATTTCAGGGACAACAACATTCAGTGAATTGTTTAAGGTGGTTAGCAAGTGAATTTGATGTTGGATTGTCATGAGAGTTGTAGATGACATTGTGAACTTACCGAATATATTTTTGTGGTAATTTGTGACTGAAGAAATGACAAGTTGTCGAATTTGTATTGTACTGATCTGTTGTGATTGGTTTTGAGTAGGCAGTAGTTGGGATTGGATTTTTGACACCCTTAGAGGTGAAATTGATTTTTATGGTTTTCTTGAGAATTGTAGAGGGTTTCATAAGCTTTCCAATGAGGTATAGTTTATATTTTTCTGAATTGTGTGCTAAGAGTTATTGGTGTTGAAAGTTGGCTTAAAATCAAGAAATTAAAGAAGGAAATAAGGGTTAGGTTTATATATAGATATTAATTGTTTAAATTGACTTTTGGTTTCTTTTGTCAATTTCTTTTCCGTCCGATGTCCGATTGACCTGATTCTTGAGGCATCGGATTCGTGACACATTGAATTTCATTTTGTGAGAAATTGTGAATTTTTAGACGGGAAATTGACGTAGCCCCGGGTAACGGAACATTTGATTACTGTTTTGTTTAATTGGGGAGCTATAGAGGTCCGAATTGCGCACCGTCAGCGCCAATAGGTTTCTAATTTTAGATGGAATTTTTATGACGGGAAAATTTTGGATTAGGGCCGGGAATGCCATGAACATGCATTATACACGTTTTAATTATTCCATGTGCATTGTTTGGACATTCTAACTACACAGTTGGTAATGTTTACCTATTTTAATTGTTATAGAGGCTCAGTTGGACCGTAGATCCACGGACGTGGCAGAGACTTCCCGGCATTAGCTCGGAAGTTATTAGGTGAGTAACCTAGATGGTTCCTCAATTATTATTTGGTTATATTTTGCACTTATACAACTGTGGAGATAATGGATGGGAATATGTGTGATTGATTTTGATTGATTTCGGACCATGGGTGTCTGAAATATTTGGTATGAGATATCGAAGTGTTATATGTGATCTTCATGTGATTACGTGGAAATGACTTATGGGAATTTGTTAAATGGGAATTGGTTATGGTGTGGATTTGGACATTTGCATTCATACATAATTGCATGATCAAGAATTGGCGGTTGTGACGGAAGCGACCAACGAGAGCTTTAAGCTCAACGTGATCGGGCCTTGAGTCCATTAAAGTGATTTAGAGCCTATGGCTCACCGATTAACGCGCCTTAAAGGGACAGCCAGCGCCATCACAACAATAAATTAAATTGAAAAGCGCCTCATACACATTTCATGTGCATTTGAATCGGGTTCTTTCGACCGATAACGTGATAATCATGTGGTACTTCGAATGTGTTTGAGTGATATAGCTATGTGAATCGTGAATATGCATGAATTGGGTGAACCATCGATGATGGTTCTCACCGAGTTCGCAAACTCACCCAAAATTGCAATTATTTTCAGACCGAGAGAGTAGACTTATCGCTCCAGAGGGACTTTTCCTGCCGTGTAGATTGAGTTGGCAAGAGAAGTCATGGCACACAGGTCGGTCAGCTGGCACTTTTTGAGGGATGACCTAGTTAGCTTTTTGTTTGATTTTCTTCTGGAGTAATGTACAGAAAATACCAGTTGTGTAAAATTTACTGCTTTGAGGTTAGGAACTGAGAAATTTATGGTTTCAAAAATTAGTGGATTTCATATTAATGCTTTATGATACTTGGATGCCATGTGGAGTGTTAGTTCGTTCGTGGCGCACCCTTATCGTCGGGTGTGTATCGAAATGACCTACGGGCATCCTGGTACATATCCTATGGTAAGGGGGTGCTACATTAGGTGGTATCAGAGCATGGTTTGGCATCTGTTGGGACTAGTACATAAGTAGGCTTGAATTATTGCGAGAAATGCTGAAATTGATCAGAGTTCTTGTTTTGTTTTAGGTCATCTGTATTTGGTGATCAAATAGATCAACCAGCTGACCAGGGATCTGTTGGAGCTAGCAGAGAGTCCTCGGTGCCTCAATCTGAGGAGTTACCTCCTAGAGTTCCCGTGAGACGGGAAAGGAGATACGATTTGCTGCGTAAGCAGGGGGCTGTCGACTTCTATGGCAAGATGCACTCACCGAGGCCGAGAGTTCACCGGAGAGGACCGAGAGAGTTCTCGATCAGATGGATTGCGAACTCGATGAGAGGTTCGATTATGTCAGATCTTTCTTTGCAGGCCCGGCTTATACATGGTGGAAGACTGTCCCGGCAAGCACCACCTGTGCCTTGTTTATTGACACGGGCGCACTTTCGAGGGCTTTTAGAGACAATTATATGCCCAAGGTGTATCTGGAAATGAAGATGCAGGAATTTTGAGCCGAGACAGGTAGGATGATGAGAGCAGAGTACGAGGTGAGGTTTAATGAGTTGATGGGGTATGCGGCTACTGTGGTTTCTACTGAGACAGATAGGTGTCGGAGGTTTGAGATGGGGTTAAATTTGGAGATCCGTGCTGGATTGGCCCGATCTGATATGGGCTCTTTTATAGAGTTGAGAGCTGCCGCTGTGAGAGTAGAGCAGATTGTGAGGCAGAGGCAGGCAGAGATGGGTTCTGGGTCCAGAGGAAAGAGAGTTAGTGACATCGTGGTAGCTCGATAGAGTTTTAGCAGCGCCAGAGCGGGACCTTTAGATCTTCGAAGGGTCCGCATACCGGTTTTAGGCAGAGGTAGATTTGCATGACCGGCAATGGCGAGTAGATGGTAGTGGCAGAGGTTTTGGGCAGATGCCCCATTACGTGAGCACCGTGAGAAAAGACATTTTGGAGAGTCTTTGGCGATTGATCTGAGCTTGTCTTAAATGCGGCCCATGGATCATCGATTCGGATTGCCCACCACATTGAGCTCACCGGTGGTAGTGGCCGAGCCGGGAGTAGCACCACATGCATGCAGAAGTAGAGTGGGTGGATCCGGACGTGGATCGGCAGAGAGGCCGAGGTAGAGGCCGTGGTAGTAGTAGGGACCCTTTGTGAGGACCGAGGGTCGGGCACCACCACGCCACAGCCGTGGTCTACGCCATGACGAAGGTGAGGCCCAGATTCCCCGATGTTGTGGCTGGTATGTTACTTATTTTCGATATTGAGGCGTTTGCATTCCGGATCCGGATCCACGATTCTTTATTGCACCTCATATGGCATCTAGGTTGCATGGGGATAGGGAGAGGCTACAGTATGGGCTAGAGGTGAGTACACCTCTAGGTACTACTACTGCATTGGGAGAGGTCTGCAAGGGATGCTCGATCCAGATTGATCAAGCAGTTTTGAGGGCAGACCTTATAGTATTACCTCTGAGAGAGATCGATGTGATTCTGGGGATGGACTGGTTGACGGCCCATAGGGCTATTATGGACTGCTATACTAAGGAGGTTGTTTTGGAGTCTCCTGGTCAGCCTAGAGCAAAGGTTCGGAGGAGTCGGTCAGCAAAGACCACCGGATGATCTCTTTCCTTAGTGCCCTGAGATTGATGCAGGGAGGCTGTGAGGCATATCTGGCTCATGTGGTTGACACCAGAGTTGAGCAGAGGCTTCAGGATATTCCCGTGGTTAGGGAATTTCCAGATGTGTTTCCTGATGAGTTACCGGGTTTGCCGCCGGATCGGGAGACAGAGTTTACTATTGACCTCGTTCCAGGTACTGCTCCTATATCTATACCTCCATATAGGATGGCACCTGTGGAACTGAGGGAGCTTAAGGCTCAGTTGCAGGAGTTGCTAGAGAAGGGGTTTATTAGACCTAGTGTCTCACCATGGGGAGCTCCAGTTTTGTTTGTGAAGAAAAAAGACGGAACTTTGAGGCTTTGCATCGATTACAGCAATTGAATCGGGTGTGATGAAGAATAAATATCCACTGCCTAGGATCGATGACTTATTTGATCAGTTGCAGGGAGCTCAGGTGTTCACCAAGTTAGATCTGCGATCTGGTTATTATCAGTTGAAGATTACAGAGGCCGATGTGCCTAAGAGCGCCTTTTAGAGAGTGTATGGGCATTTCGAGTTTCTAGTGATGCCGTTTGGGTTGACTAATGCCCCGGCAGCCTTCATGGCCTTGATGAATAAGGTATTTCAGCCCTACCTGGATCAGTTTGTTATTGTTTTTATTGATGACATTTTGGTGTATTCGAGGGACAAACAGGAGCATAGTGAGCATTTGGGGATTGTGTTACAGACGATGAGGGAGAGACAGTTGTACGCCAAATTCAGCAAATGTGAATTTTGGTGGATCAGTGATATTTTGGGGCACATAAGGATCGGAGAAGGTATTCAGTGGATCCGAGTAAGGTTCGAGGCGGTCTTTGAAGTGGGAAGCTCCTAAGAATGTGCCGAGATTTGAGTTTCTGATTAGCGGGTTATTACGGAGGTTTGTCGAGGGTTCTCATTGATCTCATTTCACGACAAAACTTCGAGGAAGAATGTGCCATTCGGATGGACCGAGGAGTGTCGAAGAGCTTTGAGGAGTGAAACATCGGTTGACTCATCGCACCGGTGTTGGCTATTCCATCTGGACCGGAGGATTTGAGGTGTATAGCGATGCATCACATCGAGGATTGGGGTGTGTTCGATGCAGCATGGTAGAGTCATTGCCTATGCCTCGAGACGCTTGAGGTCTCATGAGGTAAACTATCCTGCTCATGATTTGGAATTAGCCGCAGCTTGTGTTTGCATCAAGATTTGGAGGCATTACCAGATGGTGAGACCTTCGGATCTTCATGCACTATAAGAGTTTGAGGTACCCTCGAGCCGTAGAGAGTTAAATTTGAGGCAGAGGAGGTGGCTTGAGTTGTTGAAGGATTACGACTGTACTATTGAGTATCACCCTGGAAAAGCTAATGTGGTGGCAGATGCTCTGAGTAGGAAGTCACATTCTAGTACAGCTCAGATTCAGGCAATGAGGTTGCCTAGCTTGATTCAGTTGAGAGCTTTGAATGTTCAGATGAATCTGAAGCAGGATGGAGTATTATTGGCTACACTGAGACTGAGACCGATGCTACTGGACAGGATCAGGAGAGTGCAGGATAAGGATCCTGTTTTGGTGAGACTGATTGAGAAAGTAAAAACTGATTCGAGATCTGAGTTTGATGTGAGAGATGAGACTCTATGGATAGGGCAGAGGCTTTGTGTGCCTGATGTGGATGATTTGAGGCGAGAGATTCTAGAGGAGGCACATATGGCTGCCTATGCTATGCATCCTGGTACTACCAAGATGTATAACACTCTTAAGCAACATTTTGGTGGCCGGCTTCAAGAAGGTGTAGCGTAAGTTTGTATCCAGATGTTTGACGTGCCAAGAAAGTTAAGGTCGAGCACCGTGCTCCGAAGAGAAGCTTCATTCGCTGCCCATTCCAGTGGAAATGGGAACAATTACTATGGATTTCATTATGGGTTTGCCTAGACGCCGAGGCAAGATGATGCTATCCGGGTCATAGTGGATCGGTTGACTAAATCGCCCATTTCTTGCCAAATGAGGGAGAACAATACCATGGATCGGGTTGGCCCGAAGTATGTGGTGGAGATAGTGAGATCGCATGGGGTCCCAAGTGTCCATAGTGTCGGATGGGATCCCATATTTACTTCGAGGTTTTGGCAGAGTTTGCGATCACATGGGTACTAGTCAACTTTAAGATGCTGCTTCATCCTCGCATGTGATGGGCGAGGAGAGGACTATTAAGACTGCTGAGGATATGCTTCGCATGTGTATTGGAGTTCGAGGAGCATGGGATCAAGATTCAGCCTTGATTGAGTTTGCATACAACAACCATTATCACAAGAGCATTGGAATGGCACCATATGAGGCCTTCGTATGGGCGCAGTGTAGATCGCCTTTGTATTGGGATGAAGAGGGTGTCGATGATCGAGGGTCCCGAGTGATTCAGATACCGCTGATAAGGTGAAATCGATTCGAGTCGCATCGCGCGCTCGGGATAGGCGTAAGAGTTATGTGGATCAAGACGTGAGGGAGATGGAGTATAATGTGGGAGACAAGGTATTCTTGGTGGTGTCACCGTGGCGTGGTGTAATCGAGATTCGCAAGAAGGGCAAGTTGAGCCCAGGTACATTGGTCCGTATGAGATTGTCGAGAGGATAGGACCATTGGCGATAGATTAGCATTGCCGAGTGAGATGTCTCGATATATGACGCCTTCCACGTGAGTATGCTCCGGAGATATCGGCCGATCCGACTCATGTGATTCCGGCCAGAGATTGAGGTGTCTAGTAATTTGAGTTATGTAGAGGAGCCGATTCAGATTGTCGGGTCACAGTGAAACAGTTGAGGAATAAGAGTATTCCATCGGTGAAGGTTCTTGGAGGAACCACTGACCGAGGAGGCTACCGGGAGACCGAGGAGCATATGAGGAGACAAGATCCTCATCTATTCGATCGATCGTAAGAATTTTGGGATGAAATTTTTATTAGGAAGGAGAAATGTAACATCCCATCTCCCATAGGAAGGGTTTATTGGTAATTTGGGACGGGTTAGGAGTATTGACTTAGGTCTCGGCATGAACATGCAATATATAGCTTTTATGAGTATTGATTTGGTTGCACATGCACAGAGTATATATGCATTCATGATATTTCCTACTTAGGTTTTAAATTGTGATCTTTTGTTAAATTTATGGGATAATTGTATTTGAGAAATTTTTTGGAGTTCGCCATAAAGCGTTTTACATTTTTAAGGATTTATAGGAATTTTTCTGGAATTTTTCGGGGTTGTTGCCCGGACCGGAAAATTCCAACGGACTGACTGGGTGAAATTTTTTGTACTGAACAGGATTGACTAATGGCATAAGATTAGTGGATAATTAATGTTAAGAATTATTTTAGAGTCATGATTAGTGTTTAAGTGAGATTAAGAAGAGATTAGGATTAAAGTAAGTTAATTAACTCATTTTTGTCTTTTCCTATGTTAAAAGGCCAAGTGTCCATGTATTTAAGTCATTTTGTCTTATATTAAGCTTCATCATCGACTTTCCTCCTTATTCTACTTAAAAACTCATTTTAAAAGCTTTGAAAGTATAATCTTCTTCCTCTCATCCGAAGGTTGCTTCTTCTTTGGTGTGTTGGTTTTGTTCTCCACCTTTGAAGTCTCTTCTTCTTTTCCATACATGGAAGGTTGCTTTGGTGCCTTGCTTGCTTCTTCCTTGCACACCTAAGAGTAAGTTAGACCCTTGAGAAGTTGATGAGTTGCTTGTATAGTGGAGATAGCCGTGGGTGAGGAAGTGAGTTGTGAAGTTTTGGAGGGTTGTAAAAGAGTCGAGATTTGAGAGTTGGAACTTGATTTGGTAAGTATTTATGTTTGTTTCATTCTTTAAGTAGTTAGATGCATTCATGGTAAGCTTTTAAGCATTTACTTGATTGTGGAAGTGGTAAGTTTGAATGGGTTTCAAGTATGTTTGTGTGAGGGAATTGGTTAGGTAGTTAAAGTATGTGATAAGTGATGTTATGAATGATGTTATAATGTTTAATACATGGAAATAAAGTATGACAATTGTGGATATATGTGCTGCCAAAGTTGGGTGAATTATATAAATGAATGTTATGATTAGTTTGTGGTTGAATTAGAGGTAGAATTTGATGCTTAGTGAAGTGTTATAGATGTTAGAAGTGATAGGAGGTTGGTTGATGGTGAAAGCTGGAACTTGAGTTTTGAACCTATGGTACTGTTTTGATCATAATAAATTGTATAGGTGAGCAAATGAGGTGAGGTTTGTGCCCAAGTAAACTTTGGGATGTTGGCTTCATTTTAGTGTGAAATAGGTGTTATTAAATTATAATGTTAGAAGGTCGAAAATTGGCATGGAAAGTTTCTGTTTTGTTGGCTGTGAACAGTATCCGCAAATGTGTTCAATGAATTTTCTGATTTTCTAAATTAATTGGTATGGAATTAGGGAAAATGGTCTTCATGAAAGTTGTAGCCTATTGAATTAGCTTTCCATTTCCACTAATCTTGCTATTTTTCGAGTTGTATGTTAGGAGTTATGACCTGCTTACTGATGACTGTTTTCATGCATTGGCTGAAACCTAGCTGGATTGGCACATTTAGTGCACTTTCGGGTTTGGAGGAATTTTAGGAATTTTTGTGATTTGATTTGGGGTTTGCATTGTACTGAAGAGTTTTAGATATCAGATTGATCTTGAAAATGGTATATGGCTTATAATTTTTGGAGGTCAGATGTGGGAAATATGGAATTTCAAAATCTGGACCTACATTGTGATGTTAAGTGTTGTTTAGGTCAGAAACTTGCATGACAGATTTGAAAATGTTAGAGGCTGAATTGGAGTTTGGTTATTTCAGGAAGAATTGAAGTTTAGGATTTTATCTTTCCGGGATATAAAGCTCTGATCTTAATGACTTGTCTACAGGGAGTTATGTTGGTTATAAATTTACTGCTCAAATTGCATGATTTCAGGGACAACAACATTCAGTGAATTGTTTAAGGTGGTTAGCAAGTGAATTTGATGTTGGATTGTCATGAGAGTTGTAGATGACATTGTGAACTTACCGAATATATTTTTGTGGTAATTTGTGACTGAAGAAATGACAAGTTGTCGAATTTGTATTGTACTGATCTGTTGTGATTGGTTTTGAGTAGGCAGTAGTTGGGATTGGATTTTGACACCCTTAGAGGTGAAATTGATTTTATGGTTTTCTTGAGAATTGTAGAGGGTTTCATAAGCTTTCCAATGAGGTATAGTTTATATTTTTCTGAATTGTGTGCTAAGAGTTATTGGTGTTGAAAGTTGGCTTAAAATCAAGAAATTAAAGAAGGAAATAAGGGTTAGGTTTATATATAGATATTAATTGTTTAAATTGACTTTTGGTTTCTTTTGTCAATTTCTTTTCCGTCCGATGTCCGATTGACCTAATTCTTGAGGCATCGGATTCGTGACACATTGAATTTCATTTGTGAGAAATTGTGAATTTTTAGACGGGAAATTGACGTAGCCCCGGGTAACGGAACATTTGATTACTGTTTTGTTTAATTGGGGAGCTATAGAGGTCCGAATTGCGCACCGTCAGCGCCAATAGGTTTCTAATTTTAGATGGAATTTTTATGACGGGAAAATTTTGGATTAGGGCCGGGAATGCCATGAACATGCATTATACACGTTTTAATTATTCCATGTGCATTGTTTGGACATTCTAACTACACAGTTGGTAATGTTTACCTATTTTAATTGTTATAGAGGCTCAGTTGGACCGTAGATCCACGGACGTGGCAGAGACTTCCCGGCATTAGCTCGGAAGTTATTAGGTGAGTAACCTAGATGGTTCCTCAATTATTATTTGGTTATATTTTGCACTTATACAACTGTGGAGATAATGGATGGGAATATGTGTGATTGATTTTGATTGATTTCGGACCATGGGTGTCTGAAATATTTGGTATGAGATATCGAAGTGTTATATGTGATCTTCATGTGATTACGTGGAAATGACTTATGGGAATTTGTTAAATGGGAATCGGTTATGGTGTGGATTTGGACATTTGCATTCATACATAATTGCATGATCGAAGAATTGGCGCCAGATTGTGAAAGCGACCAACGAGAGCTTTAAGCTCAACGTGATTGGGCCTCGAGTCCACAAGTGATTTAGAGCCTATGGCTCACCGATTAACGCGCCTTAAAGGGACAGCCAGCGCCACCACAACAATAAATTAAATTGAAAAGCGCCTCATACACATTTCATGTGCATTTGAATCGGGTTCTTTCGACCGATAACGTGATAATCATGTGGTACTTCAATGTGTTTGAGTGATATAGCTATGTGAATCGTGAATATGCATGAATTGGGTGAACCATCGATGATGGTTCTCACCGAGTTCGCAAACTCACCCAAAATTGCAAATTATTTTCAGACCGAGAGAGTAGACTTATCGCTCAGAGGACTTTTTCCCGCCGTAGATTGAGTTGGCAAGAGAAGTCATGGCACATGTGCCGGCCACCGGCACTTTTGAGGATGACCTAGTTAGCTTTTGTTTGATTTTCTTTCGAGTAATGTCTGTAAAATACCAGTTGTGTAAAATTTATCGCTTTGAGGTTAGGAACCGAGAAATTTATGGTTTCAAAATTAGTGGATTTCATATTAATGCTTTATGATACTTGGATGCCATGTGGAGTGTTAGTTCGTTCGTGGCGCACCCTTATCGTCGGGTGTGTATCGGAATGACCTACGGGCATCCTGGTACATATCCTATGGTAAGGGGGTGCTACACTATCAAGCTTAAAACTCACATAAAAACTCATTCATCAAGTTCATGATTCAAATATCATAGATTAACTCTCACCTATAATACTCATATTCTTATCAATCATTGGGAGATCAAAAGACAAAACTAAACACTTAAGGTGCAAAAGCATGCAAAAACGAAAAATCTTTTTGTGTTTTTCAAAATTTTTGTTTTTCAATTTTTATGGATTTTTGAACTAAAACATGCAAGTACAAGTGAAAATCTTCAAGTTCAAGCAAAAGCAAGGGTGTGACACTTTGAAGCACAAAAACCAAGAAAAATCTGAACCATTCACCCACCGAAACTCGAAAATTTCATGCAAAATTTATCCTAAATCCTTCCCCCACACTTTAGACGAAACATTGTCCTCAATGTTAGCAAATGAAAGACAAGAACGGTAAAATAAAAGGAAAGAGTGAGAGAAAGCTTCTCTAAGGTGATGCGCTAAGGTGATGGTGGAGCTGCGAGGTGATGCGCCCATACTATCCTGTAAAACAACAAAAACCTTGAGACCAAATGATATTCAGCAAAGTGTTGGAACAGAGTATAAAAAGAAAATGTCGAAAAACAAGAAACCCGACAAAATTATGAAGAACTAAAAATTAAATTGCGAAGAACAAAATGAAAACAAACCTTGGGTTGCCTCCCATGAAGCACGTTTGTTTAACGTCGTTAGCTTGACACGGGCCCCATTCAGTTATAGGAAGGTTCATGCAAAGAATTAACTTCGACGGCTTGGGGCTGAAAACCTTCATAAAATGGCTTCAAACGATGGCCATTCACCTTAAAAAAATTTCTTGTTTCCATGCTTTGAATATCTACAGCACCGTACGGATAGATCTTTGTGACCACGAAAGGCCCAATCCACTTGGATCGCAATTTCCCTGCAAAAAGTTTCAAAGTCGAATTAAATAAAAGTACCTTTTGTCTGACTTTAAACTTCTTCTCAGCAATCTGCTTGTCGTGAAAAGCTTTAGTTTTGGCCTTATATGTAACAGCATTGTCGAAAGCATGGTTCCGTAATTCTTCCAATTCCTGAATCTGCAACTTTCTTTGTTGCCCCGCAGCATCAAAATTTATGTTGCACTGCTTCACAGCCCAAAATGCTCGATGCTCAACTTCAACTGGTAGATGACAGACTTTGCCATAAACAAGTCTGTAAGGAGACATATTTAATGGCGTTTTGTAGGCAGTGAGGTAGGCCCAAAGAGTATCGTCCAATCGGCAACTCCAGTCTTTCCTGCTAAAATTCACAGTTTTCTCCAAAATACTCTTTACCTCTCGATTGGACAATTCCGTCAACCCATTGGTTTGAGGATGGTAGGTCGTGGAGGTCCTGTGCACAACTCCATATTTCTTCATCAATGAGGCAAACACTCTATTGCAGAAATGAGTCCCGCGATCACTAATGATTGCTTTCGGAGTGCCGAACCTGACAAAGATATTAGCCTTCACAAAATCGACAACAACCTTAGAATCATTAGTTCGAGTAGCTTTTGCCTCTACCCATTTCGAAACATAATCGACAGCTAACAAAATATATTGGAAACTAATTGATGATTGGAAAAGGGCCCATGAAATCAATACCCCACACATCAAATATTTCACAAACAATGACTGGGGTCTTAGACATTTCATTTCTTCAGCCTACGTTGCCAATCATTTGGCACCTGTCACATACTTTACAAAATGCATAAGAATCTCGAAAAATGTCAGGCCAGTAAAGTGGATCCTTACTTGAGCTCTTTGCTTCGCAAAGATCCAGATTGTTATTAACAAAGCAATACCGAGTTACTGTTTTATAGGTACCACCTAAATGATGCTATAATGGAAGGGGCAATTCCGTTTAACAGAGCCCATGGAATGGCAACATTCGAATACCCGGCAACTGATCAAAGGTTCAACAATGTATTCAACCTGGCCATGTCAAGCTACTCGCCGCTAGTCATGAATAAGATCCTCCGTATTTACCAAGGATTTGATGGCATCAAAGTGTTGGTTGATGTGGGAGGTGGTACTGGAATTATTCTCAACATGATCGTTTCCAGATACCCTCAAATTCAGGGAATTAACCATGATTTACTTCATGTAGTGTCAGAAGCACCCCAGTATGTAGGTAAACTTTTCTGATTACGACTTTTACGCAAATATTTTTGCTTATGAAAAGGTCTATAAATATATCACTAGCTTGCTAGATTCTTCGCCATTAGGAAACCTCTGCCCTTCAATGTATTAATCAATTAACTTGTTCTTTTAAATGCATGCAGGTATTGAGCATGCCGGGGGAGATATGTTCGTCGATGTCCCCAAAGGTGATGCTATTTTTATGAAGGTAAAGACAATTTGATTAGCACAAGTAGTTGCCTATGTTAACGACATGACAATGGTCTCACTTTTCATTATTAACTGCTTTATTTTGTTGGTTTGCATATGCAGTTTATACTCCATGATTGGAGTGACGAGTATTGCCTGAAACTTCTCAAGAACCGTTGGAAAGCTCTACCTAATCACGGCAAGTTAATCGTTATGGACTCTGTTCTTTCTTCCAGGCCGGAGAACAATGTTACTTCGCAGATTGTGTTTGGCAAAGACGTGTTCATGTTAGGTCAATGTACTGGAGGCAAAGAGAGGATTCAAAAGCAATTTGAAGCATTAGCCAGCAAATCAGGTTTTTCTGGATGTGAACTCAAATGTTCCGCTCACTGCAACTGGGTTATGGAGTTCCACAAAAGTTCCTGATCTTAGGAAGCTTTTTTCCTCTTGTCCGGTGCTGATCTGAGACTTTGGAGAATCCTCCATTATCACAACAGCAACTTCTGCAGTTCTACCGTGTGAAAAATAATTACTAAACAGGATTTAGGTTGTTACAACCAGAAAGGTTCCTCGAATTGTACTAAACTGTATTAGACAGGAATTACAAAATCATCACTATTTTTGAATACTAAATCGGTTACATATTTCACATAAATTAATTTGGCGTTCAGAGCCTATCTTTCTCCTAAGTTCTCTTTCTTTGTTTTGCTTCAAGAAAATTAATCTTATTAGTATGGTTTTAACTAATCTGCCATGAACAAAGAAAAGAACTACGGAGTATACAGAAAATCAGGTTGGTTGCTTATCCAAGAACATCCTGCCTTCATGAGTGGATATTAGCTTCTCCAAGCTTATTTTCAGATATTAGCTTATGAGTGGACATGAAGCCCCACCAATACAATCTTATATAAGATTTTGCCATGATCTTCTGGACTTACAAACAGTGGTGACCACACAATATTAGGATATGAGATTGTGATGGGAATCATTGGGGTGTTGCCTTCCTCCACAGAGCAAAAGCATGAGATTCTGAGGGTGACAGGGAAACGAAATGACCTCCCCACCACCCACTTTATGTTTCTCCTTTATATATCCATCACAAGTTGACCGTCACAAAACTGTTACCACAGAATCCACCAAAAGAATATGTGCTGACCTTTTAATTTGTGTAGGAACTCATATTTAATGACATGCATGATTGATAAATTGTAACTATTTTATTTCTTATTTCTCATCAACTTTTTATTGTACTCTCTCAAAAATTATAAAAATTGGACTAATATCAATTACATGTTAATAATATGAACATTAAAACATAAAAATAAATTAGTTATCTAACAATGAACACGATTTAAAAAATTATATTAATAATATGGGAATAGTAAATCACAAATTGCCAAACTTTTTATATGTTTTTATTTTAATGTTCAATCTTTTATAATTTTCAATTTTTAAAAATCAAACAATTCTATTCAACAAATTGTCTCCACTTTCCTTACATGACTAAAGAAGTGCATGAAAACTAACATTTGGAAAAACTACATAACATCATCCTCTTGGGACACATCAGAGGGCGATTCTAGGCCTATGGTGTGCGAGGTGAGACCAAGGTGGAACAAAGGTTAGGCACTACGTGGAGGAGTGGATTCAGTGAAGAGATACTAAAGCATAAGAGAGAAGACCCAGTCGCCACACAAGAGAGAAGACCCAACCATCAAAATTTCCAGAGTCGAGTGAAATAATTTTTAAATCCTTTGTCGTTTCTAAAGTGATCACCTTAGGTCTTCATTCCTTTGATAGTAACCTCAGAATTTTCATTACTAGCTCGTTATTGTGATATATCTTTTCTAAGTTCTTTAGGGTCGTGATGATGTTATTGAAGCGTCCGAAGATTTTGTCTATGATCTCTCCCTGTTTCATGTCAATAGTTTCGTGTTGATGCACAAAAGACTTATTTTATGCTTCTTTACCGCATTTGTTACTTCAAGCATGACTTAAAGTTTGTCCCACGTTTCTTTTACTGTAGAGCAGTAAGATATCTTTTTATATTCTTCTAGAGACAACACATAAATTAGTTGATGTTTTACCTTAGTGTTTAGTTGTGCAATTCTCCTGTCAGCAACAGTCTATAATTCTACATTATCAGAAGTGAGAATTGTAGCACCAATTTTAATTGTTTGCCACACTTCGATATCTACAAAATGGACATACATAGTCATTCTCGCTTTTCAGTGTGAGTAGTTGTTTTCATTAAAGCAAGGAGGCTTTCAGACAAATTATCCTTCAAATCTTCTCAAGGTGTTTGTCATAATTTATTACGTGCAGTAAAACACAAAAATGTGAAACTTCACTTTGTTATCAAATGATAAAGCAAACACACGCAAGAGGATGGTGAATTGTGTATATAAAAATTTTTTGTAAGTTATTTCAGTTTAAAAGAAAATGACAGGAGCTTGTCTATAATTAATACAGTAGGAACCTGTTGTGCGATAGGATCCTGTTTAAGTTAAAAGAGTCTGCTAAATGATAAAACTTTTTAAACGATAGGAGCCTGCTAAATGAAAAGTCTTGTTAAAAATAATTTAAAATAGAAGGCGCTTGTTAAAACCGAAATGAACTTCTTCCAAGTTAAAAACAGAATAAGCTTGTTATAAAGTAAATGAACCTTTTACTGAAATAAACACACACACACACACAATATAATGTGGAAATATAAAAAGTTAAGAGAAGAGAGAGAAGGATATTGTCGATCTATACTGGTTCGGCTTACAACCCAAGCCTACATCTAGTCCCTAAATATCCAACTTGAATTTTTTACTATAAAAAATGAGTATTTAATTTGACGATCCTGTTTCTCCAGCCTTTCATACTCGAAGTGTTTAATGAGCTTCTAAAAAGCTCACAGAAAAATAAAATACAAATTCTCTCTTGATAGAGTGATTTTATTTTATAAAGAACTATAGTAATGATATGATTCTTAAGAGTATAGATGTTGCTCAAAATGTTTCGACAATCTGAATATATTTGTTGTCCTCATAAGTGATGTCGCTCTTCCTTAATAGTCAATTTATTACTAATCGTTGCTTTATCTTTATCTTTAGTCAACTGGATGGATTTAACTCTGAATAACATTGATGTCATCTTTGCAAAAAAATTTCATCACAGAGCTAATATATGACTTTTATAATTAGTATGATCTTTTCGAATAAACCATTTCTAATAAAATAAGTCCATAAAGAAGGTTCTGCAAGAGATAATGTACTTATTATGATTTTATTTCCTTTTGAGAATAAAACCTTTAATTATATAAGGAAATAAATCCAATTTGAATTTTGAAATATTATATAGTTATCATCAAAATTGTTAAAATAAACCTTTAGCTATCACTTATCTTATATGAATTCAATAACGTCAATATATGTGTTATGTAGGTATAAAATATAAAATAAAATAAATAAACATATTAAAATCAATCACAATATTAAGTTATTTCTGTATGTATGTGAATATAAATAAATATATTTATTTGAATATTACATAAATTTGTTCATATACTAAAGATAAAATTAATGAGATGTTGAAAATATGAACCTACTTTTACATAACTTTTCAAATTAATATCTAAATTATGTTTAAAGTTAAATTCAATTCTTAAATTTTATATTGATTTTTGACTTTTATATGATGCATCAATTAATATAATAAAATATTTTACAATTTTAAATTTTGATTCACTTTTGAAAATACAAGGAGAATTGTTTAATACCTTCTTATAATTATGGTTTCTTTTAGTTATTAAACTTTTATACATATTAGTGTATTAAAAATATAAATAACAAACAGAATTCTTTATCATGAAATATTATCTCATTGGACAATTATATAATTGTGTATTTGCCTATTAATATAAATACTTGATGGTGGATAAAATTTGATATAGCAAAATTTAAATAAAGTAATTTGCATCTTCAAATAAATACAATAACAGAATATATCTATAAATAATAAGTTAAAGTGAAATTAATTACATCATTAATTTTATGAATTATTCATTACATGCATTTGTGATTTGTTTAGATTTTAAATATATCTCAATTTAAAAATCTATTTATTTAGAATCATAAAAGAAAATAATAATTTTACTTTTGTCTTGATCTTATAGTTACGCTATTCATAATAATTTATCAAGTTTCTTGTTTTTTAAAATATTATTTAAAATTACTGTTATTTTTATTAAGATGTATCAAGTATCAAATCGGTAGCTCCCTAATATTGTAAGATCTCTCTTTGCCGGTCATTGATGAGTCCTAGCTAATGCCTAGCTACGAGAAAGGAGTGCCGAAAGAACCGAGATGACTTGACTAAATAAGATCAAGCATGATTCAGATTTCAGTTTCGTGCAATGGATTGTGGAGCATTAATTGACTTGGTTAAGATGAGTTACATTATTAGTTGAACTAAAGATGAAATTGCTGTTAAATTTTAGACAAATTAACTAGACCATAAGTGCGTGTCGGTCAAACCACGTATGGATTTGCTTAGAACTTAACTTTTAGCTTTAAATGAAGACATAGGACATGACAAAGAATATGGATGATATCTTATTTTCATTTATCACTTATTTCTTTTACTTAGTATTTGAGAAGTGGTAAGTCCATATTATTATATTCTTAGCTAACAAATCCTCTTTTTTATAAATAACTTATTTGAGCAAAGATTTTATTTTTAAAAGAAGTGGAGCTTTAATCCCTTTGTAATTATTGTAAGAGTATATAAAAACTGACATTTTTGCTTTAAGCCTTGTGCTTGTTTCTTATCTCATTATTGACATCAAAGACCGAATTTTCAAGAAGATTAGTGGATGGAAGACAAAGTATCTCAGTCAGGGGGGAAGAGAAGTACTTATTAAAGCTGTTGCTTGTGCTATGCCCATTTATCTTATGCTGTGTATAAAATTTCATAAAACAACTTGTGAAGTCATTAATGTTGTGTTACCTGATTTCTGGTGAGGGCAGCAGGACACTGAACATCGAATTCATTGGGCTAGTTGGATTAAAATGTCAGTAAGTAAGAGTGCTGGAGGCATGGGATTTAAGGACATGAACCTTTTGAATGTTGCTTTGCTTGCACGGCAGTGTTGGAGACTTCTTACAAATCCAAATGCTTTGTGGGCAAGGGTGTTGAAAGGATTGTATTTTCCTAAAACTTCTTGTCTGCAGGCTAAGAAAGGTGCACGGGCTTCTTGGATTTGGTCTAGTATGTTGGAAGGGAGGGATTTTTTAAAACAATATCTTCAGTGACAGGTTGTGGATGGCCGACTCATTGATATTTGGGATGAACCATGGGTTCAGGGGCGGGTGCTGACCAAACCTGAGGGACTTCCTACCACTGCACCTATGAAAGTGGAGGAATTGATAGATGTTCAAGCTGAACAGTGGAAGCTGGAAGCTGTAAGTGCTTTTTTGTCTAGTGATCATCAGTGTATGATTAAAGACATTCCTTTGTGTGGGAAAAACTCTTCGGATGGATACATTTGGAGAGTTGCTGAGAATGGTATCTATGCAGTTCGTCAAGGTTATCGTATCTTAAAACACAATGTTCTTCTACTGGAGACTAGGAAAGCTGAAAGCTCTCATAAGGTGGATCAGCAACTTTGGAAATGGCTTTGGAAGCTTACACTTCCACCCAAAGTTAAGGTATTTCTCTGGAAGTCCCTACACAATTTACTACCTACTAAATCTAATTTGGTTAAAAGGAGAGTTAAAACTGAAGAGTTGTGTCCTATCTGTTTTGCTGAAACTGAGACTCTTGAGCATATGATGCTATTATGTCCATGGACAAAATGTGTATGGTTTGGTAGTAATTTGGGTTTACAGATAACAAGGGTTGGTTTGTCCACTTTAGATGCTTGGTTACTGGATATAAGGGAGACTTTTAAAAAATCTGATACTGGTAATGAAGCTTTGGTTTATATAGCTGTCTTGTTGTGGAACATTTGGAAACAAAGGTGTAACGTAGTTTTTAAGCATGAGAGGCCAGATCCTATTAGATGCATTATGAAAAGTGCTGCTATGTTGACTGAATGTATAGATAGAAAACAGCAGATTGGTATTATTCGGGGGCCTACACTGAGGAATAAATGGAGCACACCTACTGATGGTTTTTTGAAAATGAATTGTGATGGAGCTTATAAGCATGGGACTGCAGGTTTTGCAGCTATTATCCGAAACTCTAATGGCATTATTATTGATAGTATTGTAAAAGAATGTAAAACAGGTTCAGCATTGGAGGTTGAAGCTAGAGCTGTGTTTGAAGGGGTGAGGTTGTTGGAGCAGAAAAACTACCACAATGTACAGATTGAAATTGATTCACGGATTGTTTAAAATGAAATTCTAAAGAATAAAAGACAAGGAAAGTGGAGAATTTTTCCTTACATTTCTGATATATTGTACAGAATACGTCATTTATAGGGCGTTGATTTTGTCCTCATAAATCGTGAAGCAAATAGCACTGCTGACTGGTTAGCAAAGCAAGTCAGCAAGAAGATGAGCTTGGGTAATTGGATTTCAATGCCTCCATCTTCTTTGGTTGGTATATTGAGTCGTGATGGTTTACCAGCTCCTCCATAGTTATATTAGCCATTTGTAATGAAGGAATATGCTAGAGATACTGACTAGATTAGTTCTCATATGTGTATTATTTCTGTTCTTTTGGATGTTTTGTAGTCATTTGTTGATGTTGTTGTCTTTTATTAATAAAGATTCTTCTATTGGCCAAAAAAAAAGTTACTTGTATTGGTTTATTTAAGTTATTGTGAGAAGCACTCTATATACAAGGGAATCGAAAAGGTCGAATTGAGATGTGAGAATGTAATTAATAATATTATTATTTTAATTAATTATATTTTAATTAATTAATTAATTACAATATTTTAATTAATGAATGAATTATATTTTAATTAGTTAATAAATCATATTTTATAATTTAATTAATTATATTATTTTAAGTAATTATATTGTAATTAATTAATTATATTGCAAGTAATTAATTATATTTAATTAATTAATATTAAACATATTTTTAAAAAAAGAGTCACTATTAAATAATGGGTTTCATTCTTCTACTAAATGGAGGGTATGGAAGGTTCTCCAAAAGTGGGACATCAAACTATTGCCTCTACAATGATAATCAGCAACCAATCACTCATTTTTTATTCCTTATTCATTAGCCCCTTCCTAAACCCATCAGTCAAGCACCCCCTTAAATTTTGGTACATCTTAATAAATGTATATATATATATATATATGTATGTATATATATGGATATTTATATTGTAACTGATATTTAATGTTCACAAATTTTAAAATAACTAAAATATATTAAGAATTGAGCATGTTTTGAATACATTTGATAGTGCTTTAGTAGCTTATTCTCGTGAGCACTTTCCAGGACACCTGGAGTTTCCTTGCTTCTGATTTCCTAACTTTCACTTGGGGTATTTGCGTGTTGGCGAGGCTATTGGCTTGAGTATATGCAGTTCTTTGTTTGTGTTTCTATGTGCTTTTGCTTTTAAGGTTTTTTTGTGTGTTTGTTCCAACTTTGTATTACGTTTGTGTGATCAAAGATTGTTCCTTTTTAGGGATTTTCCTCTTGGGTTTACTTTGGTGCAATCACCTTAGGTTTTATTTGGGTAAGTTTGGTTTGTGATTCAGAAAGCTAAAGGTTATATATATGGGTATATATTGTATGGACTTCCTCTTATGTTTATTTCTTTGCATTGTGAGATATGTGTAAGTTTTGGATTTGGGTTGTTGGTTGCAATCGAGTTTTGTTTGTTTTCTAACAATTGCACTCTTTTGTTCTAGGAAAGGAAAATTACGGTCTTCATCAAGCCTGTGAAGGTTACCTCCCAATTCTCTTCTTGACTCATTAGCTTTCACTTAATAGGTTAAGCCATGAGGTTAATGATCTCCTCTCTCTTTGTCTCTCTAAGTTTTTATTGTTAGCAATCCTCGATGTGTCTGTGTTCCTTTCGTACACATATTGCTTTGGCTTCTTCTTTCTCCTAACAGACAATTCTCTACTATTTTAGGCTATGCGAAGTCATAGTTGGGAATTTATTTTTGTGTCATAGGAAGTTGACAAGACCTAGTATTTTACACTTTTTTTCCTTCACATATTTTCTTGCAAGTGGTGAAGTGGAGTCTTCCAAGATCTACAAACGAGCTCATCCATGGCCCAAAAACACACCACCCAAATCAAGTTCTGCGTTTAAAAGGACTCTAATAATGGTATCTCTATCACTGTCTAATTGCTTCATCTTTCTTGCTACATACATTCTTATTAGTACTTGTAGGGCTTGAATGCATCTTTATTACGACTATTTGTAAGGTTTGATTTCTATATGATTCCCCCGATGTGTACATCTTGTTGACAAGCTGGGCATCTTATTGATCAACTGTTAGTGCTTTTATTCTTTATTTTTCCAATTATTCTAATTATTTGTATCATTATTGCTTATCTTTTGTTAGTTGTTTTTGGAATTTAGTGGCAATCATGTAAAAACTAAGCTTCCAAGATTGTGTTTGTCTAGTAGGATAGTCTTATTCTTTGTCTACCTGTAATTTGGGAGATCTAGGTTTTACTTTTAGTATTCTAGCTTAGTAACAGTCTCTTTTTCGAATTCCTACACACATATTGCCTACTTCACCTATTTATTTTTTGTTTTGATAGTTTCTTTCCCTATTGGTCTATTAGTTGAGCCTAGTGGATTAATAACTTTTTTTTACTCTAATATTCCCTTACTTAGGGTATTTTTCTCTCTAGACCTTTTAATTTGAGAGACTCTAGGAACCTTTGGGAATAGCCTCCTTGGACTTGTGGGGGGCACTGAGCTAGGAGGGATGGCTTTGCATATTGAGAATAGAACACGGGCCAGCCTGTCAGTACGTTCCATATGTAAGAATAAAAAAGGTGATGGCAGAATACGGATAGGCTCTTAAAGCATCGGGACCCTTACAAGGAAGTCTCTAAAATTATTAGAGATCTTAGTCAAGTATAAGATATATATAGCGTGCATCCAGGAGATAAAGTGAATAGGGACTAAAGAGAAGGAGATTAATGAATTCAAATTGTGGTACTTAGGGGGTTCAAAATGGCAGAATGGAGATGGTGGAGATCAAAAGAATAAATGATAGGATTATGTTTGCTAAGATTGTGGTTAGCAATGTTGTTCTCAATATGGTGTGTGCGTATATACCTCAAGCAGGTTTGGATGAACAATAAAAACGACAATTTTGGGAGGAGCTAAATGAAGATCTCCTCCCACAAATCTATACTAATGAGCAAGTTATCATAAACGGAGATTTTAATGGTCATATAGGAGTAGTTTCAGATGGATATCCATAGACTTATAGGAGTTTTAGGTACAACGCTAGGAATGATAGTGAGATTGCTATATTGGACATGACGGTAACTTTTGAGTTAGTAACAAATTCTTTATTAAAAAAGAATGAGGAGAACTTGGTGACTTTTAAGAGTAGCACCACTAAGAATCAAATTGATTATTTACTTATAAGGTGGAGTGATTGAGCTAGGTGTAAGGATTGTAAAATGCTTCCAGAAGCATGTTAGCAACTTAGCATAGAATATTAGTTTTAGATGTGGAAGTTAAGGGATGGAGGAAGAAGCAAATTACTAAGAGGTGTATTCAAATTAGATGGTGGAATCTGAAAGGGGATATATGGAACAATTTAAGGATAGAATACGAGATGAAGCCATCTAGACATGAGAGGGAATGCTAATCAAATGTGGGAGGGAGTAGCAACCTGGCTATAAGATAACACCATAGAAATATTGGGAGTTTCTAAAAGGTCTCGACTTGGTAGGATGTAATAGTGGTGGTAGTTTGAAGATGTCCAAGGAAAGGTAAAGGTGAAAAAGAGAGCATACAAATCTCTATTAAAAGTACAACAGAGGAAAAGAGAGAAGCTAACAAAGAAAGGTATAAATTAAACTAGCAAAGAAAGAGGCAATGAAGACAATTTCAATGGCTAAAAACAAAGTTTACGAGAATTCGTACAGGAGATTGGATAGAAACAATGGAGAAAATGAAAAATTTAAGTTGGATAAAGTTAAGGCATAAAGACGAGTGATTGTGACCAAGTTCGTTGTATAAGAGATGAAGCAGGGTAGGTGCTCATGGAGGTAAATGACATCAAGAGTAGATAGCAGAGATACTTTTATGACCTTTATAATAAAGGTATAGTGAACAACATGTTTAGGTAACCTCAACAAGTCTGAGAGTTTTCATAAATAGTCTCGATATGAACAAATTGCAAGGAAAGAAATTAAAAAATCTTTGAGGGAGATGAAGAGCAGAAGGGCAGTAAGGCCGGAAGAGATACCCATAGAGGTATGGAAGAGAATATGCATTGAAGGCCTTGATTGGTTAGGTAAGCTTTTTAATAAGATCCTTGAGTCTGCTAGAATGTCGGATGAATGGAGAATGAGAAGGTTAATTCCTTTATATAAGGCCAAAAGGGACATCCAAGATTGTCACAACTATAGAGGCATAAAACTACTTAGTCACACCATAAAGTTATGAGAGAAGGTAATTGAGAAGAGAGTCATAAAAGTGGCTTCATATCGGCCAACCAATTTGGCTTTATAACAGAAAGGTCCACGACAGAAGCGTTACATCTCCTTTGAAGATTAATGGAATATTATAGGAAAAGAAAGCAAAATTTACATATGGTTTTTATCAATTTAAAGAAGACATGACAAGGTTCTTTGGAAAATCTGTAGAGGTGTTTAGAGGCTAAGGGAGGTCCTATGTCATATTTATGTGTGATTAGAGATATATAACGGGTAATGACTAGCGCATGGACAATAAGAGGAGAAATTGAGAATTTTTCTATTGGTATTGGACTACACCAAGGCTCCATATTAAGCCATTTTCTATTTATAGTAATGATAGATGAGTTTACTGAGATTATTTAAGAAGATGTGCCTTGGTGGATGTTATTTGTTAACGATATTATCTTAGTGAATCAGACAAGGGAGGGGGTCAATGTTACGCTAGAATGTTGAAGAAAAATGTTAGAGTCGAAAGGTTTTAAAATGAGTAGGACTAAGATTGAGTACTTAGAATGCAAATTTTCAAGACATAGGTGGTTAAGGATGTGGAAGTAAAAATTGGATCCAAAGTTGTACCATGAAAAGGGTGTTTTAAATACCTAGGGTCTATCATCCATAACAATGGAGAGATCGATGATGATATAGTCTATCATATTAGAACAAGGTGGTTCAAATGGTGAAGTGTAATAGGGGTCTTGTGTGACAAGAAGATCCGACTTAAGCTTAAACATAAATTCTGTCAATTGGCAATTCAACCAACCATGTTATATGAAGCAGAATGTTAGGCTACTAAACGCATATATAATAATAAGCTTTGATGATGGAGATAAGGATGTTCCGATGGATGTGTGCCATCATTAAAAGAGATAAGGTCCAAAATCGTATGTTGAGAGAAAAATTACAGGTGGCTAGTATTAATGAAAAGTTGTGAGAGACAGGTTTAGGTCGTTCGGACATATATATGAGAAAGAAACACCCTGATGCCCCAGTAAGATGATGCGAGAATAATTTTTAGAAATTGCAATAGAAAAAAAGACGTAAAAATAACTAGGGAGAAGTGATTAAGAATGATATAGCAGGGTTGGCTTTTATCGAGGACTTGGGCCGTAATAAGAAACTCTTGCGTACCAGAATACTAGTAAAGGATATCCCCTAAAGAGAGCATACACAGTCTTGTAGTTCTATGAAGCCAGATATTGTGAATCCCTTGCACCGTATTTACCTCTTAGGAACTCTTATCTAATTGTTCAGTATTTATCTATATAGCTGTTAATCGTGGACAAGTCGTTGTGTCTTACGACTTGACTTTCCAACTCAAGTTTATACGAACAATTTTTTACACTAAAGGAGCTCCTCACCTTCGCCTTCGCTTTCACATTCATCACAAGTGACGAGTGTAGCTTTGATAGTTTCTCAATATAACTGTTGCCACTTATCAAATATGTTTTGTCCCGATTATTATTTTAGTATTATGTATTTATTTAGTTTAATTTTAATAGTATTATTTGTTTATTTTTATGTGTTTCCTTATTTCAATTTTTCTTTTAATCGATAGGTTATTTAAACGCAATCTCTCTACTAGTTAGGAATAAAGTTGTGTACTACTAGACCTCTCTAGGTAATTTTTTTCATATATATTATCTTAATGTTACATTTACATGCAGGTCTACCTTAAATGTCTTTACTACGTAGAGGTAAGACTGAGTACCATCAGACACTGAAAGAAATACACCACTGGGGCCCCTAAAATTTTAAAAAATTAAATATTTTTTTATTTTTAATATATATATATATATATTAAAAATAAAAAATAAAAAATATTTAATATTTAATATATATATATATAGATAATGACAAAATTATTTGAAAGTCAGTGGTGCACTAGGCCCCCCAAAATTTGAAAATTTTAAATATTTTGACCCTCTTATCTTAAATTTCTAGCTCTGTCACTGCCATTAGATCTTTTCAGACACCATGTTGGTGCTAAATTTGAACTTAATATTAACGACGATGATGATGACATTTTAAAAAAAGTTATTTAATAATGATTCAATTTTTTATGCTTTTTCAGAAGGAATATTATAGGAGAAGTTGACAAAATTTTGAGAGAGTTAATTTATCTCCATGTTGTTAAATATGTGAAAAGGTAAGAATTATAATTTAAAATTTGTTATTTTATTTGAACTTAAAACTTATATTTAAATAAAAATATAAATTAATAATTATCATAAATATTTTTGTAAATATTTTACACTTAACTATGTTCCACATTTTTAACTTGATACTAATCTTTCATAATAATTAATAAATTTGGAACTACTATAAATTAAAAAAAAAGACATATAGTAAATAATCGTATTAGTATGTAAATAACATTGAAACAAAAGGTGCAGGGCTCCAAGTAAGAAAGAGACATTTTCTATCCAATTGAGTCATGCCAAGTTCTCTCAAGTTATCTTTGAAAGCTTAGAGGATCTTGAACGAAGCACATAAAAGAGTAACAAATGTGTGGCTGCCCCATCCCATGTGAATATGTTTAATAAATGTATAGCAATGATCAATCCAATAATCACTAGAATCTTCGACAAAAATTAGTGCCGTAGCTTAACTCTTCAGAAGCTTCCCACTTAGCTCCTTGTCGATTGCCTGCTTAAAGGAATTCCAAGTTCCAACCCCAGTCTCTCTTATTTTCCATGTTTATTGGACAAGGAGAAAGAGTTGGCTTCTCGACAGATATTTGTCCACCCAATCATTTCATATACAGTTGCTAAAATGGGGGACCACTGGATTCTATAATCTCAAGCCAAGAATTATCAAGGGACTTTAAAGTTATGCAGCAACTCTGAAGAAAGGTTTTTCTCAACCAACCACAACTGGAAATAGAAAAACATGATAAAGAGAATTGGTTAGTGTGTCTACTCTACTGCTGCTAATATTACTCGTGCAAAATCTAATATTGCCAAAATAGGAGCTATGTCGTATCCGTAAATTTTTGTAGCATATACATGCATGTTTCCTATTTTTATGATCGTAGCATGTACATATTGTTTCCAAGTTTTAACGATTAAATTAGTAAGTTATCTCAAATTTAAGGTAAATGGTTATATCAATTGAAATCGCTACTACTAATAGAATAATCCAACATATGCTGAAATTTTCAATTCGAAATTATAGAACTGAGGACTATAATCATGAACAAAGATGGATGTGGCATTTAGAAAGAAAAATATTATCACTCTACATGAATTTGTTCATTGATCTTTTGATAGTATCTGGTGATCTAACTCCTATTGTTAACACTTAAGAAGAGAATTAGATCCTGCAGAAGCTTTCTACTCCTTGAAACTTTTTTGAAATATCATTTATGCAATATTTGATTCTGTTTGATTGATAAGTAAAAGAGAAAGGGGATGGTATATGAACGCTTTGTGGGGATAGGCTATTTACAACCTCATGTTGCAAAATAAAAGTGGGATAACGAATCTTTAATTTGCAACCCGGATATACACTCGCACAACTTGCAGTTTGTTTCCTCTACGTACAGCAACCTCATATGTCCTTTGTCTTTGCTTCTGCTACACATGCAACGGTGTCTTTGACCACTTTGGCAGCAGTAAACATCATTATCCAAAATGGTGACCAATATGTTGCTTTTTTCTCTTTGCCCTTGCTGATAACCGACCCTAAGGTTAGGCTATGGAAGAAAATTTTCTCTCGTCTTGAAAATAATTCGAGACATTATCTTACCATGATGAATCGGTTCATCATGGAGGCGGAGGAGGGCATGATTGCAAATATCCCTTTTCAGATTTCCCGTACTAGTAAACTATAGTAAGCAACGATGCTTGCATAACATTTGACGGAAAAGTTAAAGAGCATGAGATACCAATTACTGAAAAGACAAAACCCAACTTTAAAAACCTACGAATTGGTTAAAGTCCACTAACACGTTTGGGTCTTATTATTATTATTATTATTATTTTAGATTACAAGGAAAAACACGAAAATTAGTCTAATTGACACAGAGATTTGCGATACAAAAATTCTTGCTAGTCCCGAGCTAGAGGAAGTTGGATCAGAATTGGAGGCTCCTGAAAAATTCGAAAGCTCGCTAAAGAGGTAGCTACTAAAGAAGTCAGACTTTTGGCACACATATTTCTTTCTCGATACACGTATTGAAGTTATAGCTCCCACGTTCGGTGAAGATAATGATGAATTAGTGAGCTAACATGAATTCGATTCCTCTTCTCTTGCCTCCAGCCAAAGTGTAAAGCTGAATCATTAGCATACTACTTTATAAAGCGGCAGCCTTTACCTTCTTATTCCTTGTTTCACGTTGGTTGGACACTTGGACTCCACAATTTTTCTGGGTGGGGTTTCTGTATCTAATTATTTTTAAAATATATATTGCAGTTTAAGAAGTGGTAAGAAAATTCATTCAAATTAATGAATGTATCAAATATGTATCCAGTTACTTTTTTTAAGAAGAAATGATTTCTTTTACAGGCCCTAAAGTGCAGCCAGGAATTGATTAAACACAGAATTATTAAAGAGACAAAAGATACTAATTAACAAAATTAACAATGCATGTTAAAAAATGAGACTACTTAGAAAAAACAACTATTTAATCTAAGTTGCATCTTCTTCTGATAGAGGAGCTTAATTTTTGTGTGATGTTACAAGCCCACAACTCACTTTGTGGGCAAGAACATATTCATTAGATTTAAAATTCCTGAAAATCCTTAATTATCTTTCCTTCCAAATGGAGATCAGTGCAATAGAGACAAGAGCTTAAACATACTTAATCTTTCCTCAATCTTCAGTAATGATTATCAGCCTAAACTAGTATTTCATTCCAGTTTTTGTAAGGACAATCCAAGTTCAAGTAATGAAGCATTTTGGGTCAAATGGAGGAAGAGTAGCCACATTGGAAGAAAAGATGAGAGGTAATCTTAGGAACCAAATTACAAAGGCAGCAAACTTGATCAATTGAAAATTTGCACTTATCTTTTGTTTTCAATCTACCTTCTCACCATGTGGTGCAGGAGGCTTTGGGCATCAATATTCCTTTCCAAATAATGTTATACCAAGGAGTGTAAAGAAGATGAGGTCTAATAGCTTCTAGACCTAAGGAACTAGAGAATTTCTCGTTACTCGTGAAATTCCAGACAGCTTTATCCTTTAAAAAGTGGTTAGATAAATATGTTGGAAGATAAGAAAGCAATTTGTCTATGTCTCCTTCAATCACTAGCCAAGAACACTAATCAATAATTTTGGACACTCTAACATGAGCTGAAATTTTGGTTACAAGGGATAAGATTTCACTTCTTATAGATAGAGGGCTAAGAAGGGACCAATTATCAATTTAAAACCATGTTTCCTCTCTATTTCCAATATGTATTTTGAAAAGAGAATAAATGGTTTGTCTTTTCCTTGGCACAAAGATGAAAGGCCAACAATGCTCCTTCTTTTACTTTAAATGTCAAAAGCTTGATTCTTTTAACTAGAATTCATTAGTCTACTTGCTCGCAAGTGCTTCCTTGTCATTGAAGAGTCTCCATATCCTCTTTGCCGCTAACATTGTTTGTATCAAGTTAATCGAGACAAATCTTAAGCACCCTTCATGATTTTTCTAGCATAACTCATCCCATTTAACTTTGGAGCTCCTAGGATTGTCAAATTTATCAGTCCAAAGAAAGTTCCTCATGCATTGCTCCATCTCCTGAATAATCTTCTTTGGAAGGAATAGATGTGAGCTTCATGTAGATTTGTCAAAACAGATACAATGAGTTGAACACTGCCAACCTGAGAGAGAGTTTTATTATGCCAGGCACAAATTTTCCTTTTGAAATTCAGTCAATAAACTTAAGCTTCTTTAATGAAATATGGACTCTAAGATATTTAAAAGGCAAGCTGCCAACATTCCTTTCTACATTTGTAACATCAAAGGAAAAGTAGATCTTACTTTTTAGTACATTTGACACTAGGCCAGATCTTTTGTAAAATTCTTGAAGAGATTCTTGATATGGAAGTACATGTGATGAGTCCCACGAAACAACATAAGGTGTAACCAATTACTTTTACTCTTTAATAAGTGAAAAAAAGTTTAGCATAGTCAAGTTTGTATGATCTTAATCTTTAACAGATAATCAGTTCTCAATATCACTTGAAAACTCATGATACAACTTCTTTGAAGCTGACTTAACTGAAAATTCTTTGTCAATTCATATGATCTAATAATGTTACGTAATTGAATAGTTTTGATTATTCTCATATCCTTCTTATTAAGGTTTTCGAAATGTAAAAAAAGAAGAAGGTTAAAATAATATTACTATATCAAATTTATTTTGATTAATCATTAAAATAATATTATTTTACTAAGTTTTAATAAAATAATATCATTGTATTTAAATTGATTGACTTTATAATTAATTAACAGCTATCCCTTTGTGTTCGCAAGAGTTAATGTAGGCACTTACACCCACTTCGCACAAACTTGTGTAGTAATTTAATTTTGTCGTCACTCGCTTCTACGTAAATGCCTATTTAATTTGTCCCACAACAAATTTATTTGTTATATTAAATTAGTGATTATATGGTTAACCTCTTTTTCGATCCTTGTCCATAATCAGTGGTGATCTCTATCAACATTTATAATGCTTGGCAAGCTAAAAATTGGGTTTTTGAAAATTTGTATTCTTTTTATAGCTTAATTCAACTTTTTCTGCGTTCAAATCAACCAAAAATTTTAAACAAATCCAAATGGTAAGTTATTTGTAGCTGAGCATCTCAGTTCTTTATTGATTGCAAGTAACAAGAGTTAATATTTTCATAATATTAATAGTGTTGTTCTTTTAATGATTAAAAAGTCTGTGTATTTATAATTAATGTTTTAAAGAAAATGTTCATGACATGTAAAAAAGTCAAACTAAACTGGACCTTATAATTGATATTCAATATTAAAACCAAAGGAATCAAATTTAAAGATTGAAGTATTGCAAAATGATTTGGAACAAGTAAAATTTTAATCACATATTAGTTCATACAAATCTATGCATGATTTAAAATTTTGGACTTTTAGAATATCAAATTTTTCTAAGTGAATAATCAGTTTAATAATATCATTATCTATTCTATCATACAAAATTAATTTATTAATTAATTATTTTCAATTATATTTTAAACATAAGTAAGACTCAAGCAAAGTTAAATGGATTTATTTAATCTTATGTGTAATTTAAGTTTTTAATGATCCAAAATATTTGGGTTGACTAAAATTTGAGAATGGGACCTCTAATGATAATTTTTAAATCAGTAAAAATATAAAATATAAAAACAAAATTACAAATTATGCTTACAAATAAATATGTTGTATTGTGTAGGATCAACTAGCTCTCTCCTTCGTAACAAGCCAATGTTATCCAGCCTTCGCTTATTTTTCATCTATTTATTCTTCTTTTGGAGAGACAAGTTTTATATATCAAAAGGTAATGTTCTCGTGACAAATCACTTGATAATGCTCTAATATCCAATTGTTTTCAAACATATTGGTCGGGTCGGTCATACTGGGCCTGAATTCAGTCTCAACGATGCATAGGCCGATCGGTCCAATCTTCAAAGATCAGCCTTATGCCTGCGCCAAATTCAGGCCCAATCAGAGATTTCTCTGACCTATTAGCAGGAGAGAGTCTCCCATGCAAACACGTAAAGATCTAAACCTAGTTGTTACTTCGTATATAAGGTACAACTTTGCCACAACAAAGGTACGCAATCATAAACCTAATTTTCTCTGTTTACAACGAACCTACCTTCACCAAAAGACTGACTTGAGCGTCGGAGGGACTAATCGGGACACAACCCCCGACGTGCCTTCTTTGTTTTGCAGGGACCTCCTCGTTGAAGTTACTACAAGAAACATTCAACTTCATGGATCCAAACGGTAACGTTCAGTTCTGCCAAAATCCGGCAGAACCAATTGGTGCCCACCGTGGGGCCCGACTTCAGGGCACCACGTCCAGAAACACACAGATCAGTCAGGCAGTAGCGACAAACCCTGATATAGCCGCCATCGCGGCTCTGGCGATGCAACGCATAGGTTTGCAATTACCTGCAACTCTGCCGCCTGCACCTCATGTCTCCCGCACGGAATCTTCAGACTCGAACAATCAACCACAACCTCAGAACTTGGAACAAGAAGAACAAAACGTAGCTTTAGAGGATAACGCTACGCTCAATATGCACCCGAGTCTCCAACATCGATCGGATGCAGATCCTCCTCTGCCTATACAAACCTCCCTCACCCGAAAATAGATGGAGGAAGCGGCTGATCTGTTGATCCACCAGATCTTGCAGCCTCACCAAGATAGCAATACCGTCGTCTGCGACGGCCAACAAGCAAATAAGCCAAAGACGACGACCGATCACCACCAAGCTGAAGCCCTAGAGAAGATCGTGGATGATCGGATTAACGCAGCTATGAGCTTCGCCAGACGCCTAACGCACAAGATGACTCTCCTTTACTCCGGAAATCCTGGATAGCCTCCTGGCGCCTGGCACCAAAATACCGACCCCTGAAAAATATACTGAAAAAACCGACCCCCTAGATTACCTACAACATTTCCAGTCCATGATGAATCTACATTGTGTTCCGGACGTCATCCAGTGTAAGGCTTTCTGCACGGCCTTCCAAGAGGGAGCTTGGCGATGGTTCAACAGCTTGCCCCCGAGCTGTATCACATGCTTTGAAGATTTCAAGTTGTTATTCCTGAACCAGTTCGCCACCAGTAAACGGCCACAAAAGACAGCCTTGGAGGTGATGCAACTTACCCAATGAAGGAATGAAAGTCTGCGGGAGTTCATCACTCGGTTTAATAAAGAAGCGGTCGAGGTCTCCGACCTCACTTGCTCGTCCATGTTAGCCGCGCTTATGAGCAACACGAGGGATGAGGAGTTCAAGAAGTCGCTAGCCCTCGATCAGCCCCGATCTGTTCAGGAAATAAGAAACAGGGATGATAGGTACATTTAGCTTGAAGAAGTGCTGAAAAATACGAGGCGTCGGATGGATGATCGCTCGTCGAATGACAGGGCGAGCAATTCGCACAAGCGGCAAAAAGGCCAGTCGAGCTGGAGAAAGCCGACCGATCAACAGGAATATCGACAGAAGTTTACCCCGCTCAACAGGCGATATGCAGAAGTATTGGCGGCCATGAGAGCGGATGGGAAAACTATCCGAGAACCCGATAAAATGAAGACTCCCTACAAGGATAGGAACCTCAATTTATATTGCCGTTTCCACAAAGAGGTCAGTCATGATACAGAAGATTGCTGGCAATTGAAAAAAGAAATCGAATTCCTCATACAGAGGGGAAGGTTAGGCCGATTCGTGAGACATGAGCAAAATATCGATCGGGATAATCAGCGCAGGATAGGTCGGCCAGACAATAGGCGACCTCCCTGGAGGCGAAATGACATAAATGATGGAAGAAGGCAGAATGCGAATACAGATAATCGACGAGAAGAGAGAGGGCGATCGAGGGAAAGAAACGATGGAAACACCGGGCAACAAGACGACCGACCGACTGGGGTCATTAACATGATATTCGGTGAAAATGCAGCAGGAGGATCCACCGCTAAAGGGACAAAAAGATATGTCAAACAGGTCGGCAGAGACTCATCCACCAAAAAACCAAGGGAGAACGACAGGATGATATCGTTCAATGAGTCCGACCTTGATGGAGTAAGTTGCCCTTATGATGACGCCCTCGTGGTAAATCTGAACATGGACGGTTACGAGGTGAAGCGGGTGATGATTGATACGGGCAACTCGGTCGACTTGTTGTATTATGAAGTCTTCAAGCAGATGGAGGTACCCAAAGATCGACTACTGCCCATAGACGGACCTATCAAAGGGGTAACTGGAGCATCAGCCTACCCATTCGCCCGAGTCCATTTAAAAATGAAGTTTGGGCCAAAGCCGTGCCAAATAGAAAGGGATGTTGAATTCCTAGTCGTGAAGTTTCAAGGGGCATACAATGCAATAATCGGACGAGCTACCCAAAACGCCCTTAGAGCGGTCGTCTCTACATACTACCAGGCGATGAAATTCCCAACGCCTCATGGAATCGGCACTGTCAGGGGTCAGCAGAGAATCGCAAGGGAGTGTTACTTAGCGGAAACAAAAACATTAGACGGCGCGGTAGTCCTGACGAGCTCTCTTGATGTGAGAGCCGATGAGGAGATGGATAGGATGAACCCAGTGAAAAAAACGCAACGGGTTGTACTGGACGAAGCCGACCCCTCTAAGTTCACGAACCTAGGTTCCGAGCTGCAGAAGAACCTGGTTAAGGAAATCACAGACTGTTTGGTGAAAATAGATCGATTTTCGCTTGGGTACCGAGCGACATGCCTGAAATGTCTCGATCAGTCGCATCGCACTCCCTTGGTATTCGGCATGACTATAAGCCGATCAGACAAAAGAAGCGATGGCACAGCAAGGAGAGACAGGGGGTGATCGAGAAAGAAGTAAAGAAGTTGCTTGAGGCCGGGTTCATCCGAGAAGTCAAGTATCCCGAATGGCTCGCCAATGTGGTTTTAGTAAAAAAGAAGAACGGGAAGTGAAGAATGTGCATCGACTTCACCGACCTGAATAAAGCATGTCCAAAAGACAGCTTCCCCTTGCCCAAGATCGACCAGTTGGTAGACTTTACCTCAGGGCATGAACTTCTCAGCTTCCTGGATGCTTTCTCGGGTATCATTAGATTCAAATGAGTCTGGAAGACGAAGAAAAGACCGCCTTCATAATCGACCAAGGCACATATTGCTACCAAGTAATGCCTTTTGGCTTGAAGAACGCGGGGGCGACCTACCAGCGACTCGTCATGGAGGTCTTTAAGAAACAGATCGGTCGGTCGGTGGAAGCTTATGTGGATGATATGGTGGTCAAAAGTAAGACAACAACGGAGCATGTGGAAGATCTCAAGGAAGTCTTCCAGACCCTGAATAAATTTAAAATGAAGCTAAACCTAGAAAAATGCATTTTTGGGGTAGCATCCGGAAAATTCCTGGGGTTTATGATCACTCTACTGGGGATTGAGGCTAATCCAGAGAAGATTGAAGCCATAATCCAGAAGCCTTCGCCTCAATGCTTGAAAGATATACAGATATTGACCGGTCGGATAGTCTCGCTGAGCAGATTTGTCTCCAGAATGGGAGACAAGTGCCTCTCTTTCTTCAAAGTTTTAAGGAAAAAGGATGTGACGCAATTTCGATGGCCAGATGAGTGCGAAAGTGCATTTCGACAATTAAAGTTATATTTGTCTAGCCCGCCCATCCTGCAGAGCCCGGTTGAAGGGGAGAATCTGATTCTATACTTGGCAATCACGGAGGGGTCGATCAGTGCAGTTCTTGTCCGCTCGGAGGGAAATGAACAACACCCGGTCTACTACGTCAGTAAGGTGTTGACCGGACCAGAGACGCGGTATGCGCCTATAGAAAAGCTGGCTCTCTCCTTGATAATGTCAGCGCGGAAGTTAAGACCTTACTTCCAGAGTCACACCATCGAAGTATGGACCGACCAACCCCTCAGGCAATGTCTTCAAAAGCCCGAAACCTCGGGTCAACTAATAAATTGGGCAGTAGAATTGGGAGAATTCGACATACAATATAAGCCCCGGACGACAATCAAGGCACAGGTGTTGGCAGACTTCATTGTAGAGATGAGCCAACCTAGCTCGAAGGATGAGCAACTCCCTACCTGGAGCCTGTTCGTTGACGGGTCGTCCAACCCCGAGGGATGCGGAGTAGGAGTAGTACTGATCAGCCCGCACAATGAAGAAAAGTTAGAATATGCCCTTCGGCTCGAGTTCAAGGCCTCCAATAACGAAGCAAAATACGAGACCCTGATAGCCGGCCTCTAATTGGCTAAAGAAATGGAAGTTAAACACTTAAAGGTGTACAACGATAACCAAGTAGTGGTCGGCCAAGTTACTGGACAGTATGAAGCCAAGGGGAACAACATGATCAAATACCTAGAGTTGGTGAAATAGGAGTTGAAAAACTTCGAGCAATATTCGGTCAATAGAATAGAGTGAGCCTGGAATATTAAGGCAGACGCACTCTCCATAATGGCTTCCGAACGGGATGCCAAAAATAATGTTCTGATCGAACGACTAGACCAGCTTAGTATCCAGAAAACCCAAGAAGTTCTTGATGTGAGCACCGGTCGATCGAGTTGGATGGAGTCGATCAGACAGTAGCTCTTGGAAGGAACACAACCTGAAGAAGCATCGGAGGCCAAGAAACTAAGAATAAAGGTGGCCGAGTACACGGTCATTAATGGCACTCTATACAAGCGATCCTACGACTGGCCACTGCTTCGATGCTTGAATGAAGAAGAAGCCGAGCAAGCAATGGTCGAAGTCCACGAAGGAATGTGCAGAAATCATGTAGGAGGCAGAATGTTGGCTCACAGACTGATCAGACAGGGGTACTACTGGCCGAAAATGAGAAAAGACTGCCAGGAGAAAGTCAACAGATGTGAGGCCTGCCAGAGAAACAGCAACCTGTCTCACCAGCCTACCGAGAGGATGAAAATCGTAAGCCATCCCATCCCCTTTGCTCAGTGGGAGATGGACATACTGGGGCCTTTCCCTCTCGGTCCTGGACAGAAGAAGTTCTTGATAGTGGCAGTGGAATATTTCACCAAGTGGGTTGAAGCTGAAGCGGTCGCCACAATCACCGAACAAAAGGTGGAGAATTTCGTGAGAAGAAATATACTAACTCGCTTTGGGATGCCTATGGTGTTGATTACAGACAATGGTCGGCAGTTCGACAACGACAAGTTCAGAGACTTCTGCGATCGACTAAAGATAAGACTACAGTTAACCTCAGTTGCTCACCCTCAGAGCAACGGCCTTGCGGAGAATACCAACAAAAAAATAATGAGTGCTCTCAAGAAACGCCTAGACGGTCGAAGGACTTGGGTGGAAGAAGTAGACGAAGTATTATGGGCGTACAGAACCACACCGAACGGAGACATGGGAAACACTGCTCAGATGACCTTGAGGCGAAGCCCAGTTCGATAGAAGTGACATTGCATAATCAAAGGGTGTCTGTTGGAACCCCTCCCCGATGGGTCGCGTGCCTGACGTCCTACGTGACGTCTGGACGCGCATCTCACGGGGGAGGGATTCCTCACCACGAAGGAAACCTCGAAATGAACTTAATTTAACGTCATCCGAACAAAACTTGATGATTTTACCCTAATTTTCCTCCAATAAAAGTTAATCTGCTTAGGGCCTATAACTAAATCCGAATTCTTAGCTAAAATGAAATTTCATATCTCTCGGTTACATAGAATCAAAAATCGCCTCAATCCGATCTTTATAGATCACAAAATCGCCCAAAAACGGATTTATATCCAAATCCGTCACACAATTGATTCGCTTTAATCTTATCCGTAACTTCCGACTAAAACCCAAAACTCTCATTATACTAAAAAGGGTATAAACTTATTTTTCAGTAATCTAATGCTTCAAAAATCGTTAAAATCGGAGGTCAAACGGAGGAAAGACGAAGAAAATAGAAAAAATGGCTTTATGTATGATTTTAGAAAATTTAGAAACAAAAATAAAAAAATTTTTAAAAAAATTTTTTTCGTTCCTCGCTAGTGCGAGATAGCTTTGCTCGCACTAGCGAGGAGCAAAGTTAGGCGAGGATCCTCGCACTAGTGAAGAACAAAGCTAATAATTTTAATAAAATTTTTTTTAAAAAAAATCTGAAATAGCCCTTTTACTACTAATAGATCTAATTCTTCATCCCGAAATCGAAACTTCGCAAACTTAGCGTTATTAGAAAGATAAAAGGGAGTTCTACAACTTCCTAGAAGGATTTAAAAGCTAATTAAGCCATTAATATAATCCCTCCGAAGTTGCTGCAAAATTTCAGTCCCTCATGAACAATAGCTGAAACCTTTCCATTCTCATAACTTTTTCATCTTAAGTCCAATTGGGACAAATTTTATGTCGTTGGAACGCTCTAATCATGCTCTACATTCTTCAAGAAGACCATCCAAACCCATTCCTGCTCTAAGCCATTCTAAAACTGAATGGAAGTTGCTGCCCAATTTCTGGAAAATTGGACAACACCTCCCCTAATTTACATCTAACCCAAATTTTCAATTCGATTCATCAACCTGCATTAGAATTCAATATACAACAGCAGCAACACACTCCTAGGCTTCTAAACGTTTCTCAAACTATAGAGCAATCTCACTCCTAAGTATCTACTTATTTCCAAACTATAAATCTACACATTTCATTCTTTCTTCTTTTGTCATTTTCAACCATACAACAATACTTTTGCAAGAAACAAACACAAGATATATTTTAAATCCAAAACTCATACAAACATGTGGAATTAAATTCATACAAGGCTTTAAAGGCATTTTGACCCGATTACATCAAAAGTAGTAAAAATTACATAAAAGTCCAAAATGCAACCTAAAGCCTATTTTCTCAAAACATAATTTCAAATACAACTTCAAAAGTAAAACTGCATCGGAGTTGCCTCAATCCCGATCACGGTGACTCGGTTTCTTCGACACTGTGGAGGGAAATGGGGGTGAGCTCGACGGCTCCGTGGGTAATAGGTTAATAAATAAGCAATAAGCAAAACCATCATTTACTCATTTTCAACCAACGTCACATTTCCAAAATGTTTCACATTTCTCAAAATCATTTTACAAAGTTGTCACATCAAGACTTTACAATTCAACCAATCACATAAGCACGAAATATGATTTGGGTGGATCCAAGCGAAACGAACGACACATTTCATGAAGCGTCATGTGTAGTCGTGACGAATAGAGTCATAAGAGGAACTCCACGCCACTAGCAAGGCAAAAGGGAGAAGCCTATAATGAGCAGTGCACTGACTCGAAGGACCACCCCAAATCCAAAGATAACACATATAGTTCATTCAATTCAAAAACAAGCGCCTCTCTGGCATTCACAAATTCGATTTCACATAAATTGCCCAAAACGACGATCTTTTTCCGAAATCACAGTTTCTTATTGTTTTCACTTAACAAATCATTAAACCAACCATTCCACATAAATTCATAAGCAAGAATATCACATACAAGTTCAAAACATCATCAAGAACAATTCTTACAAAATTTCTAAGTCATTTTAACATCTTAATTCGAATTTATTATAAAGACGGTAATATACTTATCAACTCAATTATTAAAGAATTACCCACCTTAAAATCCTTTAGCTTGTAGGATGGTCAAATGGCCTTGGCTCTTCCTCCAATTGCCTTAATTCACCTTCATTAAGCATAATTATCCCATAAGAACATAGGATATCAAAATCTGACAATTTTAAGGATAGGAAAACTTGAATTAACTCCTACCTAACTTAACCCATACCTTAACTAAGCTATTTAGACTAAAACCAACCTAAATAACTCAAAGAAATTCGAAAATCCTTACCTTAGGACAAAACCCAAGAAATTCTCTTTTTGTTTCCAAGAAAGATTAAACTCCTTCTTTCCAATTCCTTCTTGAATAAAACTCTTAAATCTCTCTTTTCCAACACATGAAAACCTAAGCGTCACTTCTCTTCTTCTTCTTCCTCTTCTTCTTCTTCAACCGAAAACTCCTTCTCTCTTTCTCTATAAATTTCGAAAAATCTCTCTTCTCTCGAGAGTTTCGGAAGTTTCTAGTTAGAAAGCCTAAAGAACAACTCTTTCTCACTTAAAACCTATACTAAAACGTTGTAGTTTCACTTAAGTCACCATATACAAGCTATTTTCATTCCCTTCTCACATTCATACGACCATCACTTGCTTTCCTTCTCTTTTTTTTTCATTAATGTCATGAAATATGGGCTAAAAGCCCATCTTGATACACTTAAGGCCTTATAACCTAAGCTAACTTCCTAATTTATCCCAACTCCATCTTATTCTTTTTAATTCTACCAACTTATTAAAATTCTAATTTTAACTAACTTCCTCCAATTAATCTCTATTAACTAAACACTAAAAATTCCAAAATCGATCTAAACCTCAAAACAAAGTAAATGTGCTTTAAGCGAATCGGGGCCCAACAGTGTCGGGCTATGAAGAAGAGCGGAATGATAAAGCCCGCAGAGCGGAATTCGTTTTCCTCAGTGAGGACAGAGAAAGGGCAGCCGCTCGCTTGGAAGCAATCAAGCAAAAAACGACCAAATTCTACAACAGAAGGGTAAAGCCGAGTGACGTAAAGATAGGCAGGTACGTCCTGCGAAAGGCTGAAGCGGCTGGGAAGCATCCTGGAAAGCTCGGATAGACGTGGGAAGGACCCTATCGGGTGATTAAGTAAGTCGGGCATGGTTCTTACATCCTACGCGATGCGAAAGGAAAGGTTCTACTAAGACCTTGGAACTCTCGAAACTTGAAGACGTTCTACCAATAGATAAGTTTTATTTTAGTTAATCTTCACTTATTACCGTTTTTGTATACATGTGGGAACCTTTTTTCTGTCCCTGCCAGACAGGTTTTTTAACGGCTCACGCCCTCATTATCATCAATAAAGGAGTTTTCAGATTTTTTGACAATAAAAAGCTCCATTATATGTGGCAAAGAGTAAATAATCCAATCAACCATTGCCCCACATCTCCATAGATCGACTACGGTCGATCGGGTCGCCAAGACAAGATTCTTGGGATCCCGACTCGCCATCGCTCGGCATCCCCACAGATCGACTACGGTCGGTCGGGTCGCCAAGACAAGATCCTTGGGACCCTCACTGGCGCCATCGCTCGGCATCTTCACAGATCGACCAAAGTAGGTCGGGTCGCCAAGACAAGATCCTTGGGACCCCCACTGGCCATCTCTCGGCATCTCCACAGATCGACTACGGTCGGTCGGGTCGCCAAGACAAGATCCTTGGGACCCCCACTCGCCATCGCTCGACATCTCCACAGATCGACTACGGTCGGTCGGGTCGCCAAGACAAGATCCTCGGGACCCCCACTCGCCATCGCTCGGCATCTCCACAGATCGACTACGGTCGGTCGGGTCGTCAAGACAAGATCCTTGGGACCCTCACTCGCCATCGCTCAACATCTCCATAGATCGACTACGGTCGGTCGGGTCGCCAAGACAAGATCCTTGGGACCCTCACTCGCCATCGCTTGGCATCTCCATAGATCGACTACGGTCGGAGTCGCCAAGGCAAGAGCCTTGGGGGCCCTCGCTCAGCGTAGATCAAACATACTTACCCAGGATCCTAAGGTAAAACCTAGGACCATACGGCCTCATAATCACTCGATCTAACTCTCCCGTTTGACACTAAACGAATACACTCGTTCACAATCTGCTAATTGAGGAGACAATCTCACCCTAAACGCAAAAGAGGTAAAAAAAACAGAAGAGATAGTAAAAAACACACTATCATTCATTTCAAAAGTTCCGGTCACATGCCCGATCGGATGAGCTTTACAAAGGAAGCGACATTAAAATCAAAAGTTCCGATCTGGGGCCCGACCGGATAAGCTTTACAAAGGGAGCGATCACCCCGACGCCTTGGGAGGAGGAAACGAAGAACCAACAACCGGGTCAGCGGAGGAAGGGTCGACAACAAAATCGGCCAAGGGAAGAGAGGGACCCGCAATTGGGTCGAGATGAGCTGGCAGCAGGGAAACATCCTCCTCTTCTTCTTCCTCCGAGCTGAGATCCAACTCCTCATCCGGAGTAACGGTCCGCTCCCGACGACCTTCTCCTTCATTTCCTCCAACGAAAGGCCAAGAGCAGGAAGCAACGGCTCAGTAAACTCTTCAAATGAAGGCCGCTCCGACCCATCGGAAACGTGAACCTCATAGCACTTCCTCAGGGCCAAAAGGGTTGCGTCGTAGGCGAGCTCCAAGCATTCTGCATTTAGATTCCTTCTCTTCCACCGCTTGATCGCCTCGATTCTCTACTTTTTTACAGAGCATCCCAGCTTCGTCAACACCTCCTCGGTCCTGCGCTTGCCTTCCACCGCTGCATGGCAGTCTTGGAGGAACTTTTCTTTAAGCTTCCTCTCCAACTCCACCTTCCGCTCCAAGACCGAGCACGCCTTGACCAGCTCACTTTTCTCCGTAATCGCCCTAATCCTCTCCTCCTCCCCCGTATCGACTCGAGCTTTCAAAACGCTCATTGCTTCCTCCCGAATCTTCTTCTCTTCCTCTAAAGAGGAATTCTAAGCCTGAAGAAAGTCTCTCCTCTCTTTCACCTCCAAAAGCTCGTCCTTCAAAGTCCTCATCTGCTCATGAAGGTCCTGAACTTTCCAGTCCAGAGCCTCCAGACATTGCACCGCTGCAAAGGACATAACTGAGCTCCGTACACAGCTGCGAAGGAGTAGAGACCCCATCTCCTGATCACTCTTCTTATCCAATTTCTCCTCGTCCGCGGGAGGAGTAATCCTCTCAACAATGTGGAAGGACACGTCGAAGTCCCCAATCGAGGAGGTCATGGGCAGCTTGATCAAAGACTCCCACTGCCCGGCGGCAGTCGCTTGACTCTTCCCTTTGCTCTTCTTCTCTTTCGCCTTCTCAACTAGCCCAGACGGGTCGGATGGAAGATCACGAAGTCTGACCAGTCTCCTTCTCTTAAGAGGAGGATCCACTTCCTCCTCCTCATCCTCTTCTACACTCGCCGTCTGCATTTCATCGGGTACGATCGACAATGACGCCACTCGCAAGACCGGGTGTCCTCAACAAATGAAGGGACCAGAGACATCGTAGAACGACCGAGGTCTACCGACGGAGCGGAGCCCTCACCAATCTCCACTTCCTTCCCCTTCTTCTTCCCCGTGGCCTATTTTTTGGACTTAGAAGGAGCGACGGGCCCGGTATAGTCCTCTACTCTCACCATGGCTGCACGACAACAAACACAAGTTAGAGAGAGATGCAATAATCAAGGTATGCAGTAAATAACTAAACTACGCGGGTTCAACCAGGCGGGGCCGCTCCCTCTCCGAGCTCACTAATCCGTGGCGGGGGGTCCAGCAAAAAAGAATTAGTCGAGGCCCCCCCGAAATAGCCCTGGACGAGCCGAGCGAAGTCATATCGACCGAGCGCTTTAATACGATCTACTACTATCCACTCCTCCCTACTAAGGGATACGCTCGACACGTCATTCTATTGCTCGGCTAAGGGGTACCTCCACGGTCGAGACTCGGAGGAAGACCCTGGAGGTTTCACAAAGAAATACTTTGTCCGCCAAGAAGAGATCTTTGAAGCTATCCCGGTCGACCGATACCGAGCATCTCGGTATTGCAAAGAAGGGATCTCGGCTCCAGAGATCGGACTCTGACTCAATCTCATGAAATGGCGCAAGACGCCGATCGAATGAGGGCAGCCGAACTGGTGGCACAGCAACGCCATACCTTTTATAAATCTCCAGCTATTCGGAGGAATTTGGCTTGGCATTAGCTGATAGGCTGTGCATATCTCGTCGACGATCGGGGCGTATGGAAGCCTCATGCCACCCACCGAGAAGAAACTATCGGAAACGGCGAAATATCCACTCAAGTTGCTGTGGATACGTTCATTTCCCAAAGCCAGCCGAGGTCCCGGTGACACGGGATGTTATATCTGAGTATTGACCGATTCAGCTCCTTTACGGTCATCGTCGATGCTTCCCTTGGCGGCGCCTCCACAACCAACCCATCCTTTCTCTCCCTCGTCGATATTTCCTCGACACCCTCCACCATACTTCTAGCACTGACAGTCGACATGTTTATCAAGAAGAGGTTTTTAATAAGAAAAACTTAGAGGAAGAGAGGACGTACCTATTTAGTGAACGGAGAAAGGGAAATCGAACAACAGTTGACGGAAATTTCTGGGAACTGAGAGCAAGAAAGAGTAGATGAAGGTAGAATGAAAGCAAGAACGAAACAAGTGTGAAGAAAACTCACAGCATATCGATCCTGAACATTTATAGAAGATCAGTTAAACGGACATCCCAACCAGAGCGTGACACGTGGAGAAAATCCGAACGAGCTCGGACACGCTGAAGAATCCGAGCCAAGGTAAATTAGGGTTTATTTAAAAAGTTGGAGCGGCGCGACAGTTGAAAGGACACCCATGACAGCTGCACAACGGTTACAAGGACGATCCGTTTCAGATTCTGAAAAGCTGTCAGAAGGCACGCGCCGTCGATAATAAATGCTTTGCATGCTCACTAATGATGACCACCCGATCCGTGTAGCGCGAGCTATTGTGTAATAAGTGCCAATGCCGACCGATTAGGACATTCAACCAATCGATCGGGTCAATTACAAGCCGTCCCGAATACGAGCAAGAACCACAATGCCCGACCGATCGACTACGCCCCACGATTTAACTATATCTCAATGTCCATCGATCGCTCTAATTACGAGTCGTCCCTATGACGAGCTACAAAACCTCTACATACTCCTCGACCTTCTTCTTCGCCGACTCGAGGAGTAAGGGCTTATGGTCGGTCGGTCATATTGGGCGAATCCAGTCTCAACGATCGTGGGCCAATCGGTCCAATCTTCAAAATCACTTTATGTCTGCGCCAAGTCCAGCCCAATCAAAGATTTTTCGACCCATTAGCAGGAGAGAGTCTCCCATGCAAACACGTAAAGATCTAAACCTAGTTATTCACAGATATAAGTGATAACTTGCCACAACAGTGACGCAATCATAAACCTAATTCTTTCATTTACAACGAACCTACCTTTACCAAAAGATCGACTTGGCGTCGGAGGCTTAATCGGAACAACCCCGACGGCGTGTCTTCTTTGTTTTGAGAGACTCTCGTTGAAGTTACTACTGAAACAACCAACTTCGTGGATCCAAACAAGAACGTTCGATTCCCGCAGGATCAAAGTAACCACATATCATTATCAGAATCATCCCGTAAATTCCATCTTTACCTCTCTCTCTCTCTCTCTCTATATATATATATATATATATATATAATACATATATGCATAAATACACATGTATAAAACGATTACAATTTCAACGGTGGACATTGCTCCTTGTTGCCCACCAGATAAATAATGGGTAGTTTGGTCATTCCACTGCAGCCCATCTTACTAGCCACTAGTGTCAATAATATTCTCAAAAGCGAGCGAAACGCAACAAACGACGACAGTGATCCAGCACGGCACGGTCACTTCTCGGTGCTGCGCCATTCTCTAAATCTCACTTCCAAAACATTTGACCATTATTGGATCGTACTGTACACTCGTTAATTCGAGAGTGTGAACCAGGCACTAGTTCTGACAACAAATTCGACGATAGAGATGTTTGGTCGCCGCGTCATATTCGAATAAAGAAATAAAATATAAAAATATAGAAAAGGAAAGTGAATATTAAAAGGGTAAAGCCACTCATGACTCGACGCCACGCAAGTTCCCGTATATATTTGCTGTGTGCCTCCACTTTGGCTCTGGGCATCGACACACAATCATACACAGAGAGCCAACTAGAGAAACAGAGACAAAACAGAGCGTACGTAAGACAAAGAGGAGACAGTGAAAGTGCTATTCCAACGTAGAAGGCATCATAGAAAGAGAAGGAGGGTCCTGCTTGTGCTTCTTCAAAGTTTATGGTTTTGAATAGCGTTTTACTGTTTCTCTGATGTTAAAAGGACGTGAAGAAGCTTGACTTCTTTTCCTTTTTCTTTCTTATCTTTTCTGGTGTTGGAATCTCTGAACAAACTTTCTCAAGGTCAGATCTTTATCTTCAAAGTCTGCAACTTTCTCTCTTTTTTTCTGTTTGCTTTTAGTTTGGTTGATATTGGTCTCCTTTCTGTTTACTCTGTGTTTGGATTCGGATTCTATCTGGATGGCCGCTTGCTCCATTTACAGACTCTTTTTGTTTACTATATGGATTGAATTGTGTACGTGTTCCTGATTGCGTTATTCTACTCTCAGTTGATTGGCCAACTTGTCAATTGTCTTCGTAAATTTTCCATTGACGTAAGTAAAAGTTTTGGCAGGTTGGCCTTGTTATTCTGTTCCCGTTTAATGAACCCTCTTTATTTGTCATCCCAGCTTTGCCTTCTTTTCACCAACTTGATTACAGTTTTAGATCAACTATCTATTTATTTGGGCGCCTAGAAGTTCTTTATCCAATCTTTTCCACCTTATCTGCAGGAACTCTTCTTCAGTGATTTGAACTTTCAGGAAAATGATTTAGACATCAGTGGTTAGGACGTAGTTGTGCTCTAGCTGGACTTGGATGAAGAACTGTTTTCGTTTGTTTTTAGTCATGTCAAAAAATGTTAAATAGATGGGTTATTTTGTTTCTAGTCGTGTTTTCCCTGTTTATTGACTTGGACTTGAGGTTGAAGTCCACGGGATTAGTGGTTCTAGTTCTGTTCCTTGATTAAGGAGGATCAATTCATTGTTTGGATACTCCTGATGCGATTGAAGTGCTGGATTCTTCAATTTTTTTTGGACTAACTTTTGATTTACATCTATATCATTCTCATGGAGTACAGCGTTACGCCACCGTCGCAGGAATTAGTTAGCTGCTAGCAGTCCTGTTGTTTTAGTACAGTGTCTAACTACTTCCAATGTAATTTTAATCGAACCTCATCACCACGAGAAAGTAAGTAAAAGTTGGTGCTCTGGAGTAAGCTTGCTGCATTATGTGCTGTAGTTGATGCTATTATAGAAGAGACTAAGAAACACTATTGTTCTTGATCCTTATTTCACCAATATGCAGCACTGTACTCCTGGTTCTCAAATCATGGAGCCTATTTGGTTGAATCTTTTAAAAGCTTGATCACACTATATCATTTATAGTCTCGCATATCAAGAGAAAAGAGAGGAAAATTTTGAACTTTTTACTTCTAAATGACTAGGAAGGCTAGTCATAACTGCTGCTGATGACCAAACTTTCCTTTTTGAGTGCAACAGTTGTTACTCTTCTGAAGCTTGGTTCAAAAGCGTTTTACTTGATAGGAAAAGAATGATGGTATTCCTTTCCTCGTCCTTTTTTTTTTTGGCCAAAAATGCTAATCATGAGTGTCTGGCCCTGCGAATCTGAACTTCTATGCGACAGTGTTGCCATATCTTAGTCTTTCCAAACACAAGAAGAATGATGTCATATACTTCAGTATGAAACCTGAAATGAAAGCATAGTAGCAGCAGCATGATACCTGCCAATACCGTCTAAAACAGTTTTCGCTCTTACCTTCCCAAGCCTAAATCAGCAGCGATGCCAATAGTGCTGGAATTGCTTTAAGATCAGTGCAGAAGTTTCATGCCATGACTAAACTCCTAATACAATGAAGTATTACGTTGCAGGTTAACTGTCCAAGGGAAAGGGCCATAATTTTGTTAAAATAACAAAATTTTTCGACAGTTAGAGTCTCATTCAAGATAAAATGCCATCATAAACCTGCAACAGGTAGCAACACAGTGCTCTCTGTTTTTCTTTTTTTCCTCTTTTCTAGGGGGGTTCAGATTGTAGCTTTGTAACTTATTGCTCAGACCCCTGCAACAGTAACTTGTTCATGGTGGATTTCAAACTTCTTTAAAATCGTCTTAGCATTTCTCAGCAAGGACAACGAACTAAATTAAGATTCCTCTTCCACTCAACTTTCATCAGAAGAAAAGCACGAGTTGTTTTGTTTTTCGTAATCAGTATATGGCTTCTGTTTCCTTTGACTCCAACTGTTTTCCTGTACATATCAATTTCTGGCTTCCAAGCTTGAAAACTCTATCATGGTTACAGAACTTTCTTCATTGATAAATTGCCAGCAATGCGGGCCAGCGATTTTTTGACTGGACCTCAGGAGCATTTTAACAAGGAATATGTAGTAGAGAAATAAATTGAACCATTGACTGAGCGTTTTCATGCTGATCTTGAAATGGTTTCTAGTGAAAATCTTAGTGACTGAATCAGGTAGGAGTATCGTGTTATACTGCTAGGAAATGAATTTTGAAATTGCAATAACAGGTTCAACTCTCAGCTTGACTAGTGGTTCCACTTCAAAAGAACCAGAGTTAAGTGAAGGAAGTTAGCTCAGATGGCTAAGGTTTGTTGGCCGTACTTTGATCCTGAATATGAAAACTTGAGTACAAGGATCAACCCCCCAAGGTAATTAGCAAAATTTCTTATTAGCAAGATTCGTTTCTGTTCACTTTTAAGACTTCCTTTTCTTGGTCTAATCCTGTCTCTTTCTGGTTTTCCTTACCACCCGTCTTAATTTCTCTTGTTTGCAGGGTATCTGTGGACAATACAAGCTGCAGTGATTGCACTCTTGTAAAGGTAAAATCGATTGTTATGGCTGTCATTTTTCAAGGGTTTTCCATGATCTATTTGACCAAGTTTTGCAATACCATTGTGCTCGACATTAGACTGTGTAGGGCTATCTGTGTTTTTCCCATCTTCATCAGTGCTGGGTGAATATAAGATCAGTTAAATTTCCATATTTCTAAGTCATTGTTGCTTTATGTTTGACCTTATATGACTGCTTGGCAATGACAAAATAAATAGCATGGGATTTGAATGTTTAGGTTGACAGCATGAACAAGCATGGAATTCTGCTAGAAGTTGTGCAGATCTTAACTGATCTTGACCTGATTATCACCAAAGCTTACATATCATCTGACGGAGGATGGTTCATGGACAGTAAGTATATCCTTTCTTCGATCTTTCCTTGTTATTTCACTTCAAATAAGAGATAATAACCTGTGTATAGCAACAGTTTCTGTGGTGTGTCCAACTTAATTATGATTAGCAAGTACATGATATCACTTATGTCTATTATGATGTTAGTTTACTCTTTCTGTTCTTTTGTTTTTTCCTTCTGTCTTCCTTTGACACCACTTATCGTGATGAACAGTATTTCACGTCACTGATCAACTAGGGAAGAAGATTACAGATATCAAAACCATAGCCTACATAGAGAAGGTATGTGCTTCTTGTACTTATTTGCTGTGCTAAAATTCAAATCAAATTGCATTCCTTCTTAAATTCATTGATTTCTAATTGACAGTGGGAATGAAATTTAAAGACAGAGATGGTTTGCGTTTATTTTTCATTTTAAAATAGTGAATCCAAAATAACACCAGTCTCTGAATATTTCCAGGGTTGAAAGGACAAAAATTTTTAGGCCTCATAAGACTGGGGTTGATGAAGAGCAACCACCCTTTAGGGTGTGGAACAAATATGCTGATTTTGCATGATTTACTGATGTCGGGGTTAGCTTCGTTTTTACAGCATGGATTTTGTCTTGAGATGGGCTTCAACTTCTTTCCTCGTGCTCTCTTCAGGCTTCTTAGTTCTGTTACTTTCTTCTCTGTTCTCTTCTTGTTCCATCTCGATCGTCTTCTGTTTCTCACTAAGTCCTGCTTCTCCCTCTATCGTACTGTTTTCTCCTTTTCCCCTTTTCTTCTCAATTTTCCCCATATCAAGTCCTGCTTCATTTGCTTCTCTAAATTCCATCCTCTTATATCAAACAAGTTTGTTTTGAGTGCTTTATTTCATTCTCCTGAGTATTGACATCATAAAAAGCTATCCTATCTTTTCCTTACTTTTGTGTGCCAATCTAGGCTTTCATACTCATTCTGATCAAGGGATTATGCCAATTTTCAAAGTTACTTGATCATCACTTTGTGAAGGAGATTGTAATTGAAGTACAAATGTGCATTTCAAGTTTATTGATGAAAAATCTTTTCTGATAGAAGGAAGCCAATCAATATCATTCTACTACGTGGGCAAATAAATGAAAGACTAATGGAAAATTGGTGAATTAGTGCCTCTTCTTTATATATCAGTGCGAGTCATTAGCAATCTCTCATAATGGCTTGGTTACAACAGGCTCTAGGTCCACAAGGCTACAACAAAGATGAAGCAAAAGCGTGGCCAGGCAAACAGATTGGAGTGCACTCCGTTGGTGATCACACAGTCATAGAACTCATTGGCACGGATCGACCCGGATTTCTGTCCGAAATATCAGCTGTCCTTGCCAACCTTCACTTCAATGTTTTTGCTGCTGAAGTTTGGACACATAATAGACGAATTGCATGTGTTCTTTACGTCAATGATGATACCACAAATCGTGCTGTAGATGACCCAACCAGATTATCTATTATGGAGGAGCAGCTTAAGAACATCTTAGGTGGTTGTGAGGATGATGAGAAAGCTGCTCGTATGAATTTCTCAATGGGTTTCACCCACACTGACCGTAGACTGCACCAAATGTTGTTTGCTGATAGGGATTATGAAGGTGGAGGAGTAGCTACTGAAGCTGATTCTCCTTCCTTCAAACCAAATATAACAATTGAGCGTTGTGAGGACAAAGGGTACTCGGTAGTTGGTGTACGTTGCAAAGATCGGGCAAAGTTGTTGTTTGACATTGTGTGCACTCTCACAGACATGCAATATGTTGTTTTTCATGCATCGATCTCCTCCGATGGCCCCTATGCCACTCAGGTACATTTGACCCTTCTAAATGAATCGGATAATCATTGGAAAAAATGAAATGTGAAAGTTGTTTGCTATATGTTTCAAGAAACTATATTGAGCTTATTTTGATTGGCGACTGTCAGCTATGTAGTTTATGGTATGTACTTGGGAAACACAGTACTTATTGGTAACAGTGTATGACAAAGATTGCTCCTTTAAAGTTTCAACGAGACATTGCGGCTTTTCTTTGTTGGCATTGAGGGCAATATTTGCTTAATTTGCAGGAGTCTGATTGTAACAGATCGTTCAATGTTTGTTTGTGTAGTTATTAGTTCTTTCATTCCATCCTGAAGATGAATTGTGAATTTATAGGAGTACTATATACGGCACATGGATGGTTGCATACTCGATAGTGATGGAGAGAAGCATAGAGTCATCAAATGTCTTGAAGCTGCTATTAGACGAAGAGTAAGCGAGGTGAGTAACAAGTCTTAACTAAAAAATTTGTCAATATTTCACCCTTTCTTCTCTTGTCACCATTATTTTGCAAAAAAGAGAATATAAAAATCCCCTTCTGAAACACAGGGTCTGAGCTTGGAGCTCTGTGCAAAGGACAGGGTGGGCTTGCTATCAGAAGTGACAAGGGTTCTTCGAGAGAATGGATTATCCGTGACAAGAGCAGGTGTGACAACGAAAGGAGAACAAGCCATGAATGTTTTCTACGTAAGAGATGCTTCGGGGAATCCGGTGGATATGAAGACCATTGAAGCACTCCGCAAAGAAATTGGCCACACAATGATGCTTGATGTCAAGAAGACTCCTGGAGGTGCTAGACAGCCTGAGTCTAGAGGATGGGCCAAATCAAGCTTCTTCTTTGGCAACTTGTTGGAGAAGTTCTTGACTTGAAAACCATGTGCATATTGCAGCTGAAGCAATGAACTGTAAATACATAATAAACCCCTGTTCTAACATGGACAGTGCTTGTAATGCTCAACTACTGTATTTAAACCATAGAAAGCTTGCAAATTGATGATTTAACCTTCCCTTTTTCGTTCGTTTTTGACTTTGGAATCTAATCCTTAAATTTACTAAGGAATTGCTTGAGAAATTTAATTATAATCCCAGTTCTTGTATAAGTGGGAGTTTGTCTCATACGGAAAGAATACATGACTTTGAACATGCATACAAGTCTAGTGAGTTACTTTTCTTATTACTAATTTGTTTTAGGATGAAACTTTATTTTAGTTTGTACGTGCTTAGTTTATTTAGGCTCAATCTTACAAAATTTAACATAATATCAAACTAAGTTACTATTGGGTTAGTCGTCACCATCTCAATAAGATAGACGTGTGTCACGTATTGGGCCTTAAGGGGAGAGTGATAAAATATAAGTGGGAGTTTGTCGCATGTGGAAAGAATAACACAAATTGCAACAATGGCTCATTGACCCATAAACTACCTAACTTGAACAAAAAATGACTCTTTTTCTAATTTATAACCTAGTAGTAAACCTGTTCTTGAAAGTAGAAGCCAAACAAAGTTGAAGTTAAAATGGAAATGGTGTGATGAAATCATAAAATAAAATGGGTGCTAAAAGCATATACTGCTTCTCAAGTTTCAACTTTTCAATTTTTATAAATTGTAGTATCACATCAGTAACAATAATTTAAATTATTGCATACATTATGGTTAAGATTCGCTTTTTTCCCTACTTTCTTTTATTCAAACACAAGGTTCATCAAAATGGCATTGCTTTGATTAGTATATCTTGTTAGGATCTTTGCAAGGCTTTCTATATTATATTTCAGAACTGATGATGGTTAATGTATTAACTTGGTTTTTGCAGAAAAGGAGAGTTGCAGAAAAGTAAAGAAGACACAAGAATTTACTTGGTTCGATAGCACGGAATTTTCTACGCCAAAAGGATCAATCTCACACTATGGTTTTTCACTAGCTTTAAGAAAAGGAATACAAGAGATTGGGTGTACACAAACATCTACAAGAGTTTTCTCAGAAATTCCCTGGTACCCTTAGTATGTATTCTAGCACTCTCTTATTTTTCTCTTACCTGAATCATAGAATTGTAAACAAAGAAAAGTTGTAATGTGTACTGTATCTGAAGCTTGAGGTTTGTCTTATTTATAAGAGTTGAAGATGATTGCTTTTGATTGAGTTTGAATCGGCCAGTGTATAATGCATGCTCTCCTCACGTGACTTCTAATGTATGCTTCTGTTTTGCGTTTTATTATATTGAATACATCTGTGTTTTGTGACTTAGCTTCTAATGGCTTTATGTGAGTCTCACATGTGTGTGACTTAGGTTCAGCATAAGTCTTCAAACTTCATTTGTGCATTCAAGAGTCCTTCTCTCTATTCTTCATAAGGTTCAGATAGTTTCTTTCTTTTCTCCTTCCATTCTCCATTTGTGTCCTTTGTTTGATGAGTTTGTGTGACAGTTTATGGAGAATCTTGTGATTTCCTTCACATTATTCCCTCCTTCTCCATGAATCTTCATGCAACTCTTCAATTCGTGACTAATTTCAGAAATCCAAAATCCTAATTTTTTTTGAAGTTGTGAGATCAACTTGTAAGTGCTATTTGTCCTTCAAGATGCTTCATTTATCTGTAGAAAATATCTATAGAAAAGGAATTTCTTTATCGAAACTACTTTTGTCCCAAAATCTGACGGATTTTGTTCTCCTTTTATCTTCTTTAGGTCAACATCTTCACTGTTGGTCTTGACCCTGATGAAGTGGAGTCGGTGTTGGGCCCGGGCCCTGGATCCCCATTCCAGAGGCGGCTCCTCGGGTCGCGCCGGCGACGGGCGCCCTATAACGTCAGACCCGATCCCAACATCCATACATAACCATAATTCGATTCATACAATCATATACATTACATACACACATACTTAATCTCATACATACATTCTACACATGCATCCCATCCATAAATTAAACACCCCATAAACTAAGGGGCTTCATGCCATTACAATTTCAAAGAAATTCAACAAGTATTCTCAAATGCAGCGTAATACAAAATAAAATGCAATCCCAAAATACAAAAGTATGCTCCATGATGAAATGCTCAGAGGGCCAACCAAATTACTAACTTAAGACAAGCTCCTAACTAGCTCGAAGTTTCCGATGTCTTGCAAGGTCGACAATCGTCTCGATCTGCACCTGAGGAGGGGAGAGTAATGGGGTGAAGTCAAGCTCGATGGCATATACGTTTATAGCCATTAGCAACGAGCCACACAATCAAGCATGTATGTATATTCATATAGCAAATCCATATTCATCAAATAATTCACATTCATATAAACATAGGTCATGCAATTTCTGTTTCTCAGCATAAAAATCATTATGCAACAAGTCTGTCAAATCCATCATGTGTTATGCTCAACAAATCGATCGTGTATGCACAAACAATTGGTTCGAGAGTTCCGTAAACGATCCGGATAAACCAAAGGTAAATCCGTAAACTATCCGAGCCCGATTTCTCAAGGATCTCGTGGCCTTAAGCGGGCAGCCGGGAGAAGGCTTTAATGTCAACGTGCATGTGACTCTATCCGTAACTCTCTTACCCAAACAAAACACATAATCCATCCATTCCATGTTCAAAGAATTTTCTCAAAGCTTTCGATATTCTCATTCCTTTCATTTTTGCAAAAATGCCATAAGGCTGATCAAAGTCATGCATAATTATAGTCGTAATGCAAAATCAATATTTCCCATATAATTCCATACAAGCAAGGTCACATATTGCAAGCAAGCATACACAAGGCAATTTGCCCATACACACAATAACCATAAACATATTACCCACTTAGTATCGCTTGAGTATTAGACTCACTGCTGTCCTTCCTCTTGCGATTGGGTCAAATCAGCTTGGTTCCCTATAATAAACCAAGTCCCAAATCAAACAATGTTCAAAGACAAATAATCGATAAGCGTGAAAATCTAAAATAACGCACAAAAAGTCTATATTCGACTTCCTCATAAAATCCCAAACCCTTAGAGACTGATTCCAAACTTCCCTTCTTCTTACAACTTGTAGCCCTTGATCTCTAGATCACAATGAATCCAAAATCACCTCAATCGGACATCTACACCAAAAGATATGCTCAAAAATATAAAAATTTCACTTCCGGAAAACAGGGGGCTCGCCGCGGCGAACGATCGATGCTTCGCCGCGGTGAACGATCAGCGCGCGCCGCGGCTAACACGCATGTGTGCGCCGCAGCGAACACATTCCACGTTCGCCGCGGCGTGCATCTTCATGTGCGCCGCGACGTGCAACTCTTCTCTAAGACGCGACGACGCACCTGTGCACGCGGCGAAGTTTCATTTCAAGACGTCATGGCGTGCTCATAAGCACGTCGCGACATCTGAGTCGAGGAACCGACCCCGAACTTCAATTTTTCTGCATTTCTCATCTTAAATCCTTCCCAAATCCAAATGCAACACAACCAAACTATAGATCAAGTCCTCTATTACATTTCTAACCCATTTTAAGCTTCAAATCCATCACAAACACATCAACCCAAAGATCTACCCATCTTTTTCACCCAAAACCCTAAATCATCGATTCTGCTACATTATCCCTTCTCTAGGTTAAAATCTAACCAAAACAAAGTTAAACAAAGCATGACTTACCCGGAAATAGCTTCAAACTGTCGGAAATCGCTGAAATCACAAAACTCTCTCTTCCTCTTCTCTTCTCCCTCTCACCGACGACTCCTCTCTTCCTTTCTACTTCTCCTCTTTTTCTTTTCCTTCTTTCTTCTTTCCTTTTTCTAATTTCTTCCTCTTAAACCTAAAGACATGAAACAAAGACCATAATACCCCTCTTAGCTAAGCCCAAATTCATTCCAACATAAGTAAACTTCCCAAAATGCCCTCATATCTTTTTACCCTTTTAATCCTCATTTAACCACAATTAAACCGTAATACACCTCAATTATCCACTAATACTCCAAAATAAATCAAACGAAACCATAAACACATAATTATCAAAAGCCATGCTTAATGATATCATAAAAAAAATTCGGGGTCTAACATTTCTCCCCCTCTTAAAAGAAATTTCGTCCTCGAAATTTACCTGAATCATCAAAGAGATGCGGATACTTCTCCCGCATGGCTTCCAATGGCTCCTATGTAGCCTCCTCTATCGAATGGTTCCTCCATAGGACCTTGACTAATTGAACCGTCTTGTTCCTGAGGACCTTGTCCTTTGTATCTAAAATCTCCACTGGTTGCTCCTCATAACTCAAATCATCCCTCAGCTGAACCTCACTAGTCTGAATGATGTGAGAAGGATCCGATCTATACCTTCTCAACATGGACACATGGAAAACATCGTGAATCTACGATAACTCCGGAGGTAACGCCAATCTGTAGGCGAGTGGCCCAATCCTCTCTAGGATCTCATAAGGACCCACATACCTCGGATTCAACTTACCCTGCTTGCCAAATCTCATCGCTCCTTTCCAAGGAGATGTCTTAAGGAACACTTTCTCACTGACCTCATACTCCATCTCCTTTCGGTGAGCATCAACTTAACTCTTCATCCTATCCTGTGCTGCCTTAAGCCGCTGCTTAACCAAATTGATTTTATCGACCGTCGTCTGAATCAATTCCGGTCCTTCCAATTGTCTCTCTCCTTCTTCATCCCAACAGATCGGAGTCTTACATCTCCTACCATACAATACCTCATATGGAGCCATCTGAATGCTCGAATGGTACGAATTGTTATAAGCAAATTCGACCAACGGCAAATGCTCATCCCATGCTCCTCAAAAATCCATCACACAAGCCCGAAGCATCCCCTCAAGAGTCCGAATGGTCCTCTCAGACTGACCATCCGTCTGAGGGTGAAAAGCCGTACTAAAATTCAGCTTCGTCCCCAAAGCTTCCTGCAAACTACCCCAAAACCTCGAAGTAAACCGAGGGTCTCTATCAGACACAATGGAATCCGGAATCCCATGCAATCTCACTATCTCATCAATATACTTCTTTGCTAACACATGCAAAGAATCAGTCTGCTTGATCGCCAAAAAATGGGATGACTTGGTCAACCGATCCACTATAACCCATATGGCATCATGTCTCCTGCTGGTCCTAGGCAAACCCATCAGAAAATCCATAGTCACCCTTTGCCACTTCCACTCCGGAATAGGCAACGGTCTCAACTTGCCCGAAGGTGCCTGGTGTTCAGCCTTGACTTGCTGACACACTAGACACTTACTGACAAACTCTGCTACATCCCTCTTCATGCCTTTCCACCAAAAATGCTCTCTCAAATCTCTGTACATCCTGGTACTACCTGGATGCATGGCATATGGCGCATTGTGAGCCTTATCCATAATCTCAGCCTTAACTTCCTGCACATCAGGAATACATAACCTATTCCCCACTGTCATAAGCCCATCATCCTTTACATCTATCTCAGAAATCTTGCCATTCCGAATTTCATCTCGAAGCTTGCTCAAATCTGCATCTTGAGCCTGCAATTCCCTAACCTTTTCCTTGAGTATCGGTCTCACTCGGAAGTTAGCTAGAAGGCAATCCGACTCCTCCTGCTTCAAGCTTATCTTAAGCTTGGCCATATCTTCCAATAAAGGAAGATAAACTGTCCTCACATAAGCAATCGAAGACTTCCTACTCAAAGCATCTGCCACAACATTGGCCTTTCCCGGATGATACTCAATCAACAAGTCATAATCCTTGAGTAATTCGATCCATCGTCGCTACCTCAAATTCAATTCCTTCTGGCTCAACAAATACTTCAGACTCTTATGATCGGTAAAAATCTGCGTCTGAACTCCATACAAGTAATGCCTCTAAATCTTCAAGGCAAAGATCACAGCTGCCAACTCCAAATCATGCGTCGGATAATTCAGCTCATAAGGCTTCAACTGCCTCGAAGCATAAGCAATCACCCGATCTCTGTTGGGACCCGATCTTGGGAACCGGATCCCAACCGAAAAGCGGAAACCGAAAACCGAAAACGAATAGAATTCGGAATCGAATGCGAATCGCATCAAATACAAAGCAAACGAATTAATTAACCTGAACAAACATCGACATCCGTTGCAAACATGAAACATAGGAAACTAATCGCGTTGAAAACCCTAAGACGTACCATTCCGAAATCTGGTATAAATTTTTTTCTTTCTTATTCCTTGTCTTTTCATTCTTAATTACTTTATTTCATTACATACAAAATCATCATATTCTTGGATACTCATACAAATCCCAAATCGCACTCAAATCATAATAAACTTCTTAACATTAATACCAATCTCATAAATCCATCTTTCATACATCTAAATTTTATTTTTCTTCTTTTCCAATTTATTTTCTAACGAAAATTCGCAGCATAACGGCTGCATTTATCCTATCTCAAAATTTCGCAAGGAAAACACACTTCTAATATCACAAAATCCGAATCATCGGACTCTCCGTCTCAAATCCAAACACCAAAGAAACAAACGCAATCTCAGTTCTAAACACTTCAATTAAATTCTCATATCAATTAACAATATATTTTCCCAAAATCATACACAATTTCATATACAATTTTCAAAATCATTTACAATCACAGAATTCAAAATCCATACATCGACCTCTTCATTCTTTTACATCAACCTAATATACACAATTTCATACAAACTTCATAAATCATATACATACATGGCAATTCGCCATATTCAATCTTAATACCAAAATCTCAATTTGCACAAAATCCAAATAATACAAAATCGAATCAAACGTCTTGATACTCTTTCATCCGATCTCCGCACGAAACCCGAAATGGGGATGAAAGGGGAGCTTCAAGCTCGTGGATAATATATTTATAAATTGAAACATAAGTTAAAATTATCTTTTCAAAATTTTCAAACATTTCCCATTCAAAATTTATCCAAAACCCATTTTCAAACTTTCCAAAACATTCATAAACATTTTGAAATTCATAATTGAAAATTTCACTTTCTCATTTCTCAAATTCTCAAACTTTTACCAATCATGCACATCTTTAAACATGAATGCATCACATAGCACATAAACAAAATCAAAACCACATAACATAACAGAATGGTTTGATGTTGGACCCACACCCCACCCGTAGGTGTTTGCGAGTTATCTTTGCGGCGTGTGTTCATGGGTTATACCATGCATCCAACACAAAACACATAACACATTTAATGGTTTGAGTAGGTCCTAGATAACGAATCGCACGTTCCCGCATGGCGTTCTCATGCGACAGTAAACGGAGGGGAGTCCAAATTGAGCTCTAAGCCACTCATGGGCAGCCGGAGAAGGCTTTTAACACGAGACCAAAGTAATCGACTCAACTTAAGGGACCTAACCCAAACCCACATAACACATATCATACATCAAAATCAAATTGCCAAGGCACATTTCAAAAGCTTGATTTTCAAACTTCACATAACTCACGATCACATACATGCATATTAAAATTCTCCATATATTTGTCATCGGACAAACAAAATATAATCACAATCCATCACCATTTCATGACAATCAAAACCTCAATCAATTCACACAATTCAGTAATAAAGTATGCCACACCTTGATACTTTATCAAATCATTAAAACAATTTTAACTTGAAAATCGCATCAAATCTCATCAAATCATTCATAACATTGATTTCACTCATGGTAGCCATTCCTTATAAAATTCAAAACATGATGACTAATAACTTCATAAAAATCATTGTTCATTGGAAAATCAAGATTTTTAATTCAAAAAAAACGATCGGAAATCGCAATGTATTTTATCAATCAATCCCAATATATCGGAAATCATAATTATCAAGCACTTTTATAAACGATATGTTTATCATAATTTCAAACGGTATTTTTATAACACTTTCAAAAGCTTTCGAAAATCATAATTGTCAAACACTTATATACTTAAACCATATTTTCTAAACAATTTCAAAAGCATTTTTTTGGAATCAAAAACTCTCAACATTTCTACACAATTCCAAACGCTTTTCGGAAATCGTTCTTTTCAACATTTAAGTAACCTTTATTTTCTAACAATTTCAAAGACAACTTTGTCAAACATTTTTTTAAAAAAAAACAAGTTCGAGAAATCGTAAACTTTTCAAACACTTTTATAAACATTATTTTGTAACCAATGCCGAAAGAATTCGGAAATCCTAAGTTGTTCAAACATTTTCTATAAAAGACATTCTAACAATATTTGAAAAGTCCTCAATTTTTTTTCAAACTTTTCCATAACCAATATTGTATAAACACTTTCAAACAAATTCGGAAACCATAATTTCTTTCAAAAGGAGTAAATTCAAACCCAAAGAATTTCTCAATTTTCAAGATTAAAGAATACAACATTTCCTAACTTATCAATCATTCAAGACTTGTACCAATTTCTAAACCCATATGAAAATAAATAAAAGTCGATACTTTCCTTCTTAAATTTTTATCAAATCACTTAAAATCAAATAATGCAAAATCGATACATTTTCATTCACTTAACCGAAACACTTTTAGCAATATCTCCAATTGTCAAAACATTTACTTTAAACAACTTTGTTAATTTCATTAGATAGTAATAAAATTTCTTAATTAAACTTCCAAACTCAATAAATGCAACAAATTTTCATAATTCGTCAATTCTTTGGAATCATTTATCAAATTATTTCTAAAACATCAATTTACAAATCTTTTATCCTCTTCTTGCTTTTCCCAAAGATAAACAAAAATTTTCAAAACATTTCTCATTCTTGATTTTTTTTAAAACTCCTACAAAACTTATGATTCAAAAATAAATACATTCAAACATAAACAATATTTGTTATTCAATTTCAAAAGCATTCGGAAATCAGAAAATTCGTATTCTAAAAATATAAACTATCCATTTTCAAACATTTCTCTTCTACATTGAACAATCAATTTTTCAGTTTCATCAAAATATTCAAAGCAATGACTTAAAAAAAATCCCTTTCACTTTCTTGAATTCCAAAGAACACACATAAAGTTCATAATTCCAAAAATAAATATGATACCCACCTCATTTTCTTGCTAGAAACTTTTCCAAAGTTTCAATTCCTCCATTACTTCTTTCCTTCATCCAAGCTAAAGGTTCCTAAACCAAAATCACCAATTTCAAAATCACAAAAAAACATAAGGACTAAAATGAACTATAGAAACCCTATACTCATCATAATTCCAAACTTTCTAAATCAATACACTTCCAAAATTCCAAAATCCCCAAATTCAAGACGAAAAACCCTAACCCATTCATAACCAAAATTAAATCAATCTAACATAAAATCTCCCAAAATTTATCATGAAATTAACAAACCCATAACATTTTCCATAGATCTAAACCAAGGATTCAAGAACAACTCAAAGATCAAGGTTCATCTCTTACCTTCATCTTCTCAAATTTCGAATTTTCTTGCTCTAAGATGAAGCTTTCATCTTCTTCCTTCCATTCTTCTTGAATCATGGTCGAAATTCTCCCAAAAACCCCATAAAAATCGAAGCACCAAGCTTCCTTTCATCTTCTTCTCCTCTCACGGCTACTCCTTCTCTCCCTCTCTTCTTTTCATTTTCGGATTCTTTCTTCTCTTTTTCTTCTATTTTCCTTCTTATTTTTGCTCCTAATTATTGTGAATCAGATGCCCTATACGACAGCCATGGGCTGTGTTTTGCCATGTCACTTAAGTGAGGAAGAAAAGACCATCTTGCCCTTGCACTGTATTTAAAAATCTGATATCTTACTTCCAAATTTTGGGTAGTTAAATGACATAATTTGGATAAACTTTTTACTAGAGAATTGTTCCCCTCGATCATACAAATCCAATGCCACTGCCGGAGCTCAATTCGGAGCTAAAACGAAGAAGTTATGGAAGAAATACTATCGGACCTGCACAAAATCCGAGATTAAATATTAACCCTACTTTGATTCAAAAATTAACGACCTTAGGGACTAAATTAAAATTCTAACCCTTCACATAATTGAAGTCCCATATCTTAAGTTTATTTGGCTTCAAGAATCGACTCAATCGGAGTTGTACAGCTCCCGAAAATCGCAAAATACTGGACTATGTTCAGAAAATTATCCAACTTATAACCTATAACCAAATCTCTTACTTTGGTTCAATCAATCTCTTTCCATTTAATCTCCTAAAAATCATAATTCTTCATTAAAATTAAATTAATCGTCTTAGGAATCTAACGCTTCGAGAATCGAATCAATCGGATGTCGGGCGAAGGAATTATAAGCAAAATATTACGAAAGGGATCGGATAAAGAAACAAAGTAACGAAACGTCAAAACTGAACTTTTCCACAATCATATCTCTCGATCCCGAACTCGAAATTTGACAAATTTAGTGTCAATAAAAAGATCAAAGGAAAATCTACAACTTCCTTGAAGTATTCAAAATCAAATTAGGTCTCGAAAGGGGTCAAAACCTCAATCAAAGATTCTGCCCAAAACAACTTTTCCTAAACGACTTCCAATTTTTAATTACTCATAACTCCTAGCCCCGATATCAAAAAATTGCAAACTTTATACCAATGGAAAGATAAAAACATCATCTAAAACTTTCATGAAGATCACTTACTCTAATTCAAACTAAATCCATACGACGAGTGGCCTCGAAGCATAGAACACACAAATCTATACTTAATAGTATTTTCAAAACAAAGCATAACTTCAGAAATTCATAACTCTCAATCCCGACATCGAAAAATAGCAAACTTTATGTCCACAAAAAGCTCTCGACAGAGGCTACAATTTTCATGTTGATCATTTTCTTGAATTTTGCCTAAATCAGAAAGTCAATTTTTTCCTCAAAAATTCAAACTTCAAGCGAACTTTGACTGATCATAACTCTCACTCCCGATATCGAAAAATATCAAACTTTATGGCTACAGAAAGCTCTTACCATAAACTACAAGTTTTCAGAAAACAATTTTCTCAAATTTTGCCTCAAACAAAAAGTCAACTCTCAAGTCAAACATTCTATCTCCAAAAGTCAACTTTCTTAATTTTTCACATTTTCTTACTTTCTTTCTTTACTTTTCTACTTCCATTTCATTCACCCATTCTCTTAAACTTTCATAACCTAAGCAAAACGACTCAAATGTCAAAACCATCAAAACGAATCAATTCTTTTTCTCATCAATTTCCTTTAAATATAAATTCATCTAATACACAAAACATACATTAAAACACTCATTCAAGTTCATTTAATATTTCTAAATTTCATTTAAAGATCGGGGTCCAACATTTCTCTCCCTCTTAAAAGAATTTCGTCCTCGAAATTCAAACGTAGTCATCAAGTAACACATCCTCCTCATAATAGTCAAATCACTTTCTTATCAATTTCTTATTCTTAACTTAATCATTATTTTTCATTTCTCATTTATATCAGAACACTATTGTCTCAAATAGAATATTTCTTAACACATTTTCATGACCGGATTTCTGAATTCTTTCGGAAATCCTAAGTTGTTCAAACATTTTCTATAAAAGACATTCTAACAATATTTGAAAAGTCCTCATTTGTTTTCAAACTTTTCCATAACCAATATTGTATAAACACTTTCAAACAAATTCGGAAACCATAATTTCTTTCAAAAGGAGTAAATTCAAACCCAAAGAATTTCTCAATTTTCAAGATTAAAGAATACAACATTTCCTAACTTATCAATCATTCAAGCCTTGTACCAATTTCTAAACCCATATGAAAATAAATAAAAAGTCGATACTTTCCTTCTTAAATTTTTATCAAATCACTTAAAAATCAAATAATGCAAAATCGATACATTTTCATTCACTTAACCGAAACACTTTTAGCAATATTTCCAGTCGCTCGAAAAAATTTACTTTAAACAACTTTGTTAATTTCATTAGATAGTAATAAAATTTCTTAATTAAACTTCCAAACTCAATAAATGCAACAATTTTTCATAATTCGTCAATTCTTTGGAATCATTTATCAAATTATTTCTAAAACATCAATTTACAAATCTTTTTATCCTCTTCTTGCTTTTCCCAGCATAAACTAAAATTTTCAAAACATTTCTCATTCTTGATTTTTTTTAAAACTCCTACAAAACTTATGATTCAAAAATAAATACATTCAAACATAAACAATATTTGCTATTCAATTTCAAAAGCATTCGGAAATCAGAAAATTCGTATTCTAAAAATATAAACTATCCATTTTCAAACATTTCTCTTCTACATTGAACAGTCAATTGTTCAATTTCATCAAAATATTCAAAGCAATGACTTAAAAAAAATCCCTTTCACTTTCTTGAATTCCAAAGAACACACATAAAGTTTATAATTCCAAAAATAAATATGATACCCACCTCATTTTCTTGCTAGAAACTTTTCCAAAGTTTCAATTCTTCCATTACTTCTTTCCTTCATCCAAGCTAAAGGTTCCTAAACCAAAATCACCAATTTCAAAATCACAAAAAAACATAAGGACTAAAATGAACTATAGAAACCCCATATTCATCATAATTCCAAATTTTCTAAATCAATACACTTCCAAAATTCCAAAATCCCCAAATTCAAGACGAAAAACCCTAACCCATTCATAACCAAAATTAAATCAATCTAACATGAAATCTCCCAAAATTTATCATGGAATTAACAAACTCATAACATTTTCCATAGATCTAAACCAAGGATTCAAGAACAACTCAAAGATCAAGGTTCATCTCTTACCTTCATCTTCTCAAATTTCGAATTTTCTTGCTCTAAGATGAAGCTTTCATCTTCTTCCTTCCATTCCTCTTGAATCATGGTGAAATTCCCCAAAACCCCATAAAATCGAAGCACCAAGCTTCCTTTCATCTTCTTCTTCTTCTTCTCCTCTCACGGCTACTCCTTCTCTCCCTCTCTTCTTTTCATTTTCGGATTCTTTCTTCTCTTTTTCTTCTATTTTCCTTCTTATTTTTGCTCCTAATTATTGTGAATCAGATGCCCTATACGACAACCGTGGGCTGTGTTTTGCCATGTCACTTAAGTGAGGAAGAAAAGACCATCTTGCCCTTGCACTGTATTTAAAAATCTGATATCTTACTTCCAAATTTTGGGTAGCTAAATGACATAATTTGGATAAACTTTCTACTATAGAATTGTTCCCCTCGATCATACGAATCCAACGTGTAACACCCCACTCCCGCAAGACCCGAACCCGACATCGACGGTGATATCCAGGTCTGTGCCCCGCAAGGGTGGCGTGCTACATCACTCAGTAGAAAACTCGGTATAACATTTTTTTTAACACATACTCACACATATAATCATTAATGCGGAAAACAATTTATATAAACAATTCAGTGGCCTTGAGGCCCTTTTTACATTTACAATTTATTTCAGTCAATTGACTTTACAAATTGTCCAAATCAGTAATACAAAAGTCCAAGAATAGAAATACACTAAGACAGACGCGAACTGATCCCGACCACTTCTCTGCTTCCTCAACTAACAGATGTCATACGCCCGTTGCCTAACGGGATATTCTTCTAAGTTTTCCATTCATCTAACCTTACAAACTCAATCCAAACCAAGCCAAAATCAAGGAAAACTATATTCATTCATTTATCCATACACAAGCATGCTTTTGAAATTCCATATCTCCCACATCTGATTTTCAAAAATTATAAGCCATATATCATTTTCTAGATCAATGTGTCATCTAGAACTCTTCAAGTTCTCACCAACTTCTTTCTTTTTAATCCTCACCCACGGTTTTCATAAGCATAACAAAGAGTCTCATCAATTCAATGCTTCAACTTAGTTTGCCCGGACCGGAAAATTCCAACTGACCGACTGAGTGAGCTGTTTTGTACCTAACAAGATTGCCTAATGGCATGAGATTAGTGGATAATCGATGTTAAGGAATTATTTTAGTGTCATGATTAGAGTTTAATTGGGATTAATGCTTAATTACCTAAGATTAGCTAACTTTTGTCTTTTCTTCATTAAAATGCCAAGTGTCCTCTCATTTAATAATCTTGTCTTATACCATTCTTTCACTCACGACACTCTTCCTTCTAAAAGTCACCAACTCACTTTTAAAAGCCAATTTATGCTTGTGGTTCCCTCATCATTCACGGCACTTTCATTTGGAAAAGAAACAAAAGTGAAAGTTGGTTTTGCTTCTCTCATCCGAAACCTCCATACTTTCTCTTTTCCCCATCGATTTTTCTATTTGTTCTAGCTAACTCACTCTTCCCTTCTACCTTAAGCACTTCCTTTCATGCATGCAAGCTCAACCTCCTACCTCCCTTGCTTTGGTGATGTTTTGTAGGTGAAATGAAGTGGAGGGTTGGTGAGTTAGTTGAGTAATTAAAGAATTGAAGAGCTTGTAACTTGTTTAAGGTAAGAATTGTGTATTGTGTTCTTTAATTAGTAGTTAGAAGCATTAATGGGGATTGATTGTGTATTAATTTTATAAAGATAGTGGTAGGTTTGTATGGGTTAAAATGTATGCTTGTGTGAGGAAAATGGATAGAGTAGGTAAAGAATGTGAAAGTAAGGTTGTGAATGATGTTTATGATGTGTAATGAATGGAAATAAAGTATGGGAATTGTGTATATGTGTGCTGCCAACTTTTGTGTAAGTATATAAGTAATTGTTGTGTTGAGTTTGTGGCTGAATTAGAGGTTTAAGTGGATGCTTAGTGATGTGTTATTGATATTAGAATTGATAGGAGTTAGGTTAATGTTGAAAGCTGGAAAATGAATCTTTGACCTATTGTAATGTTTTGATCATAACTAATTGTGTAGGTGAGAAAATGAGGTGAGGTTTGTGCCCAATGAAACTTTGGGAGGTTGGCTTCATTTTAGTATGAAATAGGTGTTGTTAAATTGTAATGTTAGAAGGGTGAATCTTTGCATGGAAAGTTACTGTTTGTAGGGTCTGTGAACAGTACCTGCATATATGACCTGATTACTTTGTTGATTTTTCTAAATTAATTGAGATGGAATTTGGGAAAATGGTCTTCATGGAAGTTGTAGAATACTGAGTTAGCTTTCCATTGCCACTGATCTTGGTAATTTTCGAGCTGTATATTGGGAGATATGAACTGATTTCTATTGACTGGTTTTGAGCATTTTGATGAAACCTAGCCTAAGTATTGAGTTTGTGAGCTTGCGGATTGGAAAAAATTTTAGCAAATTATGTGAACTGAATTGGTGTGAGTGATCTTCTGAAAAGTTGCAGAGGAAGAAAGTATCTTGAAAATGATATATGACATGTAATTTTTAGAGGTCAAATTTGGGAGTTATGATTTTGTAAATACTGACCCTGCATTAGGATGTGAATTGTTGATCATGGCAGTAACTTGCAAGACTGTTTTAAATGGTTAGTGATGGAATTTGATTCTGAGCCGTTCATGAGAAGTGTAGTACTATGTTTTATCTTTGTATGGGTATAAAGTATGCAATTTTTTGACATTTGTACAAGGAGTTATACTGTTTGCAAAATCACTGTCCAGATTGGTTGAATTCAGTAGACAGATTCTTTGTGGAATTGTTTGACCTAGTTAGCAAGTGAATTTGATTTTGGGTTGTTTATGAAAGTTGTAGATGACATTGTGAACTTATTGAGCATATTTATGTGGTAATTTTTGGCTGAAAAATCAGAGAGTTATGGAATTTGCAATGTACTGGTCTGTTTTAATGGGATTTGAGTAGGCAGTAGCTTTGAAGGGATTTTTGACACCCTTAGGGGTGAGATTGATTTTTATGGCCTTCTTGAGAATTGTAGAGGGTTTTATGATCTTTCCAATGAGATATAGTTGGTAATTTTCTGAATTGTGTGTAATGAGTTATTGGTGTTGAAAGTTGGATTGGAAATCAAGAAATTAAAGAAGGGAATAAGGGTTAGGTATATATATAGATATTAATTGTTTAAATTGAATTTTGGTGATTCTTTTGTCAATTTCTTTTCCGTCCGACGTCCGATTGACCTGATTCTTGAGGCATCGGATTTGTGAAATATTGAATTTCATTTTGTGAGAAATTGGAAATTTTTAGACGGGAAATTGACGTGGCCCGGAAAATTGTTCTATGGTCACTGTTTTCTTTATTTTTGGACCGATCGAGGCCCGAATTGAGTGCTGTCAGTGGCTATAGTTTTCTAATTTTTGATGGAATTTTTATTACGGGAAAAATTTGGATTTAGGGTCGGAAATCTCATGAATATGCATTATATACTTACATGTGTATTATACTAGTTCGGATTGGATAATTAGTGATCGGATTCCTCTCTGTTTGTTATAGAGGCACATTTGGAGCGCCGATTCACCGACGTTATCGAGACTTCAGATGTTAGTTTCGAAGTACAGGTGAGTAACCTAGTTGGTTCCTCAACCTTTATGTGTTTAAGATTTTGCAATTATGCCATGTGGAGATAATGGAGGTTTATGTGTGTTTGATTTTGATTGATTTGGACCATAGGTGTCTCAAATATTTGGAATGAGATAACGGCGCTACTTGTGTGTAACTGTTTGTGAATGTTACATTGAGATCTCGGACCAGAGGTCCGAGGAAATGGAAAATTGTTATGAAGTGTTAATTGTCCGTTTTGATACATTGGATGGGATTGTCAATATGATATAGTACGATGAAATAAATTGGAAATGTAGATAATTGAAATACGGACCGAACGTCCAAGAACTGCAATTAGCGTTGACATGTAAATGGAAATTGAATAGGTACATTGCATGCATAAATATAAAAGTATGATCGATAAAAAGCAACAGGACGGAGAGTACCACCATATCGGGCATATCACGCCTAACGATATGAGAGCTTTCACTCAACGCACAGACCTCAGTCCATGTATTCGAGCCTCAGCTCAATGTATCAGGGCTTCAAGCCCAATGTTTTCAGAGCCACTGGCTCAACGCAATGTGCCCGTTACTGGGACAGTTTCAGGCGCACGATCACAACAATGAAATGAAAATGGAACAGTGTCACATGCGCATTGCATAAATATATGACTGTAAATGACTGAAATATGTGAATGATGAAATTTCATGTGTATATGAAATTGGAACTGAAATGTGATAATATGTGATATTACTGTAAATGCTACTGTGTGCTAATATGATTGGTAAATGCATGAGTTGGGTGAACCATCGATGATGGTTTCTCACTGAGTTCGCAAACTCACCCAACATTGCAACTATTTTTCAGGAATTGAAGAGTACCCCGTTAGTGAACCGGGAGTATGATTACTACAAGAGAGTCGATGTTCGATGTCGGGATCAGTTCACGTCTGCATTTGTGTTATCTTAACTTATGTGTAAATTTATATTCCGCAAAAATTGTATTGAATTGATTGAGGGCCCTAATTGATAAATATTATTTGACATGTGATCTTTGATAAAGTGTAAGACTGAAATGGGTTTTCGTATCACGGGCCCGAATTGTTTATTTTAATTCACAGACTCATCATTGCTTTCAAAAACAAAATATCATAATGAGTTTTGCAGACCGCATCGATCGCTCTAGCATACCACCCTCGCGGGTCGCGGGCTCGGATATCACCGTCGATGTCGGGTTCGGGTCTCGTGGGAGTGGGATGCTACACAACGCCACTGCCGGCGCTCAATTCGGAGCTAAAACGAAGAAGTTATGGCCGAAATACTATAGGACCTGCATAAAATCCGAGATTAAATATTAACCCTACTTTGATTCAAAAATTAACGACCTTACGGACTAAATTAAAATTCGAACCCTTCATATAATTGAAGTCCCATATCTTAAGTTTATTTGGCCTTAAGAATCGACTCAATCGGAGTTGTACAGCTCCCGAAAATCGCAAAATACTGGACTATGTTCAGAAAATTATCCAACTTATAACCTATAACCAAATCTCTTACTTTGGTTCAATCAATCTCTTTCCATTTAATCTCCTAAAAATCATAATTCTTCATTAAAATTAAACTAATCGTCTTAGGAATCCAACGCTTCGAGAATCGAATCAATCGGATGTCGGACGAAGGAATTATAAGCAAAATATTACGAAAGGGATCGGATAAAGAAACAAAGTAACGAAACGTCAAAATTGAACTTTTCCACAATCATATCTCTCCATCCCGAACTCAGAATTTGACAAATTTAGTGTCAATAAAAAGATCAAAGGAAACTCTACAACTTCCCTGAAGTACTCAAAATCAAATTAGGTCTTGAAAGGGGTCAAAACTTCAATCAAAGATTCTGCCCAAAACAGCTTTTCCTAAACGACTTCTAATTTTTAATCGCTCATAACTCCTAGCCCAGATATCGAAAAATTGCAAACTTTATACCAATGGAAAGATAAAAACATCATCTAAAACTTTCATGAAGATCACTTACTCTAATTCAAACAAAATCCATACCACGAGTGGCCTCGAAGCATAGAACACACAAATCTATACTTAATAGTATTTTCAAAACAAAGCATAACTTCAGAAATTCATAACTCTCAATCCCGACATCGAAAAATAGAAACTTTATGTCCACAAAAAGCTCTCGACAGAGGCTACAATTTTCATGTTGATCATTTTCTTGAATTTTGCCTAAATCAAAAAGTCAATTTTTTCCTCAAAAATTCAAACTTCGCTTAACTTTGATCGATCATAACTCTCACTCCCGATATCGAAAAATATCAAACTTTATGGCTACAGAAAGCTCTTAACATAAACTACAAGTTTCCATAAAACAGTTTTCTCAAATTTTGCCTCAAACAAAAAGTCAACTCTCAAGTCAAACATTCTATCTCCAAAAGTCAACTTTCTTAATTTTTCACATTCTCTTACTTTCTTTCTTTACTTTTCTACTTCCATTTCATTCACCCATTCTCTTAAACTTTCATAACCTAAGCAAAACGACTCAAATGTCAAAACCATCAAAACGAATCAATTCTTTTTCTCATCAATTTCCTTTAAATATAAATTCATCTAATACACAAAACATACATTAAAACACTCATTCAAGTTCATTTAATATTTCTAAATTTTATTTAAAGATCGGGGTCCAACATTTCTCCCCCTCTTAAAAGAATTTCGTCCTCGAAATTCAAACGTAGTCATCAAGTAACACATCCTCCTCATAATAGTCAAATCACTTTCTTATCAATTTCTTATTCTTAACTTAATCATTATTTTTCACTTCTCATTTATATCAGAACACTATTGTCTCAAATAGAATATTTCTTAACACATTTTCATGACCGGATTTCTGAATTCTTTCGGAAATCCTAAGTTGTTCAAACATTTTCTATAAAAGACATTCTAACAATATTTGAAAAGTCCTCATTTTTTCAAACTTTTCCATAACCAATATTGTATAAACACTTTCAAACAAATTGAAACCATAATTTCTTTCAAAAGGAGTAAATTCAAACCCAAAGAATTTCTCAATTTTCAAGATTAAAGAATACAACATTTCCTAACTTATCAATCATTCAAGACTTGTACCAATTTCTAAACCCATATGAAAATAAATAAAAGTCGATACTTTCCTTCTTAAATTTTATCAAATCACTTAAAATCAAATAATGCAACAATCGATACATTTTCATTCACTTAACCGAAACACTTTTAGCAATATTTCCAAATGTCGAAAAATTTACTTTAAACAACTTTGTTAATTTAGTTAGATAGTAATAAAATTTCTTAATTAAACTTCCAAACTCAATAAATGCAACAATTTTTCATAATTCGTCAATTCTTTGGAATCATTTATCAAATTATTTCTAAAACATCAATTTACAAATCTTTTATCCTCTTCTTGCTTTTCCCAAAGATAAACTAAAATTTTCAAAACATTTCTCATTCTTGATTTTTTTAAAACTCCTACAAAACTTATGATTCAAAATAAATACATTCAAACATAAACAATATTTGCTATTCAATTTCAAAAGCATTCGGAAATCAGAAAATTCGTATTCTAAAAATATAAACTATCCATTTTCAAACATTTCTCTTCTACATTGAACAGTCAATTGTTCAATTCAATCAAAATATTCAAAGCAATGACTTAAAAAAAAATCCCTTTCACTTTCTTGAATTCCAAAAAACACACATAAAGTTTATAATTCCAAAAATAAATATGATACCCACCTCATTTTCTTGCTAGAAACTTTTCCAAAGTTTCAATTCTTCCATTACTTCTTTCCTTCAACCAAGCTAAAGGTTCCTAAACCAAAATCACCAATTTCAAAATCACAAAAAAACATAAGGACTAAAATGAACTATAGAAACCCCATACTCATCATAATTCCAAATTTTCTAAATCAATACACTTCCAAAATTCCAAAATCTCCAAATTCAAGACGAAAAACCCTAACCCATTCATAACCAAAATTAAATCAATCTAACATGAAATCTCCCAAAATTTATCATGGAATTAACAAACCCATAACATTTTCCATAGATCTAAACCAAGGATTCAAGAAAAACTCAAAGATCAAGGTTCATCTCTTACCTTCATCTTCTCAAATTTCGAATTTTCTTGCTCTAAGATGAAACTTTCATCTTCTTCCTTCCATTCCTCTTGAATCATGGTCGAAATTGTAACATCCCACCCCCTCCTAGAAGGGTAAAATAGTAAAATTGGTATAGGATGAGACTAATAGGGAATATTTAGTACTGTTCATGATAATGTGATTGATACACGTATCAATTGTGTACATGGAATTACTGAAAGAATGCATTCATGACATTCCCGGTAATTGGGCCTAAAGCAATTTTATTGGAATTAATGGGATAATTGAGTTTGGAAAATTGATTGGACTGCACCATAAATGGTTTTACATTTTAAGAAATTTTTAGAAATTTTTCTGAAATTTTCCGGAGAAAGTTCTGACCGCAAAATCGCGGTGGATCGGCCTAAACTTGTTTTGGAGTAGAAAATGTGATTTTCGTGATTGAAAATTATTTGGAGTGCACTGTTACATGTTTTATAATTTTGGGGAATTTCATTAATTCTCGAGAAAAATAATTGGGAAATTCTGACCGGATAAATCGCCAATCGATTAACCGATTCGATTTTCTAGAGTAAAATTGCTACCCAATGGCATCGTATTATTGGATACATTATTTTGGGATTGAAATTAGGGTCATTGGAATTGATTGAGTTAATTTTGGATTATGTTTAATTGAATAAAGTATGAATATGTTGACTTTTCAACTTGGTTTTAACAAATCCTACCAAGCCACCTACCCTTTCATGAATGTACCCTCCTCCCACGGTTTTACATAAGGAAATATTGTTTCCTTTCTATTGTAACCGAAAGTGTGGTGATATGGTGAAAAAAGTGATGAAAACTCATTGGTTTATACCTTTGACTTATCTTTGAAAATTTGTACCAACCATAACTTGCCAACATCTCATTCATTTAATGTCTTCTTATCATGTTTCTTGTAATTCTCTATGCCCTCTCTCGGTGATGACTAAAAGAATGAAGGAAGGAAGGGAAAAGAGGAGTTTTATGGCTTTTATTCAACTCATCCGAAAATCTTCCTCCTCTCATCTTCATTGATTTCCTTCTTCTTCTTTAAGCTACTTCCTTCAACCTTAAGAGCTTCTTCATGCCATCAAGTTATGCTCTTCTCATGATGATGATATACATGTTTGATGTTAGAAGAAAGTAGAGGTAGTGAGAAAGGTGAGAAAAATGGAAGAATTAAAGCTTGAGATTTGTTTAGGTAAGGGTTGTATTTATGTTCTTATTTTGGTAACTAAATGCTTTGATTGTGATATCTGTTGCATCTATTTGCATGAGAGCTTTGTTAGTTGAAATGGGTAGGTTAGGGTGAATGAATGAGTTAAATTGAGTGCTAATTGAAGTAGAATGGACATGGGAATAATAGGAATTGAATTGAACATCAAAGCTGGAAAATTGTCAATTGTACATGGTTTACTGTTTTGCTCATAATTAATTGTGTAGAAATGCAAATGAGGTGAGGTTAGTGGCCACTGAAACTTTGGACTGTTGGCTTCAATTTAGTGTGAAATAGGTGTTGTTTAATTTCAATGATAGAGGGGTGAATTTTTGAATGGAAAGTTCCTGTTCCATTGCCTGTGAACAGTAACCGCAACCATGACATCTGAGTTTTGTTGATTTGTATGAATTAATTGAGATGGAATTAGGGAGAATGGTCTTCATGGAAGTTGTAGCATATTTGATTATCTTTCCATTTCTACTGATCTTGTTATTTTGGAATTATATATTGGGAGATATGAATTGATTACTAATGACTGGTTTTGAGCATTTTGGATGAAACCTAGCTTAAGTGTGATTTTGTGAGTTTACTGATTGGAGGCAATTTTAACATTTTATGTGGACTGAATTGGTGTGAGTGAGCTTCTAAAAGTTGTAGAGGAAAAGATTACCTTGAAAATGACATATGGTTTGTAATTTTAGAAGTCAGAATTGGGAGTTATGATTTTCAAAAGTGAACCCTACATTAGGTTATGAGTGGCTGATCATAACAGAAACTTCCATAACAGTTTTGAAATTGTTAGAGATTGAGTTGGATGTTGAGTGCTTCATGGAAATTGAAGTTTGAGATGTTATCTTTTCAGGGATATAAAGTTCTGAATTTACTGACTTGTATATAGGGAGTTATGCTTGTTGTAAGGTTACTGCCCATATTGAAGGATTTCAGGGACAGTGACATTGAATGAATTAATTGACTAGTTTAGCAATAGAATTTGACTTTGGGTTGTTCATGAAAGTTGTAGAGGACATTGTGAACTTATTGACCATATTTTTGTGGTAATTTATTTCTGAAGAATAAGTGAGTTATGAAATTGTAAATGTACTGCTCTGTGTTGATGGAAATTGAGTAGGCAGAAGGTTTGATGGATTATTTGACACCCTTAGGGTTGGATTTGATTTTTTTGGTCTTCTTGAGAATTGTAGAGCTTTTCATAAGCTTTCCAATGAGGTATAGTGGGTATTTTTCTGATTTGTGTGCTAAAAGTTAGAGTAGTTGGAAATTAGGAATTGAAATCTGGAAAAAAAAGAAAAGGACAAGCAGGGGAACTTCTGCCTCATGAGGGCGAGATAATTGGCCTGGTCGCGAGGGCGACGGCTTGCCCTCGCGACGAAGCAGGATGATTTCATCCTCGCGAGGGCGACGTTGCGCCTCGCGAGGGCGAGATTTAAAGAGGCTGGTCGCGAGGGCGACGCCTCGCCCTCGCGACGAAGTAAGGTGAAATCGCCTCGCGAGGGCGGCGTCTCGCCCATGAGGCGTGCTTCGAATATATATATATATATTATTGTTTTGATTTTATTTGGTATAAATTGATCCGATTGTTCTTTGTCAATTTCTTTCCGTCCGACGTCCGATTGACCTGATTCCAGAGGCATCGGATTCGTTGAATATTTAATTTCATATTATGAGAAAGCGAGAATTTTAGGCGGAATTTGACGTAGCCCTATCGACGGAACTTGTAAACACTGTTTTATTTAATTGGGGACCTATAGAGGTCCAAATTGCATGCACCGTCGGCGCTTAGGGATTTCTAATTTTTCATAGAATTTTATTATGGGAAAATATTGAATTAGGACCGGGAATTCATGAACATGCATATCTCATCATTATGAGCACAAATTTCATATTTAGTGACTCGTATTTTTCTGATTCATATAGAGGCCCAATTGGAGCGTCGATTGACCGACGTCACGGAGACTTTCCGGCATTAGCTCGGAAGTAATAGGTGAGTAACCTAGTTGGTTTCTCAAATTTCGGTTGTTTACATGCTCAACGTGAATTACGTGCAAAAGTGAATTGAATGATTACCGTCTCGAATCTTGGCATGTATAAGAGTGGACTATTGTATGTTTCTTGATTTTTCAGATTGGGCTTTATAGCCAAAATCTGAATCTTGCTATCTTTGGGATTTATAGCCATATCATTGATTTATCGATACTTTGGGCCTTATAGCCAAACCTTTGTACATTTCTTGAATATCGCATCGCATGCATAATTGCATGATCGATAATGGACGTGCCCTAAGTTGCTATTTTACCGATAAGAGCTTGAGCTCTCATATCTTGATCGACCGCCACGAGCCCGAGGGAGAAAATCGACGCGTCCCCACCGAACACCGATCGAGCACTTGGGCACAATCTTGAATAAGCTGGAAAGAGTCACATATACATTGCATTCGCATAAATGGTATTTTGTGATAAGTACTACTTTCGTGATGGTATGTGTTATCGTGAATGGTTTACTATTATGGATATGGTTATTGATCGCTTATTGGTAATTGATGATTATCAGATCGCATCAGACGCCATGGGCGTAATGCATGATTTGAGTGAACCATCGATGATGGTTTTCACCGAGTTCGCAAAACTCACCCAAAATTTGCATTTATTTTTCAGGTTCAAGAATACCCGGTTGACACGGAGTATATCTATCGTAGACGAGTAAAGGTTAGAGGTCGGGATCGGTTCAGGTCTGCATTAGTGTTTTAGTAAATTGTATTCGCAATCACCGTATAACAAGGCATTGTATTTTCTTGAGCCATTGTGATAGTAATATTTTCCGCATTGATGATTGTAATTATGATTTGGATGACCGTAATAACTGAACGGGATTCTATTAAACACGGATTTTATTTACTTATGTGTTTGCCGTGTGAACGTGGAGTTAATGGCTACAAAAAAAAAAAAAAGTGTATCTTGAATTTTAAATCGATCGATGTAATACGTCACTCTCGTGGACGCGGACTCGGATATCACCAACGATATCGAGTTCGGGTCTTACGGAGTAGGTGTTACATTTAGGTGGTATCGAGCCCGAGAGTACGTAATGTATCCGGGCGCAGATTTGGAACATAGGTTTCATGCATTTCGATCGCGTCGTTGCAGCATCGTGGTAATCGATCCCTAGTCGAGTCGCACGAGGATAAATCCTAAGGTGCATAAGTGTCAAGTGACTAAGTGAGAGAAGAGTGAACAGGATTAGAGTGTAAATCCTAAAAGGGATAATCAATTAGGAAAGGATAAAGGAAAATGGATAAGAAGATTGAAATTGTACTGGGTTGGAAACCCTCATATGTGATAACAGAATGACTGTATTGGCCTAGACTGATTAAGAATTTCCAAATTAAATTGATAATGTTATGGTGACAGAAAAATGCAGATGTTGAGAATTGGGAGAGGTCCATTAGAGATATGGGAAGCATATTGGTTATAGTAGATCTAAGTGAAATTAAAAGCCCGGGATGGTTAGGTAATTACAGTTCTGACCGTATATGTCATGAAAGGGGAAATATTGGAATTGAGTAAAATGTAGATGGTCCAATCGGGCATATCTTGATTCACGGTATTCGAATTGGAGATCAGTAAATATTATAAGCAGATGATGATATGGAAAGAAGCTCAATAAAGTACTGTAACGGTTTATTGAGAACTGAAAGAATCGAAAAGGAAAGATGTTCAGTGCCTATTTGAGTGAGATAAAAGTGTACAGATAAACTGAAGAATTTGTGAAATGGTTAGGATTTGGACCGCATATGCTTGAAACTAAAAATGATTATGTGACTATTATGCTACGAGTTTGGAAATTCGTATGATAAAATCATAAAGGAAAAAGACAGACAGATGATTTCTACTGATGGTGTATCGGGAAATACTGAATTAGGTGTATATGGACACAAAAATGGTAAATGGATAGGTATATAGATAGAGATAAAATGGAGTGGTATCAACGACTTTGTCGGATATTGGGGACTGTGAACACCCGATCATAGACTGTTTGAGGAAAATAGAAGATAAGTAGCAGAAAACAGAATTAAAAAAAAAATGGAATAATGATCATAAGCTGATAAGCCAAATTGATATAACCTTACAAGGTCAAGTTGCACGTAACGGATAGGGGAATGAGACATACAGTTTAATGATACGGGGAGAATGAAATAAAGATCTTGAAATGAATGAAACCACAATAGTGGTGTATGAAAAGAGTTATTGCATTTAAATCGATTTACTGTTAGGGATATCTATCGGACAGTAATGTTGATTGTGACTAATGAAATGTATGTTACAGATATATGGAAATCATAGAGGAAATGAGCGGTAAATGTCTAGAGTGATTATAGCGTGAAGTTCTTAAGAGGTTAAAGTAAGACAAAAGTGGACTGAGTGTACCTGTATGAGAGGAAATGAAAAATGATTCTGGTATCAGTTATTTAATTGAGGATGTGTATAAACGGAAAGGAGTTTTAAGGAAATCTGAATTGTATGGGTTACAAATTGGTTTCCGGATAAAGTGCTATGGTATAGATTCTTGAATAACCGTGAAAGAAAGTGTTTAAGTGATCATCATAAGGAACCTTCGTGAAAGGAATGTTCGATATTTAAATTATGGCATAAAATTGTTCTAATTGAGATTATGCATTATAGTGAAGAAGGATTGAAAAGCAATTAGGGATAATAATTGATTGATGAGACTTTCGTGAACCGTATAAAATGGTATCAAGACGAACGGTCAAATGGATAGAAGTACGGACAAAATTAAAGGTGAAATTGGGACATAGCTCATCTAGTTGAGGTTATCGACCGTATGTACAGAAATGTAAAGTATCCAATATGAGTGAGATTTTAATTTGAGGTGATTCTATTGCAATGTGAAGTGAATCGATCTCCAGTTATGATGTAAAACTGTTGAGGAATCTAGATTTGAAACGAAAAATAAAAGAGTCCCGTACTGAGAAGAGAGATACGAAAATAAAATGGAAAATTTTGGAGGTTTAAATATAGATGACAAGGTATTAACATATGTTGATAGGAATGATATGAAAACAGTTGAGAAGAGAAAATGAAAAAGAGTAACTGAATGGAGACAAGAGGGTCAAAAAGGGAAACTGACAATGAGGTGATGTAGTGACACCTTCATAAAGAAATTGTAGATACACTCAGTGTAGACTCAATGAAAAGGGTAAAAGATATACGGTAAAGTCAATAAGACCCTAATAGGGATTTATGCGAGAGATAGAATGTGTTTGGAAGTGTTGAACAGTGAAAAGTGAAAAGAACGATAAGATTAATTGAGGAATCTGATACTGATGATATACATACACTGGGAAAAGTGGGCAGTGAGTATTGAACTGTGACAATATGTTGAACGAGTATGAAATAAATTGAACTGACTGTGATAAATGGTATTAGTGCCATTCTCATGATTAAAAGCCTTGGAGACTGTAGATTCCCATAAGCATACACTGTGTTAATTTGAGGAAAGAGACGGGTATAAATACGACAATGCTGCAATGAACAGATCAATTACAGATATTGGGATTTTCAATGATTGTCAAGCAGATTACGGGTAAGAGTGAGGTGTTCTAAAAAAAAAAAGAAGTTGTAAAAATAGTGATAAGAAAGGTTAAGAGTGCAGAAAGTAAAGGGGGAAGTTTTTATGATGAGTTTAAATATACAAATGGAATTGGAAAACTATAGTGAACAAAAGTCGAAGGAGAAATAAGTGTTCGATAAAAGGTATGAGAACAAGAAAGTGAGCAATCAAAGTTAGACATTCTAGTCAAAGATATTTGAAAAGTGAAATTGAGTAATTGTAGGTATAGAATGAAGTGATTCTTGGCTCAAGTGTTTATAGGTTGAATGTCCAATAGGGAAAAGGTTTGATTATGGTCGTGTTATAGAGCTTTGATTCACTGGAAAATATATACTGTTACACTGCACAGTGCCTACTGGGAGTTAAAGACCGTAATGGGTTTGAGACTAAAATGTGTGAGAAAAAGGAAAGTGACTTAGGAAGAGACAGAGTAAAATGTATACCCGAATAAAGTGTGTGAACACTATAGAACAGTGAATTGTCTTACGAGAATCGAATTTGAACATAAAGTGAATGACATATGATAAATGACTGCATTAGGTACATTGTTACTGATGATAGTAAATTGGAATTAAATGTCACTGTATTGGTACCAAAGGAATGTAAATTTGTCCCTGACGTGATTAAGGGAGGTACCAAAGAAATGGAAACGTACTCATTGGAACATAAGTTGGACTATATAACATTGGGGAAAAAGGTAATAGAGGAATAAAATGTGATAAGTGAATAGGTTCGAAAATACTGAACTGAGTTAAATATCGAAACCAAAGGTAGTGACAATTCTAGAAATGGTAAGTGAGATAGCTGAGAAAAATGAGATCGTCAACTGATAGTCTTGTCAAATCCGTTTACTGTACTAAGTGATAACGAGTTAGCCAAATTAGTAACTGAGTTACGGACTGAGGATGGTTACTGTGATCACTTGAAAAGTGAATCATTAAGTGGAAAAGTGTATAGGATATATAGACTCATATGATTATTGTCATAGTGAACCGTTGACTGGGAATTTCGAGGACGAAATTCTTATAAGGAGGGGAGAATTGTAACATCCCACCCCCTCCTGGAAGGGTAAAATAGTAAAATTGGTATAGGATGAGACTAATAGGGAATATTTAGTACTGTTCATGCATAACAGGATTGATACACAGTATCAATTGTGTACATGGAATTACAGTAAATGCATTCATGACATTCCCGGTAATTGGGCCTAAAGCAATTTTATTGGAATTAATGGGATAATTGAGTTTGGAAAATTGATTGGACTGCACCATAAATGGTTTTACATTTTAAGGAATTTTTAGAAATTTTTCTGGAATTTTCCGGAGAAAGTTCCCGGACCGGCAAAATCGCCGGTGACTGGCCTAAACTTGTTTTGGAGTAGAAAAGGTGATTTTCGTGATTGAAAAATTATTTGGAGTGCACTGTTACATGTTTTATAATTTTGGGGGAATTTCATTAATTCTCAGAAAAATAATTCGGGGAAATTCTCGGACCGGATAAATCGCCAATCGCGAATCGGTCGATTTCGATAGCTTAAAATTGCTACCCAATGGCACTGTATTATTGGATACATTATTTTGGGATTGAAATTAGGGTCATTGGAATTGATTGAGTTAATTTTGGATTATGTTTAATTGAATAAAGTATGAATATGTTGACTTTTCAACTTGGTTTTAACAAATCCTACCAAGCCACCTACCCTTTCATGAATGTACCCTCCTCCCACGGTTTTACATAAGGAAATATTGTTTCCTTTCTATTGTAACCGAAAGTGTGGTGATATGGTGAAAAAAGTGATGAAAACTCATTGGTTTATACCTTTGACTTATCTTTGAAAATTTGTACCAACCATAACTTGCCAACATCTCATTCATTTAATGCCTTCTTATCATGTTTCTTGTAATTCCTATGCCCTCTCTCGGTGATGACTAAAAGAATGAAGGAAGGAAGGGAAAAGAGGAGTTTTATGGCTTTTATTCAACTCATCCGAAAATCTTCCTCCTCTCATCTTCATTGATTTCCTTCTTCTTCTTTAAGCTACTTCCTTCAACCTTAAGAGCTTCTTCATGCCATCAAGTTATGCTCTTCTCATGATGATGATATACATGTTTGATGTTAGAAGAAAGTAGAGGTAGTGAGAAAGGTGAGAAAAATGGAAGAATTAAAGCTTGGGATTTGTTTAGGTAAGGGTTGTATTTATGTTCTTATTTTGGTAACTAAATGCTTTGATTGTGATATCTGTTGCATCTATTTGCATGAGAGCTTTGTTAGTTGAAATGGGTAGGTTAGGGTGAATGAATGAGTTAAATTGAGTGCTAATTGAAGTAGAATGGACATGGGAATAATAGGAATTGAATTGAACATCAAAGCTGGAAAATTGTCAATTGTACATGGTTTACTGTTTTGCTCATAATTAATTGTGTAGAAATGAAAATGAGGTGAGGTTAGTGGCCACTGAAACTTTGGACTGTTGGCTTCAATTTAGTGTGAAATAGGTGTTGTTTAATTTCAATGATAGAGGGGTGAATTTTTGAATGGAAAGTTCCTGTTCCATTGCCTGTGAACAGTAACCGCAACCATGACATCTGAGTTTTGTTGATTTGTATGAATTAATTGAGATGGAATTAGGGAGAATGGTCTTCATGGAAGTTGTAGCATATTTGATTATCTTTCCATTTCTACTGATCTTGTTATTTTTGGAATTATATATTGGGAGATATGAATTGATTACTAATGACTGGTTTTGAGCATTTTGGATGAAACCTAGCTTAAGTATGATTTTGTGAGTTTACTGATTGGAGGCAATTTTAACATTTTATGTGGACTGAATTGGTGTGAGTGAGCTTCTGAAAAGTTGTAGAGGAAAAGATTACCTTGAAAATGACATATGGTTTGTAATTTTTAGAAGTCAGAATTGGGAGTTATGATTTTTCAAAAGTGAACCCTACATTAGGTTATGAGTGGCTGATCATAACAGAAACTTCCATAACAGTTTTGAAATTGTTAGAGATTGAGTTGGATGTTGAGTGCTTCATGGAAATTGAAGTTTGAGATGTTATCTTTTCAGGGATATAAAGTTCTGAATTTACTGACTTGTATATAGGGAGTTATGCTTGTTGTAAGGTTACTGCCCATATTGAAGGATTTCAGGGACAGTGACATTGAATGAATTAATTGACTAGTTTAGCAATAGAATTTGACTTTGGGTTGTTCATGAAAGTTGTAGAGGACATTGTGAACTTATTGACCATATTTTTGTGGTAATTTATTTCTGAAGAATAAGTGAGTTATGAAATTGTAAATGTACTGCTCTGTGTTGATGGAAATTGAGTAGGCAGAAGGTTTGATGGATTATTTGACACCCTTAGGGTTGGATTTGATTTTCTTGGTCTTCTTGAGAATTGTAGAGCTTTTCATAAGCTTTCCAATGAGATATAGTGGGTATTTTTCTGATTTGTGTGCTAAAAGTTAGAGTAGTTGGAAATTAGGAATTGAAATCTGGAAAAAAAAAAGAAAAGGACAAGCAGGGGAACTCGCCGTCTCGCGAGGGCGACTTCTCGCCTCGCGAGGGCGACTTCTCGCCTCGCGAGGGCGAGATAATTGGCCTGGTCGCGAGGGCGACGGCTTGCCCTCGCGACAAGCAGAAGATTTCATCTCGCGAGGCGACGTTGCGCCTGCGAGGCGAGATTTAAAGAGGCCGGTCGCGAGGCGACGCCTCGCCTCGCGACGCAAAGTGAAATCGCCTCGAGGGCGGCGTCTCGCCTCATGAGGCAGGCTTCTGAATATATATATATATTATTGTTTTGATTTTATTTGGTATAAATTGATCCGATTGTTCTTTTGTCAATTTCTTTCCGTCCGACGTCCGATTGACTGATTCCAGAGGCATCGGATTCGTTGAATATTTAATTTCATATTATGAGAAAACGGGAATTTTTAGACGGGAATTTGACGTAGCCCCTATTGACGGAACTTGTAAACACTGTTTTATTTAATTGGAGACCTATAGAGGTCCAAATTGCGCACCGTCAGCGCCTAGAAATTTCTAATTTTTCATAAAATTTTATTATGGGAAAATATTGAATTAGGACCGGGAATTCATGAACATGCATATCTCATCATTATGAGCACAAATTTCATATTTAGTGATTCGTACTTTTTCTGATTCATATAGAGGCCCAATTGGAGCGTCGATTGACCGACGTCACGGAGACTTCCCGGCATTAGCTCGGAAGTAATAGGTGAGTAACCTAGTTGGTTTCTCAAATTTCTAGTTGTTTACATGCTCAACGTGAATTACGTGCAAAAGTGAATTGAATGATTACTGTCTGAATACTGGCATGTATAAGAGTGGACTATTGTATGTTTACTGATTTTACTGTACTGGGCTTTATAGCCAAAATACTGAATACTGCTATACTGGGCTTTATAGCCATATCATTGATTTACTGATACACTGGGCCTTATAGCCAAACACTGTACATTTACTGAATACTGCACTGCATGCATAATTGCATGATCAGATAATGGACGTGCCCCAAGTTGCTATTTTACTGATAAGAGCTTCGAGCTCTCATACTGTACTGACCGGGCCACGAGCCCGAGGGGAGAAATCCCTGACGCGTCCCCACTGAACACTGACTGAGCACTTGGGCACAATACTGAATAACTGGAAAGAGTCACATATACATTGCATTCGCATAAATGACTGTTTTGTGATAAGTACTACTTTCGTGATGGTATGTGTTACTGTGAATGGTTTACTGTTACTGGATATGGTTATTGACTGCTTATTGGTAATTGATGATTACTGTACTGTACTGTACGCCATGGGCGTAATGCATGATTTGAGTGAACCATCGATGATGGTTTCTCACTGAGTTCGCAAAACTCACCCAAAATTTGCATTTATTTTTCAGGTTCTGAAGAATACCCCGGTTGACACGGGAGTATATCTACTGTAGACGAGTAAAGGTTAGAGGTCGGGATCAGTTCGTGTCTGCATTAGTGTTTTAGTAAATTGTATTCCGCAATCACTGTATAACAAGGCATTGTATTTTTACTGAGCCATTGTGATAGTAATATTTTACTGCATTGACTGATTGTAATTATGACTGGATGACTGTAATAACTGAAACGGGATTCTATTAAACACGGATTTTATTTACTTACTGTGTTTGCCGTGTGAACGTGGAGTTAATGGCTACAAAAAGAAAAAAAAGTGTATACTGAATTTTAAATCGACTGATGTAGTACGTCACTCTCGTGGGACGCGGACTCGGATATCACCAACGATATCGAGTTCGGGTCTTACGGGAGTAGGGTGTTACAGAAATTCCCCCAAAAACCCCATAAAAATCGAAGCACCAAGCTTCCTTTCATCTTCTTCTTCTTCTTCTCCTCTCACGGCTACTCCTTCTCTCCCTCTCTTCTTTTCATTTTCGGATTCTTTCTTCTCTTTTTCTTCTATTTTCCTTCTTATTTTTGCTCCTAATTATTGTGAATCAGATGCCCTATATGACAGCCGTGGGCTGTGTTTTGCCATGTCACTTAAGTGAGGAAGAAAAGACCATCTTGCCCTTGCACTGTATTTAAAAATCTGATATCTTACTTCCAAATTTTGGGTAGCTAAATGACATAATTTGGATAAACTTTCTACTATAGAATTGTTCCCCTCGATCATACGAATCCAACGCCACTGCCGGCGCTCAATTCGGAGCTAAAACGAAGAAGTTATGGCCGAAATACTATCGGACCTGCATAAAATCCGAGATTAAATATTAACCCTACTTTGATTCAAAAATTAACGACCTTAGGGACTAAATTAAAATTCGAACCCTTCATATAATTGAATTCCCATATCTTAAGTTTATTTTGCCTTAAGAATCGACTCAATCGGAGTTGTACAGCTCCCGAAAATCGCAAAATACTGGACTATGTTCAGAAAATTATCCAACTTATAACCTATAACCAAATCTCTTACTTTGGTTCAATCAATCTCTTTCCATTTAATCTCCTAAAAATCATAATTCTTCATTAAAATTAAATTAATCGTCTTAGGAATCTAACGCTTCGAGAATCGAATCAATCGGATGTCGGACGAAGGAATTATAAGCAAAATATTACGAAAGGGATCGGATAAAGAAACAAAGTAACGAAACGTCAAAATTGAACTTTTCCACAATCATATCTCTCGATCCCGAACTCAGAATTTGACAAATTTAGTATCAATAAAAAGATCAAAGGAAACTCTACAACTTCCCTGAAGTACTCAAAATCAAATTAGGTCTCGAAAGGGGTCAAAACTTCAATCAAAGATTCTGCCCAAAACAGCTTTTCCTAAACGACTTCTAATTTTTAATCGCTCATAACTCCTAGCCCCGATATCGAAAAATTGCAAACTTTATACCAATGGAAAGATAAAAACATCATCTAAAACTTTCATGAAGATCACTTACTCTAATTCAAACTAAATCCATACCACGAGTGGCCTCGAAGCATAAAACACACAAATCTATACTTAATAGTATTTTCAAAACAAAGCATAACTTCAGAAATTCATAACTCTCAATCCCGACATCGAAAAATAGCAAACTTTATGTCCACAAAAAGCTCTCGACAGAGGCTACAATTTTCATGTTGATCATTTTCTCGAATTTTGCCTAAATCAAAAAGTCAACTTTTTCCTCAAAAAGTCAAACTTCAAGCGAACTTTGACTGATCATAACTCTCACTCCCGATATCAAAAAATATCAAACTTTATGGCTACAGAAAGCTCTTAACATAAACTACAAGTTTCAATAAAACAATTTTCTCAAATTTTGCCTCAAACAAAAAGTTAACTCTCAAGTCAAACTTTCTATCTCCAAAAGTTAACTTTCTTAATTTTTCACATTCTCTTACTTTCTTTCTTTACTTTTCCTCTGCTACACTCTTCGAGGCTTCCTAATTTACCAAAGCTTCTATCTTCTTTGGATCCATATGAACTCCTTGCTCTGAGATCACATGTCCAAGAAATGAAACTTCTCACAGCCAAAATTCGCATTTATCTAATTTGGCATACAACTCATGCCCCCTCAAAGTCTCTAAAGCAATCTTCAAATGCTCTTCATGCTCCCGATCACTCTTGGAATACACCAAGATATCATCAATGAAGACAATGATAAATTGGTCCAAGAATGGCTTAAAGACCCGATTCATCAAATCCATAAATGTTGCAGGCGCATTCGTCAATCCGAAAGGCATAACCAAGAACTCGAAATGCCCATACCGAGTCCTGAAAGCAGACTTCGGCACATCTGACTCCTTAATCCTCAACTGATGGTAACCCGATCTCAAGTCTATCTTAGAGAAGACTCTCGCTCCTTGCAATTGATCAAACAAATCATCAATGCCAGGAAGCGGATATTGATTCTTCACAGTAACTTGATTCAGCTTCCTATAATCTACACACATCCTCAATGATCCATCTTTCTTCTTTACAAAAAGAACCGGAGCTCCCCAAGGCGAAGAGCTTGGTCGAACATACCCCTTCTCCAACAACTCCTCCAACTGCTCCTTAAGCTCTTTCAATTCCGCCGGAGCCATCCGGTAAGGTGGAATTGAAATCGGCGTAGTACCTGACAGAAGCTCAATGGGAAACTCAATTTTCCTAGCTGGCGGTAGTCCTGGCAATTCATCGGGAAAGACGTCCGAGAATTCTCTGACTACTGGAATATCCTTCAACTTTTCCCTATCTGCCCTGGTGTCAACCACATAAGCCAAAAATGCCTCACAACCCTTCCTCATCATCGTCTTTGCTGTCAATGCTGAAACAATTCTAGGCGGACTCGCTTTCCTGTCCCCAGTAAACATCACTTTTCTACCGTCATCCAATTCAAACTCCACTGTCTTCTGTTTACAATCCAAACGGGCATTGTACCTTTCCAAAGTATCCATGCCCAAAATCACATCTAATCCTCCCATCTTCAGTGGCATCAAATCGACCACTAGAAGTTCTCCATCAATGCGAATCTCACAACCTCTATACACTTGACTAATTACAATGTACTGGCCGATTGGAGTACTCACCATCAGCGGAGTATCCAAAGGGCTCACGGTCCTATCACACACAAGTCTACTCGAAGAAACAAACGAATGAGTAGAACCCGGATCAATCAAAACTAGCACATCATCAGAAAATAACTGAACCATACCAGTGACTACATCTGGAGCGGTCTCTGCATCCTCTCTAGTCATCGCAAACACCCTAGCTAGTGCCTGCCCTCTCGGTTTCCCCGGAAGATTCACCCTCTTAGCCGCATCTGAACTGCCCACTTCTGTTGCAATCCTTTGTCCCATGGTCTCTGTCCTCCTCGAAGCCTGCATCTGGCCTCTCTCTTGTCGTGGAGGTTGAGGACACTCTCTAGCAATGTGTCCCTTCTCCCCACAGTTGAAACAAGCTCCTGTCAATCTGAAGCACTCTCCTCTATGAGCTCTCCTGCAGTGCTCACACTTAGGAACAAAAGATCTATCTCCATCTCCCCTTCTACCGCCACCCACCGTTAAGACTTGGTGAGAAACAGTAGAGGTCCTCATTGGCCTAGGTCGGCTCGCACCACTGCTCCTCTCCTCTGACTGAACTGGGAAGCTCCTAGCACTCCTGTCTGGCATAGGAGTACTAGTGCTACCTCCTCTCCTGGACTGCTCTCTGCCCTTTCTTTTCTTGTTCACCGCACTCTTGATATTCTCTATATTTTCAACTCTCAGAGCTGCCTCAACCAGCTGCTGGAAATCACAGAAATTCTGCACAATCACCTTCTCTCTGATGGCCAAATGTAATCCCGACTCAAACCTGCGACATCTAGCAGCTTCACTCAACATCAGATCTGAAGCATATCGGGATAGCTGTGTAAACCGGCGCCATACTCACCGATCGTCATATCCTCGAGTGAGACTCGAAACTCCTCTCGCTCTGCTGAGCATATACCTCTGACAGATACTTCTTCCTGAAAGCAACCACGAAATCCTACCATGCCAACCCTACTGGCCTCATCTGACTCCCTGGTACAATCTTCCACCAGTGAAGAGCATGTCCCTGAAGCAAACTTGCCGCATAGATGACTCTCTTGTCATCATCACACTCCATCTGGTCTAGCACTCTCTTAGTCTTTCGCAACCATGTCTCGGCTTCCTCGGGATCGGATGTCCCAAAGAAATCAACTGCCCCATACTTCCTCAACCGGTTAAACCGTCTCCCCTTCTGAACTGGGGCTGAAGCAGAAGGCTGTGGCATCTGGCCCATAACCTGCACGAATCAAGTGGAGGCACTGGCTCCTGCGGAATCGAAGACTCCTGCGTCTGCGAAGGAATGGGCTCACTACCTAGCCCTACAGAAGCCTCAGCATTCCCTGGGGCTACTGACTCATCAGTCCTCTCCTCTCTCGTCGGAGAGTCAGGTGCAGCAGATCCTTGCATAATTTCTCGTGTTCTTCTACGAGGTGGCATCGTACTCCTTCAAAGGTAAACACTAAGGATTAGCTATATGGCAATCTACATGTATGCATGTTATGCATGTCACTTAATTAATGCAACAATTAATCATAGATCACACACTCCCATTATGCATTCTAAGCCAAGGACACCTAAACCTAGGCGCTCTGATACCAAACATGTTGGGCCCGAGCCCCTGATCCCCATTCCCGAGGCGGCCCATAGGGTCGCGCCGACGACGGGCGCCCTATAACGTCAGACCCGATCCCAACATCCATACATAACCATAATTCGATTCATACAATCATTTACATTACATACACACATACTTAATCTCATACATACATTCTACACATGCATCCCATCCATGAATTAAACACCTCATAAACTAAGGGGCTTCATGCCATTACAATTTCAAAGAAGTTCAACAAGTATTCTCAAATGCAGCGTAATACAAAATAAAATGCATTCCCAAAATACAAAAGTATGCTCCATAATGAAATGCTTGGAGGGCCAACCAAATTACTAACTTAAGACAAGCTCCTAACTAGCTAGAAGTTTCCAATGTCTTGCAAGGTCGAAAATCGTCTCGATCTACACCTGAGGAGGGGAGAGTAATGGGGTGAGCTGCGAAGCTCAGTGACATATACGTTTATAGCCATTGGCAACGAGCCACACAATCAAGCATATATGTATATTCATATAGCAAATCCATATTCATCAAATAATTCACATTCATATAAACATAGGTCATGCAATTTCTGTTTCTCAGCATAACAATCATTATGCAACAAGTCTGTCAAATCCATCATATGTTATGCTCAACAAATCGATCGTGTATCCACAAATAATTGGCTCGAGAGTTTCGTAAACGATCCGGATAAATCAAAGGTAAATCCGTAAACTATCCGAGTCTGATTTCTTAAGGATCTCGTGGCCTCAAGCGGGCAGCCGGGATAAGGCTTTAATGTCAATGTGCACGTGACTCCATCCGTAACTCTCTTACCTAAACAAAACACATAATCCATCCATTCTATGTTCAAAGCATTTTCTTAAAACTTTCGAAATTCTCATTCCTTTCATTTTTGCAAAAATGCCATAAGGCCGATCAAAGTCATGCATAATTATAGTCGTAATGCAAAATCAATATTTCCCATATAATTCCATACAAGCAAGGTCACATATTGAAAGCAAGCATACACAAGGCAATTTGCCCATACACACAATAACCATAAACATATTACCCACTTAGTATCACTTGAGTATTAGACTCACTGCTGTCCTTCCTCTTGCGATTAGGTCAAATAAGCTTGGTTCCCTATAATAAACCAAGTCCCAAATCAAACAATGTTCAAAGACAAATAATCAATAAGCGTGAAAATCCAAAATAACGCACAAAAAGTCTATATTTGACTTCCTCATAAAATCCCGAACCCTTAGAGACTGATTCCAAACTTCCCTTCTTCATACAACTTGTAGCCCTTGATCTCTAGATCACAATGAATCCAAAATCACCTCAATCGGACATCTACACCAAAAGATATGCCCAAAAATATAAAAATTTCACTTAGAAAAGCAGGGGCTCGCCATGACGAGGCCACGCCGCCATGGCCAACGACCTTGTCGCGCGCATGGCGAGCGAACGATCCGCGGCGCTGCCAGGCTAACACGCATGCGTTGCGGCAAACACATTCCACGTTCACCGCGACGTGCACCTTCATGTGCGCCGCGGCGTGCAACTCTTCTCTAGCACGCCGCGACGTGCACCCTGGTGCACGCGGCGAGTTTCCACCTCGCACGCCACGGCGTGCTTATAAGCACGTCGCGACGTCTGAGTCGAGGAACCGACCCCAAACTCCAATTTTTCTGCATTTCTCATCTTAAATCCTTCCCAAATCCAAATGCAATACAACCAAACTATAGATCAAGTCCTCTATTACATTTCTAACCCATTCTAAGCTTCAAATCTATCACAAACACATCAACCCAAAGATCTACCCATCTTTTTCACCCAAAGCCCTAAATCATCGATTCTGCTACATTCTCCCTTCTCTAGATTAAAATCTAACCAAAACAAAGTTAAACGAAGCATGACTTACCCGGAAATAGCTTCAAACTGTCGGAAATCACTGAAATCACAAAACTCTCTCTTCCTCTTCTCTTCTCCCTCTCACCAACTGTTGGACCCCGAACTTTTGATGAAAATTAGAAATATTAAAATGAATATTAATGAGAAAGAAATTGGTGAGACAATTTATGAATTTAAGAAAAATTTATGAGAAAAGAATTGTTTAGTTTTGAGGACTTTGATATTTGAATGAATTTATATGGATAATGAGAGGAAAGAGAATGAGTTAATTGAAATGGGAGTGGAAAATCAATAAATAAAGAAAGAAAGTGAGAGAATTTGAAAAATTAAGAAAATTGACTTTTGGAGATAGAAAGTTTGACTTGAGAGAGTTGACTTTTTGTTGGAGGCAAAATTTGAAAAAATTGTCTTCTGAAAACTTGTAGTTTATGTTAAGAGTTTTCTGTAGCCATAAAGTTAGATATTTTTTTGATATCGGAAGTGAGAGTTATGATCAGTCAAAGTTCGCTTGGAGTTTGACTTTTTGAAGAAAAAATTGACTTTTTGATTTAGGCAAAATTCGAGAAAATGATCAACATGAAAATTGTAGCCTTTGTCGAGAGCTTTTTGTGGACATAAAGTTTGCTATTTTTCGATGTCGGGATTGAGAGATATGATTTTCCGAAGATATGCTTTGTTTTGGAAATGCTATTAAGTATAGATTTGTATGTTCTATGCTTCGAGGCCACTCATCGTACGGATTTAGTTTGAATTAGAGTAAGTGGTCTTCATAAAAGTTTTAGATGATGTTTTTATCTTTCCATTGATATAAAGTTCGCAATTTTTCGATATCGGGGCTAGGAGTTATGAGCGATTAAAAATTGGAAGTCGTTTAGGAAAAGTTGTTTTGGACGGAATCTTTGATTGAGTTTTTTTTGACCTCTTTCGAGACTTAATTTGGTTTTTAGTACTTCCGGAAAGTTGTAGAGCTTCCTTTGATCTTTTTATTGACACCAAATTTATCAAATTCCAAGTTCGGGATCGAGATATATGATTTTTGAAATGTTCGGTTTTGAAGTTCCGTTACTTTGTTTTTAATCTGATCCCTTTTGTAATCTTTTGTTTATAATTCCTTCGTCTGACATCCGATTTATTTGATTCTCGAAGCGTTGGATTCCTAAGACAATTAATTTCATTTTTATGAAGAATTATGATTTTTAGGAGATTAAATGGAAAGAGATTGATTGAACCAAAGTAAGAGATTTGGTTATAGGTTATAAGTTGGATAATTTTCTGAACATGGTTCAGTATTTTGCGAAATTCGGGAGTTGTACAACTCCGATTGAGTTGATTCTTGAAGGAAACTAAAATTAAGATATAGGGATACAACTCTTGTGAAGGGATCAAAATTTAATTTCATCCCTAAGATTGTCAAATTTCTGGAATTAAATTAGCGTAATGTTTAGTCTCGGATTTTTCGCAGGTCTGATAGTATTTCGGCTATAACTTCTTCGTTTCTAATCCGAATTGAGCGCGGTTGGTGGCGTTGGATTCGTATGATTGAGAGGAACAATTTTCAAGAAGAATGTTTTTCCAAATTATTTCTTTTAGCTGCTCAAATTCAGGACGCAAGCTATCAGATTTTGGAAATCCTATGCAGGGGTATTTTGGGATTTCACTTAAAAGGAGGGGCATTTTGGTCTTTTACCCCTCATTTAAAATGACATGGCAGCAGACTCATGAGGTTGTCTGAAAATTACGAAAATGAAATAAAGAAAACAAAGGAAAGAAAAGATGAAGAAGAGAGAAGAAGGAGAGGTGCGACGGTGGAGATGAGGAGAAGAAGAAGAAGAGTGATGCAAGTTTCATTTTTTTTCCATGGGTTTCCAGCCATTTTCGTTTGTTTCAAGGGGAAAGAGATAGAAGAAGATGAAAGCTTGTCTTGGAGCTCAAAAATAACGAAAATGGTGGAGAAAATGGTAAGTGAGAGAAAGTTCAAGTTTTGAATTTTTGATGAGTTTGTTGGTTGGTTTAGTTTAAGATGGTTATGGATTGAGTTTTCCTAAGGTTAATTGAAGAGAATAAGTTATGATTATGTTTAATTTTGGATTAATTGTGAATTGGGGGTTATGCCCAAATTTGTGAATTGGGGTTTTTGTAAATTGATGCTTTAGATAGCTTGGATTAATGATGAATTTGAGATTTCTTAAGTCAATTTTGATGTTTATGCCTTAAGTGAGGTTTAATTTGAAAAATTGAAAATTGGGGGTTTAGGCCAATTGTAGAAATTGGAGATTTTGAAAATTGGAGAGTTAAATAGCTTGAATATGTGAGGAATTGATGAATTCCTAAGTCAATTGAAAGATTATATGATTTGTGATGTTCAATTTTGGATAATTGTGTGTAGGATTTATGTCAAATTTTGGGATTTTTTTGAAATTGTTGGATTAAGATGGCTTGAAATATGATGAGTTTGTGAGATATGATAACAATTTTGAAGAAATTGTGATTTATGGTATTGAATTTGAATAATTCGGTTTAGGTCAAATTGGAAAAATGAGAGAACTTTGATTTAGATCTCTTGAGGCTAGTATGGCTTTGTGATTTGTGAAATAAATTTTGAGGATTTAGTTATTTATGACGTTGAATTTGGATGATTATGGTTTAGGTTAAAATTCAATTGGAAGAACAAAGGACGCTTTGGTCAAATTGATGATCGGGACGAGGTCCTTGCATCATTTCGAAGTGGGTAGTATGTTTATTTATTGAATTTTAAGCTAAGCATGAATATTTGAAAATATGAATCTAAATAAATTTGATTTTATGATTGAAAGAAGTTAGTGCATACATTGTTGTGAATTTGATTGGTTCGTGATCAAATTGATGATGTAATTTGTATTAGATGTGTTACATGAATTTATGTAGATATGTGAATGGTTGAAAAAAATCTAAAGAAAAGCAAGATTTTGAAAAGTGCCTTCGGGCATTCCGAACTTTTGTTTTCGATTTGTGTTATGTGGGTTTGGTCAGGTCCTTCTGTGAGTCAGTGCACTGTCTCTATTCGATATAGCCTTCTCCGGCTACCGCTAGTGGCATGGAGCTCGATTTGGACTCTCTTCACGGCTACACCGGATCATGCGGGAAAGTGTAGTGCGTTCGCTTACTGATCGCATGTGAGCGCTTATGCGGAAATGTGCAAGACGCTCGCTTTGGACCGAACCATACCATTTGATGTGTTTTGTGTGCTTTGTTTCTGTTTATAAGTGTGTTGCATGGCATCTTTTGAACAAGAAATGTGAAAATTTTTGGGAAAGAAATTATCGCAGTTCTTCAACTGAAAAGTGATTGAAATGATTTTGATTATATTTTGAAAAGTGTGAGAAATAAGAAAATTGTCGAATTTTCTACTGTTGAATGTGTTTTTTTTTAAGAAAAAGAATGGCAAAGGTTTTTGCAAATATGTTTTCACTTATTGTTCAATTTATAAACATATTATCGACGAGCTATTTTAGCTCACCCCCTTTCATCCCCATCTCCAGGTATTCGAGCAGGAGATCGGATGAAAGACTGTCAGGATACCAATTCGATTTGTGTATGTTTTTGAGTAATTTGGATCTTTGTATAAGTTTGTAATGGCTTGAAAAGCCATTAAGGATTTGTAAGAAATTAAATTATGATGTGTATGAAATTATTGAAATTGTATAAGAAATTGTGTTACGGAAATGGATTTATATGTTGAGTTGCGTTTCAAGTTTGCGTATGATGATGGGATTTGGTTATGATGAAAGATTGAGGTTTTATTTGAAATGTTAGATATAGGAGTGCGTTTGCTTATCTTTGAGATCCCGGATGGAGGGTCCGATGGATTTTGATTGGTGTGTGTTTGTTGGATATTTTGAAGTGTTCTTTGCCTTTGCGTAAATTTTGGGTTGTCAAAATACTGGTAGTTATCGCTTGATTTTCGGTAAAAATCGGGTTAAGATAAGAATAAGAATAAGAAGTTAGTTTGTTAAAGATAAGTGTTTAGTTAAGAAGATGAAATTTTTGGGATTTGTGTGATTGGTTAAGAAAAAAAAAATGAATCGAAATGTTGTTTGAGATTTAAGTGAATTGAAATTTGTGCGTGGATGAGTTTCCAAAAAGAAAATTGTATGGATTGGTTATGTTTGAATGAGTTTGAATAAAGAGAACAGAAATGTATGGAAAAAAAATTAATTCTACCGGTTTCGGATGGTTAGTCTAGGTTATCCAACGCGATAAGTTGTTCATACTTTGTGTTTCCCACGGATGTCGGCATTTAATTCAGTTCGATTCGCTTTCGTATTTTATTTAATTCGTTTTCGCATTCAATTCCGATGTGTATTCGCTTTGATATCCGATTTACTTTTGATCCGTTTTCGCTTTATGATTCGATTTCGTTATATCCGCTTTGTTATTCGTATCCGATTCGCTTATTCGATTCGTTTCACTATTTTCGCTTTCACTATCCGTTTCCGCTTTTCGGTTGGGATCCGTTTCCCAGATCGGGTCCCAACACCGACGGCTCCTCTCTTCCTTTCTTCTTCTCCTCTTTTTCTTTTCCTTCTTTCTTCTTTCCTTTTTCTAATTTCTTCCTCTTAAACCTAAAGACATGGAACAAAGACCATAATACCCCTCTTAGCTAAGCCCAAATCCATTCCAACATAAGTAAACTTTCCAAAATGCCCTCATATCTTTTTACCCTTTTAATCCTCATTTAACCACAATTAAGCCGTAATACACCTCAATTATCCACTAATACTCCAAAATAAATCAAACGAAACCATAAACACATAATTATCAAAAGCCATGCTTAATGATATCGTAAAAAAAATTCGGGGTCTAACAGTCGGACATCGATGTGTTTCAACCTTTTATGTAGAACAGGATCCTTGCTCAAGTAAAGTGTGCTTTGACTGTCTGTGTGGATAGCTACTTTTTTTATTTGAGTTTTAATTTCTAACAGTAGCCCTTTAGTCATATCAGTTCCTTTAGGCCTTTTGTAATTACGTAGTACTCTGCTTCTATTGTAGGTAGTGATAACACTAATTATTATTGAACTTTCTAGCTTACTGTGTTGCCTGAAAGTGTGAAATAATATGCTAATAATGATTTACTTGTATCCTTATCTACTGCATAGCTTGCATCTACATAGCCATTTAAGCTTGTATGTTTAAGAAATTCTAAGTTAGATTTAGAAAAATATAAATAATGATTTAGGGTTTCTTTTAAGTATCTAAGTACTATTTTAAATCCCTGTCAGTATTTTAGACCTGGATTAGCCATGAATCTACTAAGTAGGCTGATTACATGTGCTAGGCTAGGTCTAGTACAAATCATGATGTACATTATATAACCTATACCTACATCATAAGGATATTTCTATATTCGTTTCTATTCTACTTTTGTTGCTGGACTCTTAGCAACTGTCAGCTGTAAGTGTGTGGCAATTGGAGCAGGACTAGGCTTAGCTTCTTCCATGTTGAACTTAGATAGAACTTTTCTGATTTAGTCCCTTTGGATTAACCATAGCTTCCCTTCTGCTTCATTCCTTATGATCTGCATGCCTAGTAGCTTTTGAGCTTTCCTAAGGTCTTTCATATCAAAATTTTTCCTTAGAGCATTCTTCACTTCTTAGATCTTCTGCACTAGTTTTCCTGTGATGAATAGATCATCCATATACATTAACATGTAGACCACTTCCTCTTTATCTAAATCCTTGTAGTATAGGTAGTAGCTATAGACACTTCTCTTGAACTTCAATTTTGTCACCACCTCATGGAACTTCTTGTTCCATTGCCTAGGAGCTTGCTTTAGGCCATATAATGATTTTCCCAACAAGCAAACTTGATCAAGATTCTTCTTATCTATGAAGCATGTAGACTGCTTCATGTAGATGGTTTCTTCTAGCCTTCCATATAGGAATACTGTCTTTATATCCATTTGATATATCTCCCATTCATTTAGAGTAGCTAGGGTCAAAACTATTCTTACTGTTTTCAACTTAACCACTGGTGAGAAGATTTCCTTATAATCCACTCCTTCTCTTTGCCTAAAGCCTTTTGTAACTAGTCTAGCCTTGCAGGTCTTCGGATCAGTTTCTGTCACTCCATCCTTTAGCTTGAATATCCATTTGCATTCTATCAACTTGGCATTTGGTGGCCTAGGAACTAGCTTCCAAGTCTCATTCTTCATTAGAGAAGTGTATTCACTTAGGCAAGCTTTCTTCCACTGATCTACATCGGCCTTCTCCATAGCCTCCTTATAAGTTTTTGGTGCTCCTAACTTAACTAAGTCTGTAACCAAACAGGCATATTCAAATAGGTTAATCTCAAAATAACTTTTGTTTGGTATTATCTGCCTTGGTTCGCTGTCTCTAGCTAGTTGATAGTCCTGCAACTGAGTTTGAACTTCTGTAGTTTCCTCTTCCCATTCTGTTCCCTCCTAAGAGTTAGAAGGGATTCAAACTGCTGTTTGATCCCAGTTACTGTAAGACATTTTCTTGGACATCCATTCCACCATCTTTCTGCTTCAGTAATGAGAATTCAGTTTCCCTGAATACTATATAACGCGCAACGCGGAAGGATTGATGACAATTTGATGGTATTTTCGATGGGCGTTTTGTTTTGGATTGTTTTCGACCTTGAGGAAATAAGAAGGATGGAGATTTTGAATTCAACAATAAAAAAATAAGGATATACAAGGTTTGATTTTATGACACCTCTTGAAAACTTGTTCTCAATAATCCCGATAATCAAAATAAAACTAAGAGAAACGAACAATCGACACGCCACAATTAGGAAAGCAATTGATAACTGAAAGATGGTTTGAAGGTAACAAGAACAAGAGAATAATGTTTCTCCCTATTGAAGCCGACAACACTCCAGCAATTCTGATCTAAAAGTTACAAAAATTTGACCTAAAGACACATATTTATATCTAGGTTAAATAATAAAAGGTTGGGCTAAAATACATGGAAGCCCAAAATAAAACAAAGTCCAAAAACTAAATAAATAAGTCTGATATGTTGCGTCACTACTAGATCCATATGTTATTGGGCTTAAGTTATAAAGCATTAAAATAGCCCAAATCTTCTTGTCTTCAAGCTCCAAGTGTATCCCGTCTAAGGATTTGAGTTAAATGGATTATTTGAGCTCAATTCCATTAAACTCTCCTCCAATAGGCTTGGAGCTTGCCATTCTCTCCACAAATTAGCCCACACGCTCATAGAAAACCTCCTTGAGTCTCTTGGTCCTAGCTTTGGACATAGGTCCAACTGGAATGACAAGCTCACCCCTATCACGCATGCCATCTCCATGGTGATCCTTGCTCCTGCTCACATCAGTTCCTCCCTCTTCAAGAAGATTCGTCCTCGAATTTGAATCCATATCAAAAGGAGAAAGATCAGTAATATTAAAAATTGCAGAAGCAGAATACTCACCTGGCAGGTCAATCTTATAGGCGTTGTCATTTATCTTCTCCAACACCTGGAACGAACCATCACCCCTATGATCTAAAACAAAAACACTAGGTAAAGCATCAAGAGAGTTAGTGTCAAAAAATAAACACTCTCTGTATCTCACCAGTACTAGTACTATATTCTCTCCAGTTACTCTCCTCAAGTCTTTTCTCTTAACAAACAAGCGCACTTTTCTCTCTTTCTTTTCTCTCTTCTTTTCTCCTTCTGAGCTCTTCTCTCTTGCACATCTCACTTTCTTTTCCTCACCTGTGTAGTCGCTCACCATTGGGCGAAACTCATTTTTCTTTTGGGCCTTTTTTCTCTCTTCACTTTTTTTGTTCTCACTACCTGAACCCTCCTCATTTTTACTTGATTTGATTTGGTCCAGGTACAATTCATGAGATGCTAAAGGTAGTAGAATGAAGTTCCTATCATTAAACTTAAAGGAGTATCTATTGGTATACCCATCATGTGCTATCCTCTTGTCAAACTGCCAAGGCCTCCCCAATAGCAAATGTCCTGCCTCCATAGGTATCACATCACACAACACCTCATCCTCATGCCTTCTTATAGAAAATGGCACTAGTACCTATCTAGTCACCTTCACATTCACACTATCATTAAACCACTGTAAATTATATGGCTCCAAATGTTTCTTACATGTTAAACCCAATTTCTCCACCATAGTTCGACTAGCCCCTTTAGTACAACTACCTCCATCTATGATCAAGTTACACACCTTTCCACTCACCAAATACCTTGAATGGAATAGGTTCTCCTTCTGATCTAGAATCTCATCTTTAGCTCTAACACCTATCACTCTCCTTACTACAAGTGCTTCTCCTGTGACAACTCTTTCCACACATTCATCATCATCATCACAAACACTATCACATGGTAAATTATCAACATCACTATCCTTAGAATCAATAACCCCATTATCCCTCATATACATCACTTTTTTATTCGGGCATTGAGAAGTAATATGGCCAGTACCGAAAAATTTAAAACATTTTATAGATGAATGTTTACCAGAAGTAGCTTGGGTGTTAGAAGTACCTGTTTGATCAGATCCTCCAATGGATTTCTGGAGGTGCTTCCTTGAAGTTCAACCCCTTATCTTTGGACTTCTTCTCCTTCTTAGGCCAATTTGAGTTCTATGATTAACTAGAACTTGCTCCACTCCTTGCTGTCACTCTAGCTTTGAGTTGTCTCTTCATGGCCATGTTCATCATGTCCTCAATCTTTAAGTAATGTTGTAACTCCACCACATCTGCTATCTCTCTATTAAATCTACTCAAGAACCTTGCTATGGTGGCCTCGAAGTAGGGATGGCAATGGGCAGGTTTCGGTTCGGGTTTAACTTAACCCATATCCATATCCATTTTTTATGACTCAACCCATATCTATATCCATATCCATCGGTTTTTACGATTTACTACCCATATCCAAATCCATTGGGTTATTCGGGTTTTTGGATATCCATCGGGTTGTATAGCATATAAAAATATAACTTCTAAATTGAAAATATGGAGAGCAAATTTTATGAACGCCTAAATCAAAATTAACTTAATAATAATAAGTCAAGATTTTGATTTGTATGTCTTAAAAAAACTATAAAATTTGAATAATAAAAATTATAGTGTCTAGTGCAAAGACAAGTAGACAACATATTTTTTCATAACCAATAACTAAAAAACTGAAACATCCAAAACTTCAAACTGTCTTTGCGTGAACTCCACAATATTCAAAACTCCATCTCCATATCATTTGCATTATTATCATCCTATGAGAAAATAAAATATGTTAACAAATAGAGTCAAATTATAAGTTAATTTAATATTTTAAGTATAAATAAATAAATGATGAGAAATAAAATGAATTACCAAATCAATCATTTCACCGGTTCCTCTTCGCTTGCATCAAAGATCTTCAAAGATCAAGCAATCGATATGAACTTTATAAAGCGTAATCTGAAGGAAAATTCAATATGAAAATTGTACATATAAGAAGTTTCAAATACAAATGTTGCAAATATTAATAAGGAAATATGTATTACCTAAATAATCTCCAAGCATCCAATTTTGTAAACACATCAATGCTTCAACAAGATTAGCATGAAGTCTTGAGCGATGTGGACTAAGAACCCTACCACCCATGCTAAATGCACTTTCAAGCAATCAGAGAAATAGGTATTGATAAAATATCTTAGGCAATCATCCTTAGTGTTGGATACTTGAATTCTTGTTTCCAGTAAGCCAAAATGTCAAAATAGTTATTTTCAGGCATTGTATCTTCCTCCAAATAATGGTCCAGTTCAGATCTTAAGTTTACCCTTCTTTTCTTTGATTTTTTATACATGGAAAAATTATCACTATCTCCGCAATTTGCTTGATATTTTCCAAGATGGGTAGCCTCACATGAAGACGATAAAACAACTGAATTACTACATGTTATAGAGTTCCTTATATCTAAAACATATTTGTCCTGATATTCTAACAGTAGTTCATAAAGCAAGCTCTTCACCCTCTCAATCTCAATATTATCTTTACTTCCATAAATGTCACTAAAATATAACTCAACACAATCTATCTTATTTCGTGGGTCCAAAATAGAAGCAAAAGCTAGCATTCCATTCACATGAAACCAATATGCATCGTACTTTTCGACCATATTTAATGCCATAGTTCTAACAATATCACAATCAGACGACATCCACTTAAATAACTTTAACTTAATTTCACAAACATGCCGAAAGAACAAGTTCGCAGTAGGGTATTTTCTACCAGAAAAAAGCTCTGTTACCTTGTAAAATATTCTCAATTTGTCACAAATAATGTTCGCCAACTTCCAATCTTCATCACCAGGCAAAGTAAACTTCAGTCGACTATTCAAACGTTCCAACCTCTTAAAAACACCTTTATATGGCAAAGCTGTCTCAAGCATCAAATAAGTAGAATTCCACCTTGTCTTACAATCAAGAATCAACTTTTTAGAAGATGAAACTTTCAAAAACTTGGCTGCATCCTCAAACTTCTCGATCCTTTTAGGAGTTGATGTCCAAAATGAAATACAATCACGAATTCTTTCCAACCCTTCACCCATGGAATCCAAACCATCCTTGACTATCAAATTTAATATATGAGCGCTACATCGTATATGCAAAAATTTTCCATTTAATATAAGAGAATTGGCATCAAGCTTCTCATGTAGAAGGTTCATCATTGCATCATTTGTTTTACAATTATCCACAACCACAGAAGAAATCTTGGTTTCTAGGCTAAACTCATACAAAAACTCCTCTAAAAATTTCAATAGAATCTCCTTTATTTGTGGGCATGGCACAAATATAAACCTATAAAATAAATGATAAAAATTTATTACAACTTAAATATAGAACACATAATGGTTCTCTAAGTAATTAATATTCAGCATGTATAAAGGAAATAATTACTAAACATGCAAATTACTATATCTATATATGGTAACCATGATAAAGATTAAACAAAGTATTTGTGTATAACATCTTACAAAAACTTTATATTGTCAATAAGGAAGGAAACCTAAGTCAAACCAGATTTTACGATTAAATAATTTTGATGACAAACAAAGAGAAATATACAAATGAAAAGTAGATGGACGATGCGAAGTAAAAAACAATTGAAGGAGTAAAATCACCGATATAAGAAAAGCGATTTTAAGGCCACAAGAAAAATCACCGATACAAGAAAAGGATTTAAGCTTTACAAGAGAAAAGGCAGGCGGAAGCTTTACAAGAGAAAAGCAGACTAAGCTTTACAAAAGCGAGATTAAGCTTTACAAGAGAAAAGGCACTAAGCTTTATAAGAAAATGACGAAGCTTTACAAAAGAAAAGCAACCGATACAAAATGTCGACGGAAGAAAGAAACATCATTGAGTTAGTTACGAGTCAAACTGAATAACCGTTTTTTTCAAGAATCAAGAAGCAAATAATCAAGAAACAGTTGAAGACCCGACTATAAATAAGAGTCGAGATTGAAGAAGAAACAATTTTATGCAACTTTATGAAACTTCATGAAACTCGAGTATTCAACGCTTGATTTTCGGGATTATCCGAGAGAAAATTGTGAATGATATTTCGAGTGAGCAGTGTTAAGAGCATTTCTATCAGAATAAGCTCTTTACTATTCTTTCAATTAGAAAGTGTTACAGATAGCCTCAAGAGGCTAAGAGTAAAATAATACTTGCTATAAAGAGACACGAGAGGCTCAATCGAAAGAATACTTGTAAACAATTCAGAGATAGTGAAATCTCGTAGGATATCCGAGGATCGGACGAGCCCACGGTTTGGGGTGAACCAGATAAAACTGTTGTGTTTCTCTCTACTCATATTACTTATATCGTATTCTTCAAAGTTAACAAAGTTTTCAAACTAGTTACTGAATTGATTTATTTATAAGTTTTCGAAAGAACAAGTATTTTTTAAGGGATTAAGAAAAGTTTATCACAATTCAACCCCCTTCAGGTATCTTGATCATATTATTGTTCAATATATTAACGTGTGATTCACTTCAATTGGTATCAAAGCCTGGTGTTCAAGAATCACTCTAAAAAGTGTGAATTAAAGAAAATGGTGGAATCACACACGATATTGTCAAGGAGCTTCACCACAAGACCTCCAAAGATTCAATGGTGAAGACTACCACTATTGGAAGGACCGGATGAGATTGTTTATCGAATCTACTCACATTGACCTTTGGGACATCATCGAGAACGGACCATACACACTGAAGATGATGATAAAATCCAATTCCACGAGAAAGATGGACAGAAAGCGTAAAGCAAGATTTCAACTAAACTCCAAGGAGAAATTTTTCGAGTTGTACATCGAAAGCGAAGCGAGTATGACAAAGTTCATGGATGCGACACTGCCAAAGAAATGTGGGATACATTATCAATTGCACATGAAGGAACAAATCAAATCAAGGAGTCCAAGATAAGCATTCTGGTGCATCAGTACGAGTTGTTCAAAATGAAAGAAGAAGAGACCAAATGTTTGGAAGATTTCAAACAATTGTTAATGGACTAAAAGCTCTTGGAAGAATGTGCAACAGACAAGATCATGTTCGAAAGATTTTGAGGAGTCTGCCAAAAAGATGGAGACCCAAAGTAATCGCAGCAAGAAGCCAAAGACTTAAGCGCATCAAGCTTGATGAATTGCTTGGATCGTTGAAGATTCACAGTAGAGCTTGATGCGTAAGATAAGCCCAAGAAAGAGAAGTCCATAGCGCCAAAGAAGTCAAATGAATCACAAGATCCGTAAGAAGAAGACAAAGAGGAATACATCAAAGGCATTAAAGATTGAAGAATCAAAGGATGATGATTCCAACAAGTCGAATCAATCAAGTGATGAAGATTTATGAGCTATCTTTCATTTCAAGAAAGATAAGAGGAATGTGGAAAAGAAGTCCAAAGGAAATTCAACATTCGGAAGGAACAATGGCAAAGACGATGGAAAAATCGAGAAAGCATCTATTACATGTTATGAATGCAATAAGCCGACATTACAAGTCCGAGTGTCCAATGTTGAAAAGACAACCCAAAAGAGTAGGATAACAAGAAAAGCATGATGGCAACGTGGGAGGATCTCGATTCATCGTAATCGATACAAGCTCGAAGCGTAACATGCTAACATATGTCCGTAGTCAAGAAGAAAGTGATGAAGAGGTAACTTCTAGCCATGATAATATACAAGATGCATACTCGTAATTGTTAGAGGATTCTCATGCTATTCTCAAACAAGACAAGATGTTGAAGAAGAAATATGTAGAAAACCTCAAACATACTCATGAGATAGAGAGTGAGAATATAAATCGAGAAAACAAGTTGAGGAACGAATAACAACAAAGTTATAGATAGATCCGAAGAGATTAAACAGCTTGAAACCGAGAATCAATAATCTCTCGATTGATCTAGCTAAATTTACTGAGATAGTACAAAAAGATGAATGAAATGCTAGGAAAATGCGTATATCCTAGTGATAAAACCGATTAGGGTTTGCTAAAATAAGTCTCAAAGATTACGTGAAATCAATTGTTCAAAAAGATAAGAAAAGATATCAATCAGTTTTCAAAAGGTCATCAACGCTTTCATTCTACGCCTTATTATCATTCATTACACCATACTAACCTTAAAGGACCCAAAAGAACTGGGTACCTAAAATAAGATAATATCTCCTATGTAAATCCTTCTTGGAAGAACTAGCAAGCACCATTGGTATTTGGACGGTGGATGCTCGCGTCACATGACGGAAAAAGGTCTATGTTCCTAGATCTTCAAGACAAGAAAGGAGGTTCGGTAACTTTTGGAGACAACAAGCAGGCAAAATAATCGGGATTGGTAAGATTGGTAAGAATTCTATGCATGCATTAACAACGCATCGCTAGTCGATGGTCTAAAGCATAACTTGATAAGTATTAGTCAATTATGTGATTCGGTTTTGAAGTTACATTCAACCAAAACTTTTGTGAAGTCGTAAACAAAGATGGTTCTGTTTTCTTTTCGCCAAAAGACTAAAACAATCTTTACAAAATTGATTTAGACGATTTTCGGCCTCAAAATATTTCATGTTTTTATCTATCAAGAAGAAAGACTGATCCGCATAAAAACTAGGTCATGTCGCTTTAAACATATTTCAAAACTTTTGAAACATGATTTGGTAAAAGGTTTACCACAAATTTGTTTTAACAAAGATTTCTTTTGTGAAAGTTGTCGAAAGGGAAACAAGTTAAAACCTCTTTCTTCAAAACATTTCAGTAACTTCATCTGACCACTAGAGTTGTTACATATGGATTTATTTGGTCCAACAAGGACAATAAGTCTTGGTGGAAAGAAGTATGGACTTGTTATTATTGATGATTTTACAAGGTTTTGTTGGATACTTTTTCTGGCACATAAAGATGAATCCTTCAAGTGCTTTAGAAACCTTTCCATGAGGTTACAGAATGAAAAAGGAGTGTCTATAACCAGCATAAGGAGTGATCATGGTGGAGAATTCGAAAATGAGAAGTTTAGAGTATTCTGCGAAGAAAATGGAATTTTCCATAACTTCTCTGCCCCAAGGACTCCATGCAGAGAATGGAGTTGTTGAAAGAAAGAATAGGACGATTCAAGAAATGGCAAGAACAATGTCAAAGTAGATGAATCTTCCTAAATATTTCAAGCGTAAGTCAATCATAAGATGCTATATTCGAATAGAGTGTTATCTGCGACCAATCATCAAGAAAACTCCTATGAGTTGTGAAATGGAAGGAGACCAAACATTTCTTATTTCCATCCTTTCGGTTGCAAGTGCACTATTCTCAACACAAAGGAAGTTCTCGACAAGTTTGATGCAAAGACTTTGCAGAATATTTCTAGGTTATTCTCTCACCTCAAAGGCATTTAGAGTCTACAACCTCACCTCAAAGACTGTGAAGAAACTATTCATGTCAAGTTCGATGATAGTTCTCAACCCAATAAGGAAGAGGAATCGATAATGATGTCGTTTCAAATGTTTTGACGGAGTACAAAGAAGTATCTTCATCGAAACACTATATGACTAAAAGAAAGACATTTCAAGAATTTGGAGTTAAAGAAAGATCGAGATACAAAAGTTATCATCCTAAAGAGTCAATCATCGAGAAACCTCGTATATGCATTTAACAAGGTCCAAGTTCGTAAGAGAAGCCAATGTAGCATTTATATCTCAAGTAGAACCTAAGAAGATTGATGAACCTCTAAAAGATGAAGCATGGATACTAGCTATGCAAGAGGAGTTGAATCAATTTCAGAGAAATAAAGTCCGGACCTTAGTTCCTAAACCCGAAAAGAAATCCATTATTGGTACGAGATGGGTATTTAAGAATAAACTAGACTAATCAGAAAAGTAAGTCAATGAACAAGGCAAGATTAGTAGACAAGGCTATAATCAGCAAGAAGGAATAGACTACAATGAGACATATGCTCCAAAGAGCAAGACTTGAAGCAATAAGGATATCGCTTGCATATGCGGTTTGCCATGACATAAAGCTTTTTCAGATGGATGTAAAAAGTGCATTTCGAATGGTTTTATAGATGAAGAAGTCTATGTTAAGCAACCTCCGGATTTGAGGACATAAAGTATCCAGATCATGTCTACAGACTTCATAAAGCCTTATATGGATCAAACAGCCCCTAGAGCATGGTATGATCGTCTGAGTTCATTTGTTATAGAAAATGGATTTACTAGAGGTAAAGTAGACAAAACTCTTTTAGGAAGAACTTGAGTAATGATTTCATTATCAGGCAAATTTATGTTGATGATATTATTTTGGTGCAACTTCAAGAAGGTTATGCATGAGTTTTGAAAATCGATGAAAATGAATTTGAAATGAGCATGATGGGTGAGTTAAAATTCTTTCGATTGCAAGTAAAGCAAACTAAGGATAAGTTTTTATCCATCAACAAAATATTTTAAAGAATTGTTGTCTAAGTTTGATATGTGCAAGGTTAAACATATGTCTACCCCGATGCATCCTTCAAACTTGTTGTCAAAAGACTAAAGTGGTAAGAAGGTGGATCAAACCCTATTTAGAGGATGATTGGTTCTTTGCTTTATCTTACAAGCAAGTAGACCGACATTCTATTCAGTGTATGCTTGGTGCAAGGTTTCAGCCGATCCTAGAGAATCTCATTATATTGTTTGAAACGAATTTTGAGATATCTCGCATGTACTCACCGATCTTTGCTTAATGTATGAGAAAGGTAAAATTTCAGGTTGAATGGATATTGCGATGCGGACTATGCGGTGATAGGATCGAAAGGAAGAGCACGAGTGGTGATCGCTACTTTCGACCAAACTCGTGTCATGGTCAAGCAAGAGACAAAGCTCGATTGCATTATCAATCGCCAAGCTGAATATATGTCTCGCCGAAGTTGTTGTTCACAAGTATTGTGGATCAAGTATCAATTGGAGGACTATTCAATACAAGAAGAAGAGATTCCAATATATCGCGACAACACCAAATACCATCACTTGTCAAAGAATCCAATTCAACATTCAAGGGTGAAGCACATAGAAGTCAGACATCATTTCTTGAGAGATTACGTTCAGAAGAAAGTTGTTAGTCTACAATTCGTAGAAACAAAATATCAGTGGGCGGATATCTTCACAAAACCACTAAGTGAAGATCGCTTTAAAGAAATCAGACGCAACCTCAATATGGTGATGTTAACGGACCATTCATCTAGTTTTTAATAAAGACAAGACAGACAGACGGAGGAGTTAACGGACCATTCATCTGGTTTTTAATAAAGACAAGACAGACAGACGGAGGAGTTAACGGACCATTCATCTGGTTTTTCAAAAAAACAAGACAGATAGACGGTGGAGTTAACAGTTTGATCATCTGATTTTTTTTCAAAAAGAAAAGACAGTGGAACGGTGGAATTAACGGCGTTAGACGGTTTCAGATATAAAACTTCCTTCACAAGAAAAAGTTTTAGAGGGAAAAAGCTGTCAGATCATCGAGAAGTACAATCGTTCTAGAATTCGCTATAATATCCCTAAAAACTGACTTTTGGGATTTCTACTGAATTCAGAAAATTGCTAGCTCTCTTAAAATCTCTCTAAAATTTCTTCAAGCAAGTTCCTACTCAATCAGAATCAGCAAGATGAATGTCAAGCCTATTTTGCGAGTTGATCCAGGATCGGGCTAGGGAAGATTGGTAAACTTCGAAGAACTAAGAAAAGAACAGATGGATATAGAGCCGGAGATAATGGCGGTAGGATGGAGAAACTTCTTTCAAATACGAGATGAAGTCTATTTACAAGAAGTTTATGAGTTCTGGAAGAATACTAAGTCAGTAGACGATACAATAATGTCGTATGTAGACACACACTCTGTTATAGTAATGAAAGAGTTACTGGAGAAAGTCACTGAATGTCCGATGGATGGAGTTCAACTCATTAATATGGTGAAATGGATGACTAAGCTTAAGATGAACGAAGATGAAGTTAGTCGTCAACTTTATGGAGAAAATAACCCAATCGAAAGGAGAGCCTCTTGGTGGTACCAAAGCAAGGGTATTGTTCGCGATTCTATGTGGATCGTGTTTTACCAAGAATAGGTTCACGACATCGTCACTACCCTTGATGAACAATGTATCTTTCATCTTGAATCATCACCCAATAGATTTACCATTTTGATTTATCAAGACATGGTAAAATCAATAAAGGATACAAACACTTGTCCTTATGGGATGTTGTTGACAAGAGTGTTGAGAGAATCGACATCGATTGGAAAGGGAATCGCATGAAGATATCTGTTAAAAGCTATATAGATTCAACATCTATTGCTAAAATGGGTCCGAGATTTTCGACGTAAAAGGAGCAGATTTGGCAAGAAAAGCAACAATCGAGGGGAGTGTTTATCGCAGAAATCTTCTATGAAGGAAACAAGATCACATTCTCGTGAATCAAAATCAAAAGTGTTCGATTTTTGAATCAGTGATTTGAAGCGTAAGGAACCTCACCGAGTGACACTCCAAAGCAAGCAAGAAGGTCACCCAGAGCTAAAATCTGCAATGTAAAGAAGCCACCAATCCAGAGGATCAAGAGCTACAAAGTCGTTGACATCAATCCTTGAAAGAGATTCGTAAACTCGCCTCAAGGAAGTGGAGGAATAAGGAAAGAAGAACCTGAAAAGCAAAAACGCAACCTAAAAAGTCACCAAGGGAGAGAAATGAGTGCAACAAAGAAAGAAGTCCAACAATGTAATCAAAGTCTAAGAAGGTACGGCAAGAAAAGATTGTTGTTGATACTTCAGAAAAGTCTGTTGCTAATACGGTTGAAATTGCTGAAGTTAATGTGGAAGCTGTTACTGGTAATCTTAAGGATACTCACAATGTCCTTGACAATCCAATGTTTGAAGAAGTAGTTTCTACTACCTTTCAGTCTTCACTTGTTCGCAAACAGATTGCTACACATGTTATGGGACAAAAGGTTAGTCAAAAAGTCTTGAGTGTGATGACTAATGTTCCATCCCAATATTTAACTTTTCAAAGAGAAAGTTGGGAACACAGATTGGTTGTCACAGAGGAGAAGAAGACCAAATCTGTCATCATCCGAGACAAACCAAAGAGATTTGTGAAAGCCTTCTTCAAATCAGTGAAATTTGATAACAACATTCTACATCTGATGGATAGGGGTTATAAAAATTTCTATCATCAACTGAAAAGAGTTGGAAGAGAACCATATCCACCAGAGCCATTTGGAGAGCGTCTTACTTCTTATCCAATATCGACAAGACAAGAATCAAGGTGGTACCGATTTACAACCACCAAATTTTGTTGAACGAAGTGTGAAGAAGCTGAAGTCGAAAGTTCAACCGTAACCGATTTTGGATGACATGACTTCGATCGATTGCGAATAAAGGCAATTGATTGATGAAGCATGTGAAAAGAAAAGAAGTGGAAGTTCTATCTGCATTTATCAAGATCCAGAACAAGCCAAACTAAGGCTACAGAGATGATCCACAGGAGGCACTATCGAAAGAGTCGAGATCGTCTCTTTTCGATTGGGAACTTAAATTGTTCTTATAGTATTTTACGTAACATTCGCAAAATCGCCCTCTCGTAGGAGATCAACTCAATTGCAGAAGCTATGCCTTGGCTTGGAAGCACATATCAACGTATACGTGATTCCTATGATCTTGATATTCCTGAACAAGCTGTATATGTCCCTCCGCCTCTTCTCCAAATTATTGAACCACATGTCTCAAACGTGGAAGCCTATACAACAACAGTTGCTATTGTTGAAAAACAAGTTGTTGAGATGTAATCTTCGATCGCTGCTGAATCATTAACTTTAAAGAAACAAGTTCGTAAACTTGATAAGGAAATGAAGAAAATTAAGAAGATGTGAAAAAGTTGGTGAAGCGATGCGGGAAATAACTGCTTTTGATTAATAACAAATAAGGGAGAAGGAAGAATGAGAAGGAGAAGGAAGAATGAGAAGGAAGAATCAAATGAAAGGAAAAGATAGAAGAAATTTTGAAAGCGTATGCGGTTATTTTGATCTATTAATACTTCAGATATGTGATACTTTTCATAATTTGATACCATCATATTTCTCTATTTCATAATATTTGTTATCATCAAAAGGGGAGAATGTTAAGTCAAACCAGACTTTACGATTAAATAATTTTGATGAAAACAAAGAGAAATATACAAATGAAAAGTAGATGGACGATGCTAAGTAAAAACAATCGAAGGAGTAAAAATCACCGACATAAGAAAAGCATTTAAGCCACAAGAAAAATCAGCTGATACAAGAAAAGGCATTTAAGCTTTACAAGAGAAAAGTAGACTAAGCTTTACAAAAAAGGCATTTGAAGCTTTACAAGAGAAAAGCGACGGAAGCTTTACAAGAGAAAAGCATTTTAAGCTTTACAAGAGAAAAGGTACTAAGCTTTACAAGAGAAAAGGCATTTAAGCTTTAAAAAGCGATTAAGCTTTATAAGAGAAAAGCATTTAAGCTTTACAAGAAAAATGTACGGAAGCTTTACAAGAGAAAAGCGGCCGATACAAAATGTCGACGGAAGAAAGAAACATCATTGAGTTAGTTACTGAGTCAAACCGAATAACCGTTTTTTCAAGAATCAAGAAGATAATCAAGAAACAGTTGAAGACCCGACTATAAATAAGAGTCGAGATTGAAGAAGAAACAATTTTATGCAACTTCATGAAACTTCATGAAACTCTGAGTATTCAACGTTTGATTTTCAGATTATCTGAGAGAAAATTGTGAACGATATTTCGAGTGAGCAGTGTTAAGAGCATTTCTATTGTAACAAGCTCTTTACTATTCTTTCAATTAGAAAGTGTTACAGATAGCCCAAGAGGCTAAGAGTAAAATAATACTTACTGTAAAATGCACTGGAGAGGCTCAATGAAAGAATACTTGTAAACAATTCGAGATAGTGAAATCTCGTAAGATATATCGAGGATCGGACGTAGCCCACGGTTTGGGGTGAACCAGATAAAACCGCGTGTTTCTCTCTACTCTCATATTACTTATATCGTATTCTTCAAAGTTAACAAAGTTTTTCAAACTAGTTACTTAATTGATTTATTTATAAGTTTTCAAAGAACAAGTATTTTTAAGGGATTAAGAAAAGTTTATCACAATTCAACCCCCCCTTCTTGTGTATCTTGATCATATTATTGTTCAATATATTAACGTGTGATTCACTTCAGAAACATGTTAAATATAAGAAAATTAATTACCTTAGAATTCGATTCCTTAGAACCCAATCTCCATCAATGAAGTGTCCGGTAACAACCATGTATCCTTTCTTTTGGTTGGAAGCTGTCCACATGTCTGTAGTGATAGCAATCCTGGACCTATGATCCTCCAACATTTTTTTCAAGTTTGATTTTTCACTTAGAAATATTTTTAGGATATCATGTCTCAATGTATTACGAGATATCATCCTAAATTCAGTGCTTAAACTCGCTACAAATCTTCTGAAACCAATGTGATCAACCATAGACAAAGGATACTCATGCATTACAATCATATTAACTAACTCTCTTCTTGAGAACTCTTGGCTAAATTTGTAGGATTGCAATGTTTTTTTCTCATCAATTAATAATGTTTTCTGGCCTCCAACAAGTCTTAAATGTTTCTTTAGACAATACTTGTTCAAATGCTCACACAGATGTGAAGTCCCGTTCGTACATTTAGCAGAAAGTTTCCCTCTGCAATGCTTACACTCAGCCTTATCAACACCTTTCACAGTCACCAAATTAAACTCTAGCCACACAAGAGAAGTACGCTTCTTGTTTTTAGTTGCACCATGATCACGAAATTCCATAGCTGCAATCTCCTCTTCTTCATAAGGTAGACTTGAGAGATTCTTTGTTGTATGATTCTCAACTCCTTCCATCGGTTCCACGCTATCACTCATAGTCACGAAATTAACTGAATATTTGATAAGAAAACAACATACAAGTTAGCTGGATTTTTGATAAGCAAACGATATACAATCACGGAACAATCCAATGGAATTAGCTGGATTTAAACAAGTGTAGCCGTGTAGGTGGTGGATGACATTAGAAATAATAAGTAGTATTGAATTTACCTCTCTTCGATGGATTGCGCCAAGTCACCAACGTATAGGTATGACGGTATGTCCTCTCCTCTCTTAGCTATCGCAAATAAGGTATGATATGAACTAAGGTATAGCTCGGCAACAGCCAACGGGTATAGCTTGGCATAAATATTGTAAGATAAGACAGCAACAGCGTTGGAACGTTTGACGACAGCGGCAGCGGCAAGTTGAGTGACAGTGCGTGTGCTTGAGAGTTGAGATTGTTAGGTGCTCAAGTTGAGTGCTCAAGACGACAACGAGTGCTCAAGTTGAGAGTGACAGCAGCAGCGACAGCGGCAAGTTGAGTGACAGTGCGTTAGAATGTTTGGCGACAGCGGCAGCGGTGTAACATCCCACTCCCGCAAGACCCAAACTCGACATCGATGGTGATATCCGAGCCCGTGCCTCACGAGGGTGGTATGCTAGAGCAGTGCGAAAATCAGTAAACAGTTTGGGCCCACTTTAATACAAAAGCATTTCGATCAAAACACAATTTCAGTAATCAAATTACAATACAACAATAATCAATTGGGGCCCTCTGAAATAATAGTACTATTCTGCGGAATACAAATTTACATATAAATCATAATGACACTAATGCAGACGTGAATTGATCCCGACTTCAGTCTCTGACTTGCTTACAGTAGGCGTACTCCCGTTTGTCTAACGGGGTACTCTTCAATTCCTGAAAAAATATTACAATTTTAGGTGAGTTTGCGAACTCAGTGAGAAACCATCATCGATGGTTCACTCAACTCATGCATATACAAACAATTCACAGAGTATCGCGTAGTATCACTTTCAGAAATATCACATGCACTGTCATTTCACAATTATAAGGCATTTCGCCTTTCACACAGTTCACATTTAATCATTCATATATGCAATGCACATGTAACACTTTCCATTTTATTTCGGTGTTGTGACCGTGCGCCTGAATTGTCCCAGTGACGGGCACATTACGGTGAGCCTGTGACTCTAAATACATTGGGTTTGAAATGCGCTGATACGGTGAGCCTGAGGCTTTGAAATACGTTGGGCTCGAGGCCCTGTTGCGTTGAGCTTTAAGCTCTGAAATACGTTGGCTGCTCCGGTCACAACTGTCATTATCTGATCATACTTTTATGCATGGATGCATATGTCCCAATTTACATTTACAGTCAGTTTACATTTCAGTGCCCCATTTCCCATTCCTTCGGACCTTCAGTCTGGTATTTTAGTCATAACAGTTTTCACAATTTATTTCATTGAAGCATTCACAATCAGTTACACACAATAGCACTTCAATATCAAGTTTCCAATACTTCGGATACCTATGGTCCGAACTCAATCAAAATCAAACACATAATTCCTCCATTATCTCCACATGGCATAAGCACATAATATTAAACACATAAAGGTTGAGGAACCAACTAGGTTACTCACCTGCACTTCTGAGCTACTTCCTGAAAGTTCCAGCAATATCCGTGGAATATCGTTCCATCGGTGCCTCTATAACAATCAAATCATTTCCCATTACTAAATGCACAATCAGAATAATTCAATGATGCACATGTCTTAATTAAAAGATGTACAATGCAAGTTCATGACCTTCCCGATGCTATTACCCAATTTCCACTTTCTTTTTGTCACAATCTAACCTTTCACTCAATTGAGCACTAAAGACTCATTTCAATTCAATGGCATATTACGGAAATCCCCAATTTTGATTCTAACATTCAGTCAATTTACCAAGTCATACACACTAGGATATTCTCAAGAAACACCTCAATTTCAGTGTCACTATTTTCTAGATCAAAATTCACCCGTTATGCTCAGTTTCTAAAATCCCAATAGCATTTCCTTAAGTTTAGAATTATCACAATTATACCCCAATTATCATGAAACAATCCCTGAGGTTGCAATAGGAAACCATATTCAACTTTCTTTCAATATTCAAGATCTCGCTCATTTGATTTCAAATTTTCTTTCTTAACATCAATTGCAGACCTCTTGCTCTAGATCATAACGAATCAAGAATCACCTCAATTGGAGGTCTACACCATTAGTTATGACTCAAAAACTAAACCAACTCAGTTCAGAAAAACCATTCTCGCCGCGACGTAAGGACACTCGCCGCGGCGTGGATTTTCACGCTCGTCGCGACGTCCCATCTAAGCTCGTCGCGACGTAAAAATTCTCGCTCGTCGCGACGTCTACATTCATCGCGGCGCACACTCGTCGCGACGTCTAAATTATTACTCGTCGCGACGTGCGGTCGTCTTCTCCGATTCTCTTTTTCTTTTCTCTCTCTAAAACCAGTTACAACTCACCCATAACTACCCCAACCTTTCACAATCAAACCCATGAATGCATTAACTAACAAATAGCAACATACAATCAATTTACTTACCAAATCAAGCTCAAATCTTCAACTCTCGACAAATTCTCCAATTTCTTTAACACTTACGGGCTCCCCCTCAAAACCTCAAAATCTTCATCTTCCTTAGGGTTAAAGCTTGGCTTTGCAAGTAGAGAAGAAGCAAGCAAGCTAGCTGTCAGAACCCGATCCGTAGACCGGACCCCAACTGTCCCGGGATGTGAGCCCGGGTGGAGCCCATCCCCGAGACACTTGCTTTGATACCACAGATGTCGGGACCCGACCCGGAGACCGGACCCCAACTGCTGGATCCCATTATCGGAATCCAACTCTTGCCATGTAGGGTTTATTTCATTTAACCCTAATTTCGAATTGATTTCTCTTGTAAGTCATAGCCTTATGACTCTTGCTTAATTTAAGTCAAAAATCACCTCAATCGGGTTTTATAACTCAAGATATGCTCCAGAAACCTAAAGGAGTTCCTACTCAAACATGCTCTCTTAACTGACCTCTCACCGACTTTGATGCAAACTTCCTCAATTTAACTCAAATTGAGACCTATTTCTGTAGCAAGAAAGATACAAGTCTTAGGAAGTTAATGGTTCAAGCCTCGCCTCAATTGGAGGTCGGATGAGGGATTTATTCCCAAAACAATAGACCATGCTCACTTCCAAAGTCAAATTTGAACTCTTTTGGCGCGATTATCATAACTTTTAATCTATGACTCATAATTCTTTCGTTTTTTTGCACCATTAGAAAGTAGACATCTAGATCTACAACATTGATGAAGACCACAAAATGAGATTCGGCCTCTAACTATGTCCAAACACTTGACTAACATCTTGACTTATCTTGGAAAATCACTCATAACTCGACTTATATCGACAACTCGACTTATCGAGGAAAATAAGTCGACTTATCACTAACAAGTCGACTTATCGGGGCAAATAACTCGACCTATCTAACAAAAAAGTCGACTTATTATGCAAAAGCTTCACAAGTCGACTTATGGGTCCAATAACTCGACTTATATCTATTCGTAACTCAAAACCTAACCTCTACACTCTTTCTTGACTTATTCCAAACACCATATACACTTCTAAACCTCTCAACTCATTCATTCCACTCCCAACATGCTATAATCTCACTTAATCTTACATCATTCATCTACCCACATGAATTTTGAAAACAATTCCATACAACTTTGGAAACCATGCTTAAACATGATAGTAAAGGATTTTGAGAGATCATGATAAATCATAATTCATGCATTTCATTCATATCAAAACAATGTTTTACAATGCTTTAGTAGGCATTTCAAGCCTATTACATTTCAATCAAAATACATCTTGTCAAAATACATCTGTTTTCTCGAAATGCAACCTAAAGCATTGATCACTAGAAAGATCCTTTCAAAACATGACCAAAAGAAGATCTTGGAGTAAATGCCTTTAAGCTTGCTCCTCGGGATCCCGCTCGTTTCTGGAGAATTTTGGGGGTGAGCTTTACGCTCATGGTAACACATTTATATTTATATAACAAGCATGTCCTTTTATTATTCATACTTTTAGCAATTGTTCAATAAGTCATAATGCATGCACCATTCAACATTCATCAATACACAAACATAATCTTTCACAATTCAACATTCATAATTCTAGCATTCTCATGTAATCACAATTAAACATCTCAAATGGCTCGGTAAGTCCATATTTTGGCAACCACGTAATCTCATTTAATGAGCTTACATGGGCAAATCTTGAGGAGTCCAATGAATGGATCATCCTATGCCACAATCGGGCAGCATAGCTAAGGCTTTCATGGTCGACGTGCACGTGGCGGTTCTTGGGACTGCACTTACCCACATAACATACAATCATGCATAATCATAAGGTTGAACTATTCTTGTCCAATTCACTATTTCTTGAGAATCTTGTCTTTCATGCATATTTCATATTGTACAATTTCATGCACAAGTCATAATGTACATTCATTACTCATTTCATCCATTTCATCCAATACTAACTCGATTTTCATCGAATCATCAACATCAATATCAAGCATTTAACACAAGCATTAATGGTCTACAACAACCACATTCATCATTCAATTACAAGCATTTAATACATCTTCTAAGTAATCAAAACTCATTAATAACATGCATTAATTAACATTTATTTGCTTATATACATAAAGATAAATATGGAACCCACCTTATATCCTTGCTTAAGCTTGCCTAAGGAAGCTCCTCTTCTTGTTCTCCCTTCTTTCTTGTCCTCCTTCATTTATAACAAGAAAAGAACCTTACATCACTTAGGTTTCTAAAATTGAAAACCCAATGAACTTTAATCATGAAATTAACTCTAGAATCACTAAACCCACTTGATTCTCAACCCTTCTAACCAAAAACCCAAACAAAATCTTAACTTTGAAATCATAACTTACCTTAAACCTTTTCTTAACCAAGAGATTTATTGTATCAAAATGAAGCTTGAACCTTCCTCCACACTTTTAACTCTTGGACTTTCTTCAAAACTCACCCAAAACTCTTGGAAAAACCACCTTTCTTCCTTTCTTCTTCTTCTTCTCCACTTCACCGAAACTCACTTCCTCTCCCTCTCTATTTTCGTTTCTTTCTTTCTTCTTCTCCTAACTCATTTAAATCCTCCTTCTTTTTATCTCTTCCTACTTACTTAAGCCCAAGCCCATCTACTTCCTTCCTTATTTCCTCCTTCCTTCTTATTTTCTTATACTACCTTCATTTAACTCAAGCCTATTTATTCTACCTTCATCTTATGCCTTCCTCTTCTTTTCTATTTCATTTGGACCCATTTACTTAGGCCCACTTAACACATTAAATTACCTTTCATTCATTTAATCCAACTAACACATTTAATACATGCTAATTAATGTCTTATGTTATTTAATGCTATCATATTTAATTCATGCTAACTCAATTTCTTAATTAGTCTAACCATGCTTAATTAATAAAATAAAATAAAAAGAAAAAATTTCGGGGCTAATACTAGCAATGGAAATCACGAAGGGAGGAAGAACAAAAATCACCAAGGAAGAAGAAACAATCTTGCCCTAGGAGAGAAAGGATTTTTTTTCTTCAAACTTTTGAAAACCTAAGGCATTTAAAGGTTAACAATTAAGCCTCTTGTCGTTTTGCTCACAAAACCATTTAAATCTCTTTCTCTTTTCAATTTCATTTCTAGTCCAATTCATCTCCAAATTTCAATGGCTCGACATAAAAATTTCTAAAATCATATATCTAATTTTCCATGGCCATTGGACAGATATTCAAGTGCTATACAATCAATCAGTCTGTCACTCGAAAAATTTTCGGTCCGGACATTTACTCCCAAAATTTTCAGACATATTTACTAAGGTTCACTATCAACTGGCGATCATTCTAATATAGTCCCAATTCAATCGTTCAAACTCAAATATTCTATAATTCCCAATAAATCATAAATCATATCATTTTCACAATTAAATGCCGGGAATGTCAGAAATGCATGTACCTATATGTGCATATGCAAAAAGACTCATTCCTCTAAAATTAGAGGTCAAATAAATGTTCAAATCAAAATATGCAATGTAATCAACTAGCCTGTCCCAATTTACTAATATAACCTTCCCATCGGGGATGGGATGTTACAAGCGAGGCTAGTTGGAACGTTTGAGGTCGTTGAAGTGTGTCTATGAAGGAACTTGGAACGTCACTACGTCAGTCGATTATTTTGGAATAAGATTGTTAGGTTTTGTATCTAATTGATAATTATATATGTACCAATTAATATTGCTATTTGAAACTTTAGTAATTAGTAATTACGCAATAGTAGTAAATTATATAAGAGTAAAGTGAAATATAATATATGTACTGAAAAAAAAAGTTAATAAAAACTGATCGGGTATGGGTATCCATCGGTTCGGGTTATTACTAGACTCATATCTAAATCTATATTCACATCCATTTTTTAACATCCATTTAAAATACAATTTTTAGCCTCCAAATCCATTCTTTAGGGTCAGGTAGTACGGATATTAATCGGGTTGAAAACCCACTGCCATCCCTACCTCGGAGTCTTCTACTATATTAACACGGATCATAGCAATCTCCATCTCCTTGTGGTAGTCTTCTACTAACTTAGATCCTTGTGTGAGTCTTTGGAGCTTTTGATGCATCTCCCTATAAAGGTAAGAAGGCACAAATCTCTTCCTCATGCTTGCCTTCATTGTTGCCCAAGTATTGATGGATCTCTCTCCATTCCTCCTCCTGGAGGTCATAAACTGATCCCACCATATTAGGGCATAATCTGTAAATTCAATAGCAGCAAGTTTTATCTTCTTCTGCTCTGAGAAGTTATGGCACTCGAAGATCAAATTAACCTTCCTTTCCTACTCCAAGTATACCTTAGCATCATTCCTCCCCTTGAATGCTGGGATCTGCATCTTGATAGATTTGAGGTCTCTATCTCGCCTGTTGAGGGGTTCTCCTCTCCTAGCTCTCCTAGGCATGCGCTCTTCATAAGCCTCCTCCTCCTCATTAAACTCCTTCTCCTCATGCTCATACTGTGGTGGTTTTCTACGGGGTGGTAGTTATTGGACCCCGTCCCCGAGGCCCAACATTCGGACCCATAAAGCATAGCAGACCCAAAACCGACCATAGAAAGACCTCATAAATAGGGAAAACCTCCTATAGAAAATTTGGATTGGCTAATTAATAAAATTGTTCCCTCCGTTCTAACGGTTTCAACGCAACTGGAATCGCTCAATTCGGGTTAGAAATGAAGAAGTTATGGTTAAAACACTATCTCAAAGAAAATAGTCAAAACTGGACACTACCGACTTCGGGTAAGAGTTTGAAAATATTAGGGACTTAATTGCTGATCGGTCTCTTCATAACAATTGTAGATTTATGTCTCTAGTTTCATTTAAAATAAGAATCACTTCGATCCGAGCTCTCTAGCTCTAGATATTTTAAAATTAGTAAAGTATATTCAGAAAGAATCAGCCGACCTCCACACTTTGTTTTAAATCACCTTTTTCAATTTAAAATAAATAATGATAAATCAAGTTTAGAAAGATAGAAAATTTTCTTAGAAATCCATCGGTTCGAAAATCAGCTTAATCGGAGGTCGGTGCAAAAAGTTATGGCCAAAAGAAGGGGGAGGGGTCGGTCGGCCAGAAACCGACCCCAATTGCTCGCCAAGAGCCCGGCATGCCGGGCTCTTGGTGCTCGCCCGCATGGGCGGGCGTGCGGGCGAGCGCGGGCGAGCGCGCATCGCCCGTCATGCGGGCTATCGCGCATCGCCCGCATGGCCCGCATAGGGGCGATGCGCGGGTGCTTGGGCGACCTGCCCTACAGCCCGACTTATCTGACTTCTAACCCTCATAACTTTTGACTCCGAGCTCCAAATTAGACACGGTCGGAAGCGTTGGAAAGCTAAGAGAAAAATCTATATTTTTCAAGAAGGACTCACCAGCAAACTCGGGCTCTAAGGAAATCAAACGTTCTCACTAACACAGGTCGACTAACTCTCCACAAACAGTACCAGAACTTCCGACCTCCATAACTTTTGACCCAGAACTCTAAATTTAGCAAACTTAGTGTCTATGGAAAGGTGAAAGAATTATCTACAAACTTCATGAAGACCACTGACCTATATTCCCACTCTATGAGGGTAAAAAGTGGACTCAAAGCTCCACCTGATAATCTGTCACTTTGACAGCACCAGTAATAAATTCCAACGACCACACCTACCAACTTAATACATCTTAAATAGCTCATAAAACCTCCTAGGAGTGCTCTACTACCCGGTTAACACTCTCAACAAGTCTCAGTACTCCCATTCTACCTATACCAACCCAGAAATCTCAGCAAACACAACAAACTCAAAATTTCCCGCATGAACATTTTAGCCCAGATTCTGCAGCACTATACTCTTCATCAACACATAGACCATAACAACATACCGGCGACCTTTCCCAAAGTCAAAATCCAACAAAACTCATATAACAATAATACTCAAAAATCATACACATACATTTCCAAGGCCATCAACGGATCACAAATCAACCAATTCACATGAAGAAAGTACTAGAGCTCTCATTCTCATTCCAAGCCAAAATGAAGGTTCATGTATAGCTTTGGTTACATATTGTCATATTCATCAAGATCAAGTACAAAATACAAAAGATGGGATGCTCAATGATCAATATGCCTACAAAGCTATTCCAAAAGCTAGTTACTAACTTAATACAAAATAGCTAAACTTCGAGTGATGCCCAAAGTTCTTTGCAAGGTTCAGCTCTCAACTTGACTGTGCACCTGAGGAGGGAGAATGGGGTGAGCTAACACGGCTCAGTGGCTACTACGCCTATAGCCATCGGTAATGAGCCATGCAACACATATATTCATACATATAGTCATGCATATATCAAACAATCCTAAAACATTCACAAAACATCATTTTAGGCATAACAAACATTACATTACATAAAGCCTAACATGACAACTTTATCAATTATAACACTTATGATGCATCATACACAACAAAGTTTGAATGAAAAATGCACAATCACATGGCTAGAGAGTTTCCGTAAACACAACGAATAAACCGAAGTTTATCGTAAACACAACGAGTCCGATTTCTCAGATCTCGTGGCCCACAAGCGCAAAGGGAGAAGGCTAGGTCAACGTGCATGTGACTATCACAACGGGGTTCTCTCTTGCCCACACACACAAATAATCTATGCTCAAATAGTTTCATTCATACTTTCAAGTATGCACAATTCCATACTTTACATTTCTTTCAAAGGCAAGATGCCACATTTAACATACATATCCAAATATTCATCGGAAATCAACTTTTCACACAAATATAAAGCAAAGCACATAAGCATACAAGGTCACCCATTACATAATGACTATAAACGCATTACCCACCTAAAATGTCGAAACTGAGTTCACAAATGTCCTTCCTCTCTCTTGAGTGAGGTTTCCTTGGTTCCTTCAATAAAACACATCTCCAATCAATTTCTAAATTCATAGGAAAGGTTATAATATTCATAAATTAAAGAAAAACTAATATTAACCTTAACCTAACCTACCCATGGCTCATTTAAGCTAGAATAACCAAAACCCTAGCTTAGGAATCACAAAACCACTCATCTCTTCTTTCTTTCTTCATTCCTGCACAAACCCTAACCTTCATTTCATCCCATTTCTTGAATCTAACTCAAAGGAAGATAGATACTTACCTTAAGCTCTTGATTTCTCTTCCCTTTTTCCACTTTTCTTCTTCTTTCTCCTTCTCCTTGGGCTTAGCCGAATCCTCTCTTCTTCTCCCTTCTCTTTCACGTTTTCCTTCTTCTCCTTTGGTGTTCTACGACAATCTCCTCTCCTCTTCCTTTTTATTCATTTAACTCATTTATTTCCTTTACATCTCCTCCCAAAACTACATAGTTTTGCTATTGGGCTCCTCCTCCTCTTCTTAAGCCCACTCTACTCTAAACCACTTAACCTTCTTCCATTCATTCCTAAAAGCCCATACTTTTCAATATTAGGCCCAAGCCTTCAATTAAATTTCTAACTTCTAATCTCAAGCCCAACATAAAAAATATTTATATGGACACATAATTAAATCAATTAAGGCAAAATAAAAATAATTTAACGAATAAATCTATAAATAAATAATTAATTAATTCAAATAAAATAAAAATTTTCGGGGCCCAACAGTAGTTGTCGCTAACGTACATGTGCACGCTGCCCTGAGGTTCCTCACGTCTCCCTTGTCTAAGCTCATCCATTTATCCCATAACCTCATTTAAAGCTAGATTGAACCTATCAAATTATTGCTGCATGGCTCTCAAAATGAAAGCGATATTTATATCTTCCCCTTGGTTGTCATCATTACTAACTCCCTGTGACATTGTAAATAAAATAATATACCAGCAAAACAAGGTTAGTGATAAACAACCTCACACACTCCCTCACATGTTTCACTGAAGAATTTATCACTCTCCTCGTGTTTAAGTCACGGCAATGACTCCCTTAAATAAGCTCACACACTCTTGGCTTTTACCACTCAATGTTCTCTAAAATCCAAGTTACAATTAGAACCATAGTTTCAATAAATCAATGTTCCCAAATGTAGCTCAAATAATAAGTAACAAGAAACCCAAACTAATAACCAATAACAAGCTAGCAAATTTGAAAAATTTTGAAACTATTTGTCACGGTTGATTCAAACAAACCATAGTCAAGTAAAAAGTATGAGAAAACATTAAAAAAAAAGAAGATTTTTTCAGATTTTTTTGACTTTATTTTTTTGATTTGTTTGTTCCGACTTTTTTTTTAGTTTTTTAGTTTTTTAAATTTTCAGACTTTTTTTGGATTTTTTGTTTTTTCGTTTTTTTCAAAAAAAATTCCGAACTTTTTTCGATTTTTTTTATATAAGTTGAAAGTTTTCAACAAATAATTGAAAACCCTAACTAAAATAAAAACAAAAAGAAAGATTGAAATCCTAGGCCAAAAGTTAATTCACTTATAAATTGATGATCCGACGATAATTGGATGGTAATGGTCGATGATTTCTTGATTTTTTGATAGAGTTGAATAAGAAATCTCCTCCAAACTAAGGCTCTGATACCAAATAGCGCGCACCAAGGAAGGATTGATGACAATTTGATGGTGTTTTCGATGGGTGTTTTGTTTTGGTGTGTTTTCGACATTGAGGAATTAAGAAGGATGGAAATTTCGAATTCAACAATAAAAAAAAATAAGGATACGCAAGGGTTAATTTCTACGGCATCTCTTAAAAAATTGTTTTAAACAATCCAGATGATCACAATAAGGCTAAGAGAAACGAACAATCAACACGCCACAATTGGGAAAGCAATTGATAAGTGAAAGATGGTTTGAAGGTAACAAGAACAAAAGAATAATGTTTCTCCCCATTGAAGCCGATGACACTCCAGCAATTCTGATCTAAAAGTTCCAAAAATTTGACCTAAAAACACATGTTTATACCTAGGTTAAATAATAAAAGGTTGGGCTAAAATACATGGAAGACCAAAATAAAACAAAGTCGAAAAACTAAATAAATAGGTCTGATGTGTTGCACCACTACTGGATCCATATGCTATTGGGCTTAAGTGATGAAGCATTAAAATAGCCCAAATCTTCTTTTCTTCAAGCTCTAAGTGTATTCGGTCCAAGAATTTGAGTTAAATGGATTAGTTTGGGCTCAATTCCATTAAACTATTCTCCAATAGGCTTGGAGCTCGCCATTCTCTCCACAAATTGGCCCGCACGTGCATAGAAAGCCTCCTTGAATCTCTTGGTCCTAGCTTTGGACATGCGTCCAACTGGAATGACAAGCTTGCCTCTATCACGCATGCCATCTCCATGGTGATCCTTGCTCTTGCTCACATCACTATATCTCTGCTTATATGAGTCTTGTAAGCTCCTGACTGTAGGATTAGCACTTTGTAACATTTGGTTCCTTCAGGATAGCCTAGAAATACACCTTTGGCTGCTCTAGATTCTAGCTCCCCTTCTGTTTGGTGAATATAAGCACTGCATCTAAAAGGTTTTAAGTGAGTCAAAATAGGTTTAGAACCACTCCATACCTCTTCAAGAGTTTTATACTCATTTGCAGATGTTGGTAGTCTGTTGATTAGGTATGTTGCGGTTCTGATTGCTTCCCCCCATAGAGCTTGAGATAGGCTTGAGGACAGCAGCATGCATCTAGTATTTTCAAGTAGGGTTCTGTTGAGTCTTTCTGCTACTCCATTATGTTAAGGTGTAGCCTTGACAGTTCTGTGCCTTTAAATCCCCTTCCTCTCATAATAGTCAACAAACCCTTTGTTGCAGAACTCCAGCCCATTGTTTGTTCTTAGGCACTTCGATTTCTTTCCTATTTGATTCTCCATCAGAGTGTGCCACCTCATGAATGCCTTTAGTGCTTCATCCTTAGTCTTCAGGAGATATATCCAGCATTTCATAGACCTATCATCAATAACAGACATGAAATACTTCTTACCTCCCAAAGTTTGAGTCTGAGCTAGCCCTCATAGATCACTATAAGCATATTTCATGCTATTAGTGGCTCTCCTTGCAATCCTTAGGAAAGGGGTTCTGTGATGTTTCCCTATTGTACACCCTTCTCAGAACTCAATCTTCTTTACAATAGTGTTTGGCAGCAGTCCCTGTTGCTCTAAGTGTTTGAGGCTATTGTTTCTTGTATGTCCAAGTCTTACATGCCATAGAATAGTTAAGTTCAGCTCCTTTTCCTCAACTATTAGATTGATCTCTGTAGTACCTACAACATAGTATAGACCCCCCCCCCCTTTTCAACTGTCGTAATGACCACCTTACCATCCTTGATGATTTCTCTCAAACCATCCTTGGACCTTATCTTGTATCCTTGCTTGTCAAAGGTACTTTCTAATAGAAGATTTCTTCTAACTCCAAGGACATATCTTACATTGCTCAATGTTCTCCTTTTTCCATCATACATCTTGATAGAGACATTGCCAATGCCTTTGATATCTTGCTTCCCTACATCAGCCATCCTTATTTTGGCTGACAAGTTCTTAAAAGAAGAGAACCAATCCCTGTGGGACATGCATTGTGTAGTCTGAGTCCATAATCCATTTTGTTGTCATGTCATCTATTTCAGCTGTCATGGTAAGTATCTCATCTCCACTGGATTCTTCAAACTTCTCAACATTTCCAACGTCAACTTTCTATGCCTCTTTGTTCTTCTTCTTCTTCTTGCAATCCCTTACAAAGTGTCCCTCTTTATCAAAATAATATCATTTTTTACCTTTGGCTTTATTCTTTTTCATTTCATCATCATTCTTCTTATGTTTGCCCTTTCCCTTGACTTTTTGTCCACCACCTTTCTATAAACCATTTTGTGCAAATTTGTTCTCGGATATGTTTTCCAAGAACATCACCTCTGGTTCTCTTTTAAAATGATTGTTGTCTATCACTTCCTCCATCAAAGAATCAAGAACCCTCTTTACTGTTAGAGCATCCCTACTAGCATTCTTAACCACTTTTCTGAATCCATTGTATTCTTGTGGAAGTGACTTTAAAATCACCACTGCTTGATGTTCTTCTAAAATTTTCTCCCCTGTTGCTTTAAGATTTTGAATTAGTTTAAAGAAATAATCCAGGTTGTCTTCTAGGGTTATTGTTGTATTCATTCTGAAGTTTGCAAGATTGTGCAGCAGGCTCATTTTGTTTGGTAAACATCGTTTGTAATAAATTTCATCCAGATTATCCCATAAAAGCTTTGTAGTGTTCCAATCTTTCACTTTTCTGATGACAATCGGTGAAAGGTGCAACATTAGCTTGCAATGTGTCAATCTTGCTTTCTTCAAATTCTTCACAAGATCTGGCTCATCTTCATAGGTAGCATCTATGGCCCTAAAGCATTTGTAGGATTCAAGCAGGGCTTGTATCTATAATTTCTATATTGCAAAGTCCTCCTTTCCAGTAAACATTTCCATCTCTTTTCCAACTATCTTGTAGGTTCTTTGTAAAGACTTGTTTTCTATTCTTAATGTTTCTTCTTGATGGATTCTAGACTTATTAGTAGGAATGTGGACAGAGATCCAGTAGCTTTGATACCAATCTGTTAGGATCTTTGCAAGGCTTTCTGTATTATATTTCAAAACTGATGATGGTTAATGTATTAACTTGGTTTTTGTAGAAATAGAGAGTTGTAGAAAAGTAAAGAAGAAACAAGAATTTACTTGGTTCGATAGCACAGAACTATCTACATCCAAAGATCAATCTCTCACTATGGTTTTTCACTAGCTTCAAGAAAAGGAATCTAAGAGATTGGGTGTACACAAACACCTACAAGAGTTTTCTCAGAAACTCCCTAGCTAGTACCCTTAGTGTGTACTCTAGCACTCTCTTATTTTTCTCTTACTTGAATCACAGAATTGTATACAAAGAAAACTTGTAATGTGTTTTGTATCTAAAGCTTGAGATTTGTCTTACTTATAAGAGTTAAAGATGATTGCTTTCGGTTGAGTTTGAATTAGTCAGTGTATAATGCATGCTCTCCTCACGTGACTTCTAATGTATGCTTCTGTTGTGCATTTTATTATGTTGAATACGTCTGCGTTTTGTGACTTAGCTTCTGATGGCTTCATGTGAGTCTCACATGTGTGTGACTTAGGTTCAACACAAGTCTTCATACTTCATTCAAACATTCAAGAGTCCTTCTCTCTATTCTTCGTAAGCTTCAGACACTTTCTTTCTTTTCTCCTTCAACTCTCCATCTGTGTCCTTTGTCTGATGAGTTTGTGTGAGGGTTTGTGAAGAATCTTGTGATTTCCTTCACATATTTAAATAAGGTATGTACTGCTTTTTATAATCAAACTACATAAGATTGACGTTATCTCTCCTAGGTGTACGATCAGGGTTGTTTCTCACAATTTTATAGGCTTGGTTAAAATAAACAAAGTATCTTTATTTTATCTCTTTTTATTTTTTACGAGAATCAAGATTGAACTCTTATTAAAAAAACAAAATAAGGCAAAATAAGGACTATTTTTATTACTTTTTATAAGGGTTACTATTGAATTTTTGACCATCATAAAAATACAAAATGAGACAAAATAGGTACTTATTATTGCTTATTTTGTTCTTCACGAGAGTGGACCCTAAGTAGGTGTTTTTTCTGCCCTTCATCAAGAACATCAAGAATCACCCTTCATTTTAACAACATGAAATAAATTGATTAGTAACAATAAAATTTTAATAAATTAAATTTTCTTATAATAAAATATTAATTTACAAAAATTTTGTTGAACTTTCTTTAAAATAAATTAACTTTAATTCTCATTGTCATAAGTTGATGACTCGTTCTCTTATCATCAAATAACTATGCATTTACATGAACAAGCAAAGGCTAGTAAGTGATGACGCATTACAGTTATATACCCTTTTTCACGAGGGGCCTAACTGACTCAATTGAATTCACTTTTTCCGTACACCGATCAAATTACTTCATCAGAAAAAATGCTTTGGGCTAAAGTGAAGTGATGCTTCAAGAGACAACGCCTGACATACTGAAAATGCCCTTAGAGAATAATGCTGACAGAAATCGATAATTCATATGGATGGACATTCATGGAAATTTGTCACTTAATCGAAGAAAATATCCTCCAACAAGGAAAATACTCCTTATATATGACCTTTAAGGACTAAGGATGATGTAATTGATCCTTGAAATTTTCCTAAATAGTGTTAAAGGTTTTTATGATTTCACAATATTCTTAAAGATTTGGAGTTGAAATTCTAATGCATTAAAAAAATGTTCATTTAAATTCAATTAGTCACTTGAATTGTTTGGAGGATAACTATTTATTTAAGATGCATAATTTGTTATATACACTTAAAATTTTATTCAAAACATGCACAAAAGTAATAGTTATGATTTTTTATTCTAAAAACTCTTCTCATTAACATATCATTTGGAATTGGAAGCCTCCTAATAAAGTTGTTGGAGCTTATAAGAAAGTACAAATTGAGCGACAAAATATTGGTGTGCTTTTTAAAAAAATTATTTTTAATTTTAAAAGATTCTCAACTTTGAAATTATTTAAATTATTAAAATTGTGATAATTGTATTAATTTATAATTAGCTTGAGAATTAATTTCTATTTATCAAAGTAAAGTGATCCCTCTTGCTAAATATAATACTGTTCTGATTGTGTGTGTAATTCACATATTAAATTGAACATTTATAAAGAGAAACTAAAATATAGAAATTTGTGAAATTTCATTATTGGATTGGTAAAACCAACAAGTTGATTAGAAAATCTCTTTTAAATTCTATGGCATACGAGAAAAGATGGAGATAGCTATTAAATAATTTTCAAATATTACTCTTTTTAACTCGCACATACACTTTTTTCTAGCCAAGCCTATCATTCAACTTATAGTACTACTGTTTAGCAAGTACCTTATTCCACGGTATCATTCCATCCACCTTAACATATAACCTACTTGATTATGAATAATGACTAACTAATAATCATGTGGCCGTAGTTGGAAGATGGCTTCTCATTGGGAGTTTCATGAGATCCAAGTTTGGTTGCATAACATTCACCAAAATTTATCTTTGCTCTCTTTGTCACCGTCTACCAAACTTTGTTCAATAACTATTCAATATTATTTATAAATTTTATTTATTTAATAATTCTTCAATTTTTTAGTATATCATTAATTTTAATAATTATTCATGTATCACAAACATTTCATACCTACGGACAATGTATTATTTAATTGCAATTCGCAAACATGTCATAATACACTAATTAATATCAAAATGAGTACATATATCAAACTTCTTATATTATACATTCTTATATCAATATGACACTTTGATGGATCCTTCGACTTACTCTTTGCCGAACCCTGTTTGTTCGTTCCAGTGCTGCACATAGAAGGGCATGGTGATTAACACTACTATATGAGGCAAATGACTGATCTTGAATCTCATTCATTATAGAATTAGGAGCTTGAATTGGATATCGAGAAGAAGCCAATGAGGATGATCTTTTAGTGGACTGAGGCTTTGGATGGTTGTGACTGCCCTTGTAAACTGTTTCAACAATTTGCCCATCTAAAGAACTCTCGACTTTCTTCTTTGTTAGGTAATTGGGATATTTACACTTGTAATAGCTTCTCGGATATATACACTTCCTTTGACTTGTTATTTTCTCCAGTTGTATCCATCTTCCAATCTTTTCTACTCTCTAACAGACTGATACTGCTATTGCTGATTTCCATAATCACACTGAAAATCGTTGCTAGCTTGATTTTTCATTTGGGTTGCAGCAATCTCAGAAGAGAAGCTCTATATCGAGGAGTGTTCTTGTTTAATCGCACTTTTAGGTTCTTGGAAACTCCATGATTGTTGCTGTTCCATGAAGAACATTAGAAATAAACAAAGGACGATAAACAGAGCATTAAAAAAATAGGAAAACCGAATGAGACACAAATAATAGCAGCATTTTATGCTATAATATGCACACGTACAGATTGAAAACCAAATTTGTGGATGAACTAAATGAGAAGAGAGAATGTAGCATGTTGTTTTTTCCTTGAATACTCCTATTTCATATGCATTCAGCTACTTGCATCAGAATTACAAATTCAATACATAACAACCTACATAATAAGTCTTCACTACCTTGCCACTGAACTTCTTCTCTAGCTCTCTAACAAGCCTAACATGAATCTTTCGGTAAGCCTTCCTTAACCTATAAGGAACATCAACCACCGTTGTTTACCAGTCTGAAACTACTCAATAGCCTTATACACAGGAACCTCAACCTTAACTGTGTTTTCATATTGAATCGAATCTTTACCAAGGAAGTCAAACTGAATAGCAAAACACAATCAAAAGCATATTGCAAGTGATTATAGGCTGTAACAAGGCGTTTTGCTACACCAATGAGTGATATTTACTAGCTATTAGGAAATATAAAATATCAACTTCACTTTTAAACAACTCTAAAATCTACAATGAAGTAGTTTAAGGCATAAATGATAAATGTGCTCTTTTCTGTTAAAAGTTTCCACTAGTGAAGTACTTAAAGCAATGCAATGCTCAAAATAAACTGGATATTATATTGCAAAATATTTGGAAAGTGTTCAGTTAAACAAGAGACAGTTAGAACATTTGATATATTTGTCGAACAATAAAATTGACTACTCTTCAGTTAAAGCTACCTTTGATAAATTAATTTCCCTCAACGTAAACACTGCCAGCGCATTGAACAGTATGCCTGGACCTTCTTCAGTTTTGCAATGACTGCATCTGGAAAGCTTAGTTTTGCAATGATTGCATGAGCATCCAAGAAATAAATGATAAGTCCATCCACTTTGCTATGCTTGAATATATCAAACATCTAAACTCAAAACTCACTAAGAAAAGAAAATTCAAAGATGAAATAACATATGAAATAAGAAAGTTAAAGATGAGATTATGGGTGTTCAAGAAAACCCGTGAACCTGTGAACCAAACCTGAACCAGATGAACCAAACCTGTAAATAAGGTTAACAGAAACTGAAAAATCAAGTTCATGGTTCAGGTTCTGGTTTCTAACTTGCGATTCTAGGTTTAAACCTAAACCTGAAACACCAAAAAAAAAACTATCATATATTTAGATATAATTTAAGAGGATATTAATAATAATAAATTCACTAGTATTTACTAAATTAATTCTTGAGTAAAAAAAGAAGAAAAGGAAAAAAAAAGTATTTTAATTCTATGTTATTAAATGTTAATCTTGAACATTGCTATTATAAGTAACAACTAATGCATAACACTCAATACTTCTACATCAAATAGTAATTGATATGTGTTAAAGTTATTGATCAAGTATTAAACTATTAATAGAAAAAATTCATTGACTAAAATAATATAATCATTTAGAGATTAATTAAAGAAATTAATAAGTGTAAAACACATTTATTAAGACATCCTACAATTTTAGTTTTTAAGGCATATATATTAACTTAGATATTGAGGAGATATTATAAACATTAAACATGCAAGTAATACTAATTCTTAAAATATATAATATAGTTGCTAATAAATAATAAGCATATAATAATATTGTCTTGTATAAATACAAACCTAGTTTTATTTATCTAAGCACTTCGATTGGAAAGTAATAGAGAGCTCTATTGAAAGTTTATTAAGAAACGAGACATTACCATAAAACCTTACATAAGGTTTTGTGTTTAATTTTGTTAATATAATGAATATCAATCATTTTAATATTTAAATTGAGAATAGCAATGTAGTTTGTTCTTATATGAATCATTGATATGGCAATGTAGTTTGTTCTTATATGAATAATCGATAAAATTGCTAAGATCACTTGTAAATTCAATTCTTCTAAAAAAAGGTAATTAAATCCAATGATCTTAATACAAACATTGTAAATTTATGGCTAGGATTGCTTGAATCACAATTGATCTTTTATCAAATATCAGCTATTGAAGTTAAAAAGTTTTTCCCTCGATGAAAACAAAAAAAATTAAAGGTCATTCTATTCGTTCAAAAAAGAAAAAAAATTCATTAAATCTTTCATCTCACAGTCACTTCTTAACCTCTCATCTCTCAAACTACCATCCTACCATAATATTTTAAGAATAATTGTTTAATAATTTATCTCTTTTTTTTTCCTAGTGTGGATCTTTTGTAAGGCATTCTTTGGCTTATTTTTACTTTGCTTGGGTTTAACATATTGGAATAATCTTTGATGGATTTTATATGCATACTTTTATGAATAATTTGTATTTGTTTTCACCAATTATTTTATAATTTTTTGTCATATGTATTGATATGAATAGGTTCGGGTTACCCTGAGAACCGAACTTGAAAATAGGTTAACCGATCCTATAGGTTCTTTAGGTTTAAGTTCAGGTTCAGGTTTGTAAAATTGTGGAACCTGATATTTAGGTTTAGGTTTAGGTTCAGGTTCAGGTTATTTATGAACGGGTTAGGTTACCCTACCATGAACACCCCTCGATGAGATAATAAAGAGTATAAGGCTCCACAAATTGATATTTCTCTGCAGTTTCAATTAACAATCCTACCCTTAAGATTATACATAATAATCGAAAATAGAAGAGCATTAAGTTGAGATAACCAATCTAAACTAACAAAACTTGAGCAGTGTTGGACCTCGATCTTTTATTGGACTTTAACATTGGTAAATGACTATGAAATGAAAAATAAATAGTAAAAGTGTAAAATTTTGAAGAATAGGAAATATGAAATTTTGGGCTAAAAGTGTCCACTAAAGCTTTGTAAAATCTTATATTATGATATTAATGAAAGACTTTTGAATTGTAATGTATTTTGTATATGTTTGATAAAAAGATGATGTAGTATGAAGTTGAACATGGCCTCGTCCAATGAGTAAAATGGTGTTGTTGTAATTTTCTTTACTTTTGAGATACAATTTTTGGTTTTGGTGTGGATTGTTTTTTGGGTCTCTTAGCCTTCTTGAGTTTCATGGAGGATGGATGATTGAAGTGTTTGTGCAGGTGCTATAATTGTGTGAGTGTTTGAAGAATTTGGCTAGTGTAAATTTAGGGGAGATGCTATCAAAATTTATATTATGGGCAGAAGCTTTGACTGAGTGTTTGACCCTCTTAGACTTTGATTTGGATTGGAAGATCTTCTTGAAGATTGTAGTTCATGTTTAGAGCTTTCCATTGGTATATAATATGCCATTTTTGGGCTTAGGAGTAAGAAGTTATAAGGTTTGGAAAAATACAGTTATTATTTAAAATGTCATTTTATAGGCAGTAGCTTTCAAAGAGGTTTTACCTCCTTTAGAGACTAAATTGATTTTTACATCCTTCATGAAAGTTATAGAGAAATTGCATAGCTGTACAATGATGTTTAATATGTTATTTTTTATTGTGGAATTTGGAAGATATGAAATTTGGAAGTTTGGATGTGGTATAGGATGACCAATTTCTAGCAGAACCTTTGATTGAAAAATTGACTTAGCTAGAGGTTGAAATTGCTTTGAAGTTCTTCATGAAAGTTTTAGATTATGTTTTTATCTTTTCATTGATGTAAAGTATGGAAATTTTGGACCATGGAATGTGAAGTTATAAATTTTAGAAGTTTCTATTACTGTTTTGGCATGATCATTAGTGGACAGAAAGTTTGAGTAGGTTTTTTATCTTTTTAGAGATGGTTTTCGTTTTTGAGTTCTTCATAGAAGTTGTAGAGCTTCCTTTTAGTTTTCCATTGATACTAAATTTGTCAAATTTAAAGTTCGGGAGCAAGAGTTATGAATTTTGGAATATAATATATATATATATATATATATATTTCCACTATATATATATATATATATATATATATATATATTAGTGGAAAAAATTTTTTGGAAATCGTATGTGCCCTCGCGAGGGCGAGTGCGCGCTCGCCCCAATGCAATGTCGTTTTCCCTCCCTTCGTGCGACCTCGTTTTGGATTTCCTCTATTTGTGTTATTTCCTTCCCAATCCGACCCTTTCCAATCTTTGCTATATCTTTTCCGTCTGACATCCAATTGACTTCATTTTCAAAGCGTTGAATTTCTGAAACAATTATCTACATTAATATGGGTAATTTGTGAATTTTTTAGAATAAATTGAAAGAGATTGATTTAATCAAATTGAGTTGGGTAATTTTCTGAACATGGTTCAGTAATTTAGTGAATTCTTGATCCGTGGAGATCTAATTGAATTGATTCTTGTTGCAAAATAAAATAGAGACATGGGGATACAAGTCATATGAGGAATTGAATTTCAATTTAGCCCCTAAGACTTTCAATTTCTGAATTGAATTTGGGTTTAGTGTTCAGTCTTGGATTAGTAAGAGCTGAAAGTATTCTGGCCATAATTTTTGCTCTAGTCATCCAAATGAGGTGATTCTTAATTTGGATTAAATTGGAGAAATAGGGCTACAAATTTTCTAAAGGACTTGAGTTTCAATTTAGTCTTTAAGAATGTCAATTTTTAGATGGAAATAAATCGCTGGAAAATGTGTTAGCATAAGAATAGTCCAAAATGTTTGGAGTATAACATTTGGAGTAGTGCACCAAATTAAATGATTTTGGTGGCGTTATGAAATTGAGACAATAAGGAATATTTCTCTAGAAGGAAATTTTAGTAAATTCCTTTAATTGGATGATTTGTAAAATGTCCTAAGTTAAGCATGATTTAATGTTATTTGAGACTTAGTTATATTTTTATGATTTTGAGGACTTAATTAGCATGTTAATGTGAATAATTAACATGTTAATTTGAGTAAGAGCATATGGGATAAATTGATTGGATTAAATGAAATTAAAGTGTTAGAAGCTTAAAGTGTTAGAAATGCATAAGGGCAAAATTGAAAGAGTACTTAAGGTTTTAAGTTATAAGGAATATATGTAACGGCATTATGGTCTTTTTGTATTCATTAAATGCAAGAAGAAGGGGGCTGTCGTTTTTAAGAAGGAGAAGTCCGAAACTTTAAGAGAAGAACAAAAGAAGAAGAAAGAAAGGAAGCAAGTTTTGGATGTGAGAAGAAGAAAGAAGAAAGAAAAGTCTAGGGTTTCGATTTTCTAGGGTTTTCAAGCAAGATTTTCACGTTGCTCTAAGAGAGAAAAAGGTGGAGGAAGATAAGAGCTCCATTATGAGCTAAGAAAATCCGAATTTGGGTGAAGATTAAGGTATGATTGAGATTTTGATCTTTAAAATTTTAATGAGATTTTGGTTTAGATAGCTTAAGAATGGTATGGGTTTGTGATTTCTAAAGTCAATTTTGGAGATTTCAAGGTTTAAATTGCTCAATTTTGGATGTTTATTAAGTAGAGATTTTTGTTTTGAATTAGGGAAATTAAAAGAAGAAATGGAGAAATTGATTATTTGGACAAGTTACAAGCATGGAAATGAAGTAGGTACCATGGTTATATTTTGAATTATGAGCCAATTATAAGTTTTTGAAAAATCAAGAAGAGAAATGTTTGCAACTTATTGTTTTCGAATGATTAATTTCATTGATTTTGAAGTTATTTAAGAAATTGCTACAATTGCTAAATTCATTGTGTTTGAATGATTTGGAAATTACTAAAGTGTTACATTCATTGATTTTAAGGTTTGAGAATCCTTGAGTTTTGAATGATTAAAGAATTTGATTATGTGCCAAAATGTTGCATTCTTTGTGTGATTGAATTATTGTTATATGAATTGATAATGAAATTGTGAATGACTTTTGTATGAAATATGACATGATATGAAAACTGGATTTTCGAAATGTGCCTTCGGGCAATCCGTTTTCTCAAGTGTGAAATGTGTTATGTGAGTTTGGTTAGGTCCCATAAGAGGGTCAAGTGCACTTGTCTAGGCTTCGTCCACCTGCCCGCTAGTGGCATTGGAGCTCTGTTAAGGACTCCCATAAGCTCATGGCTACACCGGACATCTATGCGGGAAGGTGTAGTACGTTATGTTCACGACTGCACAGGACCGCTATGCGAGAATGTGCAATACGTTCTGTTTCTGGACCGACCCAAACCAAATTCTGATATGTTATGTGCTTATGTGTGTTATTCTGTGATGCATTACATATTTTGAAGATTGTTCATGAGTTTTGAAAGAAATGGAGATTTATATGATTTGAAATGGTTCATGAAGTTTGAAAAGTTGAGAATTTTGAGAAACAAGCAATTGATAGTTCAACTGTGAAATTTTTATAAGATGACAAAAGTTTTAAAAATATTATTTTTGCTTATTTTTTGATTTATAAATATGTTATCCACGAGCTGTAAAGTTCATCCCCATCTTCAAGTTTCAAGAAGGAGATCGGATGAAAGAAAGTCAAGACGTTTATTCGTTATATTGGTTTATGATGTTTTTGGAGTTAGATTTTTTGTAAAAGTGAGATGTTGTGTATTTTGGGAGATTTGTATATCTTTGTATTTTGGTTTACGAAGTTGATATTGTATTTGTGGCTTGAAAATGCCACTATTATTTTAGTAATGTAGTTAGTTTAGAGTGATGTAAATGATTTATGAATTTGTATATGGACTTGATTTATGAAAGTGTGTATGATGAATTATGATTTGTATAATGAATTGAAATATGAATGTGACTTGGATGTGGATGAATGTGATATGAATGTGTTTGGGTTCTGGACAGGAGGTCCGATGATTCTGACGATTGATTGAAAATTATTGAAGTGTTGTAGGTATAGAAATGTGTATGATTATGTTGGGATTCCGAACAGGAGGTCCGATGAATTGTGATGTTGGAATTGAAATATTGAAGTGTTGTTTGTTATGGCTTGATTGTATTTAGTAATGTGTGAGATGTTTAAAGAAAAATAAGAATTAGTTAAAAGATTAATATTGAGACATGTATGAATGTGAAGGATAAAATTTTGAGTTTGTGGAATTGATAAATTCCAAATGGGAAATTGGAATGGTTTTGAATAAAGATGAAAAAGAAAGAAAAAAATGTATACCGATTTCGGATGGGAATAGACCCCGAGTGTCTTATGGGTTTCCAACGCTAATTTAGTTTTCTTTTGTTCACGTTTTCGGATGTTGGAATTTTCGCCTCTTTGTGCTTCGATTTCTGATTTCCGAGGTCGAATTAGTTCAACACGTTTTGTTTTCTCTGATTCTGAGCCATTTTGATTTTCTATGGCTCCTTAAGCTTTCGATTTTCTTTTCATTTACGCACGAGATCTCGATCCGATTTGTGATTCGCATTTGTTTTGGCTCACTTTCGGGTTTAGGATCCGTTCTTTTGTTTAGCTTTTTGTTTTAGTTTTCGTTTTTGTTCTTTTTGGGTTGGGGTCCGGTTCCGAAATTGGGTCCCAACAAGCAGTCACAAAACATACAAGGCAAGCATAAAAGAGAGGCATTAAGGGCCTTCATCAAGTTAAAAAGATATGCATTAGGCAGAAGCATAAAAGAGAGGTATAAAGAAAAGGCATTATTGTCAGGTCACATGAATCCTATACTAGGCTTCTTAACTTTTCAAATGGCAGGTAAGTTTACATATGAAGTAAGTTGTTATCAACTGACAAAGCAATCACTCATTCCAAAAGTAGAAAGCTTTAACTTATTATTTTTTTAATAACAAAATGATCAGAATCCAAAATTTCATCTGATTAGTGGATATGTAAATGCAGTGCAAGGCATTTGTGAAACTATCATTGAAACTGATTGTTTTTAGGATATACTTTGATATGCACAAAACAAACATCAGTATGATCCACCTATTTAAGATTAAAGCTTTTCAGCTCTCATTTTCTTGCAATACATAGCCATCTATTTAAGAATAAAGCTTAACAAAGTTTTTAAAGCATGACATGTTGATAAGTGCATATTTGTCTAATATTTATGTTTTAATTATCCCTTTGTATTCCTCTTGTTGATGCAATTATCGGAACTTAATTTGATTTAATATTTCCTTGTAGGGAATTATAGTTTTTACATGATGTGGGAAATTAAGCGGAAAACAACAACTAATTTAGGCAACAGTGAGCTGAGGGTTTGGAAAAGTTAGAGGCTTTTGATTGGAGAATTAAAGGAAATCACACACAAGCAGGGACTTAAGAAGAGTTGCATTTTAATTGTCAACATCAATTAAACCTTCGGTGATTTAAGAGGAGCAAAATGAAATCAAGTTGAGGCAGCAAGCTATAGCGTGGATAGAGGAACAACACGTAGGAAACAAGCAATGCGTGAAACGCATGCGTGAAATGCATTCGTTGGCTTTAAAACGCAAGTAGCGTTTAAACAGTAGGGAACGACGATGCACAAAGAAGTGGAAGCTAATGTTTTTACTTGATAGTGACCCTTAATGGTCTTGTCAAGAAATAGTGAGCAGGGGAGAATTAAAACAATTGGGCTTTGAATGGAGAAGGGCCACGCAGAACAAAAAGACCCACTTTAAGGAAGAAAAGGAGAAAAATCTAGGAAGGGGGCACTTTGAAGAAGTCACGTACGCAGCACAAGACCAAGGAGGAATTAGGTGGACTAAACTTCGAAGGATTGACACGTACAAGAGGACAACGTCAGTGACGCACGCAAGATAGGAATAAAAGAACAAAAAAACAACAAGCCAAAGGAGCTGGCGGCGGCTGAGTGGAAAGCAGGAAGAAAATAAAGAAACGCACGCAGCACTGGGATTTTTTTTGGTGAAGCAACAGTGACGATACCAAGGGGATGACGTAAGGCATCATCGTGGATCAATTTCTAGAATTTCGTTTCTAGCTTTTCTTCTTTCCTTTATTATTTAGACTATGTTAATTAAGAATCTTGTTTTGTTTAATTCCGTTATGAGTAGCTAAACTGTTTTCGCCGGAGAATATCAATTGTTATTGTAACATCCCGTCACTGATGGGAAGGTTATTTTGGTAAAGTGAGATGGGTTAAGTCTGTACCGCACATTATCGACTGAGCATTTATTGGCTTCTAATTTTAGAGGTCATGAGTCAATTGATACATGCACATTTAGTGACATGCATTCATGATTATTCCAGCATTTAAATTGTGATTATGAGTTTAATTGCGAATTTTGAGATAATTGAGTTAGATGTGATTCGGACTGAGAAAATGCGTTGAGACTGATAATTGTGATTCCGGTTCCAGAAGTGAGTGGATAATGGCTTAGAAAAATTAGAGTTGTGAGTTTAAGAATTATTGTGATGAGTCAGTGGAATTTAGATACTGAGATTGATCGGATTTGGGGACTGTGATCTATAGGGTTAAAATCAGCCCCGGGTATAAATACCTTATGTCTGAAATTTTCCTAGGGCACGAAACATTCCTTCCCCTTTTCTCTCTTCACCATCGACGATCCTTCCTTCTTCCCCTTGGAGATTTCTCTAATTCTTTCTTCATTGTGGCCAAAGATCTGCTGGGAAGCTTAGTGAGGATGACTATTGGCTTGGCTTGGGAGAATACTTTCGTTGCCTGAGGTTGGAAGAGGATTTTGGAGATTTAGGGTTTACGATCGATTCTTCGATCTGAGGCACCGTTGGATCGACAGTCCACGGATATGACTGAGACTTCCAGGCTGTAGCTCGGAAGTGTAGGTGAGTAACCTAGTTGGTTCCTCAGCTTTTATGTGATTAAATGTGCTGTGAATGTGTGTGAATTAAGTGTAAAAGTGAGTGATATAAATGTGAAGTGAATGAGCTAAATGTGATAAGTGTTAGTGATTGCACCGAGTGTGATATATAAATGTGAATACCTGTGATTGAGAATCAGTGTATATAATTGTGAGTAAGTGCTCTGATTGTGACAGGCGAGTAAAGTGATATATAAATATATGTGCTAGTGATTGTGCAAGTGTGAGTAATTATAGCGATGAGATAAATGTGCTGAGACTGTGAATGATGTTCTGAATGTGATAAGTGTAGTGAAATGAGATACATGTGATTGATTGTGCAAATGTGAACATTTGTGACTGTGATTGAGTGTATAAAATTATGAGTAGCGTTCCAACTGTGATAAGCGAGTGAAGTGATAGATATATGTCGATAGTGACTGTGTAAATGTGAGTGAATGCTTAGCGAAATAATAAGCGGTAAAATAACAACAGGATCTGGAGCTTAGTGATCGAGCTTTGAGCTCGATATCGATGATAGGCCTAAGGCCATAAGCGGCGATAGTGCATACCCGGAGGGCTCTCCTACTTGCCTAGAATGCGATTAGTGAAAAGGGAATAGTGCATACCCGAGGGCTCTCCTATCCAGATGAGAGTGGGCGAAGTGCATACCCGAGGGCTCTCCTACTTGCCGATAATGTGATCGGTGTGAAAAGTGCCCGAATCGGGACGGTGAAAATGCTCGATCACAACAAATGATATAAAATGAGAATCGCATACATATGCATCAGACTGTTGTATGAGTGATAAATTGAGAGTAGTATGAAAGGCGATACGCCTTATATGTGTAAAATTGGCAATACATGTGAAAAGTGAGACTTTGTGTATTATGTGATGAGAGTTCAGTGATATATATTGAATTTGTGATTATAGTGAAACGTGAAATTGTCGATAGTGTTAGATTGTGTCTTGTGGTCAGTGTTGTGAAAATTGAGAATGAATGCAATCAAGTGACAAAATGTGTAAAATTGAGGTACAGTGTTCTGAATGTGTTAAATGACTATTGCAATATATATATATTGTGTTTATATGCATGAGTTGGGTGAACCATCGATGATGGTTTCTCATTGAGTTCGCAAACTCACCCAACATTGCAACTATTTTTCAGGGATTGAAGAATACCCCGTTGGACAAACGGGAGTATGATTACTGAAAGCGGGTCAGAGTCAGAGATCGGGATCAGTTCGCGTCTGCATTAGGGTAGTGATGTTCTATGTGTATTGTAGTGTTGCAAGTTATTCTTATTAGTGATTTTGTTCAGTGGGCCTTGATTATTACTGATTTCCGCGCATGTGATTGATTTTGTATAAAGAGAAGTGTTTTTCTGAGTTTTGAGTTGCAGTGATTGTTCTAATACGCTACCCTCGCGGGGCACGGGCTCGAATATCACCATCGATATCGGGTTCGGGTCTGGCGGGAGTAGGGTGCTACATTTGTGGTATCAGAGCCCAGAAGTACAATCTTACATGGGTTTTCTGAAAAGTGTGTCAAGTGCATGCATCTAAGTCGTGTCACAGCAGACAGTGACAACTGATCCCTAGTTTAGCATATGAGTCACATGCATGAGCATGTATCAGTTGTTTAAGCGATTAGAAACAGTGAGGAAAATGACAATGTGTGAGAATGTGATAAAAGAAAGTTGTGTACATTATGGAATTCGAAAAAAGTATATGATTTGATTTGATAAGTGAAGATTAGTATACTGGTATCAGCGGTTATATTTTGAAATGCAATATGAGAGTTTTATTGGGTATAATTTTGAATATGAGATAGAAATAAAGTGATAGTTATGGATTGAGAGAGGAAAAATGAAAATAGAAATATGATAGAAATGGCAAGAGGTCAAGTGTATATTGTGGATGAAAATAAAGTGTTCTATGTTATAGAGAAGTTACAATTGGGATTGATTATCGTGAGGAGAGTTATGAATCATGATTTATGACTGAGAATCAATTATGTTAGTGAGAAACCAAGAGTGATTGTATATCAATGATATTGATTTGAGTGTGAAAAGTTCGTGGGTATGAGACAAGTATGAAAAGATTAAAAATGTAAAATACTGATAATAGCAGATGAAAAAGTGATTAGAGTTCAGCTGATTTGCCTAAGTGAATACACACCTGACTGTGGGAACCCCGTGGTAAGCGAAAATATTAAACGTAATTGTCTTATTTGTGGAGAAGGCATGGGAAGAAACTAATGAGTTAGTGGAAAATTGCCAGTTCGATTCTTATAGAATGAAAGTGTTTATAGTGATAGTGATCATTTGGGAATGAATAGAGATTGTATTCGATCCTCTCGCGTGAGGACGGGTGCAAAAAGGAAAGTTGTTAAGCTCAGATCTTATCGTCACTGTAAGTGTACATTTGATAATGGGATCACCCTTATGGGTGAAATGATTGGGCATAAGTGAATAATATGCGTGAATATGTTCTAGGAGGAAATTAGGTGGCTTATTAAATAAGCTCTGATTATTATCCCTGTGGCCCCAAGCTCGAGATGAGTTAAGGCAAGGCACAAAAATGCTTGTAGCGATCAATTGAGAAAGAAGTGAGACAATTAACAATTGAGAACTGGCGCCAACAAGAGAAAGGTTATCGAGAATTGAATGGGATTAAAGTGTCCTTAGTAGTATAGGCTACTAATGGGTAAACTGATGTAAATGAATTTTCAGATAAGATGTGATGGTTATAGCGATGCATACAAGATATTAAAGTAAATGACATTGTTTAAATGCTCTGTAGAGCCTCATTATAAGGAATGTTATAATCTTGTAAGGCATGGCGTGAACTGCTCCTATTGGAATAAGAGTGACTGATCGATAGTAAGGAGAGACAGTTGATTGACAAGATTTTATGAATAGTGTTAATGAGTGATAAGGTGTGATCCGATAATTTGATTTGAGAGCGATCATTGAAGAGATACACTTTGAAATGAAGTGAAAGTTAATTTTTGGAGTCCTCATCCTAGCGAAGACTCAAGTGTAAGAGATACCATATGTTACTGAAAATGTGTACATTATGTTGATGAGATGACTCTGATTGTGTAAGAGAATTACTGAATATTAAGGAAATGTTAATTGCGAATATGAGAAGAATATAGGTTCGTGTATATTTTGTATAATTGTGATCTGAAAGTACAAAAGAGATATGAAGAATGTGTTAACAAACCAGTGTGTAATGATGGCAATAAATTGAGTCATGTGGAGAACTAAGGGAAAGGAATTTATTGTACTATTGAAGAGTAAAGTGTCTCTATTGTATTTTAATTGGGAAGTCACTATGAGTAGCGATGATCGATTAAATGTATTCATAAGTGAAGAAGATAATTTAGCATAGTTGAGAAATTGTAAATCATGCAAGTTTCATAAGAGTGAATCTTAATCGGATCGAATGAACAGTGAATGATTTAGTATTTGAGTATGGCATTGGGAGACTCAATGATGATAGAGGTATTGATAAACTGCGAAATTTTTCAGGAATGTGTGTATACGCGATTTGGGGTTATTGGGAATTAACTGAATGCTAGATTCGTCCAAACAGTGTTAAAGATTTTCAGGTTTTAGCTGTGACAAAATGTTTGAAGAAAATGTGTGAATGGTATGACTGATGATAGTAAAAGAGATTAAACGATTGAGTAGTCGCAAAGTTAAGACAGTGATGCAATTAAATGGATTGAGCAGAAATTCAATAGCGGATAAGTGTGTTATTGTTGAGTGTTAATTGTCAAACTGGTTAAGGGCAAAAAGGAAAGTGGTATGAGCTATCGAAATTCCAAATCAATTGTGTAGATAAAGGATTGGCAAAGACCTATATGGGGTGTTGAAATTTGTGAACCTTATTAAAGAATTGAAACTGACTCCTATTGTTGAGGATAGTGATATGTAAAGTGTGGTTAAGAAATATGTGTAGTGCGATCAAAGAAATCATTAGAGAAATTGCATAGAGCGATCGAGCCTAATATTGGCGAGAGTGCATAGAAAGAGAAATTGATAGTTTAGAATGAAAAGTCGTATGATTATATGTGAGAGTGACCAATAGCCTTGACTGTTGGAGATAAATGTGAAATTGATATGTTTGGCATTTATAGGGACATGAGATCGATGTGGAGCCTAGATTGAATTGCGAGTTCAGCAATTATTTTATGAGTGTAATGTATTATGTTAATGAGTAATTGAATTCGAAATAGAATTGAGAAGTCCTAGAAACAGGGAAATGATTTGAGAGGATTGAGGTTATTAGAATCTTATGAGATTAGTGTTTTAACACTAAAGTGATATAATCTGTAAATCGATAAATGAAATGTTTCCAAGTGTATCACTGCGGTATAGATGCACTTAGATGAAAATGAGAGTGTAAATCGGAGTAGCTGAATTTGCGATAAGTGACCTCTATGTGACTGTGATGTGAATTGAACTATGGATTGGTAATTCGGTAAAAGATGTTTCGGATCCAAATTGTTGCATAGACAAGATTTGAAAATATTGTTAGGATCCGATATATGTGTTATTGATATTGAAAGTGACGAATTATGAGTAATTTTAATGAAATAGTGAGACAGTGTTGAGTACCGAAAAAGTGAATGGTAAATTGATCGTATAGATTTTAGTTCATTGGTAGAAATTGCTCGAGTAGCGATAAGTGAGAAACAGAAAATCAATGAGTGAAAAGACTCCCCCACCTTTCTGATCAATCGTATATGAAATTTCGAGAACGAAATTTTTATTAAGAGAGGAGAATTGTAACATCCCGTCACTGATGGGAAGGTTATTTTGGTAAAGTGAGATGGGTTAAGTCTGTACCGCACATTATCGACTGAGCATTTATTGGCTTCTAATTTTAGAGGTCATGAGTCAATTGATACATGCACATTTAGTGACATGCATTCATGATTATTCCAGCATTTAAATTGTGATTATGAGTTTAATTGCGAATTTTGAGATAATTGAGTTAGATGTGATTCGGACTGAGAAAATGCGTTGAGACTGATAATTGTGATTCCAGTTCCAGAAGTGAGTGGATAATGGCTTAGAAAAATTAGAGTTGTGAGTTTAAGAATTATTGTGATGAGTCAGTGGAATTTAGAGACTGAGATTGATCGGATTTGGGGACTGTGATCTATAGGATTAAAATCAGCCCCAGGTATAAATACCTTATGTCTGAAATTTTCCTAGGGCACGAAACATTCCTTCCCCTTTTCTCTCTTCACCATCGACGATCCTTCCTTCTTCCCCTTGGAGATTTCTCTTATTCTTTCTTCATTGTGGCCAAAGATCTGCTGGGAAGCTTAGTGAGGATGACTATTGGCTTGGCTTGGGAGAATACTTTCGTTGCCTGAGGTTGGAAGAGGATTTTGGAGATTTAGGCTTTACGATCGATTCTTCGATCTGAGGCATCGTTGGATCGACAATCCACGGATATGGCTGAGACTTCCAGGCTGTAGCTCGAAACTGCAGGTGAGTAACCTAGTTGGTTCCTCAGCTTTTATGTGATTAAATGTCTTTGTGAATGTGTGAATTAAGTGTAAAAGTGAGTGATATAAATGTGAAGTGAATGAGCTAAATGTGATAAGTGTTAGTGATTGCACCAAGTGTGATATATAAATGTGAATACCTGTGATTGAGAATCAGTGTATATAATTGTGAGTAAGTGCTCTAATTGTGACAGGCGAGTAAAGTGATATATAAATATATGTGCTAGTGATTGTGCAAGTGTGAGTAATTATAGCGATGAGATAAATGTACTGAGACTGTGAATGATGTTCTGAATGTGATAAGTGTAGTGAAATGAGATACATGTGATTGATTGTGCAAATGTGAACATTTGTGATTGTGATTGAGTGTATAAAATTATGAGTAGCGTTCCAACTGTGATAAGCGAGTGAAGTGATAGATATATGTCGATAGTGACTGTGTAAATGTGAGTGAATACTTAGCGAAATAATAAGCGGTAAAATAACAGTTGTGACTGGAGCTTAGTGATCAGAGCTTTGAGCTCGATATCAGTGATAGGGCCTAAGGCCATAACGACAGTAGTGCATACCCAGAGGGCTCTCCTACTTGCCTAGAATGCGATTAGTGAAAAAGGGAATAGTGCATACCCAGAGGGCTCTCCTATCTCGTATGAGAGTGGGTAGTAGTGCATACCCAGAGGGCTCTCCTACTTGCCGATAATGTGATCAGTGCGAAAAGTGCCCGAATCGGGACAGTGAAAATGTTCACCACAACAATGACATAAAATGAGAATCTGCATACATATGCATCGATCGTTGTGTATGAGTGATAAATTGAGAGTAGTATGAAAGGCGATACGCCTTATATGTGTAAAATTGGCAATACATGTGAAAAGTGAGACTTCGTGTATTATGTGATGAGTGTTCAGTGATATATATTGAATTTGTGATTATAGTGAAACGTGAAATTGTCTGATAGTGTTCCGATTGTGTACTGTGGCTGTGTTGTGAAAATTGAGAATGAATGCAATCAAGTGACAAAATGTGTAAAATTGAGGTACAGTGTTCTGAATGTGTTAAATGACTATTGCAATATATATATATTGTGTTTATATGCATGAGTTGGGTGAACCATCGATGATGGTTTCTCATTGAGTTCGCAAACTCACCCAACATTGCAACTATTTTCAGGGATTGAAGAATACCCGCTGGACAAACGGGAGTATGATTACTGAAAGCGGGTCAGAGTCAGAGGTCGGGATCAGTTCGCGTCTGCATTAGGGTAGTGATGTTCTATGTGTATTGTAGTGTTGCAAGTTATTCTTATTAGTGATTTTGTTCAGTGGGCCTTGATTATTACTGATTTCCGCACGTGATTGATTTTGTATAAAGAGAAGTGTTTTCCGAGTTTTGAGTTGCAGTGATTGTTCTAGTACGCTACCCTCGCGGGGCACGGGCTCGGATATCACCATCGATATCGGGTTCGGGTCTGGCGGGAGTAGGGTGCTACAGTTATGCTTTGACTCGTGAGACTTATTGTTCTGATTATTTGGTTATAATATTCGTACTGTTTCCGTTTTACTGTCATTGTTTATTAATTGATTCTGCGATTAGGGCCCGATTGTAGAATTAGTTAATTAACATATCGCCAACTGATTTACTTGGTGGTGTTAACTGGGTGATTAGTGTTTGTGGCAATTGGCACTAGGACATATTACTTGCCTGATTTTGTGTGGAGAAACTTGCGATCTAATTAGATGAAGCATGAGTCAGTGCGTAGTCAGTTAGGGTTAGTGTTTCTTTGAAATTTAATGCTGTTAATTAATTGAATCTCGGAGAGAGTCTCGAAGGGGTTATTAGTTAATTAGGGAACAGTTTAAAGGAGTCTCTTTGACTGTTCTAAAATTAAGAAGAAGCGAGGGAGCCAGAGGTAGTTTGTAACCATAGCTAACCTATTATTAAACCAAAGAAAATATTTTAGTCGATGATCGAGGTCTATGCATAATAATTAGGAATTTCCGGGCTAAGTTGTCATTATTGAGTTTATCAATTTTATTTGCGTTCTTTGTTGGTTATTATTTTATTAATTGCGTTAATCATTTATTAGTGGTTAGTTTAATTAATAGTTTTAGCAGAAAACTCTAAACCCCCTTTTATTAATTTCATTCGTTCTTTGGCATTTGAATAGAATCAATTTATTCCATTCTCTGTGGATCGACCCCATTACCACTGTGCGCAATTTATTTTCGTTTGGTGTTTGGGATTTATTTTTTGTGGATTCGACACCCATCAAATTTTGGTGCCGTTGAAGGGGATTGGTAACTAATTGATTTTGTTTTTTTTATGCCTAGGAACATTCGTACGGGAGATTTCATCTTGTACGAACCCGAGATCGAAAAGACTGCTAAGAGGCTAAGGAAGTTGAGCAAACTAAGGAAGAAGCAAGGAGAAGCTCGTGGATTACAGACCCCGGTTGAGTCGGATACTGAAACGGAGTACAAAGAGGAGATTGAAGTTGAACAGCAACCTGACGGGAAGCTTAATCGTCACCACGCGTGATATGGCTCTAATGTAACTCTCGGGACTTGGGTTGACCCATCAAGCGCAAAGATCCGCCGTGCATGAGACTCCATAACTTCAAGAAGGGTTCGAATTGAAGTCCGGACTCATCCACTTGTTGCCCACCTTCTGTGGATTGGAAAACGAGGATCCGAATAAGCATCTAAAGGAATTTCACCTCGTTTGTACTTCCATGAAGCCCCGCAATGTCACGGAGGACCAAATCAAACTGAGAGCTTTTTCATTCTCGCTGCAAGATGCAGCCAAGGATTGGCTCTACTACCTACCTCCGGGGACAATCAACACTTGGGAAGGGATGTCCCGACAGTTTCTAGAGAAATATTTCCCAGCATCCCGAGCCGCCAACATCAGGCTTGAAATCTGTGGCATTAAGCAGAATGATTCAGAGAACCTCTACGAGTACTGGGAGAGGTACAAGAGAATTTTAGCAAGCTGCCCGCAGCATGGCATATTTGAACAATTGATCATCCAGTATTTCTACGAGGGTCTGATTCCAATGGAGCGCAGAATGATGGACGCCACAAGTGGCGGGGCCATCGTCAGCAAAACCCCAGCCGAAGCTCGAGAGTTGATATCAACCATGGCAGCAAACTCCCAGCAATTCGGTGCTCGGCAAGATATACCGCAAAGGGTGAACGAGGTAATTGTTACTTCTCTCAATGAGGTCAAATCTTTGCTAACAACTTTGGTCGAGAAATTGAATGTAGGTACTCCTCCACCTGCGAGGGCGTGTGGCATCTGCACTAGCCTAGCTCACCCAACCGATGCATGCCCAACACTCCACGATGAGACACCGGAGAATGTGAATGCTATCGGATTCCAACAGAGGAAGTTTGATCCCTATTCAAACACCTACAATCCCAGTTGGAGAAGCCACCCAAATTTCAGTTATGCTAACAACCAACTGAACCAACAGAACTTCCATCACGGACCACCACCACCGCAACAGCCTTCGAGCTCAGGTAAGCCTCTTGAAGAAATTGTCCGTATGTTAGTTACTAATACTGAGAAATTTCAACAGACATCGCAACTGTGTTTCATAAGATGGAAGAGAGTATGAAGACTTTAGAGACTCGATGAGCAGATAGCATCCTCGCTAGCAAATTGGAGACTCAAGGCAACCGCCATCTCGGACACTCGACCGAGGCATAATGTGAGCGCAATTGTCTTAAGAAGTGGTAAGGAATTGCAGACTCCAGTTGACAAGAACCCTAAACGTGACCACGTCCAAGGTTCCCATGCGAGACGTAACAGAAGTCGAAGGAACTTACACGTGACCACGCATGAGATTCAGTCCATTGAAATCTCGTAAACCCAAACCTCTAGTGGTTCTACCCCCATTCCCCCAGAGATTGGCTCAGATCAAGAAAGAAAAGGAAGACAAAAGCATCATGGAGTTATTCCAAAGAATCGAAGTAAATATCCCACTCCTCGAGGCCATTAAACAGGTTCCGCGCTACGCCAAATTCCTTAAGGAATTATGTACAAACAAGCGTAAGTTAACAGGTAATGAAAGGGTGAGTGTGGGTGAGAATGTTTCAGCTGTCTTACAGAGGAAATTACCTCCTAAGTGTCGCGACCAAGGTATGTTTTCCATTCCTTGCAAAATTGGGAATATTGGTATAAGTGAAGCTATGTGTGACCTAGGAGCCTCTATTAATGTGATGCCTTTATCTGTTTATACTTCTCTGGGTCTTGGTCCATTAACTAGTACTGGAGTTATAATTCAATTGGCGGATCGATCGATTGTCTATCCTGAAGGTGTTTTAGAGGATGTGCTAGTTCAAGTTAATGGATTAATTTTTCCTGCTGATTTCTTTGTTCTGGACATGGAAAATGATAGTTCATCTAAGTCTTCTGATATCTTGCTGGGTAGGCCTTTCCTTAGCACGGCTAAGGTAAAGATAGATGTGCATAGTGGTTCATTGACTTTAGAGTTTGATGGTGAAGTGGTGAAATTCAATGTGTATGATGCCATGAAACGTGCTGAAGATGTGTCTTGTGTTTATAAGGTTGATATCATTGAAGATTTGACTCATGAGGTTTTTGCTTTACATGACGATGATGAGTTGAATTATGCTTTGTGTCATAGCATGACTATTGATAGAGTTAGAAGATTTGCTGATCGGTTTGAATTTTCTGATGACATACTTGATGTGGTTTACGCTCTGGAAGCTCTTAAGATTACAAGTATGAAATTTGTGCCTATTAGGCTATCACGGTCAGAATCTAAACTATTACCTTCGATTTTGCAGGCCCCAAAGTTGGAGCTCAAAAAGCTTCCCGAGCATTTGAAATACGCATATTTAGGTGGTTAACATCGAGACGAGGATCGTCGAGCCTAGGACGTTAAACAAGGGCGCTAATGGGAGGCAGCCCATATTTTTATTTTATTTTATTTTTCTTTCCTTTCTTTTGCTTTATTTTGTGTTCTTTTTGTCTCGTTTGTTTCCTTCCCTTTTTGTTTTGATCTTTTCCCCTCATTCCTTATGTCTTTCAAGTGGTTCGGTATTGGATCAATTCGGAGTTCTTAGATTACAGCTGGCGGGAGTCCTTTATATGATCATATGTTGGCTCTCGTCCCTCACTGTACTAGCTATACCCTACTAGCGGGATGCCTAAACGAGCTCACGTATAAGCCCTCATCTTCACCACCAGACCAACCCACCGACGACACCGCCAGCCCAGCGTCATCGCTCCTCGGATTCAGGGAAGTCCTTAGTTTACCCTTTTCATTTACTTTTATGTTGAGGACAACGCATGTTTTAAGTGTGGGGAGGTGATTTATGCTTTTGAGATGCATGTTGTTTTTGTTTGATGCATTATTTTGGGCTGTGCTTAGGAGTCCTCTTTTGCTCCATTTTGCTTGATAAATTGTTGTGCCTTAGGTAATGGTGGATTGTTTTAAAGGAGTCGAGAGTATGGTTGAGTCCCTTGTTGTTTAATGTTAATTAAATTTTGTCCTATATGTTGAAGTTGCGAGCCTGAGTTAATTTGTTAGAATTTTAAAAATTGTGTGATTAATCGGTGTCTTTCTTGCTTAGAGTCATGTTAAGCTTAGAAGTTGAGTTGGTATATGTGTTGAACTTTGGATTGATGGTGGAAAATTATGGTGGAGAATGGGAATGGAGAATAAAAATAAAAAGGTGTTAGATTCGTTCCGCCAATCGCCACATGTGATTGTGAGCGAAGCCAAAAATCCGTCTAAAGGTTGGACAAGACTGAGTAACCGGGCGACATTCATCACAAATGTTTGCGCTCGCGTAAAAGGGTCTTGAATAACTATGACGTGTGAGGCAACCAACTACTCCTCTGATTACTCGAAAAAAAAAAGGAAAAAAAATTTTTGCAAGCAACTGAGTAATTACGAGTAAGGCTAAAGCCACTTGGCATTGTGATTGACCGAGTAACCGGATGACATTCATCACAAATGTTTGCATTCGCGTAAAAAGGCCAATGACAATTCCGAGCAATTTATTGCTAAAAACACCTAATTAAGTAATTAAGATTAACCCGATCTTCCCATGACTACCACAAAAATTCGGAATTCCTCATGTATGCTAACCACCTGATAAGTGAAATGTGTTTTCTAGGCTTGATTGGTTTTTAATTAAAATTCAGTAATTCATGCATGCGCTTTAATTTGAGTTCAGGCTTGTGTCTTCTCGTATGGGGAAATTTGTTGCATTTATTTGACATTTCATTGACATTAGGACAAGATTGCGCTCTCATTCCTAGTTTACATTACCTTTGTGTATGTTTCATTGAGTAGAGCGGTTTTTCATTGTGTCTTGGTTTTCTTTTATGCTTGAGGACAAGCATCGTCTAAGTGTGGGGAGATTTGATAAGTGCATATTTGTCTAATATTTATGTTTTAATTATCCTTTTATTCCTCTTGTTGATGCAATTATCTAACTTAATTTGATTTAATATTTCCTTGTAGGAATTATAGTTTTACATGATGTGGAAAATTAAGAGGAAAACAACAACCGATTTAGCAACAAAATGAGTGAGGGTTTCAAAAGTTGGAGGCTTTTGATTGGAGAATTAAAGGAAATCACACCTGGTGGATTTAAGAAGAGTTGCATTTTAATTGTCAACATCAATTAAACCTTCGGTGATTTAAGAGGAGCAAAATGAAATCAAGTTGAGGCAGCAAGCTATAGCGTGGATAGAGGAACAACACGTAGGAAACAAGCAATGCGTGAAGCGCATGCAGCAGGCGTGAAACGCATACGTTTGACGCATTCGTTGGCTTTAAAACGCAAGTAGCGTTTAAACAGCAGGGAACGGCGATGCACAAAGAAGTGGAAGCTAATGTTTTTACTTGATAGTGAACCTTAATGGTCTTGTCAAGAAATAGTGAGCAGGGGAGAATTAAAACAATTGGGCTTTGAATGGAGAAGGGCCACGCAGAACAAAGAGACCCACTTTAAGGAAGAAAAGGAGAAAAACCTAGGAAGGGGGCACTTTGAAGAAGTCACGTATGCAGCACAAGACCAAGGGGGAATTAGGTGGACTGAACTTCGAAGGATTGACACGCACAAGAGGACAACGCCAGTGACGCACGCAAGACAGGAATAAAAGAACAAAAAAACAAAAAGCCAAAGGAGCTGGCGGCGGCTGAGTGGAAAGCAGGAAGAAAATAAAGAAACGCACGCAGCACTGGGATTTTTTTTGGTGAAGCAACAGTGACGATACCAAGGGGATGACGCAAGGCATCATCGTGGATCAATTTCCAGAATTTCGTTTCTAGCTTTTCTTCTTTTCTTTATTATTTAGACTATGTTAATTAAGAATCTTGTTTTGTTTAATTCCGTTATGAGTAGCTAAACTGTTTTAGTCGGAGAATTCCAATTGTTATGCTTTGACTCGTGAGACTTATTGTTCTGATTATTTGGTTATAATATTCGTACTGTTTCCGTTTTACTGTCATTGTTTATTAATTGATTCTGCGATTAGGGCCCGATTGTAGAATTAGTTAATTAACATATCGCCAACTGATTTACTTGGTGGTGTTAACTGGGTGATTAGTGTTTGTGGCAATTGGCACTAGGACATATTACTTGCCTGATTTTGTGTGGAGAAACTTGCTATCTAATTAGATGAAGCATGAGTCAGTGCGTAGTCAGTTAGGGTTAGTGTTTCTTTGGAATTTAATGCTGTTAATTAATTGAATCTCGGAGAGAGTCTCGAAGGAGTTATTAGTTAATTAGGGAACAGTTTAAAGGAGTCTCTTTGACTGTTCTAAAATTAAGAAGAAGCGAGGGAGCGGAGCCAGAGGTAGTTTGTAACCATAGCTAACCTATTATTAAACCAAAGAAAATATTTGAGTCGATGATCGAGGTCTATGCATAATAATTAGGAATTTTCTGGCTAAGTTGTCGTTATTGAGTTTATCAATTTTATTTGCGTTCTTTGTTGGTTATTATTTTATTAATTGCGTTAATCATTTATTAGTGGTTAGTTTAATTAATAGTTTTAACAGAAAACTCTAAACCCCCTTTTATTAATTTCATTCGTTCTTTGGAATTTGAATAGAATCAATTTATTCCATTCTCTGTGGATCGACCCCATTACCACTGTGCGCAATTTATTTTCGTTTGGTGTTTGGGATTTATTTTTGGTGGATTCGACACCCATCACATGTAGGCAACCAAATGGAACTTACCACGCTAGCATCAAGATTCCAACATTAGGATGATTGTTTGTAGCACCCCACTCCCGTGAGACCCGAACCCGATATCGATTGTGATATCCGAGCTCGCATCTCACGAGGGTAGTATGCTAGAACGGTCACATCAATTGAAAACTCGAAAAACATTTCTCTTTTTGAAAACCAATCACATGCGCAAAAATCAGAATTTAATTTGAGCCCGATTTAATACGAAGACATTTACAAATATAACACAATTTCAGTCATTAAAACATATACAGAAAGGCATGACCCAACTAGGCCCAATGTCATTTCTGAACACTTTCAGTAATCACAATACAGTTACACAGTAATCAAATGGGGCCCACTGAATAAACAAAATCACTTATCTACGAAAATTGCCAAAAATACAAATATACATAAGACAAGATTATTCTAATGCAGACGTGAATCGATCCCGACATCACACTCGACCCGCCAAAGAATCATACTCCGTTGCACTAACGGGTACTCGCCAATTCTGAAAAATAGATGCAATGTTGGGTGAGTTTATAACTCAATGAGAAACCATCATCGATGGTTCACTCAACTCATGCATATACAATCAATTATCAATTATCACATAAATTGTCAAGACACAATTATAAGCCGCTTTACTTTGTAACACAAATCATATTCAATTCCATACACATAAAAGTTGCACTCATGACCTTTTCCCATTGTTTTTCATTTTATCACTGAGTTGGATCGAGTGCTTTACAAGAACAAGATCCGAAGACGCGCCTTGGGGAGGAGAGCCATCTGGGTATGCACTTCCACCCTTCGATATTGTCCGCTTCGGTGTGGTGGGCCACCCTCACGGTTTTGCTTCGCCCCTACTCGAGAGATGCAAACGCGTCTACCCCCTTTTCGGGCATAGTGAACAGTAATCGCGTTTTAGGCAAGTAGGAGAGCCCTCAGGGTATGCACTACTGCCGCTCACATTAGGGATAGGAGAGCCCTCTGGGTATGCACTAATCCCTCTCGGCCTTAAGCCCCTTTCACTGATAATAGAGTTTAAAGCTCTGATCACTAATTGCTCCAGTCACAACTATTTATTAATCAATCAGTTATGGAATTTCATTTAGCACATGCACTCAGAATCAATTTATCAGAAATAGTCATTTCATTTTACAATTGTGCACTACCATACATTCACAATTTATCTCATGGAAGCATTCACAAACAATCATATGCAATCAGACCCCATTTTATCAAAACATTCATATTCCACAACGTTCAAAACACATAACAATTATCAATCAAAGATTGAGGAACCAACTAGGTTACTCACCTGCACTTCCGAGCTACAGCCTGGAAGTTCCAGCAACATCCGTGAAATTCCGATCCAACGATGCCTCTATAACAGTCAAATAATTTTCATTACCAAATGTACAAGAAAAAGATTCAATAATGCATAAGAGTCTAAAGTAAAAGATGTACTATGCCTATTCATGACCTTCCCAGCGCTATTTCCTAATTTCCACTTTCTTTAGTCCAATTCTAACTTTTCACTCAATTGATCAACAATGAATCAATTCCAATTCAATAACATGTCATGGAACTCACCAATTCCATTTCTATCACTCAGTCAATTTACTATATCATGCCCACTCGGATGTTCTCAAGAAAGAACTAGAAATCAGTGCCACTATTCTCTAGATCTCGAAATTCACGCTTTATACTCAGGATCCAGAACTCTCAATAGCGTTTCCTTAAATTCAAAATCGCATGATTATATCTTAATTATCCATAAACAACCCCTAGGTTGCAATAAAACCTATTCTCAAATTTCATTCAATACTTTCTTCTTTTTCCTCAATTGTAGACCTCTTTCTCTAGTTCATAATGAATCAAGAATCACCTCAATTGGAGGTCTACACAATTAGTTATGCCCCAAAAACCAAATTAAAACAGTTCAGAAATCTGGTCCTCGCTGCGACGTGCAGACGCTCGCCGCGGCGTGAAACAACGCTCGTCGCGGCGAATGCTTCCTTTGGGCTCGCCGTGATGTGTGGGAGGGAGCTCGTCACGGCATCAATATTTCACGCTCGCCGCAACGTCCCACCTTGCTCGTCGCGGCATCTAAGCGTTTCCTCGTTGCGACGTCTAAACATTTCCTCGTCGCGACGTGCGGCCCTGGTTCGTCTTCTCCGATTTCCTTTTTCCTCTTTCTCTCTCTAAAACCAGTATTAAACACCCTTAACTACCCCATCTTCCGCAAAAATCAACACATGAATGTATTTTACTAATAAATAAACAACATTGGAGCCAAAATCACTTACCAATCAAGCTTGATCCTCAAATCTTCGAAATCTCCTCCAACCCTATCCTCCACGATTTAGCTTCCAAACCTTCACAATCAACCTCTTCCTTTAGGGATCATGCAAGACTTTGCACAAGGAGTAGTAAACAAACAAGAATCGGGGAAGGAGGAAACAAAATCACAAGGAAGAAGGAGGAAGATCAACGTCGAGCCCTAAGAAATGAAACCTTCATTTCTTCTCCTCTTTTAACCTTAAGTATTTAAAGGTTAATCACTAAGTCTTTTGCCCCTTTTCCTCATAAGGCATGTAAATCTGGTACTCTTTTCATGGTCATTTCCAGTCCAATTTGTCTCCAAATTTCAATGTCTCGACAAATTAAATTCTTAGAATCATATTTCTAAATTTCTATAGCTATTTACCAGATATTCTTATACTATGCAGTCAATTTGTCCAACACTCGAAAAGTTTCCGGTCTGGACTTTTTCCTCTCGAATTTCCAGAAAGATTTCCTCAAGTTCACTGTCAACTGGTGATCACTCTAGTATATTTCCAACTCAATATTCAAACTCGATTATTCCAAAATTCCGAACAAATCATAATTAAATCTAATTCTCTCACAAGTCACAATTCATATCATATTCAAAATCAAACGTCGGGAAAATGTCAAGAATGAATGTACCTATATGTACATGTGCCAAATGAATCAATCCTCTACAATTAGTGGCCAAATGAATGTTCAGTTGATATTATGCGGTAAAATCTTATCCCGTCCTAATTTACCAATATAACCTTCCCATCGGTGACGGGATGTTACAATTCTCCCCTCCTAATAAAAATTTCATCCTCGAAATTTCATATACGATTGATCCGAGAAACAGGGGAATTGTTTCAATCACTATATACTGTGTCCCACTTATTTCACTACATGACCACTTCTTGTCAAATATACTGAATCAATACAATCGATCACTCTTTTTCCTTTCTCAATCTTTACACTATCATAACCGATTCCTCATGATTACTCGCAATTTTTCACTTTCGGTATCAATAATACATATACCAGATTATAACAATATTTCCTAATCCTGTCCATGTAACACTTAACAAATCCGAACCATCTTTTTGGTTTTAACTGTCTTACCCATCTATTAACACCACAATCACATAGAGATCATTTCATCACGAATTTAGTTTCCCCATTTACCTTCATCTCCATCTATTCATTTTGGTCGAGGCGATACATTACGAAGCATTTCATTTGTTACTTATCAAATTGCCTCTACTTTAGTATTAAAACACTAATCTCATAAGATTCTAATAATCTCGATAATAATCAACTCGACTCATTGTCATTACCTTGGATTTCTTAATCCCTAGTACAGATTCAGTTCACTTATCAACATTGTACACTATTCAAATGGTGTCACCAATAAAACAATTGATATAACCACAATCAATCTGAACTATACATTGATTTCCTGTCCCAATAAATTTCAACCGTATCGATTTCACATTTAGCTCTAGCAGTCATGTCAATTGGGTAGTCACATCTATAATCATTCGATTTCACATTCTAATCCTTCAATTACTCTTTCACTGTACTAGCTGCGATTATTTTCTTAGGTTTTCTCTAACAGTTTCTTCAATGAGCAAAACACATACTTCTTTATCCAGTCATAAATGTCATTTTCTCAAAAGTTGAATCCATTTTCAATTCTTTCAAAATTCCCAAAGCATTTTAACTGTTATCGATTTGCATATTCATAAACATATCCAAAATTGCTTCGGTACGAATAAAATCTCCAACTTTTAGAGCAATACTCAGTACTACAAATCTCAAATCATCAAATACAATGCAGCCCATGAAGTTATACTAGTCTCCAGTACATAGAATCACTTTTCCCTGTATCAACAAATTGCCTCATAACCTTTACTGGAATACTTTGCTAAATATTGCAAAATCTCCAAATTCCTCATATACATATCCCTTGCAATTTCGTATTATCTCAATACCTATATCTTTATTAATTCTCCTAATATACCATGTTCGTATACTAATTCATCCCCTATTCATTCAATCAGGTTAAGATTCACTCTTATGAGACTTGCATGATAACCAATTTCCTACTCTAAACACAATTGAGACATGTTACTTTTCAGTAATACAATAACTCCTTATACCCCTAATTCATATAACTCTTTAAATGTCAAACGTCTCCAACGAGGAGCAATTTTTATAATTTTCTCAGTTTCATCATATCATATTCTAACACATGTTCCTTACTTTAATGCTCAGAAATGTACACTTTTTCAGTAGTATATTATATTTCTTACGCTTGAGTCTCTGCTAGAATTCGGACTCCAAAATTTACCTGTTCTTCATTCCAGATTTTTTTTCTTTCAATGATTGCTCTCAAATCAAATTATCAGATCAACTAAACCTTATCAATCATTAATATTGTTCATAAAAATTTATTAGTCAGCTATTTTTCATCACTATTTATCAGTCACTCTTGGTACTTCAAGAAGCTCAATCTCTGAAGGGCACTTAAACAATTTCATTTACTCTAATATCTTGGAATACATCGCTATAATCATCTCATCTTATCTGAAAATATAGTCACATCAATATATCCATTAACAGCACATACTACTGAGGACACTTTAATCCTATTTAATTCTAGATAACTTTTCTCTTTTTGATACCAGCTCTCGATCATGGGGGACTTTGCTATATTCATGTCCCTCTTTAATTCCCTCAAACTCATTACTTATGCTATCATCATTGATAATCTCTGTAACACCCCACTCCTGCAAGACCCGAACCCGACATCGACGGTGATATCCAGGTCCGTGCCCCGCAAGGGTAGCGTGCTACATCACTCAATAGAAAACTCAGTATAACATTTTTTTTGGGCACACACACACACATATTATCATTACTGCGGAAAACAATTTAAACAAACAATTCAATGGCCTTGGGGCCTTTTTTTACATTTACAATTTATTTCAGTCAATTGACTATATAAATTGTCCAAATCAGTAATACAAAAGTCCAAGAATAGAAATACACTAAGACAGACGCGAACTGATCCCGACCACTTCTCTGCTTCCTTAACCAGCAGATGTCATACGCCCGTTGCCTAACGGGGTATTCTTCTAAGTCCTGAAAAATAGATGCAAATTTTGGGTGAGTTTTGCGAACTCAGTGAGAAACCATCATCGATGGTTCACTCAACTCATGCATATTCAATCAATTTACGAAATAATACATACAATCACATTTCTCAAATGTAAGGCGTTTCGCCTTTAACACAATTCATATTCAATCATTCATAAATGCAATGCACATGTGACACTTTTCGTTTTCATTTCATTGTTGTGGCTGCGTGCCAAATCGCCCCGAAGGTGGGCACATTGCGCTGAGCCGCTGGCTCGAAAACATTGGGCTTGAAGCCTCGATACGTTGAGCCCGAGGCTCAATACGTTGGACCGAGGTCTGTGCATCGGTAAAGCTCATATACGTTAGGCGTGATATGCCCGATCTGATCTTCGCTCCGGCCACAACCGCCTTTATCGATCGTACTTTTATGCATGCAATGTACATGTTCCAATTTCCATTTACATGTCAATGCTCCTTGCCATTTCTTCGGACTGTCGGTCCGGTATTTCAGTCATATACATTTTCAATTTATTGTATCCTACCATATCCCATTTAAAAGTCACATCTAATGTATCGAAACAGACAATTAACACTTCAATATCAATTTCCCATTCCCTCGGATCTTTGGTCCGAGAGCTCCAACGTAATCATTCACAAATAGTTACACACAACTAGCACTTCGATAACAAATTTCCAATACTTCGGACACCTATGGTCCGAAATCAATCAAAAGCAAACACACATAATCCCTCCATTATCTCCACATGGCATAATTGCAAAATATTAAACACATAAAGGTTGAGGAACCAACTAGGTTACTCACCGAATAACTTCCGAGCTAATGCCGGAAAGTCTCTGCCACGTCCGTGGATCTACGGTCCAACTGAGCCTCTATAGCAATTAAAATAGGTAAACATTACCAACTGTATAGTTAGAATGACCAAACAATGCACATGGAATAATTCAAACGTGTATAATGCGTGTTCATGGCATTCCCAGCCCTAATCCAAAGTTTTCCCATATTAAAAATTCCATCAAAAAAATTAGAAAGCTATAGCCACTGACGGCACCCAATTTGGACCTCAATCGGCCCAAAAATGACTAAAACAGTGATAGCCGGACAATTACCCGGGGCCACATCAATTTCTCGTCTAAAAATTCCCAATTTCTCACAAAATGAAATTCAATATGTTACAAATCCGATGCCTCAAGAATCAGGTCAATCGGACATCGGACGGAAAAAAAATTGACAAAAGAAACAAGTAGGTCACTTAATGCCAACTACCTCTCTTCCTTCCCCTTTCTTTCCTATTGCCAATCTGAATTTCCAACGACCATAATTCTTAACACACAAATCGGAAAAATACAAACCATAGCTTGTTGGAAAGTTCATGAAACGCTCTACAATTCACAAGAAGACCATAAAATCAATTCCAACCCTAAGGGTGTCAATATCCCATCAAAGCTACCGCTACTCAAAATGTATCAACACAGACAAGACCTTGCTAATTCAAGAACTCACTGATTATTCAGCCACAAATTACCACATAAATATTCTCAATAAGTTCACAATGTCATCTACAACTTTCATGAACAACCCAAAATCAAACAAGTCAATTAATTCACTCAATGTTGCTGTCCACGAAATCATTCAATTTGAGCAAGAAGTTTATAATAAGCATAACTCCTGCACACAAGTCAGAAAAATCAGAACTTTATATCTCTGAAAATATAAATCCTCAAACTTCAATTCTTCCTGAAATAACCAAGCTCCAATTCAGTCTCTAACAGTTTCAAATGTTATGCAAGTTTCGCCTAATCAAGACTTAACATCACAATGTAGGTTCGCTTTTGAAATTCCATATCTCCCACATCTATTTTCCAAAAAATTATAAGCCATATATCATTTTCTAGATCAATGTGTCATCTAGACCTCTTCAGTACAATTCAAACTCCAATTCAATTCACAAAAATTACCAAAAATGCTTTCAATCCGAAAACTCCCAAAATCGACAAGTAGGCTAGGTTTCATCACAAAGCCTAAAACCAGTCAATAGTAATCAGTTTATATCTCCCAATATACAACTCGAAAAATAGAAAGATCAGTGTAAATGGAAAACTAACTCAATATTCTACAACTTTCATCAAGACCTTTTTCCCAAATTCCATATCAATTAATTCAGAAAAATCACCAAACTAATTAGGTCATAAATGCGGGTACTGTTTACAGACCCCAAAATAGAAATTTTCCATGCAAATTTTCGACCTTCTAACATTACAATTTAGCAACACCTATTTCACACTAAATTGAAGCCAACATCCCAAAGTTTAAGTGGCCACAAACCTCACCTCATTTGCATTCCTACACAATTAGTTATGATCAAAACATTGCAATAAGTTCAAGGTACATTTTCCAGATTTTTCCACCATTCAATCTTAACATTCAACTCATCTATTTAAATCATCATTTTAGCTTTAACTAACCATGCCCATGACATTAGAAGCAGAAACTTACTTGATTAAGCTTCAATCTCTTCAAACTCTTCAAGAAAAATCACCAATACCTAGCTCTCCACACAACCCACGATCATCATCCTCCAAAGTGATAGAGATAGGTTTTTTATAGTGAGCAATAAAGAGAGGGCAAAGGACAAGGAAGCAAATAGGAGATGATGACTAGGCTTAAAGTTGGAGGAGATCACAATCCATGAAGAAGAGGAGAGAGAGCTACGAAGATGAGGGACAAAATCACCAAAACAATTCCAAAAGCTTTTGAAAAGAGAGAGCATCGTGAGAGGGCCAGAAATGGACTCCAAAAATTCATTAAATAACCATTAATAAGACATAACTTGGCAAGTGACACTTGTCACTTGCCAAGTGTCAAAATTCCATTGTTTGTTTAGGTATTTCCCATTTAAACCCAAATTTCCAAAGAATGAAACTTGTCAATAATTCCTAAAGTCATGTATCAAAATTTCCATTGCCCACTGACAGTAAATTCTACTACCATTAATCAATTGGTCTGCTGCTTGGCTTTTTTTTTTCCTAGTCCAAAATTTACCACGAAAAATTTCAGAAAAAAATTCCTAAAATTCTTCAAAAATGTAAAATCGGCAATTTCACTTTCCAAATCAATTTTCAAGATCAATAACCCACAATTCTCTAAATAGTCACATTTATTTCCAATTATTCCGGGAATGTCCATGAATGCTTATAAAATTATTGTTATGAGCTAGGATTCCCTATTCATGTGCATGTGCACCGTATCTAATGCATGAGTATGAGATGTGTTGTTCCAATTTCTTTGATTGGTCTCACATATACCAAATTTTTAGGGTTCTAATCCTTTGTATGGAACCGGGATGTTACAATCTCACTTCTTTCTCAATTGATCGTTACAAGCATTCTCATGCCTTACTCTAACTCATCTTGAACTTGGGGCTACAGGAATTATGATCGGAACTTATTTGATAGGCCACCGATTACCTCCTATATCATATTCGCATATATTGATCACTTATGCTAATCATTTCACCCTTATAACTCAGTTTCTAAAACTCTCAATGGCTTTTCCTTAAGTTCAAAAACCTCACAATTAAAATCCAATGATCCAGAAACAATTCTTAGGTTGCAAATAGCAATTTAAACTCAATTCTCATTCATCAATCGAACTCTTAAAACCTGATTCAAATTTTCTTTATTAACCTCAATTATGCCAACTATTCTCCCTTTTTTTCACTCTCCAAATGCATTTGATATATCATTTATGATCATAGTCACTATCCAATTTCAATACGATTGAGTCACCCTACTCTTCAATAATATTGTACTGTCAGGGCATTGCTATCTCTGACAATCATAACCCAAAATTCCTTATACTCATGATTCATTCTTATGACTCTTTAAAATATCGAAATTCTCCATTATCAGGTGTGCTTTCGCAGGCAACTCAACTGAACCCTGACAACCTTTTCATCTACTAATTTCATTGCCTTACATTTCAATCTTTTCATTATTCTAACATACCCATGTACGCTCACACTCAAATCAACATCATAACTATGTAATCATCCTAAAATTTTTCACTTAACATATTTTAACTCCAAGGCATATATCATTACTCATAACTCTTGTCACGGTAATCAAACCCAACTATAACTTCTCAAGATCATAGGACATTTTATTTTTATCATCACAACTATAACTTTATTTCGATCCCACATTTAAGGATATACCTCAATACCACTCTAATATTGTATTACAATATATCCACCAATATCGGTACACGAAATATTCATCTGTCAGATCAAACCATACACCTTTTTCCTATTTCACGATATCCATTACTTCCTTTTATCACATTCTAACACATTCTCTTTTCCTCACTATTTCTAACCGCTTAAACGACTGAGACATACTTATGCATGTGACTCATATGCTAAACTGGGGATCAGTTGTCACTGTCTGCCGTGACATGACTTAAATGCATGTAACTTGACACATTTTTCAGAAAGCCCATGTAAGATTGTACTCCTGGGCTCTGATACCACAAATGTAGCACCCCACTCCCGCGAGACCCGAACCCGATATCGATTGTGATATCCGAGCCCGCGCCTCACGAGGGTAGTATGCTAGAACGGTCACATCAATTGAAAACTCGAAAAACATTTCTCTTTTTGAAAACCAATCACATACGCGAAAATCAGAATTTAATTTGAGCCCGATTTAATACGAAGACATTTACAAATATAACACAATTTCAGTCATTAAAACATATACAGAAAGGCATGACCCAACTGGGCCCAATGTCATTTCTGAACACTTTCAGTAATCACAATACAATTACACAGTAATCAAATGGGGCCCACTGAATAAACAAAATCACTTATCTACAAAAATTGCAGAAAATACAAATATACATAAGACATTACTATTCTAATGCAGACGTGAACTGATCCCGACATCACACTCTGACCCGCTTGCAGTAATCATACTCTCGTTGCACTAACTGGGTACTCGTCAATTCCTAAAAAATAGATGCAATGTTGGGTGAGTTTGCGAACTCAATGAGAAACCATCATCGATGGTTCACTCAACTCATGCATATACAATCAATTATCAATTATCACATAAATTGTCAGTACACAATTATAAGGCGTTTTGCCTGTAACACAAATCATATTCAATTCCATACACATAAAAGTTGCACTCATGACCTTTTCCCATTGTTTTTCATTTTATCACTGAGTTGTGACTGAGCGCTTTACAGTAAACAGTATCCAGAAGATGCATCTTAGGGGGAGGAGAGCCCTCTGGGTATGCACTTCCAACCTTCGATATTGTCCGCTTTGGTGTGGTGGGCCACCCTCACGGTTTTGCTTCGCCCCTACTCGAGGGATGCAAACGCGTCTTCCCCCTTTTCGGGCATAGTGAACAGTAATCACATTTTAGGCAAGTATGAGAGCCCTCAGGGTATGCACTACTGCCGCTCACATTAGGGATAGGAGAGCCCTCTGGGTATTCACTAATCCCTCTCGGCCTTAGGCCCCTTTCACTGATAATAGAGTTTAAAGCTCTGATCACTATTTGCTCCAGTCACAACTATTTATTAATCAATCAATTATGGAATTTCATTTATCACATGCACTCAGAATCAATTTATCAGAAACAGTCATTTCATTTTACAATTGTGCACTACCATACATTCACAATTTATCTCATGAAAGCATTCACAAACAATCATATGCAATTAGATCCCATTTTATCAAAACAGTCATATTCCACAACGTTCAAAACACATAACAATTATCAATCAAAGATTGAGGAACCAACTAGGTTACTCACCTGCACTTCCGAGCTACAGCCTGGAAGTTCTAGCAACATCCGTGGAATTCCGATCCAACGGTGCCTCTATAACAGTCAAATAATTTTCATTACCAAATGCACAAGCAAAAGATTCAATAATGCACAAGATTCTTAAGTAAAAGATGTACTATGCCTATTCATGACCTTCCCAGCGCTATTTCCCAATTTCCACTTTCTTTAGTCCAATTCTGAATTTTCACTCAATTGATCAACAATGACTCAATTCCAATTCAATAACATGTCATGGAACTCACCAATTCCATTTCTATCACTCAGTCAATTTACTATATCATGCCCACTCGGATGTTCTCAAGAAAGAACTAGAAATCAGTGCCACTATTCTCTAGATCTCGAAATTCACGCTTTATACTCAGGATCCAGAACTCTCAATAGCATTTCCTTAAATTCAAAATCGCACGATTATATCTTAATTATCCATAAACAACCCCTAGGTTGCAATAGAACCTATTCTCAAATTTCATTCAATACTTTCTTCTTTTTCCTCAATTGTAGACCTCTTTCCCTAGTTCATAATGAATCAAGAATCACCTCAATTGGAGGTCTACACAATTAGTTATGCCCCAAAAACAAAATTAAAACAGTTCAGAAATCTGGTCCTCGCCCTCGCCGCGACGTGCTGGAGTCGCTGGCCGCGACGTGAAACAACGCTCGTCGCGGCGAACGCTTCCTTTGGACTCGCCGCGACGTGTGGGAGGGAGCTCGTCGCAACGTCAATATTTCACGCTCGCCGCGATGTCCCACCTTGCTCGTCGCGGCATCTAAGCGTTTCCTCGTCGCGACGTCTAAACATTTCCTCGTCGCGACGTGCGGCCCTGGTTCGTCTTATCCGATTTCCTTTTTCCTCTGTCTCTCTCTAAAACCAGTATTAAACACCCTTAACTACCCCATCTTCCACAAAAATCAACACATGAATGTATTTTACTAATAAATAAACAACATTGGAGCCAAAATCACTTACCAATCAAGCTTGATCCTCAAATCTTCGAAATCTCCTCCAACCCTATCCTCCACGATTTAGCTTCCAAACCTTCACAATCAACCTCTTCCTTTAGGGATCATGCAAGACTTTGCACAAGGAGTAGTGAACAAACAAGAATCGAGGAAGGAGGAAAAAAAATCACAAGGAAGAAGGAGGAAGATCAACGTCGAGCCCTAAGAAATGAAACCTTCATTTCTTCTCCTCTTTTAACCTTAAGTATTTAAATCACTAAGTCTTTTGCCCCTTTTTCCTCATAAGGCATGTAAATCTGTTACTCTTTTCATGGTCATTTCCAGTCCAATTTGTCTCCAAATTTCAATGGCTCGACAAATTAAATTCTTAGAATCATATTTCTAAATTTCTATAGCTATTTACCAGATATTCTTATACTATGCAGTCAATTTGTCCAACACTCGGAACGTTTCCGGTCTGGACTTTTTCCTCTCAAATTTCCAGAAAGATTTCCTCAAGTTCACTGTCAACTGGTGATCACTCTAGTACATTTCCAACTTAATATTCAAACTCGATTATTCCAAAATTCTGAACAAATCATAATTAAATCTAATTCTCTCACAAGTCACAATTCATATCATTTTCAAAATCAAACGCAGGGAAAATGTCATGAATGCATGAACCTATATGTGCATGTGCCAAATGAATCAATCCTCTATAATTAGAGGCCAAATGAATGTTCAGTCGATATTATGCGGTAAAATCCTATCCCGTCCCAATTTACCAATATAACCTTCCCATCGGTGACAGGATGTTACATTGTTGGATCCCGAACCTTGAAGCAAAAATTTGAAATATAAAAATGAAAGTAAATGAGTGTTTTTGTATAAAATTTGTGTTATAGATGAGGAAATGTAAATTATGTATGGATGGTGAGTTGAGGAACCTTAAGTAAGAACTATGGTGATATATGTGAGATCTCAAAAGCAAGAGGGGAACTTGGTGAATGACATAATGCTATTAAATGTAAGAAATCATATGAATTGAGGCTGAGATTTGGATAAATTCCATATGATAGTTGAATTGTTATAAATGATGTGCAATTAAGAAAGTGAGGTTGGCATGAATGTTGAGTTCTGCATGTGGATAAAAATGTGTATGCTGATTCGAGGGAAATTAGAGAATGAGTGAAATAGAATTGGCCAAAGTTGCCTTCTTTGAAGTTGTAGCTTGCTCTTTTATCTTTCCAAAGAGACTACACATGCAAGTTTTCAAGATCAAAATTAAGAGTTATAGTTGATACAAGTTATGATGTTATATAAGATTGATATTAGTGACAGCGTTGATGACTTGTTTGAGATTTATGGTTTTGAAGAACCAATTTAGTTGAGTTTTGAGAAAATTGTGAATTAAATTTGTTGCTTTGATTATTATGAAGAGTTAGGCATTTGAATAAGTAAATATGTGAAGATTATAAGTGTATATGATGTTAGTTTGGATGTGAGAAGCTCTGGAAAGGGTTGAAGAGGTTTTGGGAAACGCATGTCCGTTAAACGGACATGGGAGTCCGTTAAAAGGACCTTCTCGGGTCAAAAGGACCCTTTGCTATGCCTATGTCTGTTAGACGGACATGGATCTCCGTTAAATGGACTTACTCGGATGGTTTGGTGCATTTTGGGCCGTGAGTGTCCGTTAAACGGACATGCATGTCCGTTAAACGGACATTCAAGGGTCAGCTTGTGAAAATCGCAATTTTTGACACTTTTGGAGAACGATTTTGATTTTGTGGTCTTCATAAGAGTTGTAGATATAGAAGTCTAATTTCAAATGGTCCAAGAAAGAAATCAATCCAATCTCTATATTGAAAGTTATGGCGTTTGCGCCAAAAGAGTTTCAAATCGATTTAGGGTTTGAACATGTTGAATTATTTTGATCATAACTCACTCATCCGCCCTCCAATTGAGGTGATTCTTGAAGCAATGAATTCCTAAGACATGTATCCTTCTCTCCATAATTTGGAGTTGAAATGAAAGAGTTTGATTGAATCTTATGATAATCGGAATGATTTGTTTCATTATGATCTTGCTATTTTTCCTTCCTCATCCGACCTTGTCAAATCTTTTGCTAATATCTTTTCAATCCGACATCCGAATGACTTGGTTCTTGAATCGTTGGATTCCTAAGACAATGAATTTCATTTTATGTGAAATTTGTGAAATTTTAGAGACTTAATTGAGGAATATTGTTTAAATCAAATTGAGACAGGAAATTTCTAAACATAGTTCAGTATTTTGAGAAATTCGGGATCTGTGGAGATCCGATTGAAGCGATGTTAGAGGAGAAATAAATTTAATACATGGGGCTACAAGTCATATGAAGAAATAAAATTTCAATTTAGCCTTTAAGAATGCCAATTTGTGGAAGGAAGTGAATTGCTAGAAAATGTGTTAGTAGAATGATATGTCCGACATGTTTGGACGATAACTTTTAGTGTAGTGCTCAAAATTAAACGATTTTTGAGGCATTATGAAACCACGACCATGATGAACAATTCTCTAGAAGGAAGTTTAGATAAATTCCTTCAAATTGATAATGCAAAACATGTCCTAAAGTAGCATGATTTAAAAGTAAAGTTCAGGGGCAAATAGGGAACATCACTTAAAGAGTTAGAGTTTTAGCCTATCATGGAGGGGCAATTCAGTCATTGGCCACTCATTTAATGAGCTGGCACTATAAAAGAAGGGACTAACGTTGGAAGAGAAGAAAAGTCATGAAATTTGGGGAGAAAAGAAAGAAAGAAAAGAAAGAGAGAAGAGGGATATCGTGGGATGAAGGAGAAAAAGGAAAGAAGAGATAGGGTTTCAGATTTTTGAGCGATTCAAGCTTAGTTTTCATTGATTCATGAAGAAAAAAGAGAGAAGGAAAAGTGAACTTCCTTCCAAGCCAAGCAATTTCGAAATTTGAGAAGAAATGAGGTAAGAGTCAATCTTTAATCTTTGATCTTTTAGTAAGATTTTGGTTTAGTTGGCACAAGATTTAATTGGATAAATTTTGGATGTTGATTTAATTAAGGTTTGTGGTTTGAATTGGGGAAAATTCAAGAAAGGATTGGAGAAATTGAAGCTCTAATCAACTCCAAGCATGGATAAAAAGGTGGGTAATATGTTTGTTTTTCAAATTTTTAAGGCTATTTTTAAGTTTTGGAAAAATCAAGAAAGTGATCATGTTTCTAAGCTATTGTTTTACAATTGATTTTGGAAAGATTATGAATTGTTAAGTTCATTATTCCCAAATGATTCAAGAAATTCCTCTAATTGTTTTCGGATAATGTTTTATAAATGATTTAAATTATTCATTCAATGGATTTTGAATGATTTAATAAAGTTGAAATACTCGTTTGAGTTCATTATGTTTAATTGATTGAAAATTCAATATGTGAACTTGTGTGAAATGATTTTTAAATGATTTCAATTGTTGAATTATGGTTTGAAAATTGTGAAGTAATGTTAGAAATGCATATATATGTCATGCTCATGAAATCAAGTTTTCAAAAATGTTGCCATTTGGGCAAAGTATTTTTCAATGCATAAATTATATGTTATGTGGGTTCGGCATAGTCCCTCAAGAATCGTCACGTGCACGTCGACCTAAGAAAAGGCTTCTCCCGCCTGCCCGCTAGAGGCACGGAGTTCCTTTTAGGACTCCCTTATGTGTACGACTACACAAGGCCATTTCATGAAATTGTGTAGTCATCATGTGTATGGACTTGCCAAACCATTATGATGTGTTATAGGATTTTGATGTTGCATGAAATGTGATGCATTCATATCTTTTTAAAAAAAATCATACTGTGTGAAAGGAAAATTTTGAGTTTTACGAGAATAAGAAAGTGAGGTTTTAACTATGACAGTTTTGGCATTTGGGTATAAATGTTTCGAAAAGTTGAAGAGTTTGTGAAATAAACACTTGATGAAGTATTTACTGTGAAATCCTTTATAAGATGGAAAAGTTTTGATAAATGGTTTTTGCGTATTTTACAAATTATAAGCATATTATCCACGAGCTCTCTAGCTCACCCCCCTTTCATCCCCATCTCCTGGTATTCGAGCAGGAGATTGGATGAAAGCATGTCAAGATTTTATGTTCGTTTTGTACAGCGTGTGTTTTGTATAAAGTAGAGTTTGATATTGATTTTTGTATAGGTCTTGGATATGGCTTAAATTGCCATAAATGTGTTAGAAGCATTTGATTTCAGGATGTATGAGACTTATAAAATTGTATAGATTTGAGTAAGATATGTATGATGTATATAAATGATGAAGTTATGTATGGCTTGGAGATACAAACCATATGTAGGGCGATGGATGGTAACTTGCGATGTTATGAGTATATGATATGATATGACTGCTTTGAGATTGGATTGGATTATGTTTTGTATATGGATTTGAGTATGATTGTGTTTTGGATTCCAGACGGGTGGTCCGATGACTTTTATAATCGATTGGGATATATATATATAGAAGTGTACTCAAGTTATTTGCAGGTTTGGGTTATTGAAAGTGCAGCCGTAATGCTGCCGGATTTTCATATGATAGTATATGGATAAGTGAAATTGCGTATGCACTTATGGATTTATTGACATGAGTATGAGATTGTTATGGTAAAGAATAAAAATATGATGAATAAGAAGAATCAAGTAATTTGAGATAAGTATGAGTTTAAGGATAAGTTTCCAAAGAGGGAAAAATTGTTCTGTTTTGTATGATAGATGAAAGAAATGAATAATAAGAGAAAGAGAGGAAAAAAAATTATACTAGTTCGTATAGGTCAAGTATAAGGTATCCAACGCAACGCCTCCTTAAGATAATTATTCCTAGATGTCGGACACTTGTAATGCTATTCGATTTCTTCTCATTTGTATGTTTTGTTTCCCAATTGAATTCGATTCGTATCTGTTTCGCTGGTTTGTTATTCGATAATCCGATTCGAAATTGCTTCGTATATGTTTCCGCATTTACGTTCGATTTGAATCTTCGATTTTTATTTGTATTCGATCCTATTCGCTTCGCTCTTGTTTTCGCGTTTTCGTCTATCGCTTTGGATTTTGTTTACGTTTGTTTCGTTTTCCGTTATCCGCTTTTTCGGTTGGGATCTGGCCTCTGGATCGGGTTCCAACATAGATGGTATCAGAGCCCAATAATATGATCTTATTTAGGCGTATGTGTATGAGTGACTTGCATGAGAAGTTGATAAGAGTTTGTAAAGCTAAGTTTGATTTTTGTGAAAATGTGATATTGATGTGAATAAATTTGCTTGAATTATTTGAAGAATCTATGTGATTGTTTGATTAAGGTGAAGAATTATGATTGAGTTTAGGATTATGATACTGGAAATTACAATTTGAAATTCTTGATGAAATTGGATGATATGACTTCGAATATATGTGAGATGCAAATATGAATCTTTAAATATGAGTTTGATGATAGGAATACATGTATAGAAGTTAAAAAGATTGAGATTGAATGGTTCTGGTCCATATTAAGGTTCTCAATAACTTAGATCATTGGCATATGTGAAGAAATAGTTGTTTGTTATGATAGTGATGATTCAATCTCATAAAGAAGTGAAAATTTGTGAATAAGATAAGAATATGTGTGATAAGAAATTTGAGTGGTTTTAGGTTATGATAATGAAATTGAGATTCGAATTCAAGATGAATTGGGATAAATGAATATTGTTTATCCTTTTGTGAAAGGAAAATGTGAACATTTGAAGATAGAGGTATATGTATAAAATGACAAAGATTGGTTTGAATGATAAATTGGTTCATGTTAAGGTTCATTAAGAGTTGGGCCATTAATTTATGTCCATAGGTTGAGGAATATTGATTTCTGGATAAAGTGAGTTAAATATATGTACTTGTGAAAACATGATAAGAACTATTGGAGTGTGAATAACATATGGATGGTATATGATATAGGAGGTGAAAAAAATTATGAATACGTGTGGTGAGGATTTGAATATGTGAATGACTAGGATCATTTGGAAGTCATGAGTTAAGAGAATGTATTACTTGGTGTTTACTTAAGTATGAATTTCGAGGACGAAATTCTTTTAAGAGGGAGAGAAATGTTGGACCCTGAACCTTGAAGCGAAAATTTGAAATATGAAAATGAAAGTAAATGAGTGTTTTTGTATAAAATTTGTGTTATAGATGAGGAAATGTAAATTATGTATGGATGGTGGGTTGAGGAACCTTAAGTAAGAACTATGGTGATATATGTGAGATCTTATGCAAAAGCAAGAGGGGAACTTGGTGAATGACATAATGCTATTAAATGTAAGAAATCATATGAATTGAGGCTAAGATTTGGATAAATTCCATATGATAGTTGAATTGTTATAAATGATGTGCAATTAAGAAAGTGAGGTTGGCATGAATGTTGAGTTCTGCATGTGGATAAAAATGTGTATGCTGATTTGAGGAAAATTAGAGAATGAGTGAAATAGAATTGGCCAAAGTTGCCTTCTTTGAAGTTGTAGCTTGCTCTTTTATCTTTCCAACGAGACTACACATGCAAGTTTTCGAGATCGGAATTAAGAGTTATAGTTAATACAAGTTATGATGTTATATAAGATTGATATTAGTGACAGCGTTGATGACTTGTTTGAGATTTGTGGTTTTGAAGAACCAATTTAGTTGAGTTTTGAGAAAATTGTGAATTGAATTTGTTGTTTTGATTATTATGAAGAGTTAGGCATTTGAATAAGTAAATATGTGAAGATTATAAGTGTATATGATGTTAGTTTGGATGTGAGAAGCTTTGGAAAGGGTTGAAGAGGTTTTGGGAAACGCATGTCCGTTAAACGGACATGGGAGTCCGTTAAACAGACCTTCTCGGGTCAAAAGGACCCTTTGCTGTGCCTATGTCCGTTAGAACGACTTACTCGGATGGTTTGGTGCATTTTGGGCCATGAGTGCCCGTTAAACGGACATGCATGTCCGTTTAACGGACACTCACGGGTCAGCTTGTGAAAATCGCGATTTTTGATACTTTTAGAGGCCGATTTTGATTTTGTGGTCTTCATAAGAGTTGTATATCTAGACGTATACTTTCAAATCGTCCAAGAACGAAATCAATCCGATATCTAGATTGAAATTTATGGCGTTTGCTCCAAAAGAGTTTCAAATCGATTTAGGGTTTGAACATGTTTCATTATTTTGATCATAACTCACTCATCCGACCTCCAATTGAGGTGATTCTTGAAGAAATGAATTCCTAAGACATGTATCCTTCTCTCCATAAAAATCTGTATCATTTGGAGTTGAATTGAAAGAGTTTGATTGAATCTTATGATAATCGGAATGATTTGTTTCATTCTGATCTTGCTATTTTTCCTTCCTCATCTGACCTTGTCAAATCTTTTGCTAATATCTTTTCCGTCCGACATCCGAATGACTTGTTTCTTGAAGCATTGGATTACTAAGACAATGAATTTCATTTTATGTGAAATTTGTGAAATTTTAGATACTTAATTGAGGAATATTGTTTAAATCAAAGTGAGACAGGAAATTTCTGAACATAGTTCAGTATTTTGAGAAATTGGGGATCTGTGGAGATCCGATTGAAGCGATGTTAGAGGCAAAATAAATTTAAGACATGGGGCTACAAGTCATATGAATAAATGAAATTTCAATTTAGCCTTTAAGAATGCCAATTTGTGGAAGGAAGTGAATTGCTAGAAAATGTGTTAGTAGAATGATATGTCTAACATGTTTGGACTATAACTTTTGGTGTAGTGCTCCAAATTGAATGATTTTTTAGGCATTATGAAATCAAGAAAATGATGAATAATTCTATAGAAGGAAGTTTAGATAAATTCCTTCAAATTGATAGTGCAAAACATGTCCTAAAGTAGCATGATTTAAAAGTAAAGCTCAGGGGCAAATAGGGAACATCACTTAAAGAGTTAGAGTTTTAGCCTATCATGGAGGAGCAATTCAGTCATTGGCCACTCATTTAATGAGCTGGCACTGTAAAAGAAGGGACTAACGTTGGAAGAGAAGAAAAGTCATGAAATTTGGGGAGAAAAGAAAGAAAGAAAGGAAAGAGAGAAGAGGGATATCATGGGATGAAGGAGAAAAAGGAAAGAAGAGATAGGGTTTCAGATTTTTGAGGGATTCAAGCTTAGTTTTCGTTGATTCATGAAGAAAAAAGAGGGAAGGAGAAGAGAGCTTCCTTCCAAGCCAAGCAATTTCGAAATTTGAGAAGAAATGAGGTAAGAGTCAATCTTTAATCTTTGATCTTTTAGTGAGATTTTGGTTTAGTTGGCACAAGATTTGTTTGGGTTTGTGAATTCTAGGTTTAATTTTGGAGAGTTCATGTGTTAATTGGATAAATTTTGGATGTTGATTTAATTAGGGTTTGTGGTTTGAATTGGGGCAAATTCAAGAAAGGATTGGAGAAATTGAAGTTCTAATCAACTCCAAGCATGGATAAAAAGGTGGGTAATATGTTTGTTTTTCAAATTTTTAAAGCTATTTGTAAGTTTTGGAAAAATCAAGAAAGTGATCATGTTTCTAAGCTATTGTTTTACAATTGATTTTGGAAAGATTATGAATTGTTAAGTTCATTATTCACAAATGATTCAAGAAATTCCTCTAATTATTTTCGGACAATGTTTTATAAATGATTTAAATTGTTCATTCAATGGATTTTGAATGATTTAATAAAGTTGAAATACTCGTTTGAGTTCATTATGTTTAGTTGATTGAAAATTCAATATGTGAACTTGTGTGACATGATTTTTAAATGATTTGCAATTGTTGAATTATGGTTTGCAAATTGTGAAGTAATGCTAGAAATGCATATATATGTCATGCTCATGAAATCAAGTTTTCAAGAATGTTGCCATTTGGGCAAAGTATTTTTCAATGCATAAATTATATGTTATGTGGGTTCGGCATAGTCCCTCAAGAACCGTCACGTGCACGTCGACCTAAGAAAAGACTTCTCCTGCCTGCCCGCTAGAGGCACGAAGTTCCTTTTAGGACTCCCTTATGTGTACGACTACACAAGGCCATTTCATGGAATTATGTAGTCATCATGTGTATGGACTTGCCAAACCATTATGATGTATTATAGGATTTTGATGTTGCATGAAATGTGATGCATTCATATCTTTAAAAAAAATTCATAATGTGTGAAAGGAAAATTTTGAGTTTACGAGAATAAGAAAGTGAGGTTTTAACTATGACAGTTTCGGCATTTGGGTATAAATGTTTTGAAAAGTTGAAGAGTTTGTGAAATAAACACTTGATGAATTATTTACTGTGAAATCCTTTATAAGATGGCAAAGTTTTGAGAAATGGTTTTTGCTTATTTTACAATTTATAAGCATATTATCCACGAGCTCTCTAGCTCACCCCCCCCTCCTTTCATCCCCATCTCCAGGTATTCGAGCAGGAGATTGGATGAAAGCATGTCAAGATTTTATGTTCGTTTTGTACAACGTGTGTTTTGTATAAAGTAGAGTTTGATATTGATTTTTGTATAGGTCTTAGATATGGCTTAAATTGTCATAAATGTATTACAAGCATTTGATTTTAGGATGTATGAGAATTATAAAATTGTATAGATTTGAATAAGATATGTATGATGTATATAAATGATGAAGTTATGTATGGCTTGGAGATATAAACCATATGTAGGGCGATGGATGGTAACTTGCGATGTTACGAGTATATGATATGATATGATTGCTTTGAGATTGGAATGGATTATGTTTTGTATATGGATTTGAGTATGATTGTGTTTTGGATTCCGGACGGGTGGTCCGATGACTTTGATAATCGATTGGGATATATATATATAGAAGTGTACTCAAGTTATTTGCAGGTTTGGGTTATTGAAAGTGCAGTCGTTATGCTGTCGGATTTTCATATGGTAGTATATGGATAAGTGAAATTGTGTATGCACTTATGGTTTTATTGACATGAGTATGAGATTGTTATGGTAAAGAATAAAAATATGATGAATAAGAAGAATCAAGTAATTTGAGATAAGTATGAGTTTAAGGATAAGTTTCTAAAGAGGGAAAATTTGTTTTGTTTTGTATGATAGATGAAAGAAATGAATAATAAGAGAAAGAGAGGAAAAAAAATATACCAGTTCGTATAGGTCAAGTATAAGGTATCCAACGCAACGCTTCCTTAAGATAATTATTCCTAGATGTCGGACACTTGTAATGCTATTCGATTTCTTCTCATTTGTATGTTTTGTTTCCCATTTGAATTCGATTCGTATCTGTTTCGCTGGTTTGTTATTCGATAATCCGATTCGAAATCGCTTCGTATATGTTTCTGCATTTACGTTCGATTTGAATCTTCGATTTTCATTTGTATTCGATCCTATTCGCTTCGCTCTTGTTTTCGCGTTTTCGTCTATCGCTTTGGATTTTGTTTACGTTTGTTTCGTTTTCCGTTATCCACTTTTCCGGTTGGGATCCGGCCTCTATGTTGATAGAAGACCCATCAAAGAATTCAAGAACTTGGAGGGATTTGGAGTACCCTACCCAAAAACTCAATCAATGAGACTATATACAACCATATGGGATGTAAAAGATTGGGCGACAAGAGGGGGACTAGTGAAAATAGACTAGACAAGAGGGAAGGGGTAAGAAAACTCTCGGGTAGGTTATAAGAAAAACCAAACGACCAAAACGATTTAATTAAGCCTTCCATGAAGTTTTCTTCAAACAAAACGTCGCAGTTTTCATTTTGTGACGTTTTATTGATAAACATCACGAAAAGTGTTACAAAAATTTAAAACATTTCATGAGACGTTTTATAAAAAAACGTCGCGAATAATATGTTATTTTTGTAGTGACTGCTTTATGTCTCAAACAGAGCTCTCTTTGAATTATCTTCCATTATTATCAAAACAAATTACTATCAACTATACTTGACACATTGATGGCTTGAATTCAATGCTTCAGACCTTTCTAAGTTCCATAAAATTCTATAAATAGTGTATGCCTTGATAAAGATACAATTTGTTTCTAATAAATGATACATTAGACTAACTTGCACTTGGATATATCCATGATCTACTTGAATGTCCTAAGAAAACTTATTTTCTTAAGACATCTGGGCTCTAAAATATTGAGTCTAAATGTCTCTTTGTTATCGTAGGCTTAATAGTCTCCAACATACTGACTATAGTTGAATCCCCGACCATGAAAATTAAAGAGTTGAATAATAATAATAATAATAATAATAATAATAATAATAATAATAATAATAATAATAATAATAATAATAATAATAATAATAATAATAATAAGAAAAAAATTATTAATAATATAATACGAAGAAAATTAATGATAAGAAAATAAAATAAAATATTAATATTAATAATAAGGAAATCAATAATAATAGTAATAATAATAATAATAATAATAATAATAATAATAATAATAATAATAATATGGTCTTTTGTTAAATATTCTTTATCATCTTAAATTTATGTTTTCAAATCAAACATTGATATACATCATCATTAAAATTATTAGGAATAAACTAAAGTAAGTAATACCCATTTCATTATGGTGAATTGGCCTGATTGGATGGTGTTGGGCCTTTTCTCATCATAACGACCCGTGGGCGATCGATCTGTTTCTTCAAATATCGATCTTGTACCTATGCAAGCCCAGTCCAATCCACGATCTCCTGGCCCATTCGCAGGTGAGAGTCTCCCATGCATACGTAAAGACTTAAACCTAGTTATTGCTCCATATATAAGGTATAATTCTACCATAACAGAGGTACGTAATCATAACCTAGTTTTCTCGGCATACAGTAATCTCACTTTCACCAAAAAAGACTGACTTGAGCGTTGGAGAGGCTTATCGGGAAACAACCCCCGACGTGCCTTCCTTGTTTTGCAGGAACCTTCAAGTCAAAGCTCTTGCAAGAACCAACCAACACCATGGATCCAAACGGCAACGTTCAGTTCCGCCAGAATCCGACAGAACCAATTGGCGCCCACCGTGGGGCCCGACATCAGGGCACCACATCCGAAAAACACGAATCGATCGGCCAAAGCGGTAGCTAATCCTGATGTAGCCGTTGTCGCGGCTCTGGCGTTACAAAGGATATGTTTACAGCTACCTGCAACCCTGCCGCCTGCACATCATGTTTCCCGCACGGAATCTTCAGACCCGAATGATCAACCGCAACCTCAAAACTTGGAACAAGAAGAACAGAGCGTAGCTTTGGAGGATAACGCTGCACTCAATATGCGCCCGAATCTCCAACACCAATCAGATGCAGATCCTCTTCCGCCAGTACACACCTCCCTTACCCGAAAGCAGATTGAGGAAGCGGCTGATCTATTGATTCGTCGATTTACGATCTCGAAAGTATTAATAAAATTGCTCGCACGGCAGATCAGACGACAAATCAGCATGACGACCGATCGTCACCCTACCGAAGCTCTAGAAAAAATCGTAGACGATCGGATCAATGCGGCAATGAGCTTCCACCCGGATCGCCCAATAGCTCAGTACAGCTCTCCCTTTACTACGGCAATCTTGGATAGTCTCCCGGCACCCGGCACCAAAATATCGACGCCCGAAAAGTACACTGGAAAGACTGACCCCCTGGACTACCTACAGCACTTCCAGTCGATGATGAATCTACACTGCGTTCCAGACGCCATTCAGTGCAAGGCTTTCTGTACGGCCTTTCAAGAGGGAGCTCGACGGTGGTTCAATAGCTTACCTTCAAGCTGTATCACGTGCTTTGAGGATTTTAGACTGCTATTCCTCAACCAGTTCGCCACAAGTAAGCGGCCGCAGAAGACGGCCTTGGAAGTGATGCAGTTGACACAAGGGAGGAATGAGAGCCTACAGGAATTCATTACTCGGTTCAATAATGAAGTGGTCGAAGTCCCCGACCTCACCTGCTCGTCCATGTTGGTAGCGCTTATGAACAACACGAGGGATGAGGAGTTCAAAAAGTCGTTAACCCTCGATTAGCCCCGATCCATTCAGGAAATAAGAAACAGGGCGGATAAGTACATTCAGCACGAAGAAGTGCTAAAAAACACGAAGCGTTGGACGGATGACCGCTCGCCAAATGACAGAGCGAGTGGTTCGCACAAGCGACCAAAAGGCCAGTTGAACTGGAGAAAACCAACCGATCGATAGGGATATTGACAGGAGTTCACCCCGCTCAACAGACGATATGCAGAAGTACTCGCGGCCATGAGAGCGGATGGGGAAACTATCTGAGAACCCGAAAAGATGAAGACTCCCTCCAAGGATAGAAACCCCGATTTATATTACCGTTTTCACAAAGACATCGGTCATGACATGGAACATTGCTGGCAATTGAAAAGAGAGATCGAATCCCTCATCTAAAGGGAAAGGTTGAGCCGATTTGTGAAGCACGAGAAAAATACCGACCGAGATAACGAGCATAAGCCCGATCGGCTCGATAACAGACGACAGTATGGAAGGCGAAATGATAGAAACGGTGGAGGGCGGCAGAACGCCAATACAGATGATCGACGCGAAGTGAGAGGTCGATCCAGGGTACGAGGCGACAAGGATGTTGGGTAACAAGATGACCAACCGGTGAGGGTCATTAATATGATATTCGGTGGAAATGCAGCGGGGAGATCCACTGTTAAAGGAAGAAAGAGATATGCCAAGCAGGTCGACAAAGACTCGTCAATCAAAAGAAAGAGGGAGAACGACGGGATGATATCGTTCGACGAGTCTGACCTTGATGGTGTAAGTTGTCCTCTTGATGACGCGCTCGTCGTAAATCTGAACATGGACGGCAACGAGGTAAAGTGGGTGATGATTGATACGGGCAGCTCGGTCGACCTGTTGTATTATGATGCCTTCAAGCAGATGGAGGTACCCGAAGATCGACTACTGCCTATAGACGGACCCATCAAAGGGGTAACTGGAGCATCAGCCTACCCGTTAGCCCGAGTCTACTTAAAAGTGAAATTCGGGCAAAAGTCGTGTCAAATAGAGAGGGACGTTGAATTCCTATTCGTGAAGTTTCAAGGGGCATACAATGCAATAATCAGACGAGCTACCCAGAACGCCCTCAGAGCAGTCGTCTCCACCTATTATCAAGCGATGAAGTTTTCAACGCCCCGCGGAGTTGGTGTTGTTAGAGGTCAATAAAGAATCCCTAGAGAATGCTATTTGGCATAAACAAAAACATTAGACGGGGCGGTGGTATTGACGAGCTCTCTTGACGTGAGAGCTGATGAAGAAACAGAAAAAATGAACCTCGTCGAAGAAACGCAGCGAGTCGTATTGGATGAAGCAGATGGCTCCAAATTCACAAATCTAGGTTCCGAGCTTCAGGACCTAGTTAAAGAAATCACAGACTGCTTGGTGGAGAATAGATCGGTCTTCACTTGGGTACCGAACGACATGCTCGGAATTTCTCGATCGGTCGCCTCGCACTCCCTTGGTATTGGACAAGATTACAAGCCAGTTAGGCAAAAGAAGCGATGACACTGCAAGGAGCGACAGGAGGTGATCGAGAAAGAAATAGAGAAACTACTCGGAGCCGGGTTCATCCAAGAAGTCAAGTACCCCGAATGGCTCGCCAATGTGGTGTTGGTAAAGAAGAAGAACGGGAAGTGGAGAATGTACATCGACTTCACCGACCTGAACAAGACATGTCCAAAGGACAGTTTCTCCCTGCCCAAGATCGACCAGTTAGTAGACTTCACCTCCGGACATGAACTTCTCAGCTTCTTGGATGCTTTCTCGGGCTACCATCAAATTCAGATGTGCCTCGAAGACGAAGAGAAGAATGCCTTCACAACCGACCAGGGCACATATTGTTATCAAGTAATATCGTTCAGCTTAAAGAATGCGGGGGCCACTTATCAGCAGCTCATTATGGAGGTCTTCAAAATACAGATCGGTCGATCTGTTGAAGCTTACATAGATGATATGGTAGTTAAAAGTAAGACGGCTGCCAAGCACGTGGGAGATCTAAACGAAGTCTTCCAGACCCTTGACAAATTTCAGATGAAGCTGAACCTGAAAAAGTGCGTCTTCGGTGTGGCATCTAGAAAATTCCTGAGATTCATGATTACTCAACGGGGGATTGAAGCTAATCCAGAGAAGATCGAAGCCATCGACCAAATGCCTTCACCACGATGCTTGAAAGAAGTACGATATTGGTGGTCGATAGTCTCCTGGCGATTCGTTTCAGTTGGGGACAAGTGCCTCCCATTTTTCAAAATTTTAAGGAAAGCGGACGTAACCCAGTCCCAGTGGCCGGAGGAATGCGAAAGAGCTTTCCAAAGACTTCAAGCGAGATCGACAAGCCCAATTGCTCGCAGAGCCCGTTGAGGAGAAACCACGATTATCTATTTGGCGGTCTGAAAGGCGGTCGGTAGCAGTTCTGGTTCGATCGGATGGTAAGGAGCAATTTTCGATCTATTACATCAGCAAGGTACCGAGTGGGCCAGAAACACGGTACGCGCCCATAGAAAAGTTAGCTCTTTCCTTGATAACTGCGGCGCGAAAACTGAGACCGTATTTTCAAAGTCATACCATTGAGGTGTGGACCGATCAGCCTCTCAGGCAATGCCTCCAAAAACCTGAGACCTCCGGGAGGTTAATAAAATGGGCGGTTGAGATGGGAGAGTTCGATATACAATATAAGCCCCGGACGACGATTAAGGCACAGGTGTTGGCAGACTTCATTGCAGAGATGAGCCAACCCAGCTCTCAGGGTGAGCAATTCCTTGCCTGGAGCTTGTTCGTTGACGGGTCGTCCAACGCTGAAATATGCGGAGCAGGAGTGGTATTGATCAACCCGCATATGGAAGAGAAGGTGGAATACGCCCTTCGGCTATAATTTAAGGCCTCCAATAACAAGGCAAAATATGAGGCTCTGATAGCCGGTCTCCAACTGGCTAAGGAAATAGAGGTAAAGCATCTAAAGATACATAGCGATAGCCAAGTTGTGGTCGGCCAAGTCACTGGACAGTATGAAGCCAAGGGGAACAACATGATCGAGTACCTGGAGCTAGTAAAGCGGGAGTTAAATAATTTCGAGCAGTACTCGATCAGCAGGATATAATGAGCTCAAAATGCTAAAACGGATGTGCTCTCCAAAATGGCCTCCGATCGAGACGCCAAAAATAACGTTCTAGTCGAACGACTAGATCGCCCTAGCATACAAAAAGCTAAGGAAGTTCTTGATGTAAATATCGGTCGATCGGGTTGGATGGAACCGATTAGACGGTATCTCCTAGAGGGAACGCAATCGGAAGAAACCTCAGAGGCCAAGAAATTGAGAATAAAGGCGGCCGAATACACGATCATAAATGATACCCTGTACAAGCGATCTTATGACTGGCCACTGCTGCGATACTTGAACGAAGAAGAGGCAAAACAGGCAATGGCCGAAGTCCACGAAGGAATGTGTGGCAACCACGTAGGAGGTAGAATGTTAGCCCATAGGCTGATCAGACAGAGATATTACTGGCCGACGATGAGGAAAGACTGCCAGGAGAAAGTCGACCGATGTGAGGCCGGCCAAAAAAACAGCAACCTATCTCACCAGCCAACCGAGAGGATGAAAATTGTGAGTCATCCTATCCCTTTCGCTCAATGGGGGATGGATATACTGGGCCCTTCCCTCTCGGTCCCGGATAGAAGAAGTTCCTGATAGTGGCAGTGGAGTATTTCACCAAATGAGCAGAAGCGGAAGCGGTCGCTACAATTACCGAGCAGAAGGTGGAAGGTTTTGTAAAGAAAAATATACTAACTCGCTTCGGGATGCCTATGGTGCTGGTTGCAGACAACGGTCGACAGTTCGATAACTATAAGTTCAGAGATTTTTGCGACCGACTAAAGATAAGGCTACAGTTGACCTCGGTAGCCTACCCCCAAAGCAACGGTCTCGCGGAGAACACAAACAAAAAGATAATGAGTGCTCTTAAGAAGCGCCTAGACGGACGAAATACTTGGGTGGAAGAGCTTGATGAAGTGTTGTAGGCGTACAGAACCACACCAAACGGAGCCACAGGAGAAACACCGTTCAGGATGACCTTTGGGGCAGAAGCCTTAGTCCCCGTAAAAGTGGTGTTGCACAACCAAAGGGTGTCGAACTATGACGAAGAGTGGAATAATGAAGCTCGTCGAGCCGAGCTCGTGCTTCTCAGTGAAGCGAGGATAGGCGGTTGCTCGCTCGTAAGCCGTCAAAGTAAAGCGAAGTTCTACAACAGAAGAGTAAAGTCGAGCGACGTAAAGGTCGGAGGGTACGTCCTGCGAAAAGTCGAGGCGACTGGGAAACACCCCAAAAAGCTCGGACAGGCATGAGAAGGACCCTATCAGGTGATCAAACAAGCCGGGCATGGCTCTTACATCCTACGCGATGCGAATGGGAAAACTCTACCGAGGCCATGGAACTCTCGAAACCTGAAGGCGTTCTACCAGTAGATAAGTTTTATTTTAGTTAATGTTTGTTCATTCTGTTTTTGTACAAAACCTGTGGGTACCTTTTTCCCGTCCCCGCCAGACGGGTTTTTAACTACCACGCCTCATTATCGTTAATAAAGGGATTTTCGAATTTCCTGGCAAGAAAAAATTTCATTATATTTGGCAAAGCGCAGAAAATCCCATCAACCATTGCTCGACCTCGACATAGATCGACTACGGTCGGTCGATCGCCAAGACAAGATCCTTGGGACCATTGCTCGGCCTCGACACGGATCGACTACGGTCGGTCGGTCGCCAAGACAAGATCCTTGGGACCATTCCTCGGCCTCGACACAGATCGACTACGGTCTATCGGTCGTCAAGACAACATCCTTGGGACCATTCCTCGGCCTCGACACAGATCGACTACGGTCGATCAGTCGCCAAGACAAGATCCTTGAGACCATTGCTCGGCCTCGACACAGATCGATTACGGTCGGTTGGTCGCCAAGACAAGATCCTTGGGACCATTGCTCGGCCTCGACACAGATCGATTACGGTCGGTCGGTCGCCAAGATAAGATCCTTGGGACCATTGCTCGGCCTCGACACAGATTGACTACGGTCGGTCGGTCGCCAAGACAAGATCCTTGAGACCATTGCTCGGCCTCGACATAGATCGACTAAGGTTGGTCGGTCGCTAAGACAAGATCCTTGGGACCATTGCTCAGCCTCGACACAGATCGACTAAGGTCGGTCGGTCGCCAAGACAAGATCCTTAGGACTATTGCTCGGCCTCGACACAGATCGACTACGGTCGGTCGGTCGCCAAGACAAGATCCTTGGGACCATTGCTCAGCCTCGACACAGATCAACTACGGTCGGTCGGTCGCCAGGACAAGATCATTGGGACCACAAATCTGCCTCGCCTACCGATCGACCAAGTTGTCAAGACAAGATCCTTGGAACTATCGATCGACATCGCCATCGCTCGGCCAGGTAGCCAAGACAAGATCCTTGGGACCTCGGCTCGGCCTCGACTATAAATCGACCTCGATGCCGGTCGGCCATGAGCAACTTCATCAAATCCCACTATATATCGAAAATAAAGAACATAAACACGAAAAATGACTTCGAAAAAATGAAGGACAAAAATAAAGAATTTCATTTCTTTGAATTTGTCCTAGCCACAAGCCCGACCAGGTGAGCTCTAAAAGTCAGCAGAAGGAGAAGCTTCGGAAGTCGGCGGATGCACAGGAGAAGCCTAAGAAGTTGATGGGACAATCGAGGCGGGAGCAGGGTCCAAGGGAGCAACTGGAGGAATATCCTCATGAGGAAGCTCTTCCTCTTCAGAGCTAAGATCCAGCTCTTCATTCGGAACAAGGTTCCGCTCTCCCTCGGCCTTCTTCTTCATATCCTCCAAAGAGAGGCCGAGGGTTGCGGGAAGAAGCGGCTCGGCGTACTCTTCAAAGGAAGGACACTCCGACTCCTGAGGAACGTGAATCTCGTGGCACTTCTTTAGGAGCGAGAGGGCTAAATCACAGGCAAGCTTTAAACACTCCTCGTTCAGAAACCGCCTCTTCCACCGCTTGATCGCTTCTACCCGTTGCTTCTTAATAGAGCCCCACACCTTCTGCAATGTGTCCTGGGCTCTATTCCTGCCCTCCACCGCGGCATGACAATCCTCGAGGTACTTCTTACTAAGCTCCCGCTCCTTCTCCACCGTCCTTTTCAGCTTGCCATTCGCCGCAACCAGCTGGCTCCTCTCCTCCTCTCCCATGGTCAGTTGAGCCTTCAGGACGCCCATCGCATCCTCCCGGGATTTCTTCTCCTCCTCCAAGGAAGAGTTTTGAGCCTGAAAGAGGTCTCTCTCCTCCTTCACCCCTGAAAGCTTATCCTTCATAGCCTTCATCTGCTTATGGAGGTCCTGGACTTCCCGATCTAAAGCCTCCAGACGTTGCAGCACTGCGAAGGACATCACCGCGCTCCGCATACCGCAGCGAACAAGTTGAGACCCCAACTCCAGATTACTCTTCTTGTCCATAATCTGCTCGTCCGCGGGGAGAGTAATATCCTCGGCAATATAGCGGGACACTTTGAGGTCCCCGATCGAGGCAGTATTGGCCAGCTTGATTGCAGACTCCCATTGCCCGGCGTTAGTCGCTCGCCCTTTCCCCTTGCCTTTCTTCTCCTTCTCTTTCACTCCCTAACTTGGCGGGCCGGACGGTAGATCACCAAGCCTCCTCAATCTCTTCCTCTTAAGAGGAGGCTCCATTTTCTCCTCCTCCTCCTCAACCAAAACCGCTCGGCCTGCGCTAGCTGGTACGATCGACAACGACGTCGACACGACAGAACGACCTTCAACAGGCGGAGGGGCCGACGACGCTATGGGATGGCCTAGCTCCACTGGCAAAGCGACGCCTTCGCCAGTCTCCGCCTCTTGCCTCTTCTTCCCCTGTCCGGCCCGCTTCCTGGATTTAGAGGATTGGGAGGGTCCGGTGAAATCTTGTATCCTCACCATGGCTGCACAGCAACAAAACAAGTCAGAAAAAGAAACCAACAATAAAAAATGCAGTAAGTAATTCGACCATGAGGGCCCAACCAGACGGGGCGGTCTCCTCTCCTAGCCCGCTAATTTGTGGCGGAGGGACAAGTAAAAAGGAATCGGCCGAGACCCCTCCGTAATACCCCGCAATGAGCCGAGCGAAATCGTATCGACTGAGCTCCTTTATACGACCGATCACTCTCTACTCCTCCCTACTAAGAGACACGCTCGACGTGTCATTTCACTGCTCGACTAAGGGATACCTCCAATGTCGAGACTCGCAGGAAGATCTTGGAGCTTTCACGAAGAAGTACTTCGTCCGCCAAGAAGAGACTTTCGAAGCTGTACCGGCCGGGCGATATTGGGCGTCTCTATACTGCAGAGAGGGGATCCCAACACCAGAGCTCGGACTCTGGCTCAACCTCAAAAAGTGACGCAAAATGCCAACAGAGGGTGAATGACCGAATTGATGGCACAGCAACGTCAAACCATTAATAAACCTCCAGCTATTCGGAAAAGTTTGGCTCGGCATCAGCTGATAGGTTGTGCACACCTCGTCGACGATCGGGGCATATGGAAGCCTCATACCACCAATCGAGAAAAAACTATCAGAAACGGCAAAATATTCACTCAAGTTACTGTAGATTCGCTCGTTCCCCAAGGCGGTAGGGGTCCCGGGGCGACGGGAATGTTATATCTAAGATCGATCGATTCAACTCCCCCACGGTCATCGTCGATTCATTTCTCGGCGGCGCCTCCACAACCAACCCATCCTTCCTTTCTCTCGTCGATATTTCTTCAACACCTTCTACCATACTTCTAAAACTGGTCGTTGACATGCTTACCAAGAAGAGAACTTTTGAAAAGAAAAACTTTAGAGGAGGAGATGAAGAAAAGGGGCGTACCTATTTAGTGAATGGAGAGGGAGAAATCGAACGACAGTTGAAGAAAATTTATGGGAACTGAAAGCAAGAAAGAGCAAATGAAAGCATAACGGAAGCAAGAACGAAACAAACGTGAAGAAAACCAAACAGCTTGTCGATCCTGAGCATTTATAAGGAAACGGTCGAATGAGAGATCCAATCAAAACGCGACGCGTGGAGAAAATCCGAGCTATGCTTGGACACGCGGCATAATCCGAGTCAAGGAGAATTAGGGTTGTTCGAAATCCGGAGTGGCGCGACAGTTGAAAGGACGTATGAGACAGCTGCACAATGGTTATAAGGACGATACGCTTCAGATTCTGAAAAGCTGTCAGAGGGCACGCACCGTCAAACAATAAATGTTCCAAGTACTTTCACGCACTCACTAATGATGACCACCCGACCTGCTTTGGCGCGAGCTATCACGCAATAAGTGTCGATGCCAATCAGTTGGGGCACTCAGTCAACCGATCCCAATACGAGCAATCACGCACTGCCCGTCGATATCAGATCGATCGGGCCTACCCCGAGCTGTCCCATGAACAAGCTACAATGCCAATACCCGACCGATCGACCACCTCACGAACTGTCTTACGGACGAGCTATAAGATAGCAGACGAGCAACAAAATCCTAACATACTCCTTCGACCCTTCTCTTCGCTTAGACTCGAGGAGTAGGAGGGCTTATGGTCAGGTCGGTCGTGCTAGGCCCGCACCCAATCATAACGACCCGTGGGCCGATCGGTCCGTTCTTCAAATATCAGTCTTGTACCTATGCCAAGCACAGGTCCAATCCACGATTTCCTTGGCCCATTCGCAGGTGAGAGTCTCTCATGCATACGTAAAGACTTAAACCTAGTTATTGCTCCATATATAAGGTATAATTCTACCATAACAGAGGTACGTAATCATAACCTAGTTTTCTCGGCATACAACAATCTCACTTTCAGCAAAAAATACTGACTTGAGCGTCGGAGGGACTTATCGGGGAACAACCCCCGACGTGCCTTTCTTGTTTTGCAGGAACCTTCAAGCCGAAGCTCTTGCAAGAACCAACCAACACCATGGATCCAAACGGCAACGTTCAGTTCCGCCAGAATCCGGCAGAACCACATTATATTCCTCATTTATTTTATTTCTAATAATAATTATTCCATCCTTTATCTATTTCAAAGACTATTAATTTCCTAATTTACCTAACTTAATCGTCTCCCCCTTAGTTGTCCCTCTCACAATCCTCTTCGTCGTTCTTTTTGTATCACTCTTCCCTATATTTTGTCCCTTAACTCGACAGTAATGTCTCTTAAAACTAGTTCTATACCCTTGTCGTAGGAGTGAGCAAGAGGGATAAATATTTATTCCCATTCCAACTTCCAAGCCCCTTGCGAGTTTCCTTATATATGAATTCATTTCTTTTATACCAAACCTCTTGTCATTCCAAGTCTCCTATCGGATTACTCTCGGCCTGCCCAAAGTACGGTAATACAGTGGCCATATCATTCTTCATCAAAACCTTAGAGTGAACCTTTGCCAAGTTCACGATGGAACTCAACATCACTTCCACCAATTCGTCCAAGTAACCAAAGCATTGATGCTCAAGCTATCAGTGATCCTAAAATTGACTGCGCCTCTAAATTATTCAATGACGTCTAATAGAAGGTACATGAAATCAAGAACCGACTTCAAGTAAGTGTTTATCACAGCTTAGATTTGAGTAGACTTTGTTCAAGTACCATATCGCGATTCTAGCATCTTCTTTGCCTAAAAGAGGAGTTTTGCTCTAAAATGCAACTGAAAGTTGAGGATTTGTGCTTCAACATCTTATTGATTGCAATAGAGATTAGCGTTTGGCCTGACTTTAGATTCACTAAAGCGACTTTCATCCATTCGGAACCTAGATTTATGCTCGAAATAGTTGATTGTGAAGGAACAAAGTTCAACAAAATGAAGGATATGATTTAAACAATATTGTCCTCATTTTATTGTGTTATGAAGATGGAGGATTCAAAATTCCAATTGTTAGATCTTAGATGACCAGCAGAGTTGTGTTTGTTTCTCTTTTTTTTTTTTTTTCTATTTGGTTGGCAAGAAAATATAAGAGAAAGTGAAATTGAGATTTCTAGTTTTAGAAGAATACGATGGTAATTAATTTTATTTAAGATATATTAAATCTACTAAGATTTATTAAATATTTACTTAATTTTAAATATTTTAAAGAGAGATAAGTTATACAAAGTCATGTGACATATAGATGATACCGTGGGCTCATAAATATATCAAAATATATTTGATAATGTAGTAAAAGACTAACGAGATTATATATTTGTTATATATTTTATGTATAAAATACTAACGTTTAATTTAAACGTTGTAAAATATTAAAGTCTAATTTATGTGTAAAAGTTAGTATTAAGATTTTCTTTTGACTAATATTATTTTGAAAATATTAAAATGTAATGGTACTAACTTAGACATTTTCTAAGATGATAGGGAAGATTTGCATTTTATTACTTCATCATATTCCAAATTGTATCCTGATCAAATAACTTTATTTAGAAATATATTTTAGTAAGCTACTCTTCAGAAAATTTTATGACTTATTAAAATTATGATTAAATTAGATTAAGTTTAATGCGTAACTATTTGATTATGTTTATAATTACATGTGTAAACCTAATCTATACAAAGGAAATTTGTAATCATCTTTAATCAAAGTTATTAATCAATATAATAAAATATCCATTCTTGATTTTCAAGGATAATATATATACGTCCAATTGGCTAAATCTTATAAAACTTCTATTATTTTATTTAATTTTCTTTATGAAAATATATTATTATAAATACTAAATTTGCGTGAATTCAACTCAAATTCCAAATCAAAATAAACTTTATTCCTTGATTTTAGTTAGACTAGACCCACTCTTTTACCACCCTACTCCGATGGTATTCATTCACTTCATCCAAAGTCATTTTTTATCCTCACCATAGCCTTTTCAGAATTAAGGCTAAATTAGTAGCCTTGGTATCATTTGTTAGGATATATATTATATATTTAAGTAATTAATTTTAGTATTCTTTATTAATAGAGCATATAATATATTAATTATAATGAGATTTAAAAATATGAAAAATCCTACACAAAATAAAAGTCTACTCTCTGACAAATTTGAGATATATCATGTTGGTGATTAAGATATGTATTGCTGTATTTTTTTTGTGGATAGGAGATAAAGAAATTTATTTACGTGTTTGCTAAGGACTCTTGCTGTATGATTCTATTCATAGATTGCACGAGAGTCTTGCAGTCAACAGATTAGTGGACATTAATTATATGTAGAAAAAACGTAGCTTACGTATTTTAGAGATATAAGATAAAGGCAAGTTGTCTTATCTGTGGTGTAGGGATTTTGTTAGTTAGTGTCGAATATGTCTCGATCATACTGCAGAAGTGCAACCCAATAGTTAGAACAATAGATGTCTGAGCACTTGACTTTAGCCAACCCCTTCATCCATCTTGACGGCTTCAAATTTCCTTAACATTCTTTCTAGCACCTTAACAAGCTTTTTCGAGATCAAAATATGTGAACTCCAACATATATGAGAGGATATATTTAATTAATTGGAGTTTACTAGCATAAAAGAGTGATTTATTAACCCAAGAAAGATTATGATTTGCCCCTTTTCAATCAATGAGAATCTCAAACTTCTTTTGGATATATGCAGACACAAGAAGGGAGGCAATCTTCTACTCATTCCAACAATCTTGAACATATGATGCTCCATACCTGAGGTTATTTCAGAAATCATAAAATAACTTTTATGTAATTCAAATCGAAGCCCTAAATTCTTTTGAAAAGCTATAAGAGTCCATTAGTCATCAGCAAAGTAAAGATTAACTAAGATTTTTTTTTTTTTACATTTGAAATGAAATCTGATTCTTGGATTCAGATTAACGTTCTAGTTGGATAAAAAGAAATATAGCTTCCATTTAAAAAAAAAAAAGAAGAGGTAAAAAATGTTGGCCTCTGGGCCTTTAAATAATTTTAAAAGAATGTCATTCATGAAAAGGATACAGATGACAGACATTTCTTGATCCCACGTGTGAGTCAATTTTTACTAAAAAATAAAACTGTAATTGTATTCATAGCGCAATGAAAAGTTACCCCAGCAATAAATGCATTCATATTCATAAACGACAAAGCCTAATGGCCTGACCTAGGGCATATCTAGAGGATGGTGGAATCATAGGCTCTTCCATAATCTATTTCATCTATATATATATATGCACGATCCTGCAATAGAAAGTAGTGTGGTGGGAGAATGTACCTAGTCTTGAAAGGCAAACACAATTCATGTGGAGACCTCAACAGTAGGGTCAGTGTAAAAGAAAAGAGAGAGTTGTGCGACATAAAACATAATATAATATAATATAAACAAATGCGTGACGTATACAAAGTTGATTAATGTAAAGATAAGTGATGGTGGGGCGAATCAATAAACCTAATAACCTCGATAGAAATGAAGTTTCAATCAATCACTTTGCCGAAAAGATTCTTATCCCGGGAAAAAAAAACACATAATATTGTAATTATAATAGAGATGGACATACTCTATTATAATAGACTTGACGTGACGCACAGACAAATAATAAACGTCTGGATTAGACAAAGGAGATAAGCACAACTGATCCGCACACACGCACCGTTTTTCATTTATTCTCAGACACAACCAAACCAATCTTTCACTGTACTAAGTTCTCATTTATTCATCAATGCATATAAAAATAGAATTTGAATGGTTGGACCGAAGCATAACATAATTATATAGTATGCAATAACTTGGAAGGGATGGGTCTTTTTCCTTTATTATCTTGTCACCTACACAATGGCCCGTCATGTGTCTTTTTCCCATTTTGTTATAATAATTATCAGAACAAAGAAAAACGAAAAGAAAAAGATAAATGAAAAGGAGAGCAAAAGTAAGAGAAGTGCGATTGTGAGTGCGGTTTCGAGTTTGTACAAAACTGAAATGTCGAACATTCTAGCTTCTTGACCAGGTGAATTCCTCTTCCACTTTTGCCATCAAGGATAAATTTGGTATTTCGTTCGCACATTTTTTTTAATTAAAAAGAAACTCTCAAAACAGATTATAAAATGAATACGAGGAAACTAATTTTCTGATATATCCTCAAAGAGAAAGCGTTGACATCCTATAAGTACAATATTAAAATAAGTGACGCTTATATTAAAATTAGCAGTGTGAATGGCAAGCCAGTTAATACTGCTATTATCCTCTCGGTAAATATGCAGATGAACAACAGTTTTATTGCGGTGAAACAGTTCGCGGATATTCGCGACAATAAAACATACCACTTGCGTACGGAAATTTTAGGAAAATAAGAGCTGGTGCACCGCTGTTGAATCAACCTCCAACTCTATGTGACAGAATCCGAGACACCAGAAAGAGCCGATATAAATACTCCAAAATTCGACAAATTTTAGAGTGCACCAACCGAAGATCCGGATAAAACCAGGTCGCACATTTCCTTTCGTCTCGGGGACTGGGCTATATGCAAGTAAACTGCAGGGTGGTCTTCAAATTTCCTGCCCTTTCCGTAAGACCTATCTCTTTTCGCATCACCACCGTCCGATCTTTCAAATGGGATGCAATCAAATTCCACTTTACGTGGGGGCTACTGCTGAATGACTTATTGCCATTCATCATTGGACACGTGGCAATACATTCGTCACCAACTCGGTTTCGTCTCCCTCCCTCTTACTCTCTTTTTAACTATTTCTCTGATTTCCTTCAACTCAAGAGGCCAAGCGAGGAACTTTTATTTCAATGGAAATCGTCTTCATAGAACCCTCTTTTCCTTTTTCAAGCTTAATTGTTTAGCGCTAGCCTGTGAGAAGCTGAGGTACCGTATTACACGATCATAAGTGACAATTTGATTTATATTTCATGTCTGACTGTATTCAGGTTTCTTACCTTTTCTGTTGTTTATAAAAGATTTCATCTTTTTGATCTGATCTTACTATTTGTTGTTAGAATACGCGTCCTTTTTCAATTTTCCGAAAGGGTCGTCTTGTTCCCCAATTGTTTTCTATTTCATGGCCTTACGAATGCTTTTAACTTGCTTACAGCTTTTACTCTCTTTTTTTCCCCCTAATAAATGCCCTGCTAATTGGGTTCTATGTAGACAACTTGTTGGGTTTTGATTGTTGTTAGTATGATTCCTCGAAAGAAAGGAACTTGTTATGACGTTGTGACACACGGGTGGTGGGTTGTACCTGTTTTCTCGTATTATCTGTATCTTGTCGCTTTACGGGATTTTATTAACTTCAGTTTTTTTTTTTTGCTTATTCCCTTCTTTTCCCGACTGTCTTGGTTTGATTTGGTGATAGAAACAAGAGACTCGCTCATATATAGCGGTGAGAAGCGGTGTTGATTTGAGGCGTGAGATGGTGGGTGAAGCAACATCTAGGAGTGAGGACTTGAACTTGTGCTTTGAGAAGCTGATGATGGTTTGTGGTAGTGGTGGAATCAGAGGAATGAGTGGAGGTCTTTATCAGGGAGGCGTTAAAATGGAAGGAGTGGTTATAACTGAGTGGAAGGATATCCCGATGGAGCTCTTGTTGAGGATCCTCTCCCTTGTCGATGATCGGACGGTCATTATGGCTTCTGAGGTTTGTAGTGGGTGGAGAGATGCTATATGTTTGGGCCTTACTCATCTTTGTCTATCTTGGTATTGATCTCTCTTTCTATAGTTATTCGGATTATAACCTTTTCAAAAGCTTTGTTTATCTTTGCTTGTTAGTTGTGACTACGAATTCCTTTCAAATTAAATGGTATAATTTTCAGTAAAACACCAGTATGCCATTTCTATTTCCTTTCTGGTTTGAAGCAAAAAATTTGCACGTAGTTTCTTGGTTATGATATGTGGACAATCATTCCTTTTATAAAGACACTGATAGAGTTAATCATATGATTTTTCGTATTCCTGGGTCATAGTTCTTCATATTATGCTTTGGGTCTTATTAACGGAGGAGCAGCATAGCATCTTGCACTTTGGAAATCCGCAGCTCTTTTTTGGACTAGTACTTTCTGATATAACTTCTTGGTGCTTGTCTTTACTATACACGCGTTTTAGCTGGATGTGCATACATTGCCCTATTACATATTATATAATACGCCCATTCCTTTTGTCTCCTCATTTCAGGTGACAGTTCTCATCAGTGTTCTCAACACAATAATATTTCCTGTAATATCTATCACATAGTTGTTATTCTTTCTGGCACTGTAAGAAGGATGGTCATCCAGATGCAATGGGGAGCATTTATGGTATTAATATTATATCCTTTGTGTTAAACCCAAAAAATAAATGAGTCACTGCTGGAAACCTCCCTCATCAAGGCTCAGTTTTGAGTCCCCTATAAGTATACTTCTAGAAATAGACTTTCCATGAAACTCTCAGTGCCTGCTTGTGACGTAGTTTGTTGCTTTTAACATTTGTTGCCATAATGGAATATAGTGCTGTGTCATCTGTATCTCATCATCCCCATCAGTCGCATAACAGAAATGTGGGAATTCATTTTATTGTGATAGATGTATATGCTTATTCAGTTATCTGTTTACATTGTAAGGAAGAAATGCAAAATGGATCTTGCATGCAGTACCTAAGGAAATGGATGGTTGAGAATTTTTCTGTGTCTATTTCTAGAGTACCATAGAGTACTGATTCTAATGCTCTCTTCAGGTGTAAGAACAGCATGAACAACCTGGTTCTGTCTCTTGCTCCTAAATTCACTAAGCTGCAAACTCTGGTACTGAGGCAAGATAAGCCACAACTTGAGGATATTGCTGTTGAGACCATTGCAAGTTACTGCCATGATCTGCTGGACTTGGATCTCAGTAAAAGTTTTAAGCTTAGTGATCGCTCTCTTTATGCATTAGCTCGTGGTTGTCCTAATCTTACCAAGCTTAACATTAGTGGGTGTACATCGTTTAGTGACAGTGGTCTTGAATATCTGATTGGGTTTTGTCGAAACTTAAAAATCTTAAATCTTTGTGGATGTGTAAAAGCTGCAACTGACCATGCCCTGCAGGTCCAGATAAGCTTTCAATAGTTTTTTTCATATGGTTATAAAGATATCAAATGCATTCTAAACTTCTTCCTATCATCACCAGGCAATTGGACGTAACTGCAGCCAGTTACAATCTTTGAATCTTGGATGGTGTGAGAATGTTGGTGATATTGGAGTGATGAGTCTAGCCTATGGATGCCCTGACCTCAGAACACTTGACTTGTGTGGCTGTGTCCATATAACAGGTAGTTTAGATCAGTAGATAACTTCAGATTTTGAAATAGATCACTCTGTTGGTTCCATCCTATCATTCTGCTACAATCTCTTATTGAACCACAACTTTTCTTCTTTACAAGGATAGTAAATTGAGTTTGATAACGTTTCCCCCTATGTGGATCCATAATATTTAAGGGTTGACTGAATGTAGTTGGCTTCTGGAGTTTGTGAAGCCTCCTTTTGAATCCTTCTTTTCCAAATTAATTCTGGCGTTCTTGATCTAATTCGTGTAGTTGCTCTTTGTGACACTTTGTATTACTGGGATTCTTGACCTCTTCCTAAAATTTATTACAGACGAGAGCGTGATAGCATTGGCCTATAGATGTCTCCATCTAAGATCCCTTGGCTTGTACTACTGTCGGAATATCACAGATGCTGCAATGTATTCACTGGTGCGCAGCCGAGTGCAGAACAAGCCTACAATGTGGGAATCAATGAAAGGTCGGTATGACGAGGAAGGGTTGAAGAGTCTAAACATCAGTCAGTGCACAGCACTCACACCTCCTGCCGTTCAAGCACTCTGTGACTCGTTCCCTGCACTTCACACCTGTTCTGGCAGACATTCGCTTGTCATGAGTGGTTGTCTGAACCTGACATCTGTGCATTGTGCCTGTGCTTTCCAAGCCCATCGCCTATCAACTTATATTCCTAATCCAGCTCATTGAACGTTGCTTGGAACCTGAAGGGGGCTATTCCCATGTAAATACATGGTTGTGTAGAAATTGGGTTGTTCTGCTGTGAGTAGGCAATCCTTTCGGTGGATATTATCTCTTGTATAGTATAGACAAAGACTCTTGCTGTTGCACCTTGTCTGAGTTATGCCGCACTGGCTTTTCAAAACTTCCTCTGTTGTTAGCCTTTTCTGAGTGGTTATGGGAAAAGTTCAAGGCTTTGCTAGTGTTCATGTGAAGGTTTAATTTCCTGCTCCAACCTTCTGGAGCAACTGAAACTACCACTTGTACTAGATCTTTAAGACAAAGTGGATTCTGGAGGTTAATAATCTTTCATATTTGTTGTCTACCGACTTTAATTATAGTATCATATCATCGATTCATCGAAATCAGTTGTCAAAATAATCTGAACAAGATCAGTAGTTTGGCTTTGGCTTATCGAAACAGATGATACTGTTTGACTTGCTCGAGAGCATCAATTCTACACCTTAGGTATGATTAGTTGGCTGCTTGTGACAATTCAACAGGTGAAAAAGAACAAATTTAAACAAGTGGTGGTTTGCATCGATATGGCCCTTTTTCCATAGTTGCAGTAGATGTTGGCACAATAAACCAAGTGGTCTGCCATACTAAATCTGTTAAAACAATTGATGATGATGGCCTCGCGGTAGGAGTTAATTCAAGTGTCTTCCGTCTCGATTCCAAGAATATTTACGGGCTGTTTGAAAATTTTTAAATTGAAATCGTGAACGAATTGAATTCAATTATATTAATAAAGTTGGGATTGAATTCATTTTACACTGTTTAAAACAAATCTAATAATATTATAATTGAATTGTTTAAAAAAATCTAATAATATTATAATTGAATTCAATTATCTTCAACATATATAACCTTCAATTTATATTTGATTTAATAATTAAAATAATTTAAATAAATATTAAATTTTAGATAATTAAAATAATTTAAATAAATATTAAATTCTAGATAAAAGTTAATTTTAAAATGTTTCATTTTATTTAATTAATGATTTATTTATAAATATTATATAATAGATAAAAATAAATTTAATTAATTAAAATAAAAATTTAAAACTAAGCAATTTGGGCAAGCTTGCTTAGTTTTAACAAGCTTCATAAGGTTAGTTTTAATTTTTTTAATTAATTAAATTTATTTTTATCTCTTATATAATATATATAAATAAATTATTAATTAAATAAATGAGATATTTTAAAATTAACTTATATAATATTTATTAAGAAATTATTAATTAAATAAAATTAAACATTTTATCTAAAACTTCATATAAAATTAAACTTTTATCTAAAACTTCATATTTATTTAAATTATTTTTAATTATTAAATCTAATTTTATTTAAAATTTATATATTTTGAAGATAATTAAATAATATATATTTAATTAATGAAATTATATTATAAAACTAAAAATAAAGAGGACGACTTTTTGTAACTTATTATTATTATTATTATTACTATAACCCTACTTATTATTATTATTGTTATTCGGGGTTAAGGCTTGTGATGACAAGTTGGTGGACCAGTCTTCTTATGATAACTTTGAAGAACTTATGAAAGCAATGGAATCTAGGGGTGAGGGAAGCGAAATTCCAAGTAATATGGGGGTCTCCTTAGACCGGTTATATGTAATTGCTCCCAAAGATCTGAACGCCTTATTGTTTTCACCGATTCAACTTTTGGACATCATTGGCGATTCTCGGGGAAAAGCAGTAATGTTAAAGATGGACCTTGGAAATTTGAAAATTGTGGTGCAAACTTGAAAAGGTCTATAACATAATTATCGCTCCAAGCAAATTAATTAAAATTTGTGAAAGCCTTCGAGGAACACACATATCGAAAGCGGATGGAAAGTCTTTTCTTTGTTTTAGCTAGTGTAAGTACTCCAGATGTCATGTATGGGGCGCCTTTAAAATTGAAGTACTTTATCGCATCACATCCGCCCGGATTTGCAATCGGGGAAAAAATTCATGACTTCTTGTGTCTTGGCGGATGAACTTTCTGCAGAGCACCATAAGGGTATGATAGAAAATGGTGCAAGACAGGGTATAAAGGATAGCTTTGAGCAGTTTGTAACTATGCTATCTCAAAATGTTAAGATAGCTGATTTGAAGGACACAGGATCCAATAAGGAACAAGTTTTCTCTTAAATGTTATTTTAAGTTTTATATTGGACTCATATTTATTTATTATTAGTTTATTAGATAATAATAAACATTGGTGTATTTTTCATTTTAATAAAATATTTTATTTTTATTTATTCTTATAAATAAAAATTTCGGCTTGATAACGGTTCATTACCGGTTGAACCTCTAAATCTTAAACCTTTTTTTCGACCGATTCAACGTCCGGTTCGATTTTTAAAACATTGGTTTCAAATATAACAAAATAAAACAACATCGATTTAGACTAGGTTAACCATTCTTCTTTTCTTCCCCTACCTTCTTCAGACTTCACTCTCTCTATAGTCTCTCTTTTTCAAATTTTAAAGCCGTCAACCTTAGCCATTTCATTGTTGTCGCCCCTTCATTGTACCATTTCTTCGCCCTCTAGCTGTGGCCTTCCATTCACACTCCCTCCAGTTGTGCCTTTGCCTCGCTACCTTATTGCCTCACTTTCCCGTTACCTCACTATCGTCTTTTTTTGTTTCTTTGCCAATCGCCATCCATATACCAATGTAAATCTCCTTTGCTGTATTATGGTTTTTGATCTTTTGATTGAAGATTGAACTTGTGAAATACTAAAACTTTTAGGATTTTTATCATCTGAGGGGTGTTTTGTGGACTTACATGATCATATACACGAATGTGTATATGGCCATGTAAGTGATTGTGAAACTTCAAGAACTTTTACGATCATATAAACACCAGTGTAAGTGGCCTTAAAAGTATGGGAAAAACTTTACAGTGACTTACATGGTCACATACATGCCCCTATATTGGATCTTGTAAGTATGCAAGGGTGTCCTATATGTGATCTTGTAAGTATGCAAGGGTGTGTATGTGACTGTGTAAGTTTGCAATATTCACGTCTGTGATTTATGGCATGATCTCAATGACTTACACAATCATATATAGAGTATATATGTAACTATAAAAGTCACTGATAAACTTTAAATTTATGATTATGTCCTCATATTCAACAATTCTATCCTATGTTTATAAATTATCAATTATGATTATAAATAAGATATATATTTATATGTTGATTATTTCAGATAGATGAACATATTCCTTCAGTAGAGAGTTGTAATCTAGTACGGAGTAGAAAGCATCAAATGTAATAATTGTCAAAAAATGTTGGATGGGAGTTCAAAAGGTAAATCCTCTCATTTAAAGAGATATATGAATTCGTGTAATATAAAAAAGATTATATTAGGAGGTCAAATACTTTTGACCCCTAACCTTATGAGGGGAAAGAATGAAATAACTCCAATATCTTATGACAACAACAGATTAAGATTTTTTATTGCTTCTATGTTAATTGGTAATGAACATCCACTATTTATAGTTGATACCAAAAAATTTAGGATGTTTTGCAATTATAGTTGATACCAAAAGATTTAATATGTTTTGCAACTCATTATAATCGAACTTCAAGGTTCCAACTCGGAATACGTTGAAGAAGGAAATTATGAAGATATATGAGGATAAAAAGAAAGAAATTTTAAGAACATATTGTCATTATAACAGACATGTTGACAGCCTATAACAAAAAGAAGGGTTATATGACAGTGACTATACATTATGTTGACAATGACCAAACTCTAAGCCATAAACTTTTGAGATAATTTATATTCTTTGATATTGTCATCATTTAATTTTTCATTATGTTATGATTAATGTTAGTTATATTTGTACATGGTAGGTTCATTTATATACTAGCACCACATATAAGTGAAAGGTTGGTAACCTTGTTATGAGACTATTTGATATATTATAATATCGATATCACATTTTCCATCATAACAGTCGACAATTATAGCATGAACGATGCTATACTGAAAAGTTGAAGAATAAGATGTGGGTTAGGAGCTTGTTGGTTAGTGTAAGGTTATTTCATATGCGTTGTTTTGTGCATATTCTGAATTTGATTGTGAAGGATATATTAGATATGATAGAGGAAGTAATTGATTTGAATCAGAATAATGTAGTATATTAGAATGCAACTGTAGCATCCCACTCCCGCAAGACCCGAACCCGACATCGACGGTGATATCCGAGCCCGCGACTCGCGAGGGTGGTATGCTAAAGCAGTCAATACAGTTTAAAACTCGGTAACACTTTTTTTTTTTTAACCAATCGAGAGCTCAGATATCAGTAAATAATTGGGCCTGTTCTGAATACGAAATCATTCTATCTCAAAACAACATTTCGGTAATATTACAAGTACGAGAATTCAAAACCAAATTGGGCCCAATGCTGTTCCTGAACACTTTCAGGAATCAAATTCAATTGGGGACCCTTAGAAATAACAGTATCATTTTGCGGAAAATACAAATTTACACATAATTCAAAATGACACTAATGCAAACGTGAACTGATCCCGACCTTAACGCCGACTTGCAAGCGGTAATCATACTCCGTGCCCAACGGGGTACTCTTCGATCCCTGAAAAATATTTGCAATGTTGGGTGAGTTTGCGAACTCAGTGAGAAACCATCATCGATGGTTCACTCAACTCATGCATTCACCAATCATATTAGCACACAGTAGCATTAACAGTAATATCACATATTATTACATTTCAGTTCCAATTTCATATACACATACAATTTCATCATTCACATCTTCCGGTCATTTACGATATATATACATGCAATGCGATGTGACTTTATTCCATTTTCATTTCGTTGTTGTGGCCGTGCGCTGGCTCGTCCCAAAGAACGGCACATTACGTTGAGCGGTGGCTCTGAAAACATGGGCTTGAAGTTCGATACATTGAGCTGTGGCTCAATACTGGACCGAGGTCTCGTGCGTTGAAAGCTCTCACATCGTTAGGCGTGATATGCCCCGATCTGATGGCTGCTCGGTCACAACCGCCTTTATCTCGATCATGTCCTTATGCATGAATGCATATGTTCCAATTTCCATTTACGATTATTTCTATCACTTACATTCAATGCCATTTCCTATTTCTTCAGACCTTCGGTCCGATATTTCAATCATATATTTTTTTCCAATTTATTGCATCATACCATTATCGCATTTAACAGTCACATTCAATGTATTGAAACAGACAACTAACACTTCAATATCAATTTCCCATTTCCTCGGACCTTTGGTCCGAGATCTCCAATATAAACATTCACACACAGTTACACACAAGTAGCACTTCGTTATCTCATTCCAAATATTTCAGACACCTATGGTCCGAAATCAATCAAAATCAAACACACATAAACCCTCCATTATCTCCACATGGCAAAATTTGCAAAATCTTAAACACATAAAGGTTGAGGAACCAACTAGGTTACTCACCTGTACTTCCGAGCTAACATCTGGAAGTTTCAGTAACGTCGGTAGATCGACGCTCCAAATGTGCCTCAATTCAAACTTTCAAGCTTCCCCACTCTCCAATCACTTCACTTTCTTCCTTCACTTCCAAAACCCATACATGGCTATCACCTTGGATAAAGACTTAAGATCATATGCAAGTAAAGAGGGCTCTTAAGGTTGGTGGAAGGTGACTTAAGAGAGAAACAAAAAGAAATCGATGGAGATGGCAAAATGGAAGGTAGGTTTGGATGAGTGAGTGCAATGGAAACAACTTTGATTTTCATTCCTTTAACCATAAGCCACCGAAAACTCTAGGTTAAAACAAACAAAAGCATTTAATCCTTTTAGGACAAATGGCATGGATTGGAGAAAGGGACAAAATAGAAATAAGACAAAATTTAGCTAATCCTAGTTAATTAAGCATTAATCCCAATTAAACTCTAATCATGGTACTAAAATAATTCCCTAACACCATTTAGCCAATAATTTAATGCCATTAGGCAATCCTTCTCGATACAAAAGGCTCACTCAATCGATCGGTTGAAATTTTTGATCAGAAAGAACCGGAAAAATTCGAAAAATTCTATAAATCCTAAAATGGAAAACAATTTATGACGACTCAAAATAATTTTCCAATTACAACTATCCCATAAATTTCACAAAAGGTCTCGATTTGAAACCTAAGTAGAAAAATGTCATGAATGCATGTTATCATATGTATATGCAAAACAACCATCGGTCATAGAGGCGATAAGTTGTATGTGCATGCCGAGATATAATTTAATACTCCTAACCCGTCCCAAATTACCAACATACCCTTCCCATCGGTGATGGATGTTACAATTCTCCCTCCTAACAAAAATTTCGTCCTCGAAATTTCATATATGATTTATCGAGGGAGGGGAGTCTTTTGATTAATACCCTTTGTTTCTCTTGTTTTCACTACGACCAAATTCGGTCAATGAACGGAGATCAAAACAATCAATTACTCTTTTTCGCTTTCAAACTTTCCATGTTTACGCGTAATTCGTCACCTTCAATATCAATAACATATATATCGGATATTTCCAATTCTATCTATGAAACACTTTGTAAATCGAATCATCTTTTAGGTTTTAGCCTAACTTACCGATCCATAATGCTATTCACACCACAGTCGCATAGAGGCCACTCCTCACGAAGTCAATTTCCCTTAACTACACCTTTATTTCCATCTAAGTACATTTTGACTGAGGCCATACCCTTCAAAATATTTCATTTATTACATATCGATTTCGTTATTATCAAAACACAAATCTCATGACATTTGTAACCTCGATGTGAATCAATTCGATTTATTATCACCATCTTAAATTCTTAACCTATCACTTTATTTACCCTAATCACATCATATAGGGATCGACTCCTTTTGCAGTAAGACCCTTATACACTTTTGAATGATGACACCAATATAATGATTGTCATGCCATAATCCCTTTGCACTATTCCTCAATCTCATATCCCAATGAAATCCAAAAATACCTATTGGTTAATCACACATGTCATCGTTCACTTTGACAGACTATACCATTAATTGCTTTTCCACCATACTTTTTCTAGAACGTAACGCTTTGATTGTTTCTTGTGCTTTCTCGAACTATTCACTTATAATCATTTGATTTCCAATTTAACCTTTCAATTACTCTGTCAATACACTCTTGCTAGAACATAAAGCTTCGATCATTCCTTACATTTTCACTAATAGTTCCGTAATAAGTATCACCCATATCTCTTAATCAACTATACCTATCACTTTCCTCACAATTGGAGTTAATTCCGTTCCTCAATCAGTTTACAATTTCTACATCCTCACTTGGGTTTTGCCAATCCGCTTTGATGCACACCAACTTTGAACTTCTCATAGCTAATAATATTTTCTTTTGCCCCATTTTGTCAGTTCGACTATTAACACTCAATAATAACCTTATTGCCCAAATTTTGATCTTCTATAATTGAATTTATTTCTTTCTTTGTTCAATCCCTTGAATTGTACCATTGGCTTAGTTTGAAGAAATCAGCCGCTGAATCCTTTTAAATCATTCAAATGCACGAAATATCTCAATCGTTATCGATTTGCATAATCATAGACATCTCCAAACTATTTACATCGATTAATGTCTCCAAGCTTTTAGGTCACACTCAGTATAACAAGTTTCAAATCATCGATCATAATACCGCCCATAGAATCATATTTACCCCAAGGTACATAAACTCACTTTATGATCATCAGTCATAACATTCGCATGTTTTCCTCAATTATTCTCGTCAATTTGCTAAAACCAGAAAATCTTTGACAATTTCGAATGCATCTAGCATTCCATTAGTTCTAATTAATTCCAAATTCGCATACACATATCTTTTGAACTGTCACATTTGTCAATACTTATATCTTCATTAATTCTCCCAATATCCCATGTTTCATTCAATTAGGTTAAGATTCACTCTTATGAGACTTGTATATCGACCAATTTCCTCAACTATACCCATTCATCTATTTCTTATACTTATATCCATTATCCGTTCCAAACACAATTTAGACCTGTTCCTTTTCAATAATACAATAAACTTATACCCATAATTGACTCATATAACTCTTTCATGATCAAACGTCTCCAATGAGGAACAATTTCCTTATAATTTTCTCATCCTAAACATATTCTGCCACATATTCCTTACCTAAATTTCTCCACATAACTCAATTTATTCACGATAGATCACTCACTACCTTGAATAAACAATCGTTATATCGATCTCGTACTTTCAGAACACAAACTTTTAATCCCCTCAAATTCGTAATTAATATTCAGTAATTCTCTTCAATAATCAGAATCATCTCATTAACATAATGTACACTCTTTTAGTAACATAGTTTAGCTCTTACACTAGAGTCTCTGCCAGATGTAATACAAATCAGTTACTCTTGATACTTCACGAAGATAAATCTCTGAAGAGCACTTAAATAATTTCTTTTCCTCTACTATCTTGCCATACATCACCATAATCATCACATCCTATCTGACAATATATCTCAATAGTCTTATCAATTTGCCCGTTAATAAATCATACTGCTAAGAATACCTTAATTGCATTTAATTCTCGATAACCATTCTCTTTTTGATACCAATTCTCAATCATGGGGACTTTATCATATTTATGTCCCTCTTTTTATTTCCTCAGGCTCATTACCGATGCTAACATCTTTAACTGTCTCACTTCTCATTTTGAGTATTCTCATGCCCTACTCTCACTCATTTTGAACTTGAGCTACCGGCATTACTTCCTATATCATATTCATGTAAATAATTCATTTATGCTAGCTCATTTCACCCATGTTGGTAATCCCACTATTAGATATACACTTACAGTGATCATATAATCTGAACCCAACAATCTTCCTGTTTACACCATCCTCGCTCGTGAGGATCATACACAATCTCAATTCATTTACAACTGATCATTATAAGCACTTTCATTTCTTCTTCTAACTCATAAAGGGATTTTTTTTTTCCGACAAGAATTCTGGCTAGCAAGTAGCCATTAACTTCTCAATTACAGGGTAACATTTTCACTTAACATAGGGCTCCCATAATCAAGTGTGCATTTACTTAGGCAGATCAATTAAACCTTAGAACAACTTTTCATCTACCAATTTCATTGTCTTACATTTCAATCTTTTCATTTTGCATTAGACCCATATATTTCCATACTCATATCTATATCATAGATATGAAATCATTCTTGATTTTGCACTTAATGTATAAGTTGACTCACATCACCAATCCTTATTTATACCTCTCATCACGGTAATCAATCCCAATTGTAACTTTTCTATATCATAGATACACTTTATTTTCATTTTCCTTATACATTTGTAAATCTTACCATTATCACATCTCTATTTTCCTCTATTAATTTACAACTATAGTCTTTATTTCTAACTCATATTCAAGGATATACCCAATATCACTCCCATTTTGCACTTCACAATATACCCATCAATCTCAATACATGAATATTAAATCTATCCGATCAAACCATACCCTCTTTCCTATGTGCAATATCCATTACTTCCTTTTCTCACATTCTAACACATTATCCTTTGTCTCACTTTTCTAATCGCTTAAACGACTGACACATACTTATGCATACGACTCGTATGCTACACTAGGGATCAGTTGTCACTGTCTGCCGTGACATGACTTAAATGCACGTAACTTGACACATTTGTTTCAGAAAGCCCATGTAAGATTGTACTTACGGGCTCGATACCACAAATGTAGCATCCACTCCATGAAGACCCGAACCCGACATCGACGGTGATATCCGAGCCCGCGACTCGCGAGGGTGGTATGCTAAAGCAGTCAATACAGTTTAAAACTCGGTAACACTTTTTTTTTTTAAACCAATCGAGAGCGCAGATATCAAGTAAATAATTGGGCACATTCGAATACGAAATCATTCTATCTCAAAACAACATTTCGGTAATATTACAAAGACGAAATTAAAACCAAATTGGGCCCAATGCTGTTCCTGAACACTTTCAGGAATCAAATTCAATTGGGGACCCTTAGAAATAACAGTATCATTTTGCGGAAAATACAAATTTACACATAATTCAAAATGACACTAATGCAAACGTGAACTGATCCCGACCTTAACGCTGACTTGCAAACGGTAATCATACTCCCGTGCCCAACGGGGTACTCTTCGATCCCTGAAAAATATTTGCAATGTTGGGTGAGTTTGCGAACTCAGTGAGAAACCATCATCGATGGTTCACTCAACTCATGCATTCACCAATCATATTAGCACACAGTAGCATTAACAGTAATATCACATATTATTACATTTCAGTTCCAATTTCATATACACATACAATTTCATCATTCACATCTTCCAGTCATTTACAGTCATATATATATGCAATGCGCATGTGACACTGTTCCATTTTCATTTCGTTGTTGTGGACTGATGCTACCAAATCGTCCCGATGCGGGCACATTACGTTGAGCGGTGGCTCGAAAACATGGGCTTGAAGCCACGATACATTGAGCTGTGGCTCAATACTGGACACGAGGTCTGTGCGTTGGTGAAAGCTCTCACATCGTTAGGCGTGATATGCCCGACGATCTGATGGTGCTTCCGGCCACAATCGCCTTTATCTCGATCATGTCCTTATGCATGAATGCATATGTTCCAATTTCCATTTACGATTATTTCTATCACTTACATTCAATGCCATTTCTATTTCTTGGACCTTCGATCCGATATTTCAATCATATATTTTTTCCAATTTATTGCATCATACCATTATCGCATTTAACGGTCACATTCAATGTATTGAAACAGCATAACTAACACTTCATTATCAATTTCCCATTTCTCGGACCTTTGGTCCGAGATCTCCAATATAAACATTCACACACAGTTACACACAAGTAGCACTTCGTTATCTCATTCCAAATATTTGACACCTATGGTCCAAATCAATCAAAATCAAACACACATAAACCCTCCATTATCTCCACATGGCAAAATTTGCAAAATCTTAAACACATAAAGGTTGAGGAACCAACTAGGTTACTCACCTGTACTTCCGAGCTAACATCTGGAAGTTTCAGTAACGTCGGTAGATCGACGCTCCAAATGTGCCTCAATTCAAACTTTCAAGCTTCCCCACTCTCCAATCACTTCACTTTCTTCCTTCACTTCCAAAACCCATACATAGCTATCACCTTGGATAAAGACTTAAGCTCATATGCAAGTAAAAAGGGCTCTTAAGGTTGGTGGAAGGTGACTTAAGAGAGAAACAAAAAGAAATCGATGGAGATGGCAAAATGGAAGGTAGGTTTCGGATGAGTGAGTGCAATGTGGAAACAACTTTGATTTTTCATTCCTTTAACCATAAGCCACCGAAAACTCTAGGTTAAAAACAAACAAAAGCATTTAATCCTTTTAGGACAAATGGCATGGATTGGAGAAAGGGACAAAATAGAAATAAGACAAAATTTAGCTAATCCTAGTTAATTAAGCATTAATCCCAATTAAACTCTAATCATGGTACTAAAATAATTCCCTAACACCATTTAGCCAATAATTTAATGCCATTAGGCAATCCTTCTCGAGACAAAAAGGCTCACTCAATCGATCGGTTGAAATTTTTCATCAGAAAGAACCCCGAAAAATTCCGAAAAATTCTCATAAATCCTAAAATGGAAAACAATTTATGACGCACTCAAAATAATTTTCCAATTACAACTATCCCATAAATTTCACAAAAGGTCTCGATTTGAAACTAAGTAGGAAAATGTCATGAATGCATGTTATCATATGTATATGCAAAACAACCATCAGTCATAGAGGCGATAAGTTGTATGTGCATGCCGAGATATAATTTAATACTCCTAACCCGTCCCAAATTACCAACATACCCTTCCCATCGGTGATGGGATGTTACAGCAACACCTAAAAGAGTTAAGAAATTTGAAGAAATTGTACGACAACTTTGCTTTCTGAGTATTAAGAAGTTGGTTTTGGATTGTCCAACTAGATAGAACTCAACTTTCAACATGTTGAAGTCAGCAATCTAATACGTTGATGTCTTTATAAGGCTGAGACAAAAGAGATTCTCAATACACTTGCATGTCTACAAAAGACTAGTGCGAGTTAGCTAGAGAACTTTGTGTAAAGTTAAAATTATTTTATACTACGATTGAATTGTTCTTGGTAAAAAAATTCCAACTTTGCACTGTTACTTTAGTATTATGTGTGAGATAAACAAAGCTTTATTTGATTGGATGTTTGATTCCAATGAGGTTATTCGGTTTATGACAGAGAACTTAATATAATAGCTAAATTCTTATTAGTATATAATTAGACATACTGATGTAGTCTTATTCGTGCTGGACTCGAGATACAAAATGGAAGAGGTTAATTAATATTTTATATATATATATATATATATATATATGTAATATGTTGTATGGTGATTGAGCTCAAGAGCAACTAGATGTCATTAAACAATTCTTGTATTGTTTATTTGATAATTATCAACTCAGATGGCCAAAATTCATGATCAAGATCGTAGTAATATAGAATGTTTAGCTTTTGCTTTAATTTCAAGTTCTGGTGCATCTTCTAAGAACAATTTATTTCTTTCACTTACAAAATTCATGAAAGAAAAAAGAGCTACGAGTAGGATTTTATATAATATAATGAAGTTAGATAAATATTTGACAAAAGATTATGTGATCTAAGTATAAAATGTGCATTTTGATATATTATAATGGTGGAAAAGTTGTGGAAATAATTTTCTAGTCACGCAAGTAATTACGTGAGACCTATTAGCAATTTCATCATCTATTGTTACTTTGAAGTTTGTTTTTAACACTAGTGCTGAAGTTATTAGTTATCGTTATGCTCAACTTCATTCTCATATTGTGGAAGCCTTTATGTGTGCCTGAAGTTGATTACATGATGAAGATATTGAGGGTAACTTCTTTTGTTTTTGATATATCAAATTTGTCTGTTTTTAAATTATCTTAGCTGATATTGCTTTTCTAATTTGTATATTAATACAACCACAGGTACTGATGTATAGGTGACTAGTCAGACACATACTTGTACCAATCAATCAACTTAACATTATTTTGATAAAATGTTCAATGATGAAGGTATATTTAATTATATTAATTATTACCCTGTGCTTATTATTCCTTTAATTTTAATATTATAGTACTAAATATAATATTTCTATATATAGAATAAGTGATGCTAACTATTGATGATCTTGACTACAATAATTAACTGCTATCTCTAATCTCCACCCTCCAGTCTCCAATCTTTCACATTTCTAGACTCCCAGTCTAAAATATTATTTCATGATTTTATCATGAATTTTTGTAAATTGTATTACTTAATATATTTAGATAATCATTTTGTAAATTATGTCATCGATTCATGAGTTTTGTTCTTATCATAAACTAATTAAATTGATCACTTTAATTATATTTTTCTTTAATTTCCTACAATCTTATCATTCATTAATAAATTTGATTTCATCTTATTTATTTTATCATCATATGTATTTTATATTTATTCATTTTAAAATCTCAAATTTTATTAATCAATTGAAATTCATAACTTTAAGTAATTAAATTGATCACTTCAATTATAACTTTTCTTTCATTTCTTATATTCATATCCTTCTTCATTAATGAATTTGGTTTTCTTATTCATTTCATCAATATACTTATCTATTATATATTCATTCAATATAAATTTTCAATTTTATTAATCAATTGAAAGTCATAACTTCAATTAATTGAATTAATCACTTTAATTATAATATTTTCTTTCATTCCTTATAATCCTATCCTCTTTCAATATTAAATTTGGTTTCATTTTATTTTGTTTATTGAAAATCTACATTTTATTAATCTCTGAAATTGTAACCTCAATTAATTAAATTGATCACTTTAACTATAATCTTTTCTATCATTTCCTATAATTCTATTCTCCATCAATGAATTTGGTTTATTTTATCAATATATGTACGTTTTATATATTCATTAATTATAAAATCTTAATTTTTATTAATCAATTAAAATTTGTAACTTTAATTAATTAAATTGATTGTTTTAATTATAGTATTTTCTTTCATTTCCTATAATCATAGGAAACTTCATTAATGAATTTAGTTTTATCTTATTTATTTCATCAATATATGTAAGTTTTATATATTAATTTATTATAAAACTCAGTTTTTATTAATCAATTGAAATTCATAACTTCGATCAATTGAATTGATTACTTTAATTATAATTTTTTCAATCATTTCTTATTATTATATCATCATTCATTAATGAATTTAGTTTTATCTTAAACATTTTATCAATATATGTACATTTTATATATTCATTCATTATAAAATTTTATTTTTATTAATAAATAAAATTCACAATTTTATTTGAATTGCACACTTTAATTATAATCTCAATTTTATTAATCAATTGTAATTTCATTCAATTAATCACTTTAATTATAATATTTTTCTTTTATTTCCTATAATCCTATCCCCTTCCTTAATGAATTTGATTTCTTCTTATTTATTTCATCAATATAGGAAAATTGAATTGATTATTTTAATTATAATTTTTTCTTTTCCTACAATCTTATCCTCCTTCGTGATGAATTTAGTTTTATTTTATATATTTTATCAATATATGTTGATTTTATATACTCATTCATTATAAAATTTTAATGTTCATTAATCAATTAAATTTGTAATTTTAGTTAAATGAATTGAACACTTTAAAATTTTAATTAAATAAATTTATTAAAATTTCAAAATTATAAATTATAAAAAAGTGTTGAACCAGCCCAAGCCCGATGCTCCATTATCCTTATCTAAAACAATTAAAAACATCAAAAAATTAAAATTATAAATAAAAACTTAAACCAGCCCAAACCTACTTTCATCCCTATCTAAAATGAGGGATTAGGGACCGGATCTTCTGTAACCCCTATCGAATATCCTCTGTTCCTCATTATTTTCAACCATCCAATTTATTGCATTGGATGGTTGAGATCAAAAGGGAATTGAGTAAGCACAGAGTAAGGGTACAAAAGATCTACCAGGAGTCGAACTAGTTCAAAATAAAATTATTATATATAAATTAAAAAGAAGAGAAAAGCAAAACTCTTGTCCAATCCGATGATATCCATGAGCCCCCCAAAGATGAGCCGATTTCCGTGCGTTAAAGGAGTGTCTATATTACAACTTAATGTGTTAATTGGAACCTTACAGTGTACTATGAGTAGATAAGAAAAAGGTCATGAAAATGAGCAGTCGGCATAACTTTTATACTTAACCATAGCCATCCTTTCACTTGATAACCGACAAAGAGTGAAATACACATCCATGACAAGCATTACTTTTCAATGTAAAACAATGAGAAATGTCGAGAGCTTCCAATGCTCCACTCTAACTAAAAACGAATAATGTAGCACTTACATCTGTGTCTCCAATTCCTATAAAACTTTGTTTTTACTAAATAAACTGCCAAGCATATGCAGCAAGTATTTTTACTTCCTGGGTTTGCCTCTTTTCCCATTCTTGCCAAACTTTTTACCCTTTGGACCTTTGTTCTTAATATAAGACAATTTGTTTGCTTTCTTCTGCCTCTCCTTCCGCACTTGTTCAAGATCTTTGATCTCTGAACGCACATTAGCATTAGGTAATGAGTGCTGCTGCATCCTTCTCCCTCTAAACTTCCAATTACCCCCATGATCTCCTGCAAACACAAGAAATTTAAAATTCTTGCATACATATTTGTTCCCTTGACAGGCCAGGTATGAAAACTATAACTCATTGAGGAAGGAGAATTCGATTAGACAACTAAGGGGACATAACATGCATCCATTCCTGGAAGGGGCAAAGAAAATTTTGACTTCAGCATAGGGAAGTAGCTAAATATCATTTCTGAACACTCCCCTCTTCTTTTTCCTTCAAATCTCTTCTTTTCTTTCCAGCTAGTAATAACGCACAAGACATGTTACAAACCGACGAAAAAAGACACATCCCCCCTGCCTTCAATACAGCATGTTTGTCTAAACAGCTCATTAATCAATAAGGTTACTGCTTATGTTTTCCGGTGGGCTATCTACATGCATGGTAAATGACATCAATGACAAACAAGTCAAAGAAGCCTTACTTTGGCAGAAGTGTAAAATATTATTCTCAAGGGGATGCATACGATATGAAACACTAGCAAATCCTCAGCTAATGGATAAAATATTGAACAAAACCATCTACTAAATTTGTGCATCTAATGAAATAAAAACCTAACGGATGTAACTCTTGAATAAAACCATCAAGAAACTTGTGCATTTAATTAAATATTTATTGGGAAATAGTATAGCATTGAAACTCGTGTAGCAGAAATTAATAGATAACAATCATTCACCAAATGTAAGATGTGTACCTGAGATGTTTGTTGCTTCCCCATCATTCCCATCACTGATTGATCCTTTGAGAGATACCTTTCTATGTGACCGCTCTTTCCACTTCTTGTATATCCCTGTCTTGATAGCTTTTACTTTTGCACCACTTTCTGTCTTTATCTATACACCAGCCCAAGGATTGAAAATAAGAATCTAGTTTTCTAATTGTAGCTTCACAGAAATGAATGCATTAGGTATCCATTACATAATACAAATGTCAGTGCAGAAAAAGTAAATCATGCCCAATATATTTACAAATTTATTGAAGCATAGTGGAAAAACTCAAATTTCCCTGAAAACATCATTAGTGAAAAGCGAGGATTACCTTTCCACTGGCTGTAACACGTTCACCATTGTTCAATTTGATGTACTTTTTACTCCTCTGCATAGACCTTCACATATTAAAGATAGACTTTCTATAGAAGTCCATGACAAATCATTGACTTCATCATTTTCAAGTACCTTATCCCAATGATATGAAGCCTTTTGCTTCTGCAGGCCCCCACTGTCATCTGCAACTAGATCTAGTACAGCAGCTTCCAACCTAACAGTAGAAATGACAACAATTAGTAAGAAGAAGGCATAAAAAACAAATCCCGTAAACTCAATTGTTTCACATCCAGTTGGAAAACACATGGCATTCTTGAAATTCCGCTGTTTACCTATTTGATCCAAAGCTTTCATTGCCTCTTACTAACAAGCCCACCTCTGTATGCTGAGAGTTGGAAAAGAAGTTAAACAATTACCCAAAATTTTGAGAAAATCACACATGCAACATATGAAGGGCAACTAAAATCAGGATAAGATGTAATGAGACACTTTCATGGAAGGAATTATTGATGGAGGATTTAGTGAATTACATACATGATTTGTTGGCACAGAGCTTATATAGAACTCCTCATCCCTGAAACTCCTTTCCTTTCTTTTAGAACTATGGGCTTCTATCATCCAAAATATAATCATCAAACTGTCTAACATTAGAAAACATGAGAATAATCATGAGGTGTGCAAAACTAATCATTACACACCCTTTTTCTTCTTTCCACTTGATGAAGCAATCTCCGATTCATCTTCCTGCAAATAACTGAGATTCAAAACCATTCTTTGAAAATTAAAACAAAGAAGCAGAAGGAAGGAGACCAAAACAAATTTCATAGACGTTAGCATGGCCAAGCCCCACAATATGGAAGGCCAACGTATAAACCTATTAAGATGAAGAGCCTGCTGGGAGTCAATCCTAAGATCATCCACGCCAATCCCAGCCACATGCTATGATTCATTACATTAACCTTCTGGAAGGTAAGGCATTACCCTGAATATCAAACTACTGTGACTACCCTGCAATTCAAACATAGTTTATGTACCTTTTCAACAGGCCTGTTTGAGCGTTGCTGATGTACCATATTGATAATCTTCTCATGTATAGCTCGCTTTTTCTTCATGACATCAACCCACTGGCCACAAGGTCCCTGAAGTAGAAATATAAGCTCACTGTAAAGCTAGAAACCTTCAGAAGGAATAACAACAAATTCATATCAAATTGAATAACCTAAAATTGTAAAGAAAGCAACAACCTAACTGTGAGGATTCTCCAACATGGTGAACATAATCCAGGAGACAAATAGAACTGAAGTGATAAAGGTATAAAAGAAAATCACTAAATTCTTCTGATTAGGATAGAAAGACCTATTTATTCAGTATTTAAACAAGAATTATCAATCCCATAAAGTAAACAACTGTATAGAGTATTGGCCACCTGTAAATGCTTTGATCTGGCAGCTTCACCTTCTGTTTCCAATATCGTCTGCTTCGGTCTATCCAGATATTACAGTCAAAATCATGCAATTACACATTAAAAGGGAAAAATAAAAAGAACAAAAAGGAATAACAAACATTTCAAATGTTAACCTGAAAGCTTTCAAGCGCTCAGAAAATGCTAGTGCCATCAATTCACCACCTTCTAGAATATTTTTGAAAACTGGATGCAATCCTTCACGGGGTAAATCCTTCACCCTTCTAATGGATTCCTTTGCAGGTAAAGGTTTTGTCTTCATATACAAGCGAAAAGCATTGGAGCAAGTCTTCTGCAAAGAAGTTAATTCTGCAGAAGAATCAATTATTTCTCGAACTCTATCTGATACAAGATCAAGAACCGTCTGAGGGAAACGTCCGTAAACAGTTTCTCCATTTGCAACTGCTTGATCAATTTTTCCCATTACTCCATCCATATCCTGCAAAACCTCATCCTCAGTGGGCGCAGCCCTAATTGGCTTTGAGAGAAATAGGTGAAGATCCAAAAGATAAGCCATGTCTTCAGATGTCACAAATGAAAACGCAGTTCCAGTTCGGCCAGCCCTTGCAGCTCTGCCCACACGATGGACAAAAATTTTAGGTTTTGGTGGGAAGTCCCAATTGATGACATTATCAAGCAATGGAATGTCTATACCCCTGGCTGCAACATCTGTCACTATCAACAACATAGTCTTTCGTGCCCTAAACCTTGATACATGAATCTTGCGAGCATCTTGATCCATATCACCATAACAGACAGAAGGCTCAATACCCTCTTCTCTAAACAAAATATTTAGAAACTCAACATGATGTTTTGTAGAAACAAATATTAGCGTCTGCTGTTCAGGACCAATGTGCTCCCTTACCAAATAAAGCAAAGCTGCATGTTTTTCCTCTTGCCGCAACGTGAAAAATGTCAATTTCAAGTCAGGGCTAATCTTAGTTTCCACATCAAGTCGAACTAGTTGAGGGTCCCGTAGACCAGCCTTGGCAAACTCAGCAAGGGCACTCGGCATAGTGGCACTGAAAAGTAATGTCTGGCGGTTCTCACTTAAATGGTAAAGGATTTGATGCAATTGCTCAGCAAAACCCATGCCAAAAAGACTGTCAGCTTCATCAAAAACTACATATTCCACAGTTCGCAACGACATGTCATCAACCTCAGCCAAGTGGTGCATAAGTCTACCAGGAGTTGCAATTATGATATCAGGGCTCTGTGCCAATTCCTCAAACTGATTTTCCATGCTATCACCACCAACCAACAAGCTGGTGCGAAGATCTGTGATGAAGAAAGGACAGATAAAAATAATGTATCATTGGCTTGGCTCAAAATTGTAGTTTTGATAAAATTAACCGAGGGAATTGTATGTGAAAAGACCATAAGCACAGTAAACATGTTGACTTGACATAAATTCAACTCACATTACATACATCCTCTAGTATTAAGCTAATCTCTAAATCAAGAACACCCCAATTGTTATTGCCACAAACACAGAAACAAACAAACAGTAATAAAAAGCAAAGAAGATACTGTAGAAATGAAAAACAGCGAGACCCGTGAATTTGCCGAGTTCTTTGGTGAATTTGAGGGTCTGCAAAGCCAAATCCCTAGTGGGAGACAAAATGAGAGCCCTAACGCCGCCTTGGGGCACGTGCTGTTTAAGCCTCTCGAGCATTGGAACAAGGAAAGCGGCAGTCTTGCCGGAGCCGGTGCGAGCCATGGCAACGACGTCGGCACCGGAGAGAATGAGGGGCATGGTTTTGCGCTGTATAGGGGTGGGCACGCGATACCCCTTGCGCTTGATGCCACGAAACACATTGGGACTGAGATTGAGAGACTCGAAGCCGCCTGATTTGGCTTTCTTTTTAAGAGTTTGTTTGCGTTTAAGCTCTGCTTTGGAGCTGACCAGTGGCTCTTCCTTCGCCATGGAGACTCCAAAGTGATCAACGCCTAAACCCCTCTTTTTGGGTTTTTTGACAAAGAGATGAGCCCTAAGTTCGTTACGTTTAAGTTACCTGTAAATTTTCGGTTAGTTTTCATTTACGATTTATTATCTTCTTTTTTCAATTTTCATTTTTTTTAATACTTGCAAAGATATTTTCGAAAGAGAAAATTTGGCTGTCCAACACTTAAAATTATATTTCAAAGAATTAGCAGCTTTTAGAGGTTCAAATTTTCTTTAAAACGTTAAAAAATCAATTTCTATTTAAAGTTTTATTAATTTCATATTTTCTTAAAATTGAATAACAAGTACTTTTTCTAAAAATTGGCCAAAAGAACCAAACGAATCGTAATGTTTACATTGATGTCTAAAATGGACCTTAATGTTTCATGATATTTAAAATGAATCATATCATTTGCAAAACGTTCAAATTAAAACCTGATCACTAACGGTGTTAGGTTATCATCAATTGTCTAATGACGTGATGAAATTTTTACTAATTCTTTTTAAATTTGATGCGGGACTCATTGTTCGCTAACTTGGAATTTTTTAAAATTAGGTGGATCCCACGTGAATTTATAATGCAACATGTTGGGCGGATTTCTGAAATACACCATTTTGTTCTCTTCATTTGCACAGTGTGTGATGGTTAAACGTTGCGTTTTTTTCTCTTCATTTATAAACGCAACATTTCAGCGCGCCATTCTCTTTAATCTTTAATGCACCGTTTTGAAGAACCACCAACACGCAGTGTTTGTTTCTTCCCCATATAGACAATCCCTAATCCCTAATTTGCATTCTTCTTCACTTTCACACAATTCCTAATATGTTAACTTCAATTTCTCATATGAATTCTTCTTGAATCCCAAATTCTGTTAAGTTCAATCCCTATTTTGTAGCGTTATTTGTCTTCTCAATTTCTCATATGAATTCTTCTTGAATCCCAAATTCTGTTAAGTTCAATCCCTATTTTGTAGCGTTATTTGTCTTCTTCTTCAACGAACAACAATCTAGGAGGGTCGCCAACTCGTCTGGAATGATTGTCCACTACCTCCTAAGAACTAAGGATTAACGCCACCACTGCGATGAATCAAAGCCACCACTGCGATGAATCAAAGCTAACATATGTTGTCTCTTCATCATTTGTTCAGTTTTCTCTGTTTGAGTGTAGCTTTGAGACAATGACATGGAGTGAAATCTTTTGATTTTCACTTCTTCCTACCCTCATCTATTGTGTCTTTAATTTCATTTTGAATGTGAATGAAAGTTGAATTTGTGAATGCCTGTGATTAATCTAAGCATGGAAGTTGAATTCGATGATTAAGGTGAGCATGGAATTTGAATGTTTATTTAGTTGAGGAACTTATTTGTAATTTGTGCCATTGAAGGGAATGAACATGACTATCCAATTTATTGTTATTTTTTAGAAATATTGAACATTTTGGTTAAAGAATGAAATTCAAAATTAGTTGGAGTCAATTTCTACTTACATTCATTTCATTTCCCTTTATAAAGCACTAAATTACATATCTTGATAAGTGTTAAAGTTGATTTGAAGTTTTTGTCTGTCTCTCGCCATCAAGTTGCCTATAATAGTATTATGTTCTTGGTTAGTATGAAAATAACATTATCATACTCTATGATTATATCACAATGTGTGTATATACAAAAGTTATGATATCTATTCATCCATATATAAAAGAATCTCTAAGGATGTACTAACTAAAGTTCAAACAACACATAGACATCATTAATATAAAGTCTGCGAATCAACCACATCGCTTCCGTCATTTGCATCTGACTAAGAAGGTTGATCAGATACTAGTTGATTCATTGATGATTTCCTCCCTGTTGCTTCAGTTCTGTAACTATTGAGAAGTTATACTAGATTGTCCTTTGAACCTTATACCTCTTGGTTCGAAAGATAGTTTGAACAAACATGGATCTGCTTCTCCAAACTTCTATATACTACTATGCAAAGAGCTACCAACCTACAAATAAACATGTCGTTAACAATATTAAATCTTGAAAGTAATAAATAATGTTATTTATGGTAAAATATTACTTTGTTGACTTGTTACAACAACATGTTCATCTTGTGAAGAGGCCTCGGGAATGACCTAATAAATATGAATCAAAGATTGTCATAAATTATCATCAAATATATGAAACAATACATAGTAATCAAAGAATTTTACATACCTATGGAAATTGCTGAGCTGGTTGAGTTAAGCCTTGATTCTTACATTTTATGACATTGTGATCGTAATTGCCACATTTTTCACATTTTTGTACTTGACTCTTTTGAGTAAATTTGTTTGGATTTTTCAACTTAATAGGCTTATTTACTCCTCTCCTTCTAGCTATTTTAGGTCTTCTTGGAATAACTCTTTTGGCGGGGGGTTTATTAGTTCTGCATCAACTGTAGGCTAGAAATTTAGACCTCTAATAGGTTGCAACACATGTTCATATAGTGCTATGAATTTCGACTTCTTGTAGCAGTTGTCCACATATGCCTCCAGTCATTGTTTGGAATTGTTGTTGGACCAATGGTGGTTGACAAATTAAATCCCACTTATGTTTTGATAATAATAAAATGTATAGAATTGATTAAGAAATTATTTCAGGTGATTTAGATTCAAATACATCAAGACTACATCAATCTTGAATGGGCAAGACATAAATCATGGTGAAATCAAGAAGGAAATAATCTTCATCATGCTAGAGACAGTAAACATGAAGATTATAGAAGATTTGATTGAATATAACCGTTGAAGCCAACATAAGTCGACTAGTAAATCATAAGTCGACTAATATATCAAGATCTATCGGCTTGAGAACAACACAAATCGACTTACACTGCATAAGTCGACTTATCGAAGGTTACAAGTCGACTTACACTGCATAAGTTGACTTATAGAAGAGCGGAGATAAAGTTTTACGAAAATCGTTGTTACAAGTCGACTTACACACCACGACAAGTCCACTTATGAGTACAGCAAACTGATTTTGACGAAGTCAATCATTCAGAAATGGAAAGGAAATAATTTAGCAAGGTCTATGATCAATCAACAATGGCTAGTGGACATCCCCAACGTCTATAATCATCCTTTAGCCTGCAAATAAATAGAGAAACATCAAGGGAAATGGAAATAACGCAAAAATCAAAGTATACTACTATAGTTCCAAGAATTTGTTCTCATACTACTCTTAGTTTGGTCTTAATTCCATTCATTTGTACTGAGAGTTAGCATTTCTATTTTCTATCATTGTGATTATTGTGAGTTGAGTGATTAGAGGAGAATCACTTGTTAGGTAGGATTTGTGCCGGAAGACAAATCAAGTATAAAGGTAGCTTGAGCCGGAAATCAAGTGGTGTTGGTAGGATTTGTGCCGGAAGACAAATCAAGTGTAAAGGTAGCTTGAGCCGAAAATTAAGTGGTATTGGTAGGATTTGTGCCAGAGGACAAATCAAGTGTAAAGGTAGCTTGAGCCAGAAATCATGTGGTATTGTAAGAAGTTCACACTTAACTAAAAAGTATATAGTAAAGTGGTTTGTCAAATCCTAAGTGGGAGCTTAGGTAGAGGACGTAGGTCTTAGCACCGAACCTCTATAAAAATAGTATTTGCTCTTCTTCCCTACTCTTTACATTTAAATTTGTTTAAATTGTTTTTGTGTGAATTAACTTCTGATTTTATTGTAGAATTTTTCAAAAAGCTTTAAAGATCTATTTAACCCCCCTTCTAGATCGTTTACAATTGGTATCAGAGCAGAAGTATCCAGGGATAGCACACAATAATCTAGCGGAAGAAGGTAACACTAATAATCGCCCTCCTTTATTTAATGGTACTAACTATTCTTCTTGAAAAAATCATATGAAGTATCATATTATAAGCGAAGGAGTGGAGTATTGGAAGATCATCATCTTCGGTCCACATGTTCCATTAAAAGAAAATGGTGAAGTGAAAACAGAGCTGGAATATGATGACAATGATTGGAAGCAAGCCTACATCAACGCAAAAGCAATGAAATTGATATACTGCGCTCTCACTATTGAGGAAAGAAATCGAGTGAATTCATGCACTAGCGCTCAAGAAATGTGGGAGAGACTTCACATTACTCACGAAGAAACCAACCAAGTTCGAGAAACAAAGATCAACATGCTACTCCATGATTATGAAATGTTTGTCATGAAGGAAGGTGAGTCTATTTCCAGTATGCTTGATCGTTTTGCAGAAATTATCAATAGATTAGGAAATCTTGGAAAGCACATGACGGATAGCGAGAAGGTGAAAAAGATTCTACGTTCATTGCTGAAAGAATGGGACTCACAAGTCACTTCTATTATGGAGTCTAAGGATCTCAATCATTTGGAATTCAACGCCTTGGTGGGATCACTCATAAACTATGAGATCATTCTCAAGTCAAGAGGAGGAAGAGGTAACTCACAAAAGTCAATTGCTTTAAAAGCTAATGTTTCTTCTCTTGATGAAAGCGATGAAGAGTTAGATCAAGAAGATGAAGATGAAGAAATAGCAATGTATGCTAGAAACTTGAGAAAGTTCAAAGGACTACTCAAAAATAGGAGGAAAGAATTACGTGGTGGAAGAAATGACAAGTATGACAAAGGGAAAAAGAAAGCTAACCTAGTAGTCACTTAGAGTGATGATGAAGAAGCATACCTAAGTAATGATGAAAACAACTTAGCACTTATGGCAAATAGCTCCTCAATAAATGATGATGAAGATGAGATAACTTTCATTGATCAAGATCTTATAGATTCTTTTAATGCTCTACAAATCGATTTTGAAGAAGCTATTGAAATCAACAAGAAATTGAGAAAGAAAATAAGATAGCTAGTTCCTGAAAATAGTGTCTTGCATGAGACTATTGATGATTTAGATTGTACTAAGGAAGATCACTCTACATGCCTTGCTGAAAAAGAAAACCTTACTTATGAGCTTGATAGACTTAGAAAGGAATTTTCTTATGTGGTTGAAAAATTTGCTGGTGGGAATGAAAAGTTTGAAAAGATGATATCTTTACAAAGATATTCAATTTCTAAGCATGGTTTAGGATATGATCCTTTTGATAGAGATTGTTCTTTAATTTCTAAATTTACTAAAGATGGAAAAGTTGCAAAATGTGGCAAATGCTTGAAAGATGGTCATATAGAAATTGCTTGTAAAAGTATTAGAAGATGTATTAATGTGAAGAAAATATGGGTGGTAAAAGGTACAACACCTCCTAATGTGGTTTATATGACTAACCAAAATGGACCCAAAATGGCTTGGGTACCAATGAGAAGAAAGAATGTTTCAGTTGTAGGTACAAGCAAGGAATGAAAATCCACCAAGCAAATGGTACATTGATAGTGGATGTTCAAGGCATATGAGTGGATACAAGAACCTATTTGCAGAAATTAGATAAAAAAAACAAGGATATGTTACTTTTGGAGACAACAACAAAGGTAAAGTCATTGGTATTAGTAAAGTGGGTAAGGAACCTTTACCTAACATTGAAAATGTTTTACTTGTTGATGGCTTGAAACATAATTTGCTAAGTGTTTTTCAATTATGTGATATGAATTTTAATATGACATTTGAATTGTTGGACCCCGATCTTTGAGTGAAAATTTGAATTATGCAAAATGAAATTTGCGGAGTGCTTTGTGTATGTATTGTATAATAGATGACTTAAAATTTAAAGGATCTTGATAAGAAAAGAAATGATTTGATTTTGATATCTTTGGAGTTTTGAATAAATTGGGATGGGTTGTGAATGTTAAAGTGAATGAGTTAAGTGAAATGAAGTTAAATAGCAAGAAGTAAAAAGAGAAAGTGTGAAAATATGAAGAATTGTAAAAAGTTTGACTTTTTGGCCTTTGAGAGTTGACTTTTGATTTAGGCAAAATTTGATAAAATAATCTACATGAAACTTGTAGATTATGTTGAGAGCTTTCTGTGGCCATAAAGTTTGTAATTTTTCGATCTCGGGAGTGAAAGTTATGATCAGTCAAAGTTTAGGTGTGTTATGTCTCGTTTGTAATTCGTCTTCTTTGGATTTGAGTATTTGGTTTGCAAATGGCTTGAAACGCCATTAAGGATTTGTAAGCACCTAATTGGTGATATGTATGAATTAATGAAATTGTATCAAGATTTGATTTATGGATTTAGATTTGTGTATGGTTTATGGATTTGTTTATGAAGAATGTAAGAGATTGTATTGGATAATGAGATTGTTTGGGTTGACTGTTTGAGAACTATGGAAGTGTTTAGAAATAGGTTTGCGTTTGCCTATGCTGAGATCCTGGACAGAGGGTCCGGTTGATTATGATAATTGTATGATTGATTGAAAATTTAGAAGTGTGTTTTGAAACACTTTGTAGGTTTGGGTTTGGTCACGTGCAGTCGTTATGTTGCCAAAATTTCGGTAAAAATTAATATAAAATGAGTTTTGGGATTTATATCAATGTATAAGAAAGTGTGTATGAATTGAGAATTTGTTTAAGGATAATTTCCAAGACAAGGGAAATTGTAGAGATTTGCATAAGTTTGAATAAATATGAGTATAAGAAAAAGAAAAAAAATTATACCGGATTTCGGATCGTTTTAGTCTAGGTTTCCAATGCGATTCAGTGTATGTGTTCGGATGTCGGTTCCTCCTTTTGCTTTGCATCTGTTTGGTACTTTGATTTTGTTCGTGTCTCCTTTATTTCGATTTGTTCGATTCGGATCCACTTTGTTAAGTGTTTGCTTCGCTTTCGTATATCCAATTCGATATATTCATTGTCGCTTCGCTATCTTTGCATGCGTCCGTTCTTTCAAATTTCGTTATTTCAATTTGCTTTCGATTCGTTAATCGTGCCTTTGATTTCGATCCGTTATTTCGTTTTCCATATTTTTGTTACCCGATTCTTCGTTTCACTTCATTTTATTTCAGTACTTTTGTTTTCCGTATTCGTTTCATCTTCGCTTCTGTTTCGGTTGGGATCCAGTTCTCGGATCGGGTCCCAACATGAATAATCTCATTGTATGGTTAAGAAAGATGAAAATGTTGCTTTCATTGGTTTGAAACATGGAAATACATATATTGTTGACCATTGCATCAAGAGATAAGGTGTTAAATTGCTTCAATCGAGTATTACGCCATAGTTGGGTAAATCATCTATTTCTCAAATCCAGTCGACTAATTATATGCGACCAGTCGACTAGTTTTATATCAGAAAACCTCCACTCTTGTTTTTATTTATTATTAGTCGACTAACCCCCTGCCAGTCGACTATAAGTCATCTGGGTCTTCTTTAAAAACTCACTTTTTCCCCAAATCTCCGAAAACACATTCTCTTCTACTTTTGAGATTTCTTTATGATGATGTTTCTCCACCATGATGGTTTTTGTATCTAGCCAAGACCAACATTTTGTTAAGTCAAAATGACTTTACATAAAAATGATTTTGATGTATAACAAACATAGTGAGATCAAATACAAGAAAAACAAAACAGACGAAGAAGACGTATACAGACGAATTCGGAGACAGACGAAGAAGACGTATACAGACGAATTCGGAGACAGACGAAGATGGCGTATACAGACGAAGTTGACACAGACTAAGTTGAAAAAGTCGAATCTGATTTATTACGGACAAATCAAAACACAAACGAAGATTGTCAAAGTAAAAAGTCAACACAGACGCAGATGACACAAGACAATAAAAGACGCAGACGCAAATGTAGATACAGACGCAGAAACAAAAAGCAAACGCAGACGCAGACGCAGAAAAGAAACAGATGCAAGAGTCAGTTCGAGTTAGTTACAGAACTCAATTGATTAACCGTTTCTTTAAAGATTCAAGATTCAAGAATCAAGAAGCAGTTAGAGACGAAGGCTATAAATACAAGTCGAAGTCGAAGACTGAAGAGCTTGCTGTTTTGAGAAAAACTACACAAAGCGAAAAAGCGATTAAGTGCGAATTAGCTTAACGCTATCCTTCTGTAACAGAGTGTTCAATATTTTCTGAAAAGAAAAGTTGTACAGATAGCCTGCAGAGGCTAAGTGTGAAAGAATACTGGTTGTAGAGACCTGAAAAGGCTCGTGAAAGAATACTGTAACGTTTGAAGTGATAGTGAAATCTCAAAAGAAACTCTGAGGACTGGACGTAGCCCACGGTTTGGGGTGAACCAAGATAAATCTGCGTGTCTACTACTCTCACTCTCTATCTCACTTTTAGTTTCAAAGTTGATCTTTATTTACTATTCATATACTTAGCATTGAAAAGTTTGATCAATCAGATTAATAAGAATTACGTAAAGAATCTTAATTCTAACAAGTAATTCTAAAAGATATTCAAAAGGGAATACACAATTCAACCCCTTCTCGTGCATTCTATTGTGTTTTCTAAGTGCTGTATTAACGTGTGATTCACTTCAATTGGTATCAGAGCTTGGTATCCAAGAATCACTTTAGCGAAGTGTGGATTAAAGATAATGGCAGAGTCACATATATACATCGCTGAAGGAGCCTCGGTCACTAGACCTCCAAAGCATTCAATGGAAGACTATCATTCTGGAAAGATAGGATGCGGTTATTCATCGAATCTACACATGTAGACCTTTAGGACGTAATAGAGAACGGACCCTATATACCTATAGATGACGAAGGTAGTTCTATTCCACGAAGCAGATGGACGGCTGATCAGAAAGCAAGAATACAACTGAATTCAAAGGTGAAATTTTTCTTAACGTGTGCCCTAAGTAGAAGCGAGTACGACAAAGTGCATGGTTGCGACACAGCAACAAAAATGTGGGACACATTGTCCATTGCTCATGAAGGCACAAGTCAAGTTAAGGAATCCAAGATAAGTATTCTTGTACATCAATATGAACTTTTCAGGATGGAAGATGAAGAATCTATTGATCAAATGTTTGGAAGATTTCAAACAATTATCAATGGATTGAAAACTCTTGAAAGGACATACAATAATCAAGATCACGTTCGCAAGATTCTAAGAAGTCTTCTAAGAGATGGAGACCAAAAGTTACGGCGGTCTGAAGCCAAAGACTTGAGCATATTAAAGCTAGATGAGTTCTTTGGGATCCTTAAAGATTCATGAAGTTGAACTCAACGGCGAAGATAAGCCCAAGCGAGAGAAGTTAATAGATGAAGGTGGACAAAAGAATCATAAGACTCGAGAGAAGGAGGAAGTCATCAAAAGCATTGAAAATTGAAGAATCAAGGGATGACAACTCTAGCCAATCAGATTCAGAATCGAGTGATGAAGATGACGAATTATCTTTCATTTCCAGAAAGATAAAACGCATGTGGAAGAAGAAGCCCAGAAGTAACCAGACATTCAGAAAGAATGGAAAAGATGAAGCTAAGCTAGAAAAGTCTTCTATCATTTGTTACGAGTGCAATCATCCTGGACACTACAAGTCCGAATGCCCTACTCTCAAGAAGAAACCCAAGAAGAGTAGAGAAGGCAAGAAAAGCATGATGGCAACATGGGAGGACCTAGATTCATCTGAATCAGATACAGGCTCCGAGTCATCAGAACATGCAAACATTTGCCTAATGGCCGAGGAAGATAGTGATGAGGAGGTAAAATCCGACTACGAAAATTTGCATGATGCATATTCAGAACTATTAGAAGATTCTCATGCTATTACAAAAAAGACAAGTTGTTGAAGAAAAGTATCAGAGAATATTAGAAATCTTGAGAAAATAGAGAGAAAATATTTTCTTAAAAAGGAGTTAAGTTAAAAGGAAACTTGTAGAGCGGATCGGATGAGATTAATCAACTCAAACTGAGGATCAAGAATCTATCAGCTGATCTAGTTACTTTCACTGAGAGTACAAAGAAAATGAATGATATGCTAGGAAAATGTAGACATCCTAGTGATAAGACTGGATTAGGGTTTACTAGAAACAATACTCAGTCTCGTAATAAATTTGTCTCTCAAAAAGGACGAAATAGGATAACATATTTTAATCAACGTCCGAGTAATATGCATCAAAGATCATATCATGTGCATACTACTAACCATAAAGGACCCAAAAAATTTGGGTACCAAGAAATAAAATAGTTTCTCCGCAGATATCCTTCCTTGGAAGATACGGCAAGCACCATTGGTATTTAGGCGGTGGATGCTCGCGACACATGTGGGAAGAAGGTCTATGTTCCTAGACCTTGAAGATAAGAAGGAGGATCGGTAACTTTGGAGACAACCAGCGAGGCAAAATCATTGGAATCGGGAAAATAGGTAAAGATTCCTTTGCATGCATAAATAATGTCTTCGCTTGTTGATGGTCTAAAGCATAACTTGATTAGTGTGAGTCGGTTGTGTGATTCTGGTCTTATAGTTACATTCAATCAAAATCTTTGTGAAGTCAGAAACAAAGATGGGTTTATACTTTTCTCTACCAAGAGAAGAAACAACCTTTACAAAATCAACTTAGAAGATTTTCAAAGTCAAAATATCTCATGTTTTCTATCTTCTGAAGAAGAAAGACTAATCTGGCATAAAAAGCTAGGTCATGTCTCTTTGAAACATATTTCAAAATTGGTAAAACAAGATTTGGTAAGAGGTTTACCAAAAATAAGTTTTGACAAAGAATTTTTCTGTGAAAATTGTTTGAAAGGAAAACAGGTTAAAACCTCTTTCTCTTCTAAAAATTTTGTAACTTCTTCAAGACCTTTAGAACTATTACATATGGATTTGTTTGGTCCTACAAGGACATTAAGTCTTGGCAAGAAAGAAATATGGACTTGTCATTGTTGATGATTTAATCGATTTTTGTTGGATATTGTTTTATCACACAAAGATGAGTCTTTTAAGTGCTTTAGAACTCTATCCGAAAGTTACGAATGAAAAGGAATGTCTATAACTAGTATCGGGGAGTGATCATGGCGGAGAATTTGAGAATGAGAAGTTTAGAGTTTTCTGTGAGGAGAATGGAATTTCCCACAACTTCTCAGCCCCTAGAACTCCACAACGGAATGGAGTTGTTGAGAGAAAGAATAGGACGAATCAAGAGATGGCAAGGACTATGCTATGTGAAACGAATCTTCCTAAGTATTTTTGGGCAGAAGCTGTGAATACAGCATGCTATATTCAGAATAGGATCTTGTTGCGACCTATGTTGAAGAAAACTCCTTACGAGTTATGGAATGGAAGAAGACCAAGAATATCCTACTTTCATCCATTCGGGTGCAAATGTTCCATTCTGAATACGAGAGAGCTGTTGGATAAATTCGATTCAAAGACCTATCCAAGAATATTTCTAGGTTACTCATTATCGTCTAAGGCATTTCGAGTTTACAACCTGACTTCAAAGACTGTTGAAGAGACGATCCATGTCAAATTTGATGATAGTTCTCAAACCTATAAGGAAGATGACATGGAGATTGAAGGTCCTTCAAAGAACCTAGATGATGCCTCAGAAACTCCCTCATCAGACACTCATGAGAATAAGATTGAAGATATTCCAGAAACTATAGAACTAAGGCGAGATTGGAAGTATAAAAGTTCTCATCCGGAAGAGTTAATTATCGGTGAGACCTCGAAGGAGTTAGGACAAGGTCCGATTCGACGAGAAGCTAATGTAGCTTTTATCTCAAGTAGAACCTAAGAAGGTTGAGGAAGCTCTTCAAGACGAAGCTTGGGTGTTAGCCATGCAAGAAGAGTGAACCAATTCACAAGGAATAACGTCTGGTCCTTGGTTCCAAAACCTCCTAAGAAATCCATTATAGGAACAAGATGAGTTTTCAAGAATAAGTTAGACGAATCGGGAAGAGTGAGTCGTAATAAGGCCGATTAGTAGCACAAGGTTACAATCGGCAAGAAGGAATAGACTACAACGAAACATATGCTCCAGTAGCGAGACTTGAAGCTATAAGGATTTTGTTGGCATATGCAATCTGTCACGATATAAAGTTGTTTCAGATGGATGTTAAGAGTGCATTTCTGAATGGCTTTATAGACGAAGAAGTCTATGTGAAACAACCTCCTGGCTTTGAAGATGTTAAAAATCCAGATTATGTCTATAGACTTCACAAAGCCTTATACGGCCTAAAGCAAGCCCCTAGAGCTTGGTATGATCGTCTGAGTACCTTCTTAATAGAAAATGATTTCAACAGAGGTCAAGTTGATAAGACGCTCTTTAGAAAGAGTTTTCAGAGTGATTTTATCTTAGTACAGATCTACGTTGATGATATTATCTTTGGTGCTACTACAAAAGAGTTGTGTTTAAAGTTTGAGAGACTAATGAAAAGAGAATTTGAAATGAGTATGATGGGTGAATTAAAGTTCTTTCTTGGGTTGCAAGTTAAGCAGACCAAAGAGAAGATCTTCATTCATCAACAAAAGTATGTGAAAGAGTTGCTGAATAAGTTTGACATGAATAATGTGAAGCCAATGGCAACTCCGATGCATCCTTCAAACCTTTTGTCGAAAGACGAACTTGGTAAGAAGGTGGATCAAACCCTATATAGAGGATGATCGGTTCTTTATTGTATCTTCTGACAAGTAGACTCGATATTCATTCAGGTGTATGCTTGTGTGCAAGATTTCAAGCCGATCCTAGAGTCTCATTTCTTCTTGTTAAAAGAATTTTGAGATATCTCGCAGTACTACCGATCTTTGCTTAATGTTTGAGAAAGGTAAAGTTTTCAGTTAATCGGATATCGTGATGCGGACTATGCCGAGATAGAATCGAAAGAAAGAGCACAAGTGGAGGATGTCACTTTGGAGGAAATCTAGTCTCTGGTTAAGCAAGAGACAAAGCTCAATTGCTCTATCAACCGTGAAGCAGAATACATGTCCGCCAAGATTCTTTGTTCACGACAGCGTGGATCAAGTATCGACTTGAAGACTATTCGATTAAGGAGGAGGAGATTCCAATTTATTGCGACAACATCAGTGCAATAAACTGTCAAAGAATCCAATTCAGCATTCCGAGTAAAGCATATAGAAGTCAGACATCATTTCCTGAGAGACTACGTTCAGAGAAAGGTGGTGCTTCTAAAGTTCGTTGAAACAGAGCTTCAATGGGCGGACATCTTCACTAAACCACTGAGTGAAGAACGTTTTCAGAAGATAAGACGCAATCTCAATATGGTGATGCTAAATGAGTAGTTAGGCTAAAATAACGTGAGAAACTAACGGCGTTATACACAGTGAGTTCAAATGGTAACTTTTCTCACAAAGAAGATTTTTGGAGGAAATATCTGATAAACTCGAGGTTCTTAATGATTCGAGAACCCATCAGTCCATAACCCTATAAGTAGACTGAAGATGATATTATAGCAGTCTTTTCATCATCTCCTGACGGTTCATTTCTACTTTACCAATTCTCTCAAAATCTTCTCACTCAAAAGCTTTCTAGAAGATAATCTTTCGCTCTATACAATGGAAGCAGCAATGATTTATGGAAGACTTGTAAACTTTGAATCACTAAGGGGTGACGGCATGGATGTAGAACCTGAGATTATAAGAGTCGGTGGAAGAACTTCTTTCGATACAAGAACACGTCTATATAAATGAGGTATATGAGTTCGGAAGAACAGCTCGTCGACGAAGACACTATTGTATCCTCTGTGGATAGAATATCGATTATTGTCACAAAGGATTTGATAAGGAAAATGGCGATTGCCCATCCGTTGGTGAAAAACTGCTCTACCAAGGCCGGATGGATGTCCTCATTGGAATGAAAGAAGAAGATGTCAAGAGGCGCTCTATGGCACAAATGATTCAAGAGAAAAGAAGACATCAAATCGATTCCAAAGGCTAGGGTTCCGCATGCAATCTGCTCAATTGCATTCTTCCTAGAGTTGGTTCAAGGCATTTGGTGACTACTTTAGGCGAACAATGTCTGCATTCTTTCTTCTCAATCAAATCCTATAGATCTACCCTTTTAATCTTTCACTATATGGTTAAGGGTTAAAGGAAACTTCCAGTTATCCTTATGGTATGATTTTGACGAGGATCTTTATAGAATTGAAGATTAAATCGCACTAAGGTATAAGATTTAACTGCATGCGATGAAGAGCAAGATTGATGCTCATACTATTCGCGAATGGGTCCGAATCTGATGAGACAAAGATCACGCCGGTTCTTCAAAGAAATCAAAACCGAGGGGCGCGATATTGAAAAGACTCTCGCCTCAAGATCTCAATCGCTGTAAGTATCAAATCGCCCATCGCAGAATTAAGGAGAGTGCTAGGAGACCTCTCATGAAAATGGCGAGTCCTCTTGTCGCAGAAAGTCAATCTCGAGAGGGCAAAGCAAAGTGCGCCAAAGAGACAAGGAGAAAGTCTCTTGGCGAAGTTGTGAAGAAAGCCAAGAGATCTCCAAGAATCGGGACTCGAGGCAACAGGAAGAGAAGATTGCCGAGAGAACAAAGGCGAGAAGAAACTTCTAAATCTTGTGCAGCCAAAGCCACAAGATCCTTAGTCTCTATTCGGAAGAGGATACGGCCGAAGATCTAAAGAGACCGAGAGGAAGAGAAAAGCAACATCTCGTTAAAGGAAAATCTCTGTGAAGAAATCAGAAAACTAATCAAGCGAGAGAAAAGACTAAGAAGGTTAGTCAAAAGAAGAGCATCTCAACTATCGAGGACGTTAGTCTACAAAAGAGGCTCGCGACATCGTTCAAGTTGAAACAAAAGCGAGCATTATGCAGATTCAAGAAATTCCTAGTGCTCAACAAGAAGAACCGGTGGATGAAAGCACGGTTCATGAGACACTGGCATTATAAAGGAGGAACCAGCAGAAGAATGACCGATTCAGAAACTTCTAAGGAACACAACCGAAGCAAGCTGCGATCAGATTTGGTGATGATGAACCAAGTCGAAGGTATATAACTACCGAAGTTCTTGAGGAAATATAGGCTGGAAATCAAATTGGTAGAAGTTATTACCAATCGAGCAATGCTATTATAATCGGTGTTAAACCAAAGAAGAAAATAGTAGCTCGTGCAACCTATGTTGATTAATGGTATCACGTGGCGATTACTAAATGAAAAGAGAAGTCTTTTACGATATCTTGAGGCTTCTCGATCATTTGCCATATCCTCAAGACGCCCCACGTCCACCGTGTACTATGTTCCCAATCACGAGAACACAGAGATAAAGGTTGTTCCAGATATTCAACCAAGGTGTCCAAAAGATTTTACAAAGGGAAAGTCAAAATTATTTCAAGATAATGTTGATGATGATCCGTCGCCAGATCGATTGCGAAGAAGTCGCGGAAAATTGATGAAGCATGCATTCCGCACAAGACCCGAATCGTTTAGCCGCAGACCATACAAATCGCATTTTAAGACCGTCCAAGAGGGGAAGTATAAAATAGGAACATTTATCGAGTTCCTTGTTCGAGCAGTTCTTCAGATAGCCCTTTGTCTAATACATCGCTCTATCGAAGAACATGCCCTATCCTGCAAGGAAGGCAGTTGTTGATCTTGCCAGTTCCTTTTGATCTAAATCTTCTGAAGTCGCAACATTCATTCGTCCATCGACTTTTGAGATTAATGAAGACTACACTCCATCCTATGATGCCTATACTACTACAATTCCTTTCACTCCTCCATCAGCAGAAGCAGACAAGCCTCTTCGTCAGATGAAGTCAGTAGATTACGTGGTGAACTCAATGACATGAAGGAGACGGTGAATGATCTAAAGAAGATGATAGCGAGCTCGCTGAAGAACCGTAATCGATAATCATTTTGATTATAACAAATAGGGAGAGCAGAAAAGAAGAAAATAATTAGAAGAGGAGAGGATGTTCAGATGAAGAAGGTGTGACCACAACAGACGAAGACAGGAAGAAGATAAGTTTTTGCAACATCTGTTTGTTTTGTTTTGTTTTCTTTTCTTTTCTTGTATGTAATTTGTTATATTAAAAAAGGGGGAGATTGTTAAGTCAAAATGACTTTACATAAAAATGATTTTGATGTATAACAAACATAGTGAGATCAAATACAAGAAAAACAAAATGACGAAGAAGAAGAAGGCGTATCTAATTCGAATTGATGACGAAGAAGACGATAGGCGTATCTGAGCGAATTGAGAGGCGACAAAGATGACGATATCTGAGGCGAAGTTGACCAGACTAAGTTGAAAAAGTCGATCTGAGCGCTATTACGACAAATCAAAACAAGGACGAAGATTGTCAAAGTAAAAAGTCAACACGACGCAGATGACACAAGACAATAAAAGACGCAGACGCAAATGTAGATCTGACGCAGAAACAAAAGCGAGCGCAGACGCGACGCAGAAAAGTAATGACGCAAGAGTCAATTCGAGTTAGTTCTGAACTCAAGTGATTAACTGTTTCTTTAAAGATTCAAGATTCAAGAATCAAGAAGCGCTTAGACGAAGGCTATAAATACAAGTCAAGTCGAAGATCAAGAGCTTCTTGTTTGAGAAAAACTACACAAAGCTTAAAAAGCGATTAAGTGCGAATTAGCTTAACGCTATCCTTACGTAATGAGTGTTCAATATTTTCGAAAAGAAAAGTTATGCATGATAACTGCAGAGGCTAAGTGTGAAAGAATCTTGGTTGTAGAGACCAAGAGGCTCGTGAAAGAATATCGTAACGTTTGAAGAGATAGTGAAATCTCGTAAGAAACTCGAGGATGGGACGTAGCCCACGGTTTGGGGTGAACCAGATAAATCTGCGTGTCTACTACTCTCACTCTCTATCTCACTTTTAGTTTCAAAGTTGATCTTTATTTACTATTCATATACTTAGCATTGAAAAGTTTGATCAATCAGATTAATAAGAATTCAGTAAAGAATCTTAATTCTAACAAGTAATTCTAAAAGATATTCAAAAAGGGGAATACACAATTCAACCCCCCCTTCTCGTGCATTCTATTGTGTTTTTTAAGTGCTGTATTAACGTGTGATTCACTTCACATTTCATATTATTTGTATTTGCTTGCTACTTAAGACTATTTATATTTGATGACTTGTTTCTATATTTAATGTAATTGTGATAATTTTTTCTCTTCATATTTGCGACATTTCATATTAGTTGTTTTGATTATGACAAAAAGGGGGAGTAAAATGAGAAATTGGATATTTTTTAGCTACTTGATTAAGGGGGAGTATGTATGTTAAATTGTCTTTGAAATGAATTTATATTAAATTTATGAATTATACAACTCTTATGCATTTGATCTTACAAGGTTGTTAAATTCAATGATTTATATGATTAAGGGGGAGACTTCTAACTAAAAAGAAAAGGCTTAAAAACCTTGATCAATGTTTCTTTGTTTTTCAATTTCTTAAACAATTTTTAAATGTTTTGTCATTATCAAAAAGGGGGAGATTGTTGGACCAATGGTGGTTGACAAATTAAATCCCACTTATGTTTTGATAATAATAAAATGTATAGAATTGGTTAAGAAATTATTTCAGGTGATTTAGATTCAAATACATCAAGAATACATCAATCTTGAATGGGCAAGACATAAATCATGGTGAAATCAAGAAGGAAATAATCTTCATCATGCTAGAGACATTAAACATGAAGATTATAGAAGATTTGATTGAATATAACCGTTGAAGCCAACATAAGTCGACTAGTAAATCATAAGTCGACTAATATATCAAGATCTGTCAGGTTGAGAACAACACAAGTTGACTTACATTGCATAAGTCGACTTATCGAAGGTTACAAGTCGACTTACACTGCATAAGTTGACTTATAGAAGAGCGGAGATAAAGTTTTACGAAAATCGTTGTTGCAAGTCGACTTACACACTACGACAAGTCGACTTACGAGTACAGCAAACTGATTCTGACGAAGTCAATCATTCAGAAATGGAAAGGAAATAATTTAGCAAGGTCTATGATCATTCAACAACGGCTAATGGACATCCCCAACGTCTATAATCATCCTTTATCCTGCAAATAAATAGAGAAACATCAAGGGAAATGGAAGTAACGCAAAAATCAAAGTATACTACTATAGTTCCAAGAATTTGTTCTCATACTACTCTTAGCTTGGTATTAATTCCATTCATCTGTACTGAGAGTTAGCATTTTTATTTTCTATCATTGAGATTATTGTGAGTTGAGTGATTAGAGGAGAATCACTTGTTGTTAGGATTTGTGCCGGAATACAAATCAAGTATAAAGGTAACTTGAGTCAGAAATCAAGTGGTGTTGGTAGGATTTATGCCGGAAGACAAATCAAGTGTAAAGGTAGCTTGACCCGGAAATCAAGTGATGTTGGTAGGATTTATGCCAGAAGACAAATCAAGTGTAAAGGTAGCTTGAGCCGGAAATCAAGTGGTATTATAAAAAGTTCACACTCAACTAAAAAGTATATAGTAAAGTGGTTTGCCAAATCTTAAGTGGGAGCTTAGGTAGAGGACGTAGGTCTTAGCACTGAACCTCTATAAAAACAGTGTTTGCTCTTCTTCCCTACTCTTTACATTTAAATTTGTTTAAATTGTTTTTGTGTGAATTAACTTATGATTTTATTGTAGAATTTTTCAAAAAGCATTAAAGATTTATTCAACCCCCCCTTTTAGATCGTTTACAATTGTGAACAACACTTGCAACATGTTTGCAAGGATAACCATATAACTCCCATGATTGGTGTCTACCAATCTTTACAATATGATTGCCATCACCTTCAAAACTTCATACGCTCGATCACCATTCCAAACTATTCTCCACTGTATAACATCTTTCTTATTCTTCTCTAATTTCTTCTTAATCCCAGGTGTAACATTTGATTTCTAATCATACACAAATTCTCTCCCATTTGCACGCCTCTTCATCACCATGATTCTAATGGTTTCAAGAATACTTATAATTGGCCTATCTATGCTTGGTAAGATTTGTTCATTGAATGTTTCACTTATGTTGTTATCAACAACTGGGCATTTCAATTCAAAGGATTAGTAACATCTTACCCATCTCTCTTTTAGATATTCAAACAATGATGATGCACATCCATGTTTGATTTTATCCAATTTTTTCAACTACTCGATAAAATCTTCTACATACATTGACTAAACACAATTTCAAAATTGCTTTCACAAATTTTCCCCCTTTGAATTCATATGCCAATTATGGTATATATGCCTAACACACATCTGATGAGCAGCATATGGTATTGTCTCTTCTACTGATCTATTCAATCCATATAACAATAGAATATATTAAGTTAATATATAATTGATACAACATATAACTATTAATCAATGAATAAAAAATTACCTTTTAAATATTTAATGTTATTGTTAGTCCTTCAACAATTCCTAATTTCATGTCCGAAGCCAGCAAACTCATAAACTAGGTCCAAGAATCAGTGTTCTCTACCTCCACAACAACCTAAGATAACGAATACATCCCTCCATCACCATCCCTTCCAACTGCACTCAATAGTTGACCTTAGAATTCAGTCTTCAAAAAACAACCATCAATACCAAAAATTGGCCTCAAATGCCTCCATCCTCTTTTCATCGCATCAAAGCATATGCACAATCTTTTAAACTACATAAAAGAGATAAAGATGTATGAATAAATGAATAGATGTCACAAATAAATAAATGTTCTAATTATCATTTTCAATAATATGTAAAACTTAATTTTGCATACTTGTAACCAACTAGTTTCTTCATTCTTATCCAGCTTTAACTCAATTGTTGATCTAGGATTACTAATCCTTAACTCATGAATGTATCCTTGTAGCTTCGCATATTCATTCACATAATCACTCGCCCTTTCTTTTCGCAATCTCCTCTTTGCAAATCTACAAATTGCAAATCTACACATACTTAAGTTGACAAATGTATTAAGCTTTTCTCGGCATTCTTAAAAAATCTTTGTCATCGAGATATTAGGCTTCTCAAGTATTCTTTCCCTAAAATGGATCATTGGGAACTTAGTGGAGACCAATTTTGGTTTGTTGGACATAAAACTCCAATGCTCAACATTGTATGTCACCACTTTAAAGCACTGTTCATTCTTGTCACAAATGACATACAACTCCCATGGGCATCCCTCAATACATCTCACTCTTATCTTATGTCTTTCACGTTTTTTAAACTTCACATTGTAGCCTGTCTGCACTATGTAATCCAAAACAGACTTTCTAAATTATTTTTCAAAGCCAAACTCCATTCCTAATCTCTAATTTACTTAAGCATTGAATGGATTATGCCTAATATCACTACTAGGTCTTCCTAATGGTTTTTCATGCTCTTCTCTGCTTGGATATTCATCACTACCAATAAAACTATCAAAATCTATCAACTTAATTCCAACTGGTTGGTGGTCACCAAGGATCTCAACTTGTATAAAATGCTTTTCATGCTCATCATCATCCACCTCTTCTTCAACTTCTTCATTAACTCATAAACCAACTCCTTCATTAACACCTTCAGCAGCTCCACAACTTCCCTCCTCACCCTCCCTATCTCCCTCCACTCCTCCAGATATAGGCAATATGTCAGGTATAAATGATGGGGAGTCTAAAATACGAGTTACGTATAGATAAATCATCTAGTAGATTTTCATCATATTAATGAGCCTTAAACAACTTTCATTTGATTCAATCAACCTCAAAGACTCATTAAATTTAAAACCGGGTACCCTGTAATATGCTTTATCTACTTGAAGGTATCGTAACTCCTTCTTTATCTCACATATTTGCCTATAGCTAACAATATCTAGGTCTACTTTATTAAAAGTACTTGATTCCCCATCATCACATTTCAACTCTAGTTATACAACGAACTTTCCACCATAAACAACCTTATAATTCCATATTCGACCATCATGCACCTATTCACAAAAAATATATAGAAGAAAGTATATTACCAAAAGGCATAAATTTAAATGATATTATCAACACTATAATGATACTACATGTATAATTATACGATTAGAGGATAACATATGTAACATCCCACCCTCAATTAGAAGGGTAAAATAGTAAATTTGACATAAGATGAAATAGATTTGGAGTGCATAGGACTGTTCATGCATAATAGAATTGGTCCACAGTCACATTTGTGCACATGAAATTACTGTGCATGCATACATGATATTCCCGGTTTGCGTGCCTAAGATAATTTTATTGGAATTAACGTGGTTAATGGGTTTGAAAAATTATTCTGAGTGCGCCATTGAGTGTTTTAGATTTTAAGAGATTTTCAGGAATTTTTCTAGAATTTTCCGGAGAAAATTCCCAGACCGGCAAAATCACCGGTAAATGGCCTAAATGTGTTTTTGTTGTGAAAAATGTGGTTTTCGTGTTTGAAAAATTATTGAGAGTGGACTGTTATATGTTTTACAATTTTGGGCAATTTAGGTAATTTTTAAAAAATGATTCGGGGAAATTCCCGGACCGGAAAAAAAAAATTGCCAATTGACGAACCGGTTGAATTTCTACTGATTTTTGGATCTATCCCATTATTTACCTTGGAGGGACCCATAATTGGACCCTTAAACCTAGTGGAACCGAAAATGGGATTGCATTTTTTGGTCTTGGTTTTACTTTTGTCAAAAGAAATTTTGATTGGTTATGACTTTTCCACATTAGACTATTTGACATAAGCATTTAATGCTTAAGGATGACTTGGTCATAGCCTAGAATTTTCGGTTGCTCTCTTAAAAAGGGATAAAAAGATGAGTTGTTGGTTTGTTTCTCATCACCATCCGAAATCTACTTTGCTTCTTCTCCTCTCCATCAATTTTCCTCCTTTAAAATAAATTCTTCTTCCAAACTCAAGCTTTCCTTCATGCAACCAAGTTGTTGTCTTGCCATGATGACCTCCCCACTTGCATGTGTTTGAAGAGAGTGAAGAAGGTGTTGAGGTGAGATAGTAAAGGGATTGAAGATTGGAAGTTTTAAATAGGTAAAGTTTTAAGTTAAGTGTTTAATTATGCTTGATTTTGTAGTTTAATACATCATGGTAGTTAGAAGCATCTAAAGGGGATTGTGGTATTATTATTAAGCTTATTAATGCTTTACCTTGATGAGAATTATAGTGTAAAGTGATGGGTATAAATGTATGGTGTGTTAGGATAATGAATGGTTATGGTTGCAACTTGGTTTAGCTTTGAATTTGGTTGGTAGATGAAGACTAATCTTGCAAATAAAGTGAGAGTTTAGTGCTGCCAATTTTTGTGTATTAGCCCTAGTACATGTATGAATGGTATAAGAACTGATTTGTGTTTCTTTGGATGTTTAATGATGTGTTAAAGGCATTGGAAATGATAGAAACTAAGATTGGACCAAATCTGGAAATTTAGGGTTTTAATTGACTGTACTGTTTTGATCATAACTCATTGTATAGGAATGCAAATGAGGTGAGGTTTGTGGCCACTTAAACTTTGGGATGTTGGCTACATTTTTGTGTGAAATAGGTGTTGCCCAATTTTAGCTTTAAGAGGGTGAAATATGGCCTGGAAAGTTACTGCTGGAAATGATGTGAACAGTATTCGGATTGATAACCTATGAGTTTTGCAAATTTTTCTAAATTAATTGAGAAGGAATTAGAACAAGTGGATTAAAGGAAAATTGAAGCCTATTAAGTTAGCTTTCCAATGCCACTTATCTTGCAATTTTTCGATCTGTATATTAGGATATATGGACTGATGTCTATTGGCTGTTTTAATGCATTGAGTGAAACCTAGTTGAAATGGCAGATTTGATGAACATTCTGATTGGAAGCAATTTTAGTAATTTTTGTGAATTGAATTGGAGTTGGAAATTTACTGAAGATTTCTAGATGACACATTGATCTTGAAAATGATATATGGCTTATAATTTTTGGAAATCAGATGTGGGAGATATGGAATTTCAAAATCTGAACCTACATTGTGATGTTAAGTGCTGATTAGGTCAGAAACTTGCATAACAGATTTGAAACTGTTAGAGGCTGAATTGGAGTTTGGTTATTTCAGGAAGAATTGAAGTTTGAAGTTTGATCTTTTCAGGGACATAAAGTGGTGATTTTTATGACTTGTGAACAGGGAGTTATTCTTGGTAGAAGTTTACTGCTCAAATTGAATGATTTCAGGGACAGCAGCATTGAATGAATTAATTGACCTATTTAGCAAGGGAATTGCAATTTGGGTTGTTTCATGAAAGTTGTAGACAACATTGTGATCTTGTTGAGCATATTTATTGTAGAATTTTTGACTGCCTAGAATGAAAGTTAATGAATTTCCCATTTCTGTTCTGTTTTATGAGGTAAGTGTCTTGGCAGTATCTTCCATTGGATTTTTGACACCCTTAGGGGTGAAATTGATTTTTCTGATCTAAAGGAAACTTGTAGAGGGTTTCATTATCTTTCCAACAAGGTATAGATTGCATTTTTCTGAAATGTGTAGAAAGGGATATGATAGATTAAAATTTGGTTAGAAATCAGGAAAAAAGGGGAAAGTGAATGAGGAATCACGCCGGGTCGCTAGGGCGACGCCTCGCCCTAGCGACGAGGCGGATCAATCGGCCTCGCTAGGGCGACGTCTCGCCCCAGCGAGGCTGGTTTGTTTCTTTTTATTTTATTATTATTTTGTGATTTCTTGTTTCTTTTATCAATTACTTTTCCGTCCGACGTCCGATTGACTGATTCTTGAGGCATCGGATGCATAGAATATTGAATTTTATTTTGTGAGAAATTGGGAATTTTAGGCGGAAAATTGGCGTGGCCCCGTAACGGAGCCTTTAATCCTTATTTTGTTTGATTGGGGACCTATAGAGGTCCGAATCATGCGCCGTCGGTATTAATAAGTTTCTAATTTTAGGCGGATTTTTACGAGGGAAAAAAAATGAGATTAGGTGGAAATATCATGATCATGCATTGTGCACCTTCTAAGTGTTACATGTGCATTCGAAATAGTTCGATTGAACAATTGATAATGTTTGTATACCGTCATCATTATAGAGTCACATTTGGGCGTCGGTCTCACAAGCGTGGCGAGACGACGATTTTGGCTCGAAAATACGGTGAGTAACCTAGTTGGTTTCTCAAATTTCGAATGTCTAAATGCCTATGTGAATTACTTGCCAAGGTGATTTACATAGATTCTTGAAATATATTGGATGGAATTACATGCTTTTCTTTGTCTTGAATGGAACTACTTGCAAAGGTGAATTGTATGGTTACTAAAGCGTATAGGATTAAGTTGCATGTTTTCTTGTATTGGATTGGACTAATGCATGAAATCGAAGCGCAATCTTGGGCTTTACTGACCATATCCTTTGGATTCTTGAGTCTCGCAATCTTTGGGTTTTATAGCCATACTCTCGTAAACCATCGAGTCTTGCATTACATGCATAAATGCATGAACAGATAATGGACGTTGTTACCCAAGTTGCGATTATTACTGACCGGGCCTCGAGTCCGAGGGGATTTATCACGAACCTTGATCTTGACCGAGCCTCGAGCCCGAGGGGAGAAATCCCTGACGCGTCCCCACTGAATACTGACTAAGCACTTGGGCACAACACTGAATAATTGGAAAGAGTCACATATGCATTGCATTCACATGAATGAATGTTTTGTGAAAATTATTGATTTCGTGATGGTATGATTTACTGCAAACTGTTATATGTTATTGCAAATTATTATTTAATCTTGTAAATTGTTATATTATCATTAATTGAATACTCTTCAGTATTATGTTTATGCGCCATATGCGTAATGCATGATTTAGTGAACCATCGATGATGGTTTCTCACTGAGTTCGCAAAACTCACCCAAAATTTGCATCTATTTTGCAGGTCTTGAAGAATACCCCAGTTGACACGGGAGTATGTCTACTGTAGGCAAGTAAAGGATAGAGGTCGGGATCGGTCCGTATGCGCATTAGTGTCTTGTCAAATTGTATTACGCAATCAACGTATAACAATGCTTTGTATTTCTCTTGAACCCATTGTGGTTTTAATGTTTTACTATTGGTGATTGTAAATTATTCTTGGATGACCGTAATAATCAAAAGCGATTTATTATGAACATGAGTTTTAATTACTTACTGTTTTTGCCGCGCTAACGTGGAATCAATGGCTTCAAATGAAAAAGAAAAAAGAACAAGAAAAAAGAGAAAGAAACAATGATAGTGATATATGATATGAAAAGAGTTGTCGCATTTAAGTCGATTTACTGTTGGGAGTATCTATTGGACAGTAAAGTTGGTCGTGATTAATGAAACATATGTGAAAGAGACATGGAAATCATAGGAGATGATCGGTGAATGAGTATATTGGCTATAAGTGTAAAGTTCATAATGGACTAAAGTAAGACATAAGAGGGTTGAGTGTACCTGTATGAGAGGAAATGAAAAATGATTCTGGTATCAGTCAATTATTTGAGGATTAGCATAAACGGAAAGGAGTTATGTGGAAGTCTGGATTGTATAAGTTACTAATTGGTTTCCAGATAAAATGAAATAAGTTCTACTGAGGTGTAGATTACTGAATAAGTGTTAAAGAAAGTGTTTAGGTGACTGTCACATGGAACCTTAATGTAAGGAATGTTATGATCTTTAAATTATGGCATAAAATTGTTCTGATTGAGATAGTGCTCAAGAATGATTGAAAAGCAATAGGGACACTAAGCGGCTGATGAGACTTTTGTGAACAGTATAAAGATGGTAGCAAGACTAATGGTCAAACGAAAAGAAGTTGAGACGAAATCAAAAGTGAAATTGAGGCATATCTCAAGAGGAGATTTAGGCATACCAAGTAATATATACTCCTGAGGTTATCTGCACTGTGTGTACGGAAATGTAAAGTGTAACATCCCGTTACTATTAGCAAGGGTATTGTGGTCTTTGGGTTGAATTGATAGGATTTCACTGCATTCATGGACCGAACATGTTACTGGCCCCTAATTATAGAGGAATAGGTTCATTGCATATGCATTTATTTATGAGTACGTGCATTCATGATTTTCGGGATTTGATTGTATGAATGACTAGACCGTATTTGGATTGAGAGTGAATTGAGAAATTAGAATAATTGGGTTCAATTGGTGATTTATCATGTTTATGAGTGATTGGTAATTTATAGAGACTTATAGGAAATTTTCAGGAAATTCGGGAGAAAATACCCGGACCGGAAATATTTGGGTGACTGACTGATTGACCGTATATTACTGAAAGAACTGTCCAATGGCATTGAAAAAATTAGAATTTTACTGATAGGAAATAAATATGTTGAGCCATTGAGATTTAGAGACTGAAAATTTGGACTGAACTAGAGACCTAAGTTTATAAATACTAGGTTTGGGAAAATTTGGGGATTTTTCACCCTAGATCGTTTTCCCTCTCTTCTCCTTCGACGGTGGCTTGCGATTCCTCCATTGGTGAGGATTCCTTGGTTTTTCCTCGTGGTTTTCCCTCCTTTTATGTTGGTCTAACATGTCTTTGGTGATTGGTGAAGGTTGGAAGCTTTGATATTGGTAGATCGGAGGATTTGAAGGATTTCTAGGGTTTTCGGTGAAATCTTGGAGAAATCGTTGATTGGTAAGCTTTTAATGGCTTTAATGTTGTTTCTAATGGTTGCTGCATGTATTTATGGCATTTATTGGGTTGGATTGAGTGGTTGATAGCTTTAATGGAGGTTTTAATGGCTTTAATGGCGGAAAATCGATCGGAGAAGAAGGCGGCGCAGTCGCACGTCGCGACGTCTGGCGTGCCTCGCCTTGAATAAATTTAGTGTCGCTGTCGTCATGCGATGACAGCGCTGAGATACGTCGCGACGAGCCTTCTGGCTTGCGTCGCGACGAGCGGCGAAGAGGACGACGCCTTGGCGAAGTGGGCGTCTTCACGCCTTGTGAACGGCTGTGATATCGTCATGACAGCGGACGTATAGGTCGCGCGAAGATGGCAATTCTAAAGGGTGATTGTTAGTATATTGGGCATAATTTATGGTATAGAACTCCGATTGAGGTGATTCTTGATTCATTACGAACTAGAGAAAGAGGTCTACAATTGAGGATAATTATGGGAGTTAGAATTTAATTTAAGTGATATTGATTTATCGAGATTAAGGTCAATTATGATTCATAGTGTGACCTAAGTGTCAAATTGAGACCATTGGAGTTTTGATTGGGAATTACAATAGAGGTTTTGATCGAATGAATAGGAAATTGCTATAGGGGATTCGAATTGAGGAAAATTGACTGGATTTTTAGGAATGGATCATTTATTAGTGATCAATTGAACAAAGAGATGGAATTGGGGTAAAAGTACCGAAATTGGGATTTAGCACCAGAACAATCGTGAACATGCATTGTACATTATTTCACTGAGACATATGCATTACTGTACTGTTTTATTGGGCAATTAGTAATGGGTTGTATTTTACTGTTATAGAGGCGTCGTTGGATCATCGTTTCATGAACATTGCTGGAACTTCTAGGTAGTAGCTCGGAAATTACAAGTGAGCAACCTAGTTGGTTTCTCAATTTCCTGATTTCTTACTTGCTCTACGTGAATTACATGCAAAGATGAATTGTATGACTACTGTATGATTACTGGCATGTATTGGATTGAATTGTATATTTTTACCAAACTGAACCGTACTGTTACATAACACCGAACTAATACTGGGCTTTATAGCCATACACTATAAATCACTGAACATTGCACTGCATGCATAAATGCATGATCAGATAATGGGCGTGTCCCAAGTTGCTATTTTTACTGAAAGAGCCTCGTGCTCACATCGCATCGACGGGCTTAGTCAGGGAGAAATCTCGACGCGTCCCTACCGTTTACCGATCGAGCACTTGGGCACTGGCGAATAAGCGGAAAAGGTCACATATGCATTGCATTAGCATGACCGACTGTTTTATGATGTCTTCTGAAATACGTGATGATATGAATTACTGCAGACTGTTACTTGTTATTGCAAACTGTTATAGACTACTGTTAATTGTTCTATGTACTGTAAATTGTTATACAATACTGTAATGGTTATACTGTACTTTTAATTGAATATTTCTGTTATGCTGTACGCCATGTGCGTAATGCATGATTTGAGTGAACCATCGATGATGGTTTCTCACTGAGTTCGCAAACTCACCCAAATTGCGACATATTTTTCAGGACTGTTAGAGTAGACTCCTAGCTCCGAAGATCTTCTTTTCCGCCGCCTCATTTTGGCGAGGCGCGATGGCTCACAGGTCGGTCAACTGGGTTAGCTTTTGAGGATGATTTAGGATAGATGCTTGTATCAGTTTCCTTTTTGGTTTTGTTAGGAGACTAATAGACTTGTCTATTCTGACGTTGGATGACTGTACTGGATAATTATTATTTTGGATGTTAATTCATTGATTTTTGTTATGCTGAGGTTTTAAATTACTGCGATGCCATGTGGATTTTTAGCGAAATTTTCTGGTAGTGAACCTTTATCGTGGGATACGCCTCGGAGCGATCTTTGGGTTTCCCGATGTGTACCCTACGGTGAGGGGGCGCTACATAAAGTATCCAACGACATGAATGGAATGTTAATTTGAGGTGATCCTATTGCAATGTAAAGTGAATAGATCTCCATATATGATGCAAAATTGTTGGGAAATCTAGATTTGAAACTAAGAATTAAATAGTCCCGAACTGTGAAGTGAAATACTCAAATGAAATGGAAATTTTGGAGGTCCAAGTACCGATGACAAGGTATTAACATATGTTGATATGAATGATATGAAAATAATTGAAAAGAGAAAATGAATAGAGACAAGAAGTCCTAAAGGAAAACTGACAATGACGTGATGTAGTGTTACCTTTATAAAGGAATTGCAAAGACACTAAGTGTGGACTCAATAAAAAGGGTATAATGATGTATGGTAATAAAAAAAGTTAACAAGACCCTAATAGGGATTTATGCGAGGTAAGCAAATGGTAGTAACTGTGATTAGAGACAGAATGTGTTTGAAAGTGTTGAACAGTGAAAAGTAAAAAGAACTATATGAACAATTGAGAAATTTGATACTGATGATAAGCATATCCTTGGAGAGTGGGCCGTGTTTGATAACTGAAACAATTTGTTAAAATGGACGTTGATAAATAGGATTGGTGTTAGGATCGCAATTGTTTCAAACCTTGGTGACTTGAGATTCCTATAGGGATACATTGTGATAATTCAAGGAAAAAGTCGGATATAAATGCCTATTATACTGACAATTTTGAAATGCATGCACAATAGTGAACCGACAATGTTGAAATGAGCAGACAATTACGGCGTGAAGCTCAAATAGTGAGCGGAGAAAGCTGCAATGAATGATCAATTACGAGATATTGGGATTTTAAAGAATGTTAAGTAGATTATGAGTAATTGGGTCTGGAAAATTGAAGTTGTAGATCTAGTGATACTGGATAGAGATAAGAAAAGTTAAGAGTGCAAGAGTCTAATCGGAAAAACAATAGTGAATGATTCAAAGAAGACGTCTGTGTACTCGAGAAAAATAAAAGAAGAGAGGGTGCTAGAACAAGAAAGTGAACAGTCGAAGCTAGACATTCTAGTGGGTATATGCGAAAAGTGAGATTGAGTTACTATAGGCATAGAATGAAGTGATTATTGATTCAAGTGCTAATAGGTGTAAATGTTCAACAGGAACAATGCGTACGTGGTTTGGGTTTCACCGGATTGTGATCGTGTTATAGAGTTCTAAATAGCATAAAACAAATGACTGCATTAGGTACATTATTACTGATTATAGTGAAGTGGAGTTAAATGTCACTGTATTGGTACCAAAGGAAGGTAAATCGTCCCTGACGAGATAAAGGAGGTTAGGGTAAGTATCACCTTGAAAAAAATGGAAGTACCAAAGAAATGGAGATGTACTCAATGGAATACAAATTAGACTATATGGCACTGGAGAAAAAGGTATTAGAGGGATAAAATGTGATGAGTGAATAGGTTCGGAAATACTGAACTGAGTCATAATATCGGAACTAAAGGTAGTGGCTATTCTAGAAATGGCAAGTGAGATAGTTAAGATAGTGAGATCGCCAACTGATAGTGAGTTAGCCACATAAGTGACTGAACAATTGACTGAGTGTGGTTACTGTGACTTTTCGAGAAAATGAATTATTGAGTGGAAAAGTGTATGGGACATATAGGAACATATGATTACGGTCATACTGAACTGTTGATTGAGAATTTCGAGGACGAAATTTTTATTAGGAGGGGGGAATTGTAACATCCCACCGTCAATTAGAAGGGTAAAATAATAAATTTGACATAAGATGAAATAGATTTGGAGTGCATAGGAATGTTCATGCATAATAGGATTGGTCCACAGTCACATTTGTGCACATGAAATTACTGTGCATGCATACATGATATTCCCGGTTTACGTGCCTAAGATAATTTTATTGGAATTAACGTGGTTAATGGGTTTGAAAAATTATTCTGAGTGCGCCATTGAGTGTTTTATATTTTAAGAAATTTTCAGGAATTTTTCTAAAATTTTCCGGAGAAAATTTCCAGACCGGCAAAATCGCCGGTAAATGGCCTAAATGTGTTTTTGTTGTGGAAAATGTGGTTTTCGTGTTTGAAAAATTATTGGGAGTGGACTGTTATATGTTTTACAATTTTGGGCAATTTAGGTAATTTTTAAAAAATGATTCGGGGAAATTCCCGGACCGAAAAAAAAATTGCCAATTGGCGAACCGGTTGAATTTCTACTGATTTTTTGATCTATCCCATTATTTACCTTGGAGGGACCCATAATTGGACCCTTAAACCTAGTGGAACCGAAAATGGGATTGCATTTTTTGGTCTTGGTTTTACTTTTGTCAAAAGAAATTTTGATTGGTTATGACTTTTCCACATTTGACTATTTGACATAAGCATTTAATGCTTAAGGATGACTTGGCCATAGCCTAGAATTTTCTGTTGCTCTCTTAAAAAGGGATAAAAAGATGAGTTGTTGGTTTGTTTCTCATCACCATCCGAAATCTACTTTGCTTCTTCTCCTCTCCATCAATTTTCCTCCTTTAAAATAAATTCTTCTTCCAAACTCAAGCTTTCCTTCATGCAACCAAGTTGTTGTCTTGCCATGATGACCTCCCCACTTGCATGTGTTTGAAGAGAGTGAAGAAGGTGTTGAGGTGAGATAGTAAAGGGATTGAAGATTGGAAGTTTTAAATAGGTAAAGTTTTAAGTTAAGTGTTTAATTATGCTTGATTTTGTAGTTTAATACATCATGGTAGTTAGAAGCATCTAAAGGGATTGTGGTATTATTATTAAGCTTATTAATGCTTTACCTTGATGAGAATTATAGTGTAAAGTGATGGGTATAAATGTATGGTGTGTTAGGATAATGAATGGTTATGGTTGCAACTTGGTTTAGCTTTGAATTTGGTTGGTAGATGAAGACTAATCTTGCAAATAAAGTGAGAGTTTAGTGCTGCCAATTTTTGTGTATTAGCCCTAGTACATGTATGAATGGTATAAGAACTGATTTGTGTTTCTTTGGATGTTTAATGATGTGTTAAAGGCATTGGAAATGATAGAAACTAAGATTGGACCAAATCTGGAAATTTAGGGTTTTAATTGACTGTACTGTTTTGATCATAACTCATTGTATAGGAATGCAAATGAGGTGAGGTTTGTGGCCACTTAAACTTTGGGATGTTGGATACATTTTTGTGTGAAATAGGTGTTTCCCAATTTTAGCTTTAAGAGGGTGAAATATGGCCTGGAAAGTTACTGCTGGAAATGATGTGAACAGTATTCGGATTGATAACCTATGAGTTTTGCAAAATTTTCTAAATTAATTGAGAAGGAATTAGAACAAGTGGATTAAAGGAAAATTGAAGCCTATTAAGTTAGCTTTCCAATGCCACTGATCTTGCAATTTTTCTATCTGTATATTAGGATATATGGACTGATGTCTATTGGCTGTTTTAATGCATTGAGTGAAACCTAGTTGAAATGGCAGATTTGATGAACATTCTGATTGGAAGCAATTTTAGTAATTTTTGTGAATTGAATTGGAGTTGGAAATGTACTGAATATTTCTAGATGACACATTGATCTTGAAAATGATATATGGCTTATAATTTTTGGAAATCAGATGTGGGAGATATGGAATTTCAAAATCTGAACCTACATTGTGATGTTAAGTGCTGATTAGGTCAGAAACTTGCATAACAGATTTGAAACTGTTAGAGGCTGAATTGTAGTTTGGTTATTTCAAGAAGAATTGAAGTTTGAAGTTTGATCTTTTTAGGGATATAAAGTGGTGATTTTTTTGACTTGTGAATAGGGAGTTATGCTTGGTAGAAGTTTACTGCTCAAATTGAATGATTTCAGGGACAGCAACATTGAATGAATTAATTGGCAGTATCTTCCATTGGATTTTTGACACCTTTAGGGGTGAAATTGATTTTTCTGATCTAAAGGAAACTTGTAGAGGGTTTCATTATCTTTCAAACAAGGTATAGATTGCATTTTTCTGAAATGTGTAGAAAGGGATATGATAGATTAAATTTTGGTTAGAAATCAGGAAAAAAGGGGGAAGTGAATGAGGAATCACGCCGGGTCGCTAGGGCGACGCCTCGCCCTAGCGGCGAGGCTCGGATCAGACGGCATCGCTAGGGCGACGCCTCGCCCTAGCGACGAGGCCGGATCAATCGGCCTCGCTAGGGCGACGTCTCGCCCCAGCGAGGCTGGTTTGTTTCTTTTTATTTTATTATTATTTTGTGATTTCTTGTTTCTTTTATCAATTACTTTTCCGTCCGACGTCCGATTGACCTGATTCTTGAGGCATCGGATGCATAGAATATTGAATTTTATTTTTTGAGAAATTGGGAATTTTTAGACGGAAAATTGACGTGGCCCCGGGTAACGGAGCTTTTAATCACTGTTTTGTTTGATTGGGGACCTATAGAGGTCCGAATTGCGCACCGTCAGTGCCAATAAGTTTCTAATTTTAGACGGATTTTTCTGAGGGAAAAAAATGAGATTAGGGCCGAGAATATCATGATCATGCATTGTGCACCTTCTAAGTGTTACATGTGCATTCTGAAATAGTTCTGATTGAACAATTGATAATGTTTGTATACTGTCACTGTTATAGAGTCACATTTGGGCGTCGGTCCACCGACGAATCGAGACGACGATTTTGGCTCGAAATACAGGTGAGTAACCTAGTTGGTTTCTCAAATTTCTGAATGTCTAAATGCCTATGTGAATTACTTGCCAAGGTGATTTACATAGATTATCAAATATATTGGATGGAATTACATGCTTTTCTTGTCTTGAATGGAACTACTTGCAAAGGTGAATTGTATGGTTACCGAATCAGTATAGGATTAAGTTGCATGTTTTCTTGTATTGGATTGGATTAATGCATGGCCGAAGCTGCAATCTCGGGCTTTTATAGCCATATCCTTTGGATTATTAGTCTTCGCAATCTTGGGCTTTATAGCCATACTATCGTAAACCATCGAGTATCGCATTACATGCATAAATGCATGAACAGATAATGGACGTTGTGACCCAAGTTGCGATTATTCTTGGCCGGGCCTCGAGTCCAGGGGATTTATCCACGAACCTCAGATCGACCGCCTCGAGCCCGAGGGGAGAAATCACGATCGTCCCCATGAATCTCGACTAAGCACTTGGGTACAACACTGAATAATTGAAAAGAGTCACATATGCATTGCATTCACATGAATGACTGTTTTGTGAAAATTATTGATTTCGTGATGGTATGATTTACTGTAAACTGTTATATGTTACTGCAAATTATTATTTAATGCTGTAAATTGTTATATTATCATTAATTGAATACTCTTGATTATGTTGTACGCCACGTATGCGTAATGCATAATTGAGTGAACCATCGATGATGGTTTCACTTGAGTTCGCAAAACTCACCCAAAATTTGCATCTATTTTTCAGGTTCTGAAGAATACCCCGGTTGACACGGGAGTATGTCTACTGTAGGCAAGTAAAGGATAGAGGTCGGGATCGATGCGTATGCGCATTAGTGTCTTGTCAAATTGTATTACGCAATCCTTTGTATAACAATGCTTTGTATTTCTCTTGAGCCCATTGTGGTTTTAATGTTTTACTCATTGGTGATTGTAAATTATTCTTGGATGACCGTAATAATCTGGCGATTTATTATGAACATGAGTTTTAATTACTTACTTTGCTTTTGTCGCGCTTAACGTGGAATCAATGGCTTCAAAAGAAAAAAATATATATGAGTTTTAATCGATCGATGTAGTACGCCACTCTCATGGGGCATGGACTCGGATATCACCAACGATATCGAGTTCGGGTCACTTTCGGGAGTGGGTGTTATTTAGGTGGTATCGAGCCCGATGAGACGTAATGTATCGAGCACGATCGAAACATAGGGTGCATGCATTTGAGGCGGTCGTTGTAGACCATGATAATCGATCCCTAGTCCGAGTCGCATAAGTAGAAATCCTGCGTGTCTTGAATGTGTTAAGAGGCTAAGTGAGAGAAAAGTGAGGCTGTAGTAGTGTGTAAACCCCGAAAGTGTATAAGCAAGTAGGAAAGGAAAAGGAGAATGAATAAGGAGATTGATATTGTCTTCGTGGTTAGAATGGTGTGTTGGCCTGAGCGGAAGCATTGGTTATAGTAGGCCTAAGTGTGATTAAAAGTCCGGGATGATTGGGGAATTAGAGTTTTGTTGTAGATGCGATGAAATGGAAAACATTGAGCTGAGTAAAAGCGTAGATGGTCCGATCAAAGGATATTGATTCATGCATTTGTGTTTGATATCAGCAGATATCATAGGTAGATGAAGATAGCGAGATTGTAATAAGGTCAATATTGTACCGTAACGATCTACCTAGAACTGAAAGAACTAAAAAAGCAAGATGCCTAGTGCCTAGTAGAGTAAGAAAAAGTAGAAAGGGTGAGATAAAAGTGTACCGATAAACTGAAATGAATTCGTGAAATGGTTATGATTTGGACCGTATAAGCTTGAGACTGAAATGGTTTTATATTTGAAAATGTTTTGTTATAATTGGGCCAAGTCAATGATTGTTTTGCGCACTCTAATGTTTTTGAAAGAAAAAGAAAATGTCATACGATTTTTCATAAGGTAATGAATGTCCTAGTACGCCACCCTCGTGGGTCACGGGCTCGGATATCACCATGGATATCGGGTTCGGGTCTCGTCGGGAGTGGGGTGCTACAACATAAGCACTTAAACATTTCAAATATGGTAAAATAATCCCAATAAACTTAAACTAAAAATCATGCATCATAAATAAACTTAAACTACAATGCATGAACAATTTTTTTTCCATTTATAATTCATCTTCTTACTATCAATATTAGTTTATACATCATAAATTCTCGCAAACTACACTTGTATTCTTTACTTATCTATAAAACATTACACCTTGTCCATACAATATGTCACCTCTTAAGGTCAAAATTTAACAATATAAGGTAAAATTATGAGTGTTCATACACTTCAAAACTCACAATGCAAGGTGATAACTTATTGATTATACTGTTTAGTATTGATAAGCTTTCATAGTTGAGAAACACAATATATATATTCATGTCTTAGTGTAATATGCATCTCATTCAACTTCTAAAAATAAGTTCCTATAATTGAACATCCAGATTATTGAACATCTAAAACTAAAGATATAGGTCTATTATATGTAAATTATAGTCTTATCAACTAAAATTAAGGGTATAACTCATAAAAATCTTATTATATAATCAATATTGAGTTTAAAGGATTAAAACTAAAATGGATTAATGATTTTGTAAGTAATTAATAAAGGATGTGTTGTAACTCACAAAATCTTATTATGTAATCAACCTCTGTAAAAGAGCAATGTTGTACTCTTCTAATATGTTTTTTACACCAAAATCTAATGAAAATATATTGAAAGATACTACTACTAGAAGCTTGACCCTTGGTATAATTCAAAACTCATTTAGGCTATTAGTAATACCTTTTGTATGAATTTTTTGCCCTATGCATGAGTAACATATGTGTAGAGGCAGAGCAATCATAGCTATATATATATATATATATGTTAGGAAGTCATGGGTCCATGCATCTCATGCATGGCTATGTAGCGGAAGCATTGGAATTAAAATTCCAACACCACGACATCCCCATAAAATCTAAAATTCATGTGCAAGCATAAACAGAATGTAAGAACATGAAATTACAACATATGTACTTTGCAAATGCTCCTTCTTTCTTGAATCTTCTACTTGTTTGGGTTGTATCAAATACCAAACACCTCAATATCACTCCTCTCAACTTCCAAAACTCTTTTGGACCATTAGCCTCTCTATGAGTGTGTTTTAACTTAATTTCATGTGTACATAAGTGAATAGCTTACTTATGTAACACCTTGCATAAAGTGGGTCATGATCGTGACTTGTTTAAAATGACAACCATGCATACTTTATATTTCATCCGATCTTTTATGCATATGACCCTTAGGTTTTTGATTATTTTGGGCACTTGAATTAACTCTTAATACGAGTATATCATGAATGGTTTCATACCACTTATTAACTCTTAATCTAAGAAAATCATGAAGGGTTTCGTTATGCCAATTTATTAGAACGTAAGTGAATTAACACATGAACTCTTCGATAGTTAATGATCCAACTTACGAACCTTTCCATAGACAATTACTGTGCAATTTGTGCCTTCACCATCCTAAAACCCACTTGGTTCAGAGTATAGGCTATGTGTCAACTCCCACTAGATTGACTGTATCACATCTAGTCCAAGTGATATTAGTTCTTATCCTGTAGATCTCATTACTTTATATGTCATTGAAGACTCTCTTCATGACACATAACTGCTCTGGCAAGAGATTCCCAAGTAATGACCCTGACAAAAGGCCTTGGATATTATCTCCTTCTATCAGGAGTGGTGAATTCTTTATTGGCTACGCAATTACTTTTGAACACCAATAGCTGTACCTAAAAATCACCCTACGAGCGACCTCGTCTTGAGGTAACAAGGAATGGTATCAAAGTACAGGATCAGTATCTAAGATATCCTTGAGTACCTCAAGTCTAAGGATATTTGCACTATTACTATGATGAGATTAATCATAGATATTTGATGGATCATCCATATGATAATCTTATAGTGGGTCATCCGACGTACTTACTACTCTTAGTAAGCATCTATATGTTAACTCTAAACATCTCATACGTATAGTTTATGAGATCCACTATTTGATCAAATCAAGGAGTATAACATGTGCTAGTCTATCTAGATTAACAATGTCCTGTCTCATCAATCCTATGACTAGGGATAATTAAGATACTAACATAATTGCATATGATATGAATCTCGTTATCATGATCTCATCAATATTTCCTTCTTGCTATATTTTTTAGCATGCACTTTATTAATTCAATTTAATATCGACATCAATTCATAAATAAATGAACATCAAATTAATAAAAATTGCCTTTCATTTTATTAATCAAAATAAAGTTTGTACAAAAGTGCTAAAGGTGATTACCTTTAGAGTACTACTCTCACAATCTCCTACTTGCATTAAAGTCAATCGCCTTTGTATCTAATACCATAGGCGAGTATACTATAATCAAATCTCATTTCAGGAAGTTGCTTAGTCAAAGGATCAGCGATGTTATGATCTGTAGGCACTCTCTCTATCTTCATATCACCTCTATTAATGATCCCCCTGATCAGGTGATATCTCCTGAATACATTCTTGAACCTCTGATGAGACCTTAGTTTCTTAGCTTGAGTAATAGCCCCATTATTGTCACAATAAAACAATATCAGGTCTACAATATTCGAAACCACTCCAAGTTTTATAACAAACTTCTTGATCCAAACAACTTCTTTTGTCGCTTCTTTAGCTATAATGTACTTTGACTCGGTCATTGAATCTGTAGTTGTCTCTTGTTAGGAACTCTTCCAACTGACTGCCCCACTATTCAATGTGAAAACATATTTATATGTCCGCTCACTACGAGATCTCCATCTCCATATACCAAGAATACATCCTTAGTCCTTCTCAAGTACTTTAGGATATTCTTAACAGCAACCTAGTGATACTCACCAGGATTTGATTGGTATATGCTCGTAATACTTAGAGCATACGTTCATCGGTTCTTGCACATAATATAGGATACATGATTAATCTTATTGTTGAAGCATATGGGATCAAACTCATAAGAGTCCTCTTATATTGTGTCTTAGGAGTTAGGACACATAGATTTTAAGAGTTTTATCCCATGAATCATGCGAAGAAACCTTCTCTTAGACTGCTCCATGCTAAACCTGTTTAGCACTTTATCTATATATGTGAACTGTGAAAGACCTAGCAACCTCTTTGATCTATCTTTATAGATCTTTATTCCTAATATATAAATTGCTTATCCAAGGTCTTTTATGGAGAAATTTCAGGACAACCAAATTTTGACAGATTGCAAACTTGAGACATTATTTCCTATTAGTAATATGTCATCCACATGTAACACAAGAAATATTATAGCACTCCCACTAACCTTTTTGCATATATAAGGTTTATCCAGATTTGTGAGAAACCAAACTCTTAGATTGTCATATCAAATCGGATGTTCCAACTCTTAGATGCTTGGTTCAATCTATAAATGGATTTCTAAAGCTTGCATACCTTTTCACCATCTTTAGATATGAAGCCCTCAGGTTGTATCATATACACATCCTTGGTTAGGTTTCCATTCAGGAAAGACGTCTTCACATCCATTTCCCATATCTCATAAACATAATGAGCAGCAATGACTAGGAGTATTCTAATAGATTTAAGCATGATTTTGGGGCTAAATGTCTCCTTATAGTCAACTCCTTATCTTTGACGATAATCTTTAGTAACTAGCCTTTCTTTATAGGTAATCGCATTATCATCCATGTCAATTTTCTTCTTGAAAATCCACTTGTACCCTATAGGTTTTAGGCCTTCGGTGGGTCAACTAAAGTCCATACTTGGTTTTCAAACATGAAATCCATTTTGGACTTCATAATTTGAAGCTATTTTTCATATTCTTATCTCTTTAGAGCCTTTTCATAGACTGTAGGCTCATCGTTCTCTATGAGCAATACGTCATTATGTTCACTTATGAGAAATTCATATCTCTCTAGAACATTATGTATCCTACTCGACTTCCGAACATCTTGTGTGTTAGAAGGTTCAACTGTTGTCTCATCTCCATGAACAACAATCCCGGGTTTAGATAATTGATTTGCATCTATTTGACCATCCTGAACTTTAACAAGTTCAACTTTGCTCCCACTATCTTCTCTTAGAAAAAACTCTTTCTTTAAAAAGACGGCATGCTTTAAGACGAACACTTTTTGCTCTAAAGCATTATAGAATTGATACCCAATTGTTTTCTTAGGATATCCTACAAACGGACATTTATCAGATTTCGCTTCAAGCTTGTTTGATTGAATCCCCTTCATGTAAGCCAGACAACCTCAAACTTTCATATGAGAGAGATGAGTTTTTTTGCTAGTCCATATCTCATATGGAGTAACATCAACTACTTTTGAGGGGGCTCTATTTATCACATAAACAATAGTTTTAAATGCATAACCCCAAAAGAATGTTAGTAGATCTATTAAGCCCATCATTGACCTTACCATGTCCAACAAGGTTCGGTTTCTCCTTCAACCACACCATTATGTTGTAGTGTGTAAGGTGGAGTTTATTGGGATACAATCCCGTTATCCCTGAGATAACTTAGAAACTCTTCATTTAAGTATTCATCACCTCAATCTGACCGAGCTGTTTCTCTACTTCATGTCTGAATTGTTTGAACATTTCAAATAATTTAAACTTATATCTCATTAGATACATATACCCATATCGTGAATAATCATTGATAAAGATAATGAAGTACATAAAACCACCTCTGGCATGAATGGACATCGACCCACATACATCATAATGTATTAGGTCTAACAACCCATTCACACATTCACCGTTTCCTTTAAAAGGAAATTTAGTCACCTTGCGTAGCAAGGAAGATTCACATATGTCATATGATTCATAATCAAATGACCCTAAGCTACCACTCCTATATAGCTTAGATATGCGTCTCTTACTTATATGACCAAGTCGACTATGCCATAAGTAAGATGATTTTAAGTTATCTCATTTTTGTCTTTTATTTTCATTGATATTTAAAATGGATTGCATATATCAAATATGTAAATACCATTGCACAATGTAGTAGTATCATACAATTTTTCATTCAACATAATTGAACAACCATTGCTTGAAAAAGTTAAATGAAATCCCGATTTATTAAGACATGAAATATATATAATGTGGGTACACAATAGTAATTATCCAAAATTAACTCTAGCCCATTAGGAAGATACAAAATATAGGTTCCTATGGCTAATGCAGCAACTCTTGCTTCACTTCCCACACGTAGGTCCATCTCTTCCTTCTTGAGTAGTCTACTATCCCTGAGGCCTTGCATACCAATACATATGTGTGAGCCACATCCGGTATCTAATACCTAAATATTATGATCAGAAATAGTGATAACCTCAATGAAAAATAACATACTTGAACTATATACATCTAATGCCTTCTTTTGCTTCAATGACTCCAGATAAGCTTTACAGTTCCTCTTCCAATGTCTTTCCTTGTTGCAATGGAAACATATTCCCTTTGGTGTATTCTCCTTTAACTTCTTCTTGGCTATACCTGTAACATCCCATCACCGATGGGAAGGGTAAATTGGTCATTTGGGACGGGTTAGGCGAGTGTAAATATACCTCGGTATGTTCATGCATCATATAGCCTTTATATAGATATGAATGGTAATTTTTGCACATGCACATGATTATACATGCATTCATGACATTTCCCGACATATGTGTCTAAATGTAAATTTTTGTGAAATATGTGATATTTGTGTTTGAAAAATTGAATTGGAGTGATTTATGTGTGTTTTACATTTTTAGGGACTTTTAGGATTTTTTCTGAAATTTTTAGAGAAAAATGTCCGGACCGAAAAAATTACCAAGTGGCAGACTGATTAGATTTCCGGTACTGGAAACAACTGTCCAATGGCGCTGGAAAATTAGACATTTGATTTTAGGAATTTTGCATTTGGAGCCATTGGAATTTGGAGACAAATTGGACTAGAAATTGAATTGAAAGGAGAAAGAACCTAAAGAGTGTCTAAGAAGAAGACAAGTGGCAAGTGACACATGTCACTTGCCTATCTATTCTTAGACTTAAGGGTTATTTAAATAACCTAAGTAGTGCTTGTATTCCACGACTCTTCTGCTTGAAACATTTAAAAAATCACTTTGAAAGCTTATATTTTCCCTCCATCCGTAGCTTCCTCCTTCGAGTGTTTTCTTTTCCTCCCATAAAAGAAGCTTTCCTTGCTACTTACTTGCTTATCCTTTATTCACAACCAAGACCAAACTTAAGCTTTGTGATGATGATGATTTGTGTGTGTATTGGAGTGATGGCCGTAGGTGTTGGTGAGTGGTAGAAAGTTGAAGTGATTTGGAGATTGAAGAATTTAAAGCTTGTAACTTGTTTAGGTGAGAATTGTGTATTATATTCTTTCATTTGGTAGTTAGATGCATTTATTATGATTAATTGTGCATTAATTTCATAAAGATTATGGTTGGCTGGTTTGGGTATGAGTGTAGGTATGTATGAGGTTGAATGATTAACATGTTTTGGATTGGGTTTGATGTTTGAATAATGTTAGATAAGTGGTAAATTCAAGTAAGAAGATGGTGTGTTGTGTGCTGCCAAATCTTGATTATTTATTCAAGTGAATGTCTAGATGAACTTGTGGCTGAATTAGAGACTAAATTGGATGCTTATTGATGTAGGATTGGTGTTGGAATGGAAGAAGTTGAGTTGGATATGAAATCTGGAAAATGTTACTTTGTGTAGGTTTCATATTTTTGCTCATAACTTTTGATATGGTTATCCGATTGAGATGAGCTTAAGCTTAAATTAAACCTAAGAAATATGGCTAGATTTCATATGAAGGAAGTTTTGTCCAATTATGGCTTTAAGGGTTTTAAATTTGGCATGGAAAGTGAGTTATAGGTGTCGCATGAACAGTAATCTGAACCTTGAGACCTGAAACTTTGATGATTTTTTTAGGTTGATTTGGATTGAATTTGCTAATTTGGTCTTCATCAAAGTTGAAGATTTTTGTGTTAGCTTTCTAACGCCACTAAGTATGATTTTTTTTTATTTGTAGGTTAAAAGTTATGGTTTGTTAATGTTCAGGTGGTAATTCATCCCAAAATGTGTGTTGGTGGGCAAATGCTCTAAGTGCATAGGTTTTGTGCTTTTTGTGTTCTGATATTAATTTTGAACTGTTAAGGGTAAAATTGGTTCAAGTGACCTTCTAGAAAGTTGTAGAGGATTGTTGTAGCTTTCTAATGAGGTATTATATGCGAATTTTGGATGTAAGGATTGTAAGATATAAATTTGTAAATTTTTGTTATGGTTTAGGTTAAATGCTGATTTCATAAACCCTAACTGGACAGCCACATTAACGGGAGGATTTGACCTAATTAGAGATGGAATTTGGTTCTAAGTCCTTCTTGAGAATTGTAGTATATTGTCTAATATTTTTATTGCTATATGGTATGGAATTTTTCGATAAGGGGATGTGGAGTTATGAATTTTGGAAGATTGGATTATTGTTGAGAATAATTTGGGTAGGCAGAAGCTTTGCTTGAGAATTTGATTTGGTTAGAGCTGGAATTGGCTTCTAAGTTGTTCATGAAAGTTGAAGATTTGTTTGCTCTTTTGATTGATATAAAATTTGGAATTTTTGGCTAAGAGGATGAAAAGTTATGATTTTTGGGAAAGTGCTACACTGTTATGGTAAATGTGTGACTAGGCAGTATCTTTGAGTGCATTTTGGACACCCTTAGAGGTGTTATTAAATTTCAAGCTCTTCATAAAACTTGTATGATTTTTCAAGATCTTTTCAACGAGACCTAATTTGTGATTTTTGGAAGTGTGTGGTAAAAGTTATGTAGTGGGGAAGAAAGGAGAGTTGGTTTTGTGAAAAATAGAAAATTGATTTTAAAAAAAATAGAAAATTTGGCCGGATGCTCGTTGCCCTCGCGAGGGCGAGCAGCCCTCGCACTCAGCATATATATATATATATATATTCTTTATTTTTATTTAATTAGTATTTGATTCATTTGTGATTTAATTTGGCCATTTTGTATCTTTTGTCAATTACTTTTTCATCCGACGTCCGATTGACCTGGTTCTCGAGGCATCAGATTTGTATAATATTTAATTTCATTTATTTGTGAAATTGGAAATTTTTAGAGCTGAAATTGTCAGGGATTGGTTAGGTTGAAGTGAGGGGACCGGGTAATAATTTTTCTGATCCGTCTTTTATTTATAATTGGACCTATAGAGGTCCGAATTGAGTAATTTTAGTGTCTATGGCTTGCTAATTTTTAGAGGAAATTTTTGTGATGGAAAATTGAAGAATAGTGCCTGGAATGTCATGAACATGCATTGTACACATCTAAATTTCTACATGTGCATTATTTAATATTTCTAATTGTACATTTGGTAACATGTGAATATTTTGAATGTTATAGAGGCACAGTTGGAACGTCATCCCACGGACGTTGCTAAGACTTCCCGGCATTAGCTCGGAAGCTATTTGTGAGTAACCTAGATGGTTTCTCAATTATTAATTGTTTATAATTTTGCACTTATAAAATTGTGGAGAATAATGGCGGGCTTGTGCGTTTGTTTATGCCTGAATTTCGGACCGAAGGTGTCCGATGTATTGGGAGATTATGACATAGGAGTGCTCTACCTGTGATTGTGATTTTAATGTGATTGAGTGTGAACTATGTGTTGACTGTGTTAATTTGATATCGATTATGATGTTGGCTTTGCTTTATTTCGACATATGCATTCCATGCATAAAGACATGATCAGTAATTGACAGTTATGACCGAAGCAGCCATCGAGAGCTTCAAGCTCAACGTAATTGGGCCTCAAGCCCACAGTGATTCAGAGCCTCAGGCTCACCAATTAATGCGCCCTTATTGGGATAATTTAGGCGCTCGGTCACAACAACGTAATAAACTGGAAAAGAGTCACATGCGCATTACATATGCATTTGAATGAATGTCTTTGTTTGAGTGAAAGGTAAAACGCCTTGTGTTTATGTGAACAATCATGTGGTGCTTCTGAATGTGTTATTATGGTATAACTGTGCTCTGTTTGACTATTGCATGAATTGGGTGAACCATCGATGATGGTTCCTCCTTTGAGTTATAAACTCACCCAAAATTGCAAATTATTTTTCAGGACCGAGAGAGTAGACTCCTAGCTCCAGAGAGACTTTTTTTGCCGTGTAGATCGTGTTGGCAAGAGAAGTCATGGCTCACAGGTCGGTCAACTGGCATTTTTGAGGGATGACCTAGTTAGGCCTTTTGTGTTAGATTTCTTTTCGAATAATGTACAGACAGTGAAAAACTGACAGATATGTCAATTACTACTTTTGAGGATATGAAATGAGAAAAAAAATTATGATTTCAAAAATTAGTGATTTTCATATTGATGCTTTATGATTATTGATGCCATGAGAGGTACAGTAGTGATTATTCGTAGTTCACCCTTATCGTAGGATATGTATCGGAATGACCTACGGGCGTCCCGGTGTATACCCTATGGTAAGGGGATGTTACATTTAGGTGGTATCAGAGCATGGTTTGGCATTTGTTGGGACTAGTCAAATATTTAGGCTTGGAATATTGTGAGAAATGCAGAAACTAATCAGGATTATTGTTTTGTTATAGGTCATCCGTTCTTGGTGATCAGATTGATCAACCAGCTGACCAGGAATCAGTCGGAGCTAGTAGGGAGTCATCGGTGCCTCGATCTGAGGAGTTGCCTCCTAGAGTTCCCATGAGACGGGAGAGGAGGTATGACAGACTGCGCAAGCAGGGAGCTGTGGATTTCTATGACAGCACAGACCCTGCTGAGGCTGATGGATGGCTAGAGAGGACTGAGAGAGTCTTCGACCAGATGGACTGTAATTCAGATGAGAGATTTGACTATGCAGTATCTCTCTTGCAGGGCCCAACTTATCAGTGGTGGAAGACTATCCCAGGCAGTATCACCAGGCCTTGCCTACTGACATGGGAGGATTTCCTGAGGGCATTTAGAGACAATTATATGCCCAAGGTGTACCTTGAGATGAAGTTGCAGGAGTTCCTAGAGCTGAAGCAGGGTAGGATGACAGTGGCAGAGTATGAGGTGAGGTTTAATTAGCTTATGGGATATGCTACTGCTTTGATTTCCACTGAGGCTGATAGGTGCATAAGGTTCGAGAATGGCCTCAATTTGAAGATCCACACCAGGTTGGCCCGATCAGATATAGGCACTTTTATTGAGCTGAGAGCTGCTGCAGTGCGAGTTGAGCAGCTGATGAGATAGCCACAGGCTGAGATTGGTCAGGGGTCCAAGGGGAAGAGACCGAGTGACAGTCAGGGTAGTTCTAGCTGAGAGTTTAGCAAGTGCCAGAGCAGAATTTTCAGGTCACCAGGTGAATCCAGCGATCTGGTTTTGGCGAGAGAGGAGGTTTGCACTGGTGGCGATGGCGATGGTAGAGTGCAGGCGGATTACGGTTTGTGAGCATTACGACAAGAGGCATAGTGGGGAGTGTTGGCGATTGACTGGAGCCTGTCTTAAATGCGGCTCCATGGATCATCAGATCAGGGATTGCCCTGCTATTGTGGGAGCTCAGTCTACTGTTAGTGCGAGATCAAGCAGTAATACTACGATGCAGCAGAGTAGAGGTGGTGGATCCAAGCAGAGGGGCCGAGGTAGAGGTCGTGATAAAGCTGAGGGATCCTTTGTGAGAACTGAGGGACGAGGCAGCCGACCACAGTCCCAGGCCAAGGCCTACGTCATGACTAAGCAGGAGGCCCAGGATTCTCCAGATGTAGTAGCTGGTATGCTTCTTATTTCTGATATTGAGGCGTTTGCACTGTTGGATCCAGGATCCACACATTCATTTATTGCACCACATTTGGCATGTAGATTGCATGGAGATAGGGAGATGTTACAGTATGGGTTAGAGGTGAGTACACCTCTAGGTAGTACTACTGCTCTGGGAGAGGTCTGCAAGGGGTGCTCGATCCAGATTGATCAAGCAGTGTTGAGAGCAGACCTTATAGTGTTACCATTGAGAGAGATTGAGGTGATTCTGGGTATGGACTGGCTTACTGCCCATAGGGCCATCATGGACTGCTACACCAAGGAAGTCGTATTAGAGTCTCCTGGTCAGCCTAGAGCAGTGTTCAGAGGAGTTAGTTAGGCAGTGCCAGCCCAGATGATCTCTTTCCTGAGTGCCCTGAGGTTGATGCAGGGAGGATGTGAGGCCTATCTGGCCCATGTTATTGACACCAAAGTCGAGCAGAGGCTGCAGGATATTCCCGTAGTTAGGAAATTTCCATATGTGTTTCCTGATGAGTTACCGGGTTTACCGCCGGATCGGAAGACAGAGTTCATTATTGACCTCGTTCCAGGTACTGCTCCTATATCTATACCTCCATATAGGATGACACTGTGGGCGAGATAGTGAAGGCTCGATTCGGAGATTCTTGGAGAAGGGTTTTATCAGGCCTAGTGTTTTGCGTACCGAGGTGAACAGGCCCCGCGTACCTCAAGTTTGCACGTCGCCACAACCTTAATCGGTATTGTCCTCTTTGGTTCGAGTACCAAAGAGGACAATACCGATTAAGGTTGTGGTCGCGTTCAAATTTGAGGTACGCGGGGCTTGTTTGCCCTGGTACGCAAAACACGGACCCAACATTACGTAGCTCAATGGTAAGAGACGTGCAGTTAGATGCAACAAAACCATGAAGTCTTGAGTTCGAGTACCAAAGAGGACAATACCGATTAAGGTTGTGGTCGCGTGCAAACTTAAGGTACGCGGGGCCTGTTCGCCCTGGTACGCAAAACACGGACACATTAAAAGGCGCCTATTAATGTTAGGTCCGTGTTTTGCGTCGGAAACAAGTTCAAGATATTTCAGCAGATCGCGATTAACCCATCGATATTGTCCTCTTTGGTACTCGAACTCAAAACCTCAAGGTTTTGTTGTAGCTCAATGGTAAGAGGCGTGCAATTAGATGCAACAAAACCTTGAGGTCTCGAGTTCGAGTACCAAAGAGGACAATACCGATTAAGGTTATGGTCGCGTGCAAACTTGAGGTACGCGGGGCCTATTCGCCCCGGTACGCAAAACACGGACCCAACATGTTGGACCCCGAACTTTTCTTGGAGACTTGATTTGTTAAATGAAAATAAATGAGGAATTAGTGGTGTTTAATTTTTGATTCGGGTAATGTTAATTGGATCAATTGCAATGATATTTTGAGGTTAATACATGAAATGGGTGTTTTTGTGTATGATTGTGTATGGCTTTTCTGAAAGAGAAATGCGTATGCGCATATTCTTTATTGTTTAGTTTGATGTTGGGAAATGGATTTGGAATAGTTTATTGGAGCTTTGAATTGTGTTGGAGAGGAATTATTTGAAGAGTTTGTGGTAGTGTGTTGATATGTGAAGTTGATGTGTTGATGTGTGAAGTTGATGTGTTGGAATGGTGGTTAGAAACTTCAATGGAAAATCTGTACTAATTTAGATGGATTTAGCCAAACTGATCTAATGAAATTTGTATCTTATGTTTCCATCTTTCTAACGCCATAAAGTATGCAATTTTTCGATATCGGAGTTATAAGTTATGATCGATTGAAGTTTTGATAGTGTTTGGGTGAGTTCTAGCAGGGTAGAAACTTTGATTGAAAAATTGACTTAGCTAGAGGCTGAATTGGTTTGTGAGTTCTTCAAAAATATTGTAGAGCTTGTTTTTATCTTTCCATTGATATAAAGCACAAAAATTTTGGACAAAGGAGTAGAAAGTTATGATTTTTGGAAGTTCTGATGCTGTTTAGAGTGAAGCTGATCGACTAGTCACTTTTGAGGGACTTTTTGACCTCTTTAGAGACCGAACTTGTTGTTAAGTCCTTTATGAAAATCGTAGATCGGTCTTTTATCTTTCCATAGACACCAAGTTTGTCAAATTTAAAATTCGGAGTCAAAAGTTATGAAGGTTTTAAGATAAGGTGTCTGTTTGAATTTTTGCTCGGCCAGCCTGGGCATGTTAGTCGCACTGTTGGGACCCGATCCGGGAACCGGATCCCAACCGAATAAACGTAACAAAAAGAACGAATGACGGAATCAACGGAAACGGAAGCTACATAAGCAGAACGGAAAACGAAGCAAACGGAAACGAAAGGAAGCGGAAATTTCGGATCGACAACAAAATGCGGAAGCGAACAAATCCGAAAGTAGCGAAACGAATCGAGTAAGCAAATCGGAAACAAATCGAAAAGTAGCGAAGCGGAAGCAAAGGCAAGCGGAAGCAAATACTAATCGAATCAAACGAACAGATTCAATCGAATATAGCGAAGCGAAATAATCGAATACGAATCACAAAGCGGAGCGAATAAGCTTAAAGGGATCGAATCGAATGCAAATCGAATTCGGATAGAAAACAAAGTAAGCAAACAAATCAATGTAAACTGAAACACTTTCCGACATCCGTGACTAAGCAAAGAACAGGAAACAGAATCGCGTTGGGAATCCTAAGACGTTCCAAAATCCGTTATGAAATTTTTTTTTTTCTTTTCTTATTCTCATTTCTTTTCTCGTTACTCAATCATATCCAAAATTAAACCCAACCTAAAGCATATATATCAAAATTAATTCCACAATCCATAAACCCATCTCATATGTCATAATTCTAAACCGAAGATTAATCAAAATCTCAAAGTAGAAAAATTTCTCTTACCTCTTTCTCTTCCAAATTCGTATTTTCTTGGCTCATGAAGAAGCTCTCTTCATTCTCCACTCTTTTCCTTCTTGGAAAAATCCCAAAAGCTTGAAGAATTGAGTAGAAAAATTAAAACTAAACTTTCTCTCTCATCTTTTCTCCATCACCCGAAACTCTCTCTTCTTATTTCTTCTTCTTTCTTCCAACATTTTCCATACTTCTCCAGCCACTTCCGTGGCTTTTAATAGCCAAAAACGACATCTCTCCATGTGTTTCATTAAATAATGGTCAAATGACCATTTTGCCCCTCCATTATTACTTTATGTCATGCTCATTTGCGGGTTGATTCGCACTATCAATCTGAAGGAATTTGTCCAAACTTCCTTCTCGAGAAATGTTCCTCTCACTCATACGAATCCAACGCCACTGACCCTGCTCAATTCCGAGCACTACATCAAAAGTTATGTGCGAAACAGTGCGGAAATATCCATATTCTAACATATTTTCCATGTATGATTATTTCCGTCAAAAATTTCACATTCTTAATCCCAGAATTGAAACTCGATGTCTTCATAACAATTGTAGCCTTATGTCTCTAGTTTAATTCAAAACAAGAATCGTCTCATTTCGATTCCCAGATCAAAAGTTATACTCAAATTACTCACAGGTGTTCCCAATCCAAAAATTAAACCCTAATCCGAACTTAAATTCAAAAATTAAAAGTCCTAAGGGCAAAATTGACATTTCATGTCTTCATATGATTTGTAGCCCCTTGTCTTATCTTTATTTCGCCTCAAGAATCGCTTCAATCGGATCTCTACAGATCCCGAATTTCACAAAACACTGAATCATGCTCGGAAAATTTCCCGACTCACTTTGATTAAATTAATCACCATTAATTTAATCTCAAAAGTTCTAAATTTCTTATAAAATGAAATTCAATGTCTTAGGAATCCAACGCAAAAAGAATCAACTCAATCGGATGTCGGACGGAAAGATATAGGCAAAATAGTGAGCAAAGGTGGGATTAAAACAAAGAAATCAAAAATTTAAGAAGCAAAGCAGGCGTCAGATGTAGACGGACGCTGACTTCATGAGGGCGCCCTTCATGAGGGCGAGCGCCCGCTTCGCTAGGAGGCGTCGCCCTAGCGAGGCGCCTGACTCGCGAGGCGAGCCTTGCCTCGCTGAGGCGCGAAGAACGCCCGCCTCGCCGAGGCGTCGCCGCCTAGCGAGGCGTCTGAGCGCCCGCTCGCTAGGCGAGCCGTCGCCTAGCGAGCGCTAAAACTTTCTCTTTTCCTTTTTTTTTTCACTCTAAACTCCCAAAATTCATAACTTTTAATCCGAACTCGATTTTGACAAACTTAGTCTCTATAGAAAGCTTAAGAGAAGCTCTAAATCTTCCAAGAAGAACATAAAACTCAATTCAACTCCTACGGAGTCCATTTTCCGTCAAAGATACTATTCTCTATACAAGCTTGTAAAAATCATAACTTAATTTTCCGAGATCAAAAAAATTGCATACTTTATATCGAAATAAAGATCAAAACAAATCCTTCAATTTTCATGAAGAACATCAAAGCTCAATTAACCTCTAACTAGGTTAATTTCTCAGTCAAAGTTCCAACCAATATAAAAGTCAAACTTAGATCAAACATAAACTTTGATGATCATAACTTTCACTCCCGATATCGAAAAATTACAAACTTTATGTCCACAAAAAGCTCTCAACATAATCTACAAGTTTCATGTAGATCATTTTATCAAATTTTGCCTCAAACAAAAGTCAACTCTCAAAGTCAAACATTCTCTCTCCAAAAGTCAAACTTTCTAAATCCTTCAAATTTTCACATTTTTTCTTTCTAATTCTTGCTATTTAGCTTCATTTCAATCAACTCATCCACTTAATCATAGTCAAATTGTCACTCAAGGTTCGGGGTCCAACACGCACGCCAGGCTCCCCGAGCGCCCGTGCATAGGTGCCTGGCCGATCGCCCATACGGGCGACCGATCGGTCGCTTGGCTGGGCGATCGATCGCCTGGCTGAGCGATCGGTCAACCCGACCTCCTCCCACTCTTTTGGCCGTAACTTCTGCGTCCGACCTCCGATCGACCCGATTTTTGAAGCGTTGGATTCTTAAGACCTTTTTTTATCTTTCCATACCAAATTTATCAGTTTTGACATTAAATGCCGAAAGATCGACCAGATTAAAGTGAGCTGACTGGTGGAAAAAGTCTAAACATCGTTCGGTATTTTGGAGATATCTTGAGTTATAGAGCTCCGATCGATCTGATTCTTCTTGCAAATTAAACTAGAGACATAGATATACAATTTATATGAAGGAGCCGATCGATAATTTAGCCTTTAAAATTTTCAATTTCTGGATTGAAGTTAGGTGTAGTGTTCAGCCTCGGTTTTGCAATGGTTTGAAAGTATTTTTAGTCATAACTTTTTTATTTCTAAACCAAATTGAGCATTTTTATGGCGTATTAAAATTGAGACATAGAGGAACGTTTCTCTAGAAGAAAGTTTTGTTAAAGTACTTCATTTACCTGATCGAAATAAGGAGATAAGATGTCAATTTTTAAGGCAAAAAGGAAGGGCAAATTGGGAAGTTTACTTAAGTGTTAAGTTTTAAAGGCATAAAAGTAAGGGCTTTAGGGTCTTTTATCAATCATTAATGACATGGCAATAAGAGTTGTCGTTTAAGAAGAGTGGAACACGACCCTTACAAGGAAAAAGAGCAAAAGAATAAAAGAAGAAGAGATGAGAGGAAAAGAGCACTTTCGGATGAGAGAAAATGAAAGAGAAAAAGAGGGAGCAACAAGGGTTTCGAATTTTTGGGTCTTCTAGCATGAGTTTTGAGTAGTTTCAAGGGGAAAAAGATGGAAGAAGGTGATATCTCCCTTATAGAACAAGGAAAAATCCGAAAATATGAAGATTGAGGTAAGAGGTGAATTTTTTATTTTTAAGTTTTGAATGAAGTTTTGATTTAGAAATTTTGCTTATGGTATGGGTTTGTTAATTCTATGCCTAATTTTGGAGATAGCATGGGTTAATTGGATCACTTTTGAATAATTGTGAACTAGGGTTATGCCCAATTTGGGGATTTTGGGATTTTGGAAATTGGTAATTTAGATATCTTGAAATTAGTATGAGCTCATGAATTATGACATCAATTTTAAGGATTATGTTATTTATGAGGTTGAATTTGGGTGAATTGGTTTGGAAAAATTTCAATTGGAAGAAAGAAATAAGCAAGGGTCAAATTGAAGCTAGGGACAAGCTTTTAGCATTGATTCGAGGTAGGTAGTATATTTATTTATTAAATTTTAAGCCAAGCATGTGTATTTGAAAATTCAAGAAGCAAATTTTTGAGAAATTAATGTTTATATAAATGTTTGAAAATTATGATTTCGAAGGATTAAATTCCTTATTTTAGAAATGATTTTTAGAAAATGCAAGATTTATGAAATTCATGGTTTTCAAATTATTTGATTAATATGAAAAATGGGCTTTGTGATTTTGAATAAGTTTGATTTATGATTTAAAGAAATTGTTGTATACATTGTTATGAATTTGATTGATATGTGATTAAATTGATGATGTGAATTGCATTAGATTTGTTATATGAAGTCATGTGGATATGTGAATGTGTCATTTATGACACGATATGATGTGGAAATATGAAAATTTGAAAAAAAATCAAGATTTCGAAACGTGCCTTCGGGCAATTCAAATTTTTGTTTTCGATTATATGTTATGTGGGTTTGGTCAGGTCCCATAAGTGAGACGAGTGCGCACTTGTATATTTTTAAGCCTTCTCCCAGTTGCTCGCTAGAGGCACTAGAATTCCGATCTCGGACTCCTATAAGTCACGGCTACACCGGACCGCTAAGCGGGAAGGTGTAGTACGTTTCGTTCACGGTTGCACAGGACCGCTATGCGAGAATGTGCAGTGCGTTCTGTTTTGGATCGAACCAAACCATTTCATGTGTTATGTTTTTTTGTTTGTTTCTAAGTGTGATGCATTGTATGTTTTGAAGAAGTTTACGAAATATGGATTTTTGTTCATGAAATATGACAAATGTGAAAATTTTGAGACATCAAATTTTGTGGATTTTTCAACCGAGAATTTATTGAAATTGTTTGGCAACAATTTGAAAGTTTGAAAAATAAGGGAATTGTCAAATTTTTCTACTATGATATCTTTAAAAATAAACGGCAAAAAAGTTTTAAAAAAAATGTTTCCGCTTATCTTTCAATTTATAAATAGATTATCCACGAGCTTTGTGCTCACCCCCCTTCATCCCCATCTCTAGGTATAGAGCAGGAGATCGGATGAAAGATTGTCAAGACCGTTTGTTCGATTGTGTATAGCGTGTATTTGGTGTAAAGTTGATTTTGGTATTGCTATGGTATATGGATGAATTGCCATTGATGTATTTCGAGCATGTATTTCAGAATGTATGAGGATTACGAATTAGTATATATATTTGAGTATGATGTATATGAATCCTGAATTGTGTATTTGGACTTTGCTATGGTTGGGATGTGTGTAGGATTATGAATGAGAATTGTTTGAGATATGATTGTGGATTGGGCTTTGGATGAGATGAATTATAAAATTGGGTATGGTTTTGATATATGTTATGTAATTGGATAAATTAGTCTGTATATGAGTATGAATGTGAGGAATACGAATTGGGTATGAAAAATGACTTGAAGTGGTTTAAAAATAGGATTACGTTTGTTTATGCTGAAATCCCAGATGGAGGGTCCGGTGGATTTTGATAATTGTGTGACTGCTTAGGAATTTTAGAAGCGTTTATTTACCATTTGCAGGTTTTGGGTTTTTACAAATATAGACGTTATGCTGCCCGATTTTTGATAAAATTGGTTTTATGGCAAAAATAGATTAAAATAAGAATTGATTAAAGGATGAAATTTTGGGATATGTATCTTTGTATGAGTTTTGCGTTTTGTACGAAAGATAAAGAACATGATTAAGAGAAAAAAAAATACACCGATTTTCAGAATGAGGTTAGTCTAAGGTTTCCAACGCGATAGTATTTTCTATGTTTATGCTTCAGATGTCGGATCCGTTTTGTAAATTTTCGATTCGTATTCAATTCGTTTCGCTTTGTCTTCCGATTTATGTTTTCACTTTCGAGTCATTCGCTTCCGATTTGTGATTCAATTCGTATCTGATTTGATTTCACCTTATGTGTCGTTTCTTTGCTTTGATTCAGTTCATATGGGTTCGTATTCATATTCGATTTCGATTTGCTTCTGCTTTCGCTTTGTGTTTTACGTTTTGCTTTGTTCTCTGCTTCTTCCGTTTTTGCTTTTCCGGTTGGATGTGGTCTCGGATCGGGTCCTAACAAACAACTATATGCCAAATTCAGTAAGTGTGAATTTTGGCTAGATGAAGTAGTGTTTCTGGGCCACATAGTGACTGAAGAGGGTATTTAGATCGATCCTAATAAGATTGAGGCAGTGATGAAGTGGGAAGCTCCTAGGAATGTGTCTAAGATTCAGAGTTTTCAAGGATTGGCTGGTTATTACCGAAGGTTTATCGAGGGGTTTTCATTGATCTCAGCCCCTTTGACAAAACTTCTTAGGAAGAATACACCATTCAGATGGACTGAGGAGTGCCAGAAGAGCTTTGAGGAGCTGAAACACCGGTTGACCACTGCATCGGTGTTAGCTATTCCATCTGGGACTGGAGGTTATGAGGTGTATAGTGATGCTTCCCATCAAGGATTAGGGTGTGTTTTGATGCAGCATGGTAGAGTGATTGCTTATGCCTCGAGACAGTTGATGTCTCATGAGATAAACTATCCAGTGCATGATTTGGAGTTAGCTGCAGTTGTTTTTGCCCTGAAATTTTGGAGACATTACTTGTATGGTGAGACATTTTAGATTTACATTGATCATAAGAGTTTGAGGTATTTGCTGAGTCAGAGAGAGTTGAATTTGAGGCAGAGGAGATGGATAGAGCTGCTGAAGGATTATGATTGCACGATTGAGTACCACCCAGGGAAGGCTAATGTGGTGGTAGATGTTTTGAGCAGGAAGTCTCACATAAGTGCAGCTCAGATTCAGGTATTGAAATTGCCTAATTTGATTCAGTTGAGGGCTTTGAATGTTCAGTTGAATTTGGAGCATGATGGAGCTTTGGTAGCCACTCTGAAGCTCAGACCGATGCTATATGACAGGATCATAAGAGTTCAGGACAAGGATCCTGCTATGGTGAAACTGATTGAGAAAGTGAAGTCTGATTTGAATTCTGAATTTGAGTTGAGAGATGGGACATTATGGTTAGGGCAGAGGTTGTGTGTGCCTGATGTGGATGATTTGAGGCGTGAGATTCTGGAGGAAGCGCATATGGCCGACTATGTTATGCATCCTGGTACTACCAAGATGTATAACACTCTTAAGCAACATTTCTGGTGGCCTGGCATGAAGAAGCAAGTGGCAAAATATGTCTCCAAGTGTATAACGTGCTGGCAGGTTAAGGCTGAGCACCAGGCTCCAGTGGGGAAGCTTCATTCGTTGCCTATTCCTGAGTAGAAATGGGAACGAATTACTAAGGATTTCATTATGGGGTTGCCTAGAACGCCGAGGTAACATGATGCTATCTGGGTCATAGTGGATCGGTTAACTAAATCGGCCCATTTCTTGCCAGTGAGGGATAACAATTCTCTTGATCAGTTGGCCCAGAAGACTGCATGGGGTTCCATTATCTATAGTGTCGGATCGACATCCTAGATTTACTTCGAGGTTCTGGAAGAGTTTGAAGTCTGCTATGGGTATTAGGTTAAATTTTAGTACAACATTTCATCCTCAGACAGATTTGCAGAGTGAGAGGACGATTAAGACTGTTGAGGATATGCTTCGGGCGTGTGTATTGGAGTTTAGAGGAGCATGGGATCAGTATTTGGCCTTGATTGAGTTTGCCTATAACAATCATTATCACAGTAGCATCGGGATGGCACCATATGAGGCTTTATATGGAAGACAGTGTCGATCGCGTCTATATTGGGATGAAGAAGGTGAGAGAATGATTGAGGGTCCAGAGCTGATTTAGGATACCGTGGGCAAGGTAAAACTGATTTGGAGCCGAACAAAAACGGCTCAAGATAGATAGAAGAGTTATATGGATCAGCATCGGAGGGAGATGGAGTATAATGTGGGAGACATGTCTTCCTACGAGTGTCACCGTGGAGAGGGGTACTAAGATTTGGGGAAAAGGGCAAGTTAAGCCCTAGGTACATTGGTCCATATAAGATCATTGAGCGTATAGGACCTTTGACCTATAAACTGGCTTTACCGAGTGAGATGTCTCAGTTGCACAATGTCTTCCATGTGAGTATGCTCCAGAAGTATCGATCGGATCCGACACATGTGATACCGGCTCAAGAGATTGAGGTGGCTAGCAATTTGAGTTATGTTGAGGAGCCGATCCAGATTGTGGGATCAAGGGTTAAACAGTTGAGGAACAGGGTTATCCCATTGGTAAAAGTCCTATGGAGGAACCACTCAACTGAGGAAGCAACTTGGGAGACCGAGAAGCATATGAGGAGACAGTATCCTCACCTGTTCGACCAAGCAGGTAAGAATTTCGAGGACGAAATTTTTATTAGGAGGGGAGAATTGTAACATCTCATCACCGATGGGAAGGGTAAATTGGTCATTTGGGACGGGTTAAGCGAGTGTAAATATACCTCGGTATGTTCATGCATCATATAGCCTTTATATAGATATGAAAGGTAATTTTTGCACATGCACATAATTGTACATGCATTCATGACATTTCCCGGCATATGTGTCTAAATGTAAATTTTTGTGATATATGTGATATTTGTGTTTGAAAAATTGAATTTGAGTGATTTATGTGTGTTTTACATTTTTAGAGACTTTTAGGATTTTTTCTGAAATTTTTGGGGAAAAATGTCTGGATCGAAAAAATTGCCAAGTGGCAGACTGAGTGGACTTTCGGTACTGAAAATGACTGCTCCATGGCACTGGACTATTAGACATATGATTTTAGGAATTATGAACTTTGAGCCATTGGAATTTGGAGACAAATTAGACTAGAAATTGAATTGAAAGGAGAAAGAACCTAAAGAGTGTCTAAGAAGAAGACAAGTGGCAAGTGACACATGTTACTTGCCTATCTATTCTTAGACTTAAGGGTTATTTAAATAACCTAAGTAGTGCTTGTATTCCACGACTCTTCTCCTTGAAACATTTAAAAAATCACTTTGAAAGCTTATATTTTCCCTACATCCGTAGCTTCCTCCTTTCCTTCCTCCTTCGAGTGTTTTCTTTTCCTCCCGTACAAGAAGCTTTCCTTGCTACTTACTTGCTTCTCCTTTATTCACAACCAAGACCAAACTTAAGCTTTGTGATGATGATGATTTGTGTGTGTATTGGAGTGATGGCCGTAGGTGTTGGTGAGTGGTAGAAAGTTGAAGTGATTTGGAGATTGAAGAATTTAAAGCTTGTAACTTGTTTAGGCGAGAATTGTGTATTGTATTCTTTCATTTGGTAGTTAGATGCATTTATTGTGATTAATTGTGCATTAATTTCATAAAGATTGTGGTTGGCTTGTTTGGGTATGAGTGTAGATATGTATGAGGTTGAATGATTAACATGTTTTGGATTGGTTTTGGATTGAGTTTGTTGCTAGAATAATGTTAGATAAGTGGTAAATTCAAGTAAGAAGATGGTGTGTTGTGTGCTGCCAAATCTTGATTATTTATTCAAGTGAATGTCTAGATGAACTTGTGGCTGAATTAGAGACTAAATTGGATGCTTATTGATGTAGGATTGGTGTTGGAATGGAAGAAGTTGAGTTGGATATGAAATCTGGAAAATGATACTTTGTGTAGGTTTCAGATTTTTGTTCATAACTTTTGATATGGTTGTCCGATTGAGATGAGCTTGGGCTTAAATTAAACCTAAGAAATATGGCTAGATTTCATATGAAGGAAGTTTTGTCCAATTATGGCTTTAAGGGTTTTAAATTTGGCATGGAAAGTGAGTTGTAGGTGTCGTATGAACAGTAATCCGAACCTTGAGACCTAAAAATTTGATAATTTTTTTAGGTTGATTTGGATTGAATTTGCTAATTTGGTCTTCATAAAATTTGAAGATTTTTGTGTTATATTTCTAACGCCACTAAGTATGATTTTTTTTATTTGTAGGTTAAAAGTTATGGTTTGTTAATGTTCAGGTGGTAATTCAGCCCAAAATGTGTGTTGGTGGGCAAATGTTCTAAGTGCATAGGTTTTGTGCTTTTTGTGTTCGGATATTAATTTTGAATTGTTAAGGGTAAAATTGGCTCAAGTGACCTTCTGGAAAGTTGTAGAGGATTGTTGTAGCTTTCTAATGATGTATTATATACGAATTTTGTATGTAAGGATTGTAAAATATAAATTTGTAAAGTTTTGTTATGGTTTAGGTTAAATGCTGATTTCATAAACCCTAACTGGACAGCCACATTAACGGGAGGATTTGACCTAATTATAGATGGAATTTGGTTCTAAGTCCTTCTTGAGAATTGTATTATATTGTCTAAGATTTGTATTACTATATGGTATGGAATTTTTCGCCAAGGGGATGTGGAGTTATGAATTTTGGAAGATTGGATTATTGTTGAGAATAATTTGGGTAGGCAGAAGCTTTGCTTGAGAATTTGATTTGGTTAGAGCTGGAATTGGCTTCTAAGTTGTTCATTAAAGTTGTAGAATTTGTTTGCCTCTTTTGATTGATATAAAATTTGGAATTTTTGGCTAAGGGGATGAAAAGTTATGATTTTTGGGAAAGTGTTGCACTGTTATGGTAAATGTGTGACTAGGCTGTATCTTTGAGTGCATTTTGGACACCCTTAGAGGTGTTATTAAATTTCAAACTCTTCATAAAACTTGTAGGATTTTTCAAGATCTTTCCAACGAGATCTAATTTGTGATTTTTGGATGTGTGTGGTAAAAGTTGTGTAGTGGGGAAGAAAGGAGAGTTGGTTTTGTGAAAAATAGAAAATTGATTTGAAAAAAAAATAGAAAATTTGAGCGGATGCTCGCACCTCGGGAGGGCGAGCAGCCCTCGCACTCTACTAAGTGCGAGGGCTATATATATATATATATAATTAGTATTTGATTCATTTGTGATTTAATTTGGCCATTTTGTTTCTTTTGTCAATTACTTTTTCATCTGACGTCCGATTGACCTGGTTCTCGAGGCATCGGATTTGTATAATATTTAATTTCATTTATTTGTGAAATTGGGAATTTTTAGAGTTGAAATTGTCAGGGATTGGTTAGGTTGAAGTGAGGGGACCGGGTAATAATTTTTCTGATCCATCTTTTATTTATAGTTGGACCTATAGAGGTCCGAATTGAGTGATTTTAGTATCTATGGCTTTCTAATTTTTAGAGGAAATTTTTGTGATGGAAAATTGTGGAATAGTGTCGGGAATGTCACGAACATGCATTGTACACATCTAAATTGCTACATGTGCATTATTTAATTTTTCTAATTGTACATTTGGTAACATGTGAATATTTTGAATGTTATAGAGGCACAGTTGGAACGTCATCCCACGGATGTTGCCGAGACTTCCTGGCATTAGCTCGGAAGCTATTTGTGAGTAACCTAGACGGTTTCTCAATTATTAATTGTTTATAATTTTACACTTATAAAACTGTGGAGAATAATGGTGGGCTTATGCGTTTGTTTATGCCTGAATTTCAGAACGAAGGTGTCTGATATATTGGGAGATTATGACATAGGAGTGCTCTATTTATGATTGTGATTTTAATGTGATTGAGTGTGAACTATGTGTTGATTGTGTTAATTTGGGATCGATTATGATGTTGACTTTGCTTTATTTCGACATATGCATTCCATGCATAAAGGCATGATCAGTAATTGACAGTTGTGACCGAAGCAGCCACCGAGAGCTTAAAGCTCAACATAATTGGGCCTCGAGCCCACAGTGATTCAGAACCTTAGGCTCACCGATTAATGCGCCCTTATTGGGACAGTTTAGGCGCTCGGTCACAACAACGTAATAAACTGGAAAAGAGTCACATGCGCATTACATATGCATTTGATTAAATGTCTTTGATTGAGGGAAAGGTAAAACGCCTTGTGTTTATGTGAACAATCATGTGGTACTTCTGAATGTGTTATTATGGTATAACTGTGCTCTGTTTGACTATTGCATGAATTGGGTGAACCATCGATGATGGTTCCTCACTGAGTTTGCAAACTCACCCAAAATTGTAAATTATTTTTCAGGACCGAGTAGACTCCTAGCTCCAGAGAGATTTTTCCTGCCATGTAGATCATGTTGGCAAGAGAAGTCATGGCTCACAGGTCGGTCAACTGACATTTTTTAGGGATGACCTAGTTAGGCTTTTTGTGTTAGATTTCTTTTGGAATAATGTACAGAAAGTGAAAAACTGACAGATATGTCAATTACTGCTTTTGAGGATATGAAATGAGAAAAAAAAACTATGGTTTCAAAAATTAGTGATTTTTAGATTGATGCTTTATGATTATTGATGTCATGAGAGGTACAGTAGTGATTGTTTGTAGTTTACCCTTATCGTAGGATATGTATCGGAATGACCTACGGGCGTCCCGGTGTATACCCTATGATAAGGGGGTGCTACAATACCTCCCACTGACTTCTTAGACTTCTTCTTCTTCTTTTGGCTCCTCTTGCGAGAACTAGAAACAGAGTCCACTAGCAATATAGCCTTATTGTCCTTCTTGACAGTTTGCTCAGCTATTTTGAGTAGATTAATCAGCTCAAGTATCGAGGTGGATATTTGGTTCATCCAATAGTTAAGTACAAATTGTGAATAACTATCAATCAAAACAGTCAGAATTAAGTCTATACTTAATTCATGATCCATTAAGAAACCCAAACTGGCTAACCTCTCAATGTATCCATTCATCTTCAATGCATACTGCACTGGAGACGATCCCTCAGCCATCTTAGAGAAGAAAAGCAACCTTGAGGTCTTGAACCTTTAAGATCGAACTTGCTCATCAAACAATTCCCTTATATGGTAGACTATGGTATGAGCGTTCATAGCCTCATGGTATTTTTACAATTCTAGTGACAGAGGGTAGCATAATACAGCTAGCCAACTCACTATAATCCATTAGCTTCTTATAAACTTTCTAATCCTTATCAGAGACATCAGCAGTAAGGGGATCAGGAAGTGGCTCATTTAGGATATATCCTAATTTCTTATATTTGAGAAAAGTTCTCAAATTATGTAGCCAATATAAGAAATTTGGTCCCTTGAGTTTTTTGGAGTCTAGTAGAAAGCGTAAGTTAACACTGGACGAAGACATTGTAACAATTCAACAACCTAGAAGAATGAGAAATAACGTTTGAATGTACATAAATGCATATCGATAAGGGTTTTAATCACATACATTATGGGTCCTAATATTTTATCCAAAATCCATAGCCCTCACTATGAATCCGAGAAAACTTATAGTTTTCCCATTAGGTCGATATCCAATATCACTAAAAATGACCTTGGATTTGCCCAACAAGCGATCTTAGGTCAATCGGTAGGTATCATTCATACCAATTGCATTTAGTTATGCAATTATCGACTTGTGTCATCAACTGTCGAGTTAACACACTCATTGGGTTATCAACTCTTGATACATATACATCTCATATATACTAACCAACTTCGCCTCTATCCATGTTGACTTTGAGTTCGCCCAACAAATCAACGTTTCTAGTTAGAACCAACCTATTAATCCGAAAATCTAATTTCCATAGTCTGAACATATTAATGTAAAATGGGCTTAGGTTTGCCCAACAACCCAACACTAAAAGAACTCTGGTTCTTGTCATATCAATGGAAGGCATAAGTCCTAATATTTTGGTTGAGATATTTTCTCTTAGTTCTCATCAATACTTGGATAAGTATATATATATATATATATATTCAGATGGTTACTATAACTATATGGCATGGTTATGGACGCTTCAATTAAATTAAGCCTATGTCCATAATCGCCTTATCATACCACTTTAACCAACCCTTAAAATGCATCTAATGCTTGTAACACACAAAGGAGGTTTAATTTAGGATGTGACTTAACTATGCATCAAAAGTTTATGATTCAATTCAACTCTTGAACCAAATTGGGTGCTAGTGTTAGTCTCGGCTAATTCAAATTATGAATGTGATTTGATTAGGAACCCCAAAATTAAATTATTTTGATGTCTAAATTAAACACAGTAGTTATAGTACACACGCCTTTTCTAGTCACACAAGCAATGCAATGCTTTACTTGGATTAATTCTAATTTAATCCCTAGGGTCCCTAAAATTCTCGAACAACAATTAGTCATCTAAAATATCCCTAGGTCATCTCAAATTTATCAAAAAAATTTCAGCACAAGCCAAAAATATCTTGACAGCCAAAATTATCAAGATAAGCGAGTTAACCTACCAGACACTAAAGAGACCAATTTGATGTTCAGAAATTTTCCAAAACCCTAATTTCAAACATATGCACTTAGAATGCTACTAGAATCAAAATAATACATTTTTTATCTCATAAAATGTTTCAAGGTCTCATAATCGAAACACATACACATAAGTCATCAAACAAGTCAGCCCCATTAGCTTTCAAAATGCTGACCAGTGTTGACTTTGACTTGATCTATTAATTGAATCAAGTTCAATTAATTCTAGAAAAATTCCAGAGTCTTATAGACATCCTAAATGTTCCTAATAAAAAATTACAGAATCTAATTCCTAGGAATTCTTTATAAACTAAGTGGAATTATCCAGCACATTATATGTCCACTAACACTTGTCAAACACCACCAACATGCATGTAAAATCGAGAATAAATAATCAATCACTTCAAAAATAGGTGTTATGCATCTCATACATGTGGCCACATCATATGTGTATGTTTATGAAGGAAATTCATAAAAACAAGTTTTATAAAATTATTCTGGAATTTTTAAGCATGCATGTTCATCAGATTTCCTGAATTTCCTAGAACTTCATACATGCATCAGGTTGAAACTAAAATCATAATAAAATAGAAAATGATATTAAATTGAAATTCCTTTGACAAAAACATAACATACCACCTTATAAACATTTTGTGAAAGAAAATTTTAAAAAAATTCTAGAAGTATCACAAAATTTTCGAAATTAGTATATGCATTTTGTTTTCTAAAATTCTTAAACTAACATATGAACAGACCAGAAATTAATTCGCAATAAAATAGAAAATGATATTCAATTGAAATTTCCTTTGACAAAAACATAATATACATCTTATAAAAATTTATGTGAAAGAAAATTAGAAAAATATTTTTCTACAATTCATACAAAATTTTCAAAATCAACATGCATTTCAATCACAACCCGACAAATAGTTTGTACATGTTCAATAGATCATCTTATACATGCATAAGTAGCTCTGATACCATTGTTGGGGAGCCATAGGTCTATGCATCTCATGCATGGCTAAGCATCGGAAGCAAAATTCCAACACCACGAAATCCCCAAAAAAATTCAGAATCCATATGCATGTATAAACAGAATGTAATAACATGAAATTATAGCATATGTGTAACATCTCGTTACCCATGTCTAGGCTAGAATAGGAAATATAAGAGATTACTGAGAGATTAAAAATGCATTTCATACTCATGCATTATATGATATGCACATACATGTGATTATTGAATCTTTACACATGAAAATAACTGTACATGCATTCATTGACATTTTTTAGGTATAATTTACTTATATATGTTAAATGTGATTTTTAATGAAAATTGCGGTCTATGTGTATTGAAAATTTAATTGGCGAGTGTAGTTGTTAATTTTGAACTTTGGTGAATTTTAGGAATAATTTTCAAAAAGGTTGAATATTATTATACTAGGAAAAATGCCGCTTAGCAAGTAAATTGGTGAATGGAAAATAGAAATGAGAAACCAAATGATATTGGATAATTTTGAAAATGATTTTGAAAATTTATAGATGACTTTAGAATTTGTGAGAAGATGTTTTTGGAAAATTTTGGTGATAATTGGAATGAAAAGATGGGAGTTATGGAACGAGTTCAATAAGAACTAGTTAGTTGGGAAACTAGCTAAGACCTTAAGAATAGGACAAGTATCCAAGTCTAAAGTTAAGTTTTCTTAACTTTAAATGACAAGTTACTGTTCTTATCTTCATCTCTCTTGTAGCTTTCTTCTCCAAAGTTGTCTCTTTTACACAAAATTTTTCATCAAATCTTTACCAAAGAAGAGCCTTGTTCCCATCTATCCTTTTGTTACTCCCAACTTCGGTTTTCTTTCATTTTTCTCAAGAAAAATTGGAACTTGCTAACCTCTACAATGGTGTACGTGAGTTGCATGAAGTTTAGTGCTTCTTGAGTTTTTGCATAGTTTGGAGCTATATCAAGTAAGTATTATGTAAATTCTTTAGAGGAGTTGTTTTATGAAACAAAAATGGTGATTAGTTGATATTTCCATATTCATAAGAAAATTTGATATTTTAATGAAAACCATGTATGGAGTGAAAATATGGATGTATTGATTTTTCAGATTTGAGGATAAATATGATATAAGGTAGTGTAGAAATGATCTTTAGAGTTGAAAGAGCAATGGAAATGTGTATGAAATTGATGCAGAAAATTATACTCTGTTTTGGTGAAAAACGTACATGCTTGGTATTAGTTGTTTTAGCATGAATTTTTGGATGTTTTGAAATGAACTAAAAATGAATTTAGAGTTAAAGAATAGGTATGTGGTGATGTTGGAGAAGAAGAATGAATGATTTAAATGAAAGCTTAAGGAAGAAATGAAGAAAATGCAGAAGATGAATGTGCAAAAAAATGAGAGTGAAATAGTGCAGTAAAATGGAGATATGCATGAATGAATTTCCTGTCTTGATGTATATGCATTTTAATCTGAAATTTAGAGTTGTTTGTGAATGATTTAGTTGAATGGGAGTCGAAAATGAGAGTAGAATCAAATTAGAAATGTTAGATAGAGAGAAAGAAGAGAAAAAGATAAATAATATGCAGAAAATTGAAGAGTTGCGTGAGTGATTTTTGGTTTGAATAATTGGGTTTAATTAAGGATTTTAATTTGTGTAAGAGTGTGTTGAGCTAAAATAAGAGTCAAAAATGAAGTGAAATTAAGGGAAAATAGAGATAGAAATGGAAGAATTAAGTAAAAGGAAAGAAGAAGAAGAAGTTGTAGAGTTAGGAAGAAGGAAGATGAAAGAAAAGCATAGTCGTACTTCTACACGACCGTGACTTTGTAAAGAACTTGGAAAAGCATGATCGTGCTTCTACACGATCGTGATTTTTCTATTGAGTTCGAAAGTCACGATCATGACTTTTGAAACCTATTGAAAAGGAGCACGATCGTGACTTCTATGGCTGGAGACAGACACTAACATCCCTTAATCTTTTGGCCATATCTTCTTCTCCAGACCTTCAAATGGCATGGGACTTGAACCATTAGATTCGAAACACGTTGTTCCACATCTCCACCAAAAATTATAGCCATATGAATTCATTTGGGAGAAATTGAGTGATAAAATTGAGATGAAAATTGGTTCTAGAGATTGGGTGTGCACGTCCGTGCGTTAAGGTTGTACGGCCTTGACTTGTTGTTGGTGTGCACGGGCATGCATTATCATTGCACACTTGTGACTTAGAGGTTTTGGAATCCACGACCGTGCAACATTAATTTTTGTTGGGTTAAAAGTGCACGAGGTTTTTGTGCCCCAAACATCCTTCTTTCTTTTACCTATAACTTCTTATATAGTCATCCAAATGAGATTATTTTTAATTTGGCGTAAACTAGAGACATAGGGCTACAAATTTTTAGATGAAATCGAGTTGTAATTCAATCTCTACAAATTTCAATTTATGGATGGAAATTAAGTAGAGGGCACTGCTTTGGTATAAGAATAAACCAAAAATATTTGGGGTATAACTTTCAGATTACTGAACCAAATTGAACAATCTTAGTGTCATTAGAAACTTAAGAGATTGGAGAATACTTTTTTAGAAGAGAGTATTGTCAAATTACTTCATTTTCATGGTCTAAATGATCAAGAACAGTAGACCCGAAAGTTAGTTTTTGGAAAAATCTGAAATGATTCAATGAGTTATGAATTGTGATTTTAATGGTTTTATTGAGGTATAAGCCTAAGTACAAATTATACTTAGGTGGGTTTTGATATATGAATGTTTACATGACGAGAATAATAAAACGATACCCGAGATTGTCATGAACATGTATTGTGCATATTTCATTTACATGCATTTGCATTATTAAACACTTATAAGTGTGCAAATTGTGATATGTGTGTATTGCTTGGTATAGAGGAGCAACTAGAACGTTAACATCCAGATGTTACTGGAACTTCCAAGCAGTAGCTTCGGGAGCGACTTGTGAGTAATCTAGATGGTTTCTCTTAATTAAACTATTTACTTAAAAAATGTTTTGAATGATAAGATGAATGTGATTGATTATGTTGATGCCGGACAATGTAGGTCTGAGATTTGATATATTAATGTAATATTGAAGTGCTACTTGTATGTGAATGTGACAGAATATATGTTACTCAACAATGATGTTGAATGTCGGACCTTGGGTCCGATGGAAAAATATGATTTGATTGTGAATGTGCAAGCATGTGACCGATTGAGTGTAACATCCCGTTACTGTTAGCAAGGGTATTATGGTAATTATGAGACTGACTGATAGGCCTTACTGTATTTACTGACTGAGCATGTTACTGGCCTCTAATTATAGAGGAACTGGCTCATCGCATATGCATATGTTCATTGGTACATGCGTTCATGATTTTCCGGTATTTAATTGTGAATTGGAACTGATCGAATTGACTGGACTGCTTAAATCGTGATTAATTGAGAAAAATTAGAGTAATTGGGTTCAATTGACTGATTTAGAATAGTTATGAGTGACTGTTATTTTATAGTGGCTTATAGGAAATTTTCGGGAAATTCGGGTGAGAATGCCCGGACTGAAAAATATTTGGGTGATGGATCGATCGATGAATATTACTGAAAGAACTGTTCAATGGCAATGGAAAAATTAGAGTTTTACTGTTAGATGAATTATAGTTGGAGCCATTGAAAATTTGAGACTGAAATTTGGACTGATTAGAAGACCTATAGCTATATATAGTAGAGACCTGAAATTGGGGAAAATTTTCTAAGGCAATCATGAAGTTTTCTTCTCCTCCTCCCACGGTGACTTGCGATTCCTCTCATCGGTGAGGATTTCTTGATTTCTCCTTATGGTGTTCCCCTTATTGTGCAAGACTAATTGGTTCATTGTGTTTGATGAAGGATTGAGGAGTTGTAGAGTGAAAAATCGTTGATTTGAGAAAGATTAGGGTTTACGGTGATTTATTGAGATTTTCGGATCTGAGAGTGATTGGTAAGTTTTACTGGTTTTAATGTTGCTATTGATAGTTTCTATGGCATTTATTTTGGTTATTTGAGTTGTTGGGAGTGATTATGGGGGTTTTAATGTCATTAATTGCGGAAATGCGATCGGAGAAGACGAAGGAAATCCGTCTTCGCCGCGGCCTGCACGCGAGCCCAACGGCGACGAATATATATTCGTTCACCGCGGCGAGCTGGCGTGGGACGCCACAGCGAGCGGATGAATTATCGCGCCGCGTCGAGACATACGCGAGCATCGCGACGAAGGATCGCGAGCTACACGCCGCGGCGAGCGCCCTTCACGCCGCGGCGAGCAATCCGAATGTAGCGCGGTGAAGGCCGCGTGGTCGCGGCGAATGGGATTTTAATGGGATTGATTTTGGATTGTTGGGTATAACTTTTTGTGTAGACCTCCAATTGAGGTGATTCCAGATTCATTGTGAACTGAAAAAAGAGGTCTACAAAATGAGAATAATTATGGGAATTAGATTGGAATTTATTGGTAATGAATTATAGAGATTAAGGTCAATTATGGTGCATAGAGTGACCTAAATGTCAAATTGAGACTATTGGAGTTTTAATTGGGAATTTCAACTTAGGGTTTGACCCGATAAATAGGAAATTGTTATAGGGAATTCAAATTGAGGAAAATTGATTGGATTATAAGGATGGATCAAATATTGTCGACCTATTGAACAAAGAGATAGGATTGAGCATTAAAGTACCGAAATTGGGTTTTGGCACCGGAAAATTGTGAACATGCATGGTACATCGTTTCACCAAGACATATGCATTCTTGTATTGGTTAATCGAGCGATTAATAATAGATCGCATTTTCATCGTTATAGAGGTGTCGTTGGATCGTCGTTCCACGGACATTCTTTGGGACTTCAGCAAGTAGCTATTGAAATGTCTTCGTGATCTACGTTGACTCTTGAATTGTATGTGATAGAAGTACAATCGTAAGACCATGAAATGTATATGATCGAATTGCATGTTCTTCTTGTATGGAACCGAACAATGTGAATTGCATCGTATGACTACCGATGGTGAAAAGTGTACGATTGAATCAGTATGCGCCATCAGATTGGACTAAATTACTGTATGACACTGAGAAATGAAATACTGGGCTTTTATAGCCGTACATTGAATCACTGAAAACACTGCATTGCATGCATAAATGCATGATCAGATAATGGAATGTGACCCAAGTTGCAATTACTACTGACCGGGGGCCCCAGGGGAGAAATCTCGACGCGCCCCATCGATCATCAGCATTATCGACCGCCTCGAGCCCGAGGGGATTTATCCCTAAGCACTGTACTGACCGGGCCTAGCCCGAGGGGAGAAATCCCTGACGCGTCCAACTGATCACTGACTGAGCACTTGGGCACAACACTGAATAACTGGAAAAGAGTCGCACGCATTGCATCGCATCAATGCCCAAATGACCAGATGTGACTACTGTGAATGATCAGAATCACAACTGTAAATTATTGTGAATGAATGACTGAATTGTGACAATGACATGATTTAATGTGAACTGCAATATAATACTGATAAGTGTTAGTAGCATCAGAATTGTCGCATAATACCATAACCGTGATGAGATATCGTAAACTATTATAGACTCATCAAATTGTATATAATATCGCTGATCAGATATTATCGAGATATGTTGTACGCAATATGCGAATGCATGATTTGAGTGAACCATCAATGATGGTTTTCACCGAGTTCACAAACTCACCCAAAATTGCATTATATTTTTCAGACCGATAGAGTAGACTCTAGCTCAAGATATTATTTCGCCGTGAGAAGCGCCGCAAGAGGCGTGATGGCACATGTGTCACCAACCTGGGTTAGCTTTTGGGGATGACTTAGATAGATGCTTGTATCGCTTCCTTTTTATTTTGTTAGGAGACTGATAGACTTGTCTATTCTGACATTGGATGACTGTATCAGATACAATTATTTTGGATGATAATTTACTGATTTTTGTTATATTGCGTTTTAAATGATTGCGATGCCATGTGGATATTGAACGAAATTTTCTAGTAGTGAACCTTTATCGTAGGATACGTGTCGGAGCGACCCTCGGGTTTTTCGATGTGTACCCTATAGTGAGGGGGCGCTACATTGAGCATATGATATATGAAACATTCCGATATATGAATACATGTAAGATAAAGGAAGTTGTGATCGTAGTCGCCAGGATAAAGCGTTTAAAGCTCAGAGTGTGATTAGTGCCTCAGGCTTAGTTGAAAATGTACTCGGTATCTACTAAGAGATATGGGACATAATTTGATACAGCTTAGTATCCATTAAGGGATATGAGCTAATAAAAAGGCACTCGGTCATAACGACAATAATAAATGAAAGTGGGTCTCAAGTGCATTGCATTTATACTTGATATGTGTATTTTTACATGAATGAAATGGCCATTATGATTGTTCTGAAAGTGAAAGGTGATATTTTATGAGTATGCAAATAAGTGAATAATATGTTACATGTATTGATGTGATGCATGAATTGAGTGAACCATCGATGATGATTATCTCATTGAGTTTGCAAAACTGACTAAAATTGCAACATTGACTTTTCAGGACCGAGAGACGACATTAGCTATTGAGGGATGTTACAAGCAACGTAGACTTGTACTTTGAGGAAAAGAAGAAATGGCTCAAAGGTCGGTCAGCTAAGTTTTGGACAGATTAGATAGAATTTCATGTAATTTCCTCTTTCACGTAGCACATTTTGTATTAGGCTATGATGATGTACATGTATGGATGTTTGAAAGATACACTATATAATGTTCGGTTTTATGTAATGAAATTGGGAAATTTGATTTTAAAATATTGTGACTTTCTTGATGATGTATTATAAGAGATTAAAGATAGAAGATGCCATGCTAAATTAATGTTGTTATTGAACATAGCGCACCATTATCGTAGGGTATGTATTGAAATGTCCTCTGGGTGTTTCGATATGTATCATACGATAATGGGACGCTATAATATGTACCTTGCAAATGCTCCTCCTTTCTTGAATCTTGTACTTGTTAGGGTCGTAGCAAACACCAAACACCTCAAGATCATTCCTCTTAACCTCCAGAACTCTTCTGGACCCTTTGCCTCTCTATTAAATGTGTTTTAGCTTATTTCGTGTGTACATAAGTGAAGAACTCACTTATGTACCACCTATCACAAAGTGGGTCACGACCATAACTTACTTAAAATGATAGCTATGCACACTTTATATTTCATTCGATCTTTTATGCGTGAGACCCTTAGGTTCCCATTTATTTTGGACACTTGAATTAACTTTTAATCCGAACATATCATTAATGGTTTCATACCACTTGAATTAACTCTTAATCCAAGCAAATCGTGAAGGGTTTTATGATGCTAATTTATCGGAATGTAAGTGAATTAAGATACAAACTCTTCGATAGTTAATTATCCGACTTACAAACCTTTCCATAGATAATTACTGTACAATTCATCCCTTTACCGTCCTACACCCTATTTGGTTCAAAGTATGGGCTATATGTCAACTCCCATTAGCCTGACTATTTCACATCTAATCCAAGTGATGTTAGTTCTTGTCCTAAGGATCTCATTACTCTATGTGTCATTGAAGACTCTTTTTATGACACATAACTACTCTGGCCAGAGAATCTCGAGTAATGGCCTTAATAAGAGGTTGTGGGTATCATGTCTTTTTATCAAGAGTAGTGAATCCTTTAGTAGCTTCCTAATTACCTTCGAATACCAATATATATACCCAATCACCACCCTTGAGCGACCTCGCCTTGAGACAACAAGGAATGATGTCAAAACATAGGATTAGTATCCAAGATATCCTTGAGGACTTCAAGTCTAAGGATATTTGCATCATTACTATAATGAGATTAATCACTGACATTTGATAGATCATCCATATGATAATTTCATAGCAAGTCATCTAATGTACTTACTACTCTTAGTGAGCATCTACATATTAACTCTAAACATCTCATACTTACAATTTATGAGATCCACTACTTGATCAAATCAAGGAGTATAACATGTACCAGTCTATCCGGATTAACAATGTCATGTCTCATTAATCCAATGACTAGTGATAATTTAGATACTAATATAATTGCTCATGATAGGAATCTCATTATCAAGATCTCATCATGATTTCCTTCATCCTATCATTTATATCATGGACTTCATTAATTCAATTTAAAATCGACATCTATTTATAAATAAATGAACTTCAAATTAATGAAAATTGCCTTTCACTTTATTAATAAAAATAAAGATTGTATAATGTGCTAAAGATGATTGCCTTTAAAGTACTACTATAACAATATATATATAAGAGTCATCAATTTGTATAGACCACATTTATTATTCCAAGTTAGTTGGGTGAAAGTTTGACTAAAATGTGCAAGACAGATGAAACTGTATCATAGAAAATCAACACATTCAATGCCAACATCCAATCTTCACATACATAGGTGACCACAACTTACATCCAACACGTCAACAAGCATAAGGGTCTATGACATATAATTATAAACAAACAAGCAAATTTAAGGGACCACACATATAAAAACATAAAAATCAAACACCAATGGACCTATCACGATGAAATGTCGACTTCTTATTCAGAAACCCAAAGAGCGTGTGAGTTAAGTTGCTTCTAATGTTAGAAACAATGTGTGCGACAATAACAAATAATTACGGTGCAACTGAAATCTTTTGAGGAAGAACACAATTAGGGATTGAAGTTGATGGATTAGGGATTGTGTAAAAGTGAAGAAGAACACAAATTAAGGATTAGGGATTGTCTGTCTGAGGAAGAAACAAACGTTGTGTGTTGGTGGTTATTTAAAAAAGTGCATTTAAGAATGAAGAGAATAGAGCATTACGTGTAAGAAGAAAACACTACATTTATGAACGAAGAGAACAAAATGTAGCATTTAACCATCACACATTGCACTAATGAAGAGAACAAAACGATGAGTTTAAATGGAGGTAAGAGCGAAGAGAACAAAATGCAACATTTCACCATCACATACTGCGCTAATGAAGAGAACAAAATGGTCCACCTCCATTTAAACTCACCGTTTTGTTCTCCTCATTAACGCAATGTGTGATGGTTAAATACTGCATTTTGGCACCTCCATTTAAATGCAAAAACTCACCCAAATTGTATTATAAATTCACGTGAGACCCACCTAATTTAAAAAAATTCCATGTCAGCGAATGGTGGGGTCCCACATCGAAGTTTTTTTACAAAAAATCCACTTCAACAAAAGTTTTGCCAGGTCAGTAGATAACTGACAATAGTCTAAAATCGTTAATGGTCAGGGTTTAACTTGAACATTTTCTAAACATTAAGGTTCATTTTGAACACTATGAAATGTTAGGGTCCATTTTAGACACTAGTGTAAACGTTATGATTCAGTTAACTCTTTTGGCCCTAAAAATTCAAGAAACCATTGGGAATTGGCAGCAGAGAAAGCTATTACTATCTTAGGTTAAAGATATCTACTTATAGATAGTTACCCTTCTATAGAACCACCACTTCAACTTTGTCACAAAAAGAGAGGCTTTTGGAAAAGGATAGAAGTATTTAAATTTAGGCTCTGTTTGGCATTTGACTAGCAGATAATATCAGCTGATTATTTATAAATGTTTGATAAAATTGGTTATTTAATATTAGCTGAATATGTATAAAAATGACTTATAAAGACATAACTTAAAAAAAACTTATAAAGACGTGAGTATTATATCTTAGTATTTCTTTGAATATCCTAATAAGAATTTATATTTTAGATATTTAATTTCACAAAATTAAGTTTACAACTCTTAACAAAAAACATAAAACATAAATCAAGTTGAAGTTTGGCGATGGGAAAGCAATAATAAAAGATGACAGCTTGAATAATTTGTAATAACTTTCGAATACAATCATTTTTTCATTTCTTAATTTCTCAACCACTAGAGTAAAATGCTCCTTATAGAAGCATTTTCAAAAATGGTATATTAAGTTCAACCGCTAATTCAATTAGCTGATTATCAAACATGATTATTAGCAGTTTGAAATAATTAAACAGTTAAATACTTCTCGATTATTCAAAAATAGTTGATCAACCATTTAGTAAACAAGGCTTTAATGTTTTAAAATTTTAGTAAAATTAAGCTAATAAACATTACAAGTTTAAAAATTTAACTAATACTATCACAATATTTGTATACAATAAATTTTGAAACATAATTAAAAACTTAAAATAAGATTAAAAAGTGATTGTCTTTATTAGAAAAAAATTTAATTAAGAATTGTCAATTAAAAAGTAACTGAATTATTCTAATTTATAAAAATTAATTACTTTAAAAAATTATCCTATTAAATAAATAAAATTATTAAAATAAATTAAACTAAAAGATTGAGTAGTTCAAAACAGGAAAACCAATTTAATTAATTTAATTATTGATTAAAACTACGAAAGTCAAAGTCATTGGCAAGTCGGATCTATGGGAAGTGAAGTGATTTGATATTGGGAACCACATTATAAGTCGATTAGGAACAATAACAAGAAGTTTAATATTGAACCTTTTAGCCTGTAATAGTAACTCAACTAATAACAATCAAACCAAAGCAATGGCTTCTAGACTATTGGCCTGATGGAAACTTCTTCCATACTCTGCCTACACTTTCTACTTAAAAGGTAGAGAGAAAAAATGAAAGAAAAACTGATTACAAACGACATGATGGAAATGACTGTCCGAAAAGTGTAAATATTGATAATGCGTCTACTTATGTGTTCTGAAATCGGACCACAACACAAGTAATGTTGTCTGAGCTCCCTCGTGCGTAAGCTTCTTGTATAAGTTTTCTTGATGCAGCCTCGGAATCTGTTATATCCTGCACTAGATCCACGGCATCCTGAAAGATAAACTAGATTGTCAGTTGATACAGATGCATTTCTAGCAGGAAGACAACTAGGATTTCTAGAAAACAGTCAATAAAACAAGTTCAGAAATAACAATGCTGCTGCTTTGTCCTACATAAGCAGTTATTTATACCAGGAAAGGAAAATCCCAGGCAACTACATCCTAAATCCTGAACTAAATAGCAAAACATAACGAAGCTTGCTGTTGTATTATTAGGAAATAAGTATTTTCCATCTATCAACAAGCATACCTTTAAGTGCAGATTTTTTTTAACGGTCTGCCTGTAAAGACCACAAGTTACATTCCTGCACTATGCATATATATACATACAAACACAGCCCACAACAGTAACAACTAACTCATAGCATTAAGCAATGTATTTCCTCAAGCAACAAAAACTGACCTTATTTGACAAGACATTCCAAAGCCCATCACTAGCGATTATTAAGAAATCCACCCCGCCAATTTCTTCTTCCTGCAAATTCCAGGAAATCACACAGGAGCAACAAACACAAACTAATGACTGAGAAAATCTGCTAACCAATTAATAGCATCAGCAGCCAAACTATGTAGTAATTAATGGTTTCAGACGTAATCTCAAAATTCACAAGTACCTCTATGTGAAATTTAGATGTTATATTATAAAAGATAGATTCTTCCATGGAGGAGGCTCCTGCAAGCTCCAGAAGTAATTCTAGGAAAAAAAGAACCTAATCTATACAGTTCTAAAGGTTTATTTGCAGTGGACGAAGCTAGGGTTTTTATTTAGTTCACATGCAATACAGAGACATTGGGAGGAAAATATTTAGCTTACGCGCCTTCTCTTATTTTGTAGTCTGAATTGAGTCTTGTAAAGATGTTGTGCATGCATAAGTCTTGACAAATGTCATTTTCGTTTTTTCAACAAACATCAAACAGTTTCAAATATTAACCTGTATTTCTGGCTCAGCAACAACATACGGCTTAAGCAGTTTGTCCCCAAATGCTCGAGACACAGCAAGAACACCTCCAACCCGCCATGTTCCTATCATTGTTTCAATATATTAAAGGAATCGTATTAACTACTCGATTTGAAATGTTGCAAACAGACACAATAGCGAACCTGATACCTCATCATCAATATTATCAAGCAATCTACTAAATTTTTTTGACTCTATATGATTGCATTACACAAGTCATTATTGGACACCCACCACTTTTCACCGGTTAGAGAGGCCCTCTTTAATACATTAAAAATCTGCATGTCATCTTAAGAAAAATATTGAAGCAACTTACACGTTAAACAATTCAACTAGATGCCAACATGACAATGTGAGTGACTAAATGTTTAGACGATACATTACTTAATACAAGTAAGCATCAAGTAAACAAGGTTAAATTTGTTCAAGTCAAGCTAGAAATTACATGAACTAAAAATTGCATAGTACAACCTCGAAAATGTTGAAGACAATTAACTTGATTATGAATGACAGAACTAATAAACATTCAAAAGTCATTAATTGCTTGGAATTGAACAAAATCGCCACTATGTTCAGTTCACCTGCCCAAATAATGAAACCTCCAGCTTCTTCAATCCTTTGTCGCTCATCAGATCTATCAGGTTTGTGATCAATTGACAATGGTATGGCTACAAAAGGGCTAAAATGTTAGTTAAGGGAAAGGATAAACTAATTTTGCAGCTACATGTCACTCAATTAAGCACTCATGCTATTTATGCACGTCATTTAGACTTTAACTTAAGGAAAAAGAACAAATGAATTCCTCAAATTATGGGATTCATTAAGCAGTTATACCACTGGATCCTTCAAGGCAACCTCAATGTCTTTTGGAACTTGTACACTATCAAGTGTGGTAGTAAAAGTCCTGAATTGCTGAGACAAGCTTGAGGATGTTAAGTACTTACAATGAGCTAGTGCATGACGATAGAAAAACTCTTAGCCTGTTGTTGTCCTGGAACTTAAAGAAAAGAGAGAGATAGAGAAGGACAAGAAGCAACCTGAACCAGCTCTTGAGGCAACCACTCTAGAATCGCCAACATTTGCAACAAGGAGTCGATCCCCCAAAAGCACAGCAGTTGATGCAGTTGATCCAGCATCTTTTTGCTGGCCTCTTTCTTCATCGAGGTATTCCGCATCTGTTTGTCTAAATGCTTCAACTACATTTGAACAGTAAAACTTAATATTGCTCCACAAGTAAGATAGAAAAATCAAGCATCACATATATTATGACGAAAAGTTCCAGAAAAAGCATACCAATTGCTGTCTTTGTATCTTTGATAAAATCTGGATGGCTACTCAAATTCTTGAACAAGTTGTTTTTCAGATATTCTGCTGTTCTGGCACCTCCATGACCTAAAATGATAAATTTTCAACACAATAGAAAAATATAATAAAATTTTCAACACAATACAAAAGTAGAATATCAATATAAACAACTGGTACTTCTATGATATTTTTGTTCCTCCTACTATACTCAATTAGAATATCAATATATGTTGACATAGCATGTTGAGTTGTTTCATTTGTGTATTTCATGTCATCATAGTGCTAACGTGGCATGATACATTTGATTTTTGTTAACATAGTTAACAGAAAAGACTTGATTAGAGAAATTACTAACTTTGGGGGACTTAACTACAGAAAATATAGAAATACCTAGTTGGGAAATTGAGTATAGTAGGAGGACCAAAAATGGTTTAGTCCCTTGTATGATAAAATTTGGATGGTTATCCAAATTCTTAAATAAGCTGTTTTTTAGATATTCTGCTGTTCTAGCATATCCCTGGCCTAAAATGATAAATTTTCAACACTACAAAAATAGAATATTTGGGACCTAACGACCTTCCCTTCATGGTACAGAGTACCAATGAGAGTATATAATCTAGACATAGTAAGGGAAGGCTAATGCCTCCTTTCTCATATAAATGAGCCATTTTACAGACATCGATTGTTAAGAAGAGGTAAGTAATAATCCAGATTTTTCAAAATAAAAGCAAAAGTATTCTCCTTGGTAAGAGCAAAAACTTTAATCTTAGGACTTTTTACTAAGGTTACATAGGATACATACGGGAAGGAGATTTGTTAGAAGGACAAAAACAGAAGGTCAGATTCTTTTTGTGAAAAAGCGAGATCATACATTTTCAATAGATTTGAACAAGGCATGCTATTAATTAGAGATGATAACTGAGGGCATACCATCAAAAACGCCAAAGAACGCAACCATTTGGCCGTCAACTTCTGATATTCTTGTCTCGTAGAAGTCCTCCATTGAAGCTCTCTTACCCTTAAAACTTGAATATCCATAACTGAACTTCGCAGTACGGGCACCATTTAGAAAGCTAGTAAAGTAAACAGCAATAGGGGTCAATTTTACCACTTTGCGATTTTTGATTGCGTTTTATATCTCCTTGAGCAAATTTAAAACGAGAATGCAATCTTAATAACACTCGATAATTCTCCACGAAGATACATTCTTTCTCAAGAATCTTTCTTTCATAACCTAAATAGCTCTAAATTCATCAAGATTTAATCCACCAAATACAAGACGAAGTATCAGCTCTTAAAACCTCATAACACACAAACACCAAACACGAAATTTTCGAATATACGGCAAGTTGAAGTATGAAAGCTGAAATTAAAAAAAAAAAAGAAAAAGAAAAGAGAAAAACTCCGAGTTTACCAGATCGAAGAAGTAAAGGAAAAAGAAAAAAGGAATTAGTTACTGAAATGAAAATGAAGAGATAGGAAATGAAGGAGAAACCTGATGCCACCCCCACTAAAGAGAGAATTGGGATCTATACGGGATAGCATAACGTCCTGGTTGGTTTGACTGAGACGGGACGGCGGCGGACGGGTGCCTCAGCATCCGCCTGGTGACGAGGACGTGAGGAGCTGCGAAGGAGTTCAGTCCTTGGGGTGAGATTGAGATGGGAAATGGAATGGAACATAAAAATCTCAATGAAGGTAAGCTGTACTTTTTGGTTAGCATTATTGTTGTTATGGATATGGTTATGGTTTTGATCGATTGATCAGATCCAATTGTTGGTTTGTCCACTTCTTTCCACGTCCCTCACTCACCTGTCCTCCTCACCGCTTAGACTTGGACTGCAAAGTCAAAATACAACACCTGCACAATTTGTTCTCTTTCTTTTTTTTAAGTTCCTTTATTTAAATTATGTTTTAATTAAAAGTTACATATTTTTTATTCTCTCTTTCATCATCTCATGTCATGTTTATTTCTACTTTAGTAGAAAGGAAGTACAAATGTTCTCTAGTTTGTAATTTGAGCAAGCAAATGTGAGAACATACAGGCTACAGCAAGAAAAGCAAGTACAATATCATTTCATTGTGTTTTTAAACATTGTTAACATACCCTTTCGAACATTTGATATATTTTTTCACAAAGGTATGAATTGTTTGTACTCATTCGAAGACCGACATATGTTCTTACTCTAGGGAAGAAGGGAAGGGATAAAAAAAATCACATACCAAGAAGGCACAAGCCTGAGGCATGTCCAAGCTCTTAAATCTGACGGCCGCAAACAATAGAACATATATATATATAGATGAACAGAACATTAAGTGATTGACATACACGTTACTGTCAGAGGTCGATCATTTGTAGAGAAAAAAAATAAGAAAACCATAGGCTACTTAGACATGGATGTGGCATACAAAATCACCGTCAAGGTATTTACGCCAAAAATTATCGCCATCAACAACAGCCACTAGTAGAAGCATTCTCTGGAGGCTTCTGTTTAAAGATGTTCTTTTTCACGCCGCTTGAAGCTTCAGCCAACAGACTGGGTGTCTCCAAAATCTGCAAATTGATACAAAAACTGTGATTCTATCATCTTTTAACGGGCATCGCAAGCACAAGTGATTTTGCACCCATAAATGGCATGAAGCCATTGTACATATAAAAAGGCATACGGTAGCTTTAATTTCCAGAACAACACCATCGAAGGTCATAGGTAACACCAAAATTCACAAGATTCCTATCACCATTAATAAAGCTATCGGCACTTCTATTTCAACTCTTTGTGGTTTTGCAGCAAAGATTAGTAAAATTTTTATCTTTAGCATGTTTCACACAATTGCAACCCGTTGTTCACACTTGAATATCCACTACTTTAAGCTTTTTCCCTCAAAAGAATAACAAAATCCTAGATACTCCGTTACTCATCATGATATTATTACGCAAGAATTTGAAAATAGCTCAGCAAACCTGAAATTATAAATACACTTTGATCTTTTTGTAAACACAATGAAAGCTACCAAAATGACCAAAACCAATTCTACAATGCTAAAGAACAAAGATCCCAAAAGTAGAAAGTAACAGCAACCATCTTCAAATATGAAAATTAAGGACTGCCCAAATGCAACTTTTACCTTTAAAACAAGTTCCTCGAAACATTGCTCTACATTGACTCGGGTTTTTGCACTGCACTCAAGAAAAAGGCATCCATATTCACGGGCAAAGTTTATGCCCTCTTTTTTGGTGACTACCCTTTCGCTTTCCTGCAAAAGGGTATACACAATGAGGATAAAATCCAATCAAAATAATACATATATCCTCCAATCTGATAAGATAAATGACTAGTAAGCTGACATATTCTTCTTGTTGGCGCAGCCATAAAACCAATGGAGTCCATAGGCATTTTTGAGACATACCTTGTCAACTTTGTTACCAACAAGCATCTTGATGCAATCCTGGTTTGTAGAATATAGATCAATCTCTTTGGCCCATATATCTGACAGATTTGTAAATGTTTCTCGTCGTGTTACATCATATACTGTATTCCCAGAAATAACACATTTACTTAGAGAAACAAGAAATGAACATAGTAAAATTTATTAAAACAAACCCAGAAAACTCATAGCTCCCAGGATACCTTAAAAAGCCAAGAGAACCCCAAGCCTAAAATATAATAATCCATCACGTGAAATTTCTCAAAACAAAGGAAACTAAGCAACAGTCTGAAGAAATATAAAAAGATATTGCTCCACCAAAAAAATTAATGCTTGCAACACCATAATTATGAAAGGCTATACTGAAAAATTGGCCATGATATCATATGTTAATCGTAGAAGCATTTATAGTATCAGTGCGGTAAAATTCTTTTCATAGAAGCCGCACATGGACATCCATGATGAAAATGAGGCAAAGAAAATGAAAATACGCACCCATAACGACCCCTTGTGCTCCCCTGTAATAAGAACTGGTTAATGTTCTAAATCTCTCCTGTCCAGCTGCATAAAAACTCCAGATTCAATCTTCAATAAGGAAAAAAGAAGGGAAAGCTACAAACAAGATCGAAATCATATTGAGGTAGTTAACAAATCATACCATCGATAGGAAAAAGAAGACAAAAAAATTCAGAATAAAGACACAAATTTGTACTCAAGCAAAAACATTTTCTGTTAGTTACAAATGCATTTTATAATCAAAGTTCAATCTAATCGCCCTTTCTTGGTCATAGAAAAAATCAATGTTAATTACAATTGATTGGTTAGCCATCAACTAATTAGGTATTCCAGAACAGTCACCATACAAAACAGAAGCAACAAGTGAGCTAGACCAAGAAATAAAGGTGATATGAGAGGCCACTTCAAGAATGAGACAGGCAATGTAATCATAATCCAAGAAAGTCTTACCGGTGTCCCAAATAGCGAGTTTCAGCTTTTTCCCACCAATAGTGACATGCTTTACTTTAAAGTCCACACCTAATAAGTGAGAATAGTTAACATCTACACGTAATTCAATGGAACACATCTAAAAAATGACTGGTTGACAATAAGAAACCAGAGTTACTAATAACAAAGACTAAACACTTTCGCCGAAGAAATTTCAGATCAAGATTGATTCCAACTTTAAAACGAAATTAAGACAAAGGAATTCATAAAGTATGATTTTTCACACAATAGCAAGTACATTCACTCATTAGCAAAGCAATTTGATGCGCATTTTTGTTCATTGAAAAAGCATTTCTACGAATGTAGATTTGAAACATGAATGAAACCCAATTCGCATCGAATAAGGCAGAACCAAAATTCAGAACAGCCTCGACAAATCGAGCCATTCACAAAAAGAAAGTTGAAATTCTGAAAACCTATTCGCATTATTCCCCGGTGATTTAAACAAGAAGAACGTCTCAATCAGGCCAAGTTTACAACTGTTGATCGAAACGGGACAATTAACCAAACATTAGCAAGAAGGAAAAAAATGCGAATTCCAAAATAGTGATCGATAAGCTCACCGATGGTGGGAGAGAGATCCTCGAAATTGTCAGAAGTAAAACTCAGGAGCAGAGTACTCTTACCGACACCAGAGTCCCCAATCAGTAACAACTTGAACAAGTAATCAAACTCCTGTTGGCTAGAAGAAGCCTCCATTTTCCTTTTTATTGGTGTAGACAAATTATGCACCAACGAATCCAAAACAAAGACCTCTTAACACCATCAAATAAACACAAAAACCAACGTTTATATAATATATGCACACACGAACATTCAACAAAAGCGAGAGAGAGAGAGAGAGAGAGAGAGAGAGAGAGAGAGATCTGACACCTTGAATTGGTGAAATTGGTACAGAGAAGCTAGGGCTGGATCTGGAAGTAGAATGCTTCAGAATTGAGAGAGATGAGAAAGGTTGCGGGAAGGTGAAGAATACAATTAGACATTAGCAATACGCCTACTTTTGCTTTGGGGAACTTGAGGAGTTACCTGTACTTTCTTTTTCTTTTTACAAAAACTGGATAATTCGTGAATTATCAAAATACATTTAAATAAATTATTTAACAAAATAATTTTAGACGAATTTAATTTAATTGATATTAATATAATTCGTAGATATTAATAACTGAATCAAGTTGATCTAATGTTGTACACGAATCTTAAAATTAATCTTTGGTCTGAAAGTTATAAAAATCGCATCCTTGTAAAATTGATACCCTCGTTCATTTATATGTTCCTTCCTATTAAAATCATATAACATTAAATGGACTTCATTTTTAAAATTTTGTTTTGATGGGGGCAATGTAAGAACCAACCATTAATAAGAATTTGGAAAGGAATTTAAATTCCACTTTTATGTATCAAATATAGAAATAAATCGGGCCTCAATTACAATCTACAGAAACTTCAACCGAATTGTACTTACCAAGAGCCAAAAGAAACAGTTGAGATTAACGATTGAGTAATTAATGTAAAGTTTAATATCATAGGTTTGTTCATTAGTCAAAATTAAGAAACCAATACGAGAAAAGAACCAAAGATTACATAGACAAGGATGCGCAATGCAATCACCACGAGCAACAGCCACTAACTGAAGCATCCTCTGGAGGTTTCTGTTTGAAGATGTTCTTTTTCACGCCACTTGAACCTTCAGCCAACAGACTTGGAGTTTCCAAAATCTGCGAATCATTGTAAACTACAATCATCATCCACACTATATCACAAAAGCATGCAATTCTTTTATGCACAAGGTCTAAGGCCATAGCCTCCAATAAAGTATACAAGATTAATCAATTAACGCCATTAAAGGTCCTCATAAGAAACAATTCCCCAGCATTCTCATGATTCATGTCCATCATCCAGAAAGGCTCCAAAACTTTATTTCAAAGAATAAAGGGCAGTAAATCTTCAAAACAATTAAGTGTAAGTTCTGGACCTTTAAGATGTTCCACACATATACAGCACTATGCTCATTTTCAAAGATCTGGCACTTGTCTTAAAGCATTTCTATTTCAACTCTTACAAGGGAACTAAAAGTTATACATCAGCTTTAAACTCTGTTAAGGGATGATGAGAGCTAAAGAAATTTTCAATCAGTGACAAGATCAAAGTATGGCAGGAATATAGTCAGAATGCCACGACATAAGAATAATACAAATACAGAGTAAAAACAATCGTCAAATTTGAAAACTTCAAGGCCAACTTCAAATACAAGTTATACAAGGTTATAACATTGCAGGTGGGAAGTTCTTGCAACTCATTTACCTTTAAAACAAGTTCCTCAAAACATTTCTCTACATTGACTCTTGTTTTTGCACTGCATTCAAGAAAAAGACACCCATATTCCCTGGCAAAGTCAGTGCCCTCCTTTTTGCTCACAACTCTTTCACTTTCCTACAAAAGTAGACATGACGAAGGATCAATATGGTGTAAAGGATCAAGTGTAACAAATCTATAAAGCTTTCAATGTTGTTGTGTCCGACAACTGATAAGATAACTGAATAGTAGAGCTAATGAATTCTTTTTATTGCACCACACAAAGCCAATAAAATTCGTAAACAAAATTCTTTAGCTAGCCAAGACATACCTTATCAACTTTGTTGCCAACAAGCATCTTGATGCAATCCTGGTTGGTCGAATATAAATCAATCTCTTTGGCCCATATATCAGACAGATTTGTAAATGTTTCTCGTCGGGTTACATCATACACTAACGATTCCCATAGAGAACAATTATTTTAGATGCACATTATATAAATTTTCAAAAATTATTAGGACAAATCCAGCCAACTCATTACTTGCAACATATTGTTAATAGTATTTCACATGTAGAGTAAACCACGTGCAAAGCCAAGGGATCCATTAACCTAAAACATAACTACCTATCTCATGAAAGCGCACGAACAATGAAAAATATGCTGAAAACGCAATAGCATGAAAGATAGTTATACTTAAAATGTTATTGTTTGCAAAACTTGCAGTTACAGAAAGGCCATAATGAATAACTGGGAATAAGTGATAACATTTTGTTTTTGACCACAGTAGAATTGAATGGGATATGTGTGCAATAACAAGTTCAAGGGTAGGGTGAGACTAAGAGCAAAAGGAGAAGCAAATATAAATACATACCCATTATGATTCCTTGTGCTCCTCTGTAGTAAGAACTAGTTAATGTTCTAAATCTCTCCTGTCCAGCTGCATACAAATTATAGATTTATATTTCATTCGACCAAAAACAGGAAAAGCTACAACTAACAGCTAAACCATATTAAACTAATAAAATCTCATTGAGGAGGAAAAAAAATATCAAAATAAAATAAAAAAGAATAAACTGACATGTATATGTATAGACCTACTTAAGTGTATGTATGTATGTATTGTTCATGTTTTCAAATGCAATCTTTAATTATGAAAACATAGTTTTCGAGTCTAAAGTCACATTTGTTAATTATGAAAGACATTCTTGTTATATTCATGGGTTAAGGATCGAGTCACGGGGCGATGAACTACGATATCTCCTTCAGAACCTGTGACCTTGCCCTTATTACGATTCCTTCCTCTTGAGGAACCTATGGTGATAAAAGAGAAAAAAGGACTCGTCGAAGGGAGCCCTGGACCTCAAGACTCATTTAGAGAGAGTCTTAACCTCACAGAACAATTGAGATAAATTTGTCTTACTTTATTTCATAATTTTCAGCCTGTTATATAGGCTTACACGATGTAACAGAGTTCTAAATTAAGTTCCTACTGTATAGGAAATAAAGCAATCCTAATTCAAAGAAAATACTAATACTTAAGGAGATTGGTTACAGAAACCAATCCTTTTATTTTGTGGATAAGGATAACAACTGAAATAAATAAAAGAATCTAATCCTAAGAATTCTGCGGCAACTCAAATCTGTCTAATATTTCTGGTCTTATGCGTATGTCTGCGATAGTGCTGGCCCACAAAGGCATCCACAACAATTCTACATAAATTAGATCAAGTTTGTAACAAGTCACAAGAATTGGTATTCATTACCCTTTGGTTCACCAATTAGGAAGAAAGTGTATCATATATTATAAATCAGACGGAACAAAAAAACGGGCATGGAAAAATAATGAATTGACAGCATCTTCTTACCAGTGTCCCAAATAGCAAGTTTCAGCTTTTTCCCACCAATGGTAACATGCTTTATCTTGAAGTCCACACCTACAAAGTGAGAGTAGTAAGTAATTATTACCTAACATGCTGTCCATCAAAAAAAGCATCACTGGTTGATGATCAGAAATAGAATCATTGAGTGAAGTTAAAATGCTACAAACTCTTTTAAAATTTCAGATTGAGAGACATGCTAAATTGACACAAAATCAAGACAATGGAACACAGGAAGTATAAATGAATTTCACAGGGTAGTGAGTATCCCATTTGGCAAAGCAATTTGGTGCATATCCTTTCATCCAAGGAGGTCTAGATCATCTCTCTAATTTAATCTTTCCTCCAATAAAAACAATTTACATTCTCCCCAACCAAGTGGGAAAATGGTAAACTTTGTGGTCAGATGAAACCATTTAATAAACAGGTTGAAGATATGTTTACGTTAAGACAAAAATACGACACTCCTTAAAGTAATTAACTTCCATCGAATGACGCGGACCACCCAAATACTAAACACCATCAAGAAAGCTAATCATTCAAATAAAGAACTATGACTCTAAACCCTGCTCACATTTTTCCTCGATTAGTTGAAGTTGAAACAAAAAAGAAATCTAGCCAACTTCATCAGATCCCGAGTAAGGGAACAAAAAACATGTCAGAAACGGTGATCGTAGAGCTCACCGATGGTGGGAGAGAGATCCTCGAAATTTTCGGAAGTAAAACTCAACAGGAGAGTACTCTTGCCAACACCAGAGTCTCCAATCATCAGCAACTTGAACAAGTAGTCAAACTCCTGTTGGCTCGAAGAAGCTTCCATTGTTATGATGTCTAATTATACTCTTAAGAAATCCCAAATCAAATACCTCCTAACACAACAAATGAACAGCCTCAAATAAAATAACAGCAAGGTCTAATACACCATGCCAAACATTACACAGAACTAAGTTCGAGCGAGAGACTGTTGATACCTAGGAATAGCTGAAACAGGTAGAGTTAGATTTCACAGCAGATTTGAAGCATCTATAGAGAGACATGAAACCTAAAAGTGGAGTGGTGAGGTTACACAGAGGGAAAGAAAGCTCTAAAGTCTTCTTCCTTCCACCTGCCAGTGCTCTCTTTATGTTTCTTTTGTTTAAATAATAAAATTTATAAAGTTGGTAATATATTTATGTTACTTTCGCTTTGACGATGATTCTAAACTGAGGATAAGAATTGGGTATTACGATGTACCGGCTCTTAGGTTGTTGCCCACTTCAGTGCCGTTCGATCTTGCCCACTTGGAAGCGATATGATTCACACAGCTGGATGATTGATCGTTCTATCGTCCACGGAACAGGTTAAGGGTAAAGAGGAGCACTTATATGGATGGTGAAATTGGGCTGGACCACTTCGAATCACATTGCCTGAGATTCCAACTGAGGGTGGGTCGGGTCATTTGGTCTAAATGCAATCGAATTTAAAATTGAATTATCGCAAAGAGAACAATTTAGTATAAAGATAAATAATAAAATAATATTTATTTTTAAGAATATTAAATTATATTATTTTTATAAACAATTCATCCTAGAAGGAAGCACATGTTTTTCAAATCATTTTATACTAATTTGTAAATTTTATTATTTAAAATTACTTTAAAACGAATTTATAATATATGACATCACAAATGTTAAAAAATCACAATTGTTGCATGAACAACATTGTTTATACAATTATTTTAATTTAATTATATCATAATTGAAGCTAACTTTAATTAATTTGTCTATATTATTAAAAAGAAAAGAGAAGTAACTTGGCAATTTTTAATTTCTATAAGAAAATTGAATTAGAGCCCAACTAAAATTTCCTATTAATTCAGAGAGTCATGTAAGTTAATGTTATAAATCCTGTGTCAAAGTTCGTAATGTTTTGATATTAATACGATATTGATCAAATATTCAACATCTTTTAAATTATAATTTTCTTAAATCCATATAATTAAAATGTAATTTATCATTATAAAATGTATTTTAAAATATATACATAGCTTGTAAAATTCTTTTATTCATCTTACCATTATCAATAACTCGAATAATTAAATTATTTTTATTAATAGTTAATAGAAAGTGAGAGTATGGCTCCTAAATCTTTGCATATGTCCCTTATGCTGTATTTGGTTACTGTCTTCAATATGCAGAGACGGAATGAGATAAAAATTTGGAGACGGAATAAAACAAAAATTAGAGACAGTGAGGTGTTTAGTTGTGATTGACATAATAAAAAAAATTGTTTCCGTCTCGAGGACAGAAATATGATTGGTTGCAATGGACAAAATATAAAAACAGTATCAATGACGAAAATGCCCATGCAACATAATATGATTGAAAATATGTAATTCATTGATTATTTTAAAACGAATGATTTGTATTAGTAAAAAGTTAACAAATAATAATAATAAGAACAACAATAAAAAGTTAATTTCAGTATAATAAAATAATAATAATAAATAATGATAGAAGAAGAAGAGAAAGAAAATTAATAATGATAAGGAATTTAATAATCACAATAATAATAAGAAAAATTAATAATGATAATAATAATAATAATAATAATAATAATAATAATAATAATAATAATAATAATAATAAACTAATTTTGTATAATAAAATAATAATAATAAGTAAAAATTTATAACAATAATTAATAAACATATTAATAGCAATAATTAATAATAATAATAATAATAATAATTACAAAATTTATAATAATAATAAATAATAATAAAAACAATAAATAATAATAATAATATAATTAATTTTGTATAATAAAATTAATAAAAATAATAAAAATAATAATAGGTATAAAATTTATTATTATTATTATTATAATAAGATAATTAATTTAGTATAATAAAATTAATAACAATAATAATATTAATAATAAAAGAATAATAATAAGTAGAAAATTTATAACAATAATTAATGATGATGATCATCATCATCATCATTAATTATTGTTATTATTATTATTATTATTATTAATTATTATTATACATCATCATCAAAATAAATTAATAATAATAATAATAAGTTCAAAATTTATAATAAATAATAATAATAATAAGTTTAAAATTTTTAATAATAACAATAATGATGATGATGAGTTTAATAATATAATTAAGAATAAAAATTGTTTATATAAGGGGAGGGGTATTTCTGACATTTTCTTATGTGTTTTATTTTTGTCCTTAAGACAAGAATTTTTGTACCACAAAAAGAACAAAAAATTTATATCATTGTACTATGAAGACGGAACAAAAATGAGTGAGAACATCAAGCAAACACTATGAAGCACAGAACTTTTGTGTCTTTGTCATCCATCCTCACCCACGAGGACAACAACCAAACATTACGTTAGATTGGATTGTGCTAGTTCTAACCAAAGTCCCCATACGACTGCTAGAAAGTCTCTTATCATGGAAAAAAAGGGGGACAAGGACATTGTCAATGGTTAAAACATCAGTATGTTGGCCATGTTGATGCTAAATTTATGAGAACACGATGTTGGGAATGGTACAGTCGAAGAAAGTCTGGGCGTGGCTGTGAAGGAGTTCTTTGGCGGTTTCAAGGGAAGAGGCAACAACAGTGGGTATGGAGCCAAGACGGACGCTCATTAGAGGACCATAGATTTTGGCATGCTTTTTCTTGGTAACTTGCGTGCTTTCTTGAACCACGACGATACCGTTAAGATTTTTACATCCCGATTGAATGTAACTGTCGTTATCAAGTTTCTGTTTGCTTCCGGTGGAGGTACTAGTGGTTTTTCACTAGCGACTTAAGGTAAGCTTGCTTCGTTTTGTTTTCTTTTCCTTTCTATGGTTTTCAAAACATAAAGTGTTATTCCTGCATGGGAAGCGTTTGCCCTATGAAATTTTCTCAATGGAGGAGTGAGCGCAGTCCAAAAGTACTGAATTTTTTGTTTTTTGGCTGAGAGAGCTTTTTGTCCTTTGTGCTATGAAAAGACCATCTCATAGAACACGTTCTTGAAGTTCCCTGTAATGAACAAAGTATCGTCTTCATCAATGTTATTGCTTTGTGTCACCATTGTCTCATTCCCTATCAGGGTTGCTTCGTCATCTGACATTGTTTTCTTCTCGTCAAGACTTGAGTGTCACCTCTTTAACTCTTCTGTTTTTGTGTAAAAATTTGCACCAAAGTCAGGGTCAATGCATGACAACTGTGGCTTGTTTTTTTTTAAAAAAACAAGCTTGACTGTTAGCTGTGTGTCTTTTGGCTTTAGTATAAGTAACCTTTTCCGCCGATGATATGGTAAGTATAGCATAAGTTTCTTTCTTTTGTTTGCACCGATCTTGTAAAATGACAGTATAAGTGTAACATCCCACCCCCTACTAGAAGGGTAAAATAGTAAATTTGACATAGGACGGAATAGATTTGGAGTGCATAGGACTGTTCATGCATAATAGGATTGGTCCACAGTCACATTTGTGCACATGAAATTACTGTGCATGCATACATGATATTCCCGGTTTGCGTGCCTAAGATAATTTTATTGGGATTAACGTGGTTAATGGGTTTGGAAAATTTTTCTGAGTGCGCCATAAATTGTTTTCTATTTTAAGGGATTTTTAGAAATTTTAAGGGAATTTTAGAAATTTTCTCGAAATTTTTGGAGAAAATTCTGACCGAAAATTTTTCAATTGGTCGATCGAGTGAATTTTCGGTACCGAAAAGTACTGCCTTATGGCATGGGATTATTGAATAGGTGATTTTGGGATTAATTAGAGCCATTGATTGGATTAATTGGAGCCATTGGATTGGAGTAAGGATTTCTTAATAAATTATCTTTGTCTTTTATTGATTTTTTTGTCTTTTTCTCCCTAATATGCCAAGTGTCCTCTTGCATTGAATGTATTTGTCTTGTTCTTTCCTTTATACACGACATTCCTTGTGTAAAGACTTAAAACAAATTACTTGAAAGCCTAAAGCTCATCCGTTGCTTTGCTTTCTCTTCTTTGGTGCTCTCCTTCGATTGTCTTCTTCTCCTTCCATCCTTCTTTGCTTTTGCTTGCTTCTACTCACACACACAAACCAAGCTTAAGTCTCCTACCTTCTTTTCATGATGATAGCCATGCATGATGTTAGAGAAGTAGAGAAAGTATAATAGTGGAGAAGTTATTGGTAGTTGAAGAATTTAAGAGGAAGCTTTAATTAGGTAAGAATTTCTTTATGCTTTTGAAGTTGTAGTGGTTAGATGCATTGATTGGAAGTTATTGTTCATTAAATATGGTTTATGATGCATTAATTTCGTGAAGATAAGGGTAGGATTATTTGGGTATAAATGTATATTGTGTGAAGGTAAGTGAATGAACATGGTTTAGTTTGGTTTTAGCTTGGTTTTGGATTGATTTTGATGACTAATCTTGCAAATAAAGTGAGAGTTAAGTGCTGCAATTGTTAAGTATTAGCCCTAGTATATGTATGAATGTGGTAAGACCTAATTTGTGTTTATTTGGATGTCTAGTGATGTGTTAAAGGCATTGGAAATGATAGAACTAAGGTTAACACCAAATCTGGAAAATTAGGGTTTTTAATTGATTTTACTGTTTTAATCATAATTCATTGTGTAGGAATGCAAATGAGGTAAGGTTTGTGGCCACTGAAACTTTGGGATGTTAGCTACATTTTTGTGTGAAATAGGCATTGTCCAATTTTAGCTTTCAGATGGTGAATTTCTGCATGAAAAGTTACTGCTCTTAACTGGAATGAACAGTATCCGAGAATATACCCTTGAGTTTTGCTAATTTTTATGAATTAATTGAGAAGGAATTAGGACAAATGGATTAGATGGAACATTGAAGCCTATTAAGTCATCTTTCCAATGCCACTGATTTTTCAATTTTTATATGTGTATAGTAGGAGTTATGGCCTGATTATGGTTGACTGTTTTTATGCATTCAATGACACCTAGCTGGATTGGCAGATTTGATGCACATTTTGCTTTGGAAGAATTTTAGCAATTTTTATGAATTGAATTGGTGTTGGAAATATACTGAAGAGTTTTAGATGGCACATTGATCTTGAAAATGGTATATGGCATGTAATATTTGGAAATCATATGTGGGAGATATGGAATTTCATAATCTGAACCTACATTGTGATGTTAAGTGCTGATTAGGTCAGAAACTTGCATAACAGATTTGACATTGTTAGAGGCTGAATTGGAGTTTGGTTATTTCAGGAAGAATTGAATTTTGAAGTTTGATCTTTTCAGGGATATAAAGTGGTGATTTTTCTGACTTGTGAACAGGGAGTTATGCTTGTTAGGAGTTTACTGCTCAAATTGAATGATTTCAGGGACAGCAGCATTGAATGAATTAATTGACCTAGTTAGCAAGGGAATTGCAATTTGGGTTGTTTCATAAAAGTTGTAGATAACATTGTGATCTTGATGAGTATATTTATTGTAGAATTTTTGACTGCCTAGAATGAAAGTTAATGAATTTCCCATTTCTGTTCTGTTTTATGAGGTAAGTGTCTTGGAAGTATCTTCCATTGGATTTTTGACACCCTTAGGGGTGAAATTGATTTTTCTGATCTAAAGGAAACTTGTAGAGGGTTTCATTATCTTTCCAACAAGGTATAGTTTGCATTTTTCAGAAATGTGTAAAAAGAGTTATGGGTGTTGAAAGTTTGGTTGGAAATCAGGAAATAAAGGAGGAAATAAGGGTTATATATATATAGATATAAATTGTTGAGTTTTGGTTTCTTTCGTGAATAACTTTTCCGTCCGACGTCTGATTGACCTGATTCTTTAGGCATCGGATTCATAGAATATTGAATTTCATTTTCTGAGAGATTCGGGATTTTTAGACGAAAAATTGACGTGGCCCCGGGTAACGGAGCCTTTAATCACTGTTTTGTTTAATTGGAGACCTATAGAGGTCGAATTTGCACCGTCGTCGCCAATAGGTTTCTAATTTTTAGACGGATTTTTGATAGAAAAAAAAGGATTAGGGCCGGGAATTCATGCACATACATATTTCACCTCACTGTGCATCCATAATTCATTCGGATTGAATATTTAGTAATTGTTACCTTCTTTACTTCTTAAAGAGGCCCCACTCGAGCGTCGATCGACCGACGTAGCAGAGACTTCCCTACAAGAGCTCGGAAGTAATAGGTGAGTAACCTAGGTGGTTATCTCAATCTATGTGGTTAATGTGACTTGATTGCCTACGGGGATGCTGTGACTGTAATGAATTATAGAATGTGAATTATCTGTTTATGGACTGTGAATTAGGACTGGTCATGGATTATACAATTGGTCATATGCATGCATGCATGATGCATAAACTGATAAAAGGAAAAATTGTGAACCAAAGTCGCCATTGATATCAAACGAGCTGAGCTCGAATATCAAACGAGCCAGAGCTCGAAGGAGATAATTCTCCCCGCACGCATCTATTCATCATGAATACCGATTCGCGCTCGGTCACAACATCAAGTAAAGCGGAAAGAGTCACATATGCATTGCATATTGTATTGAATGCCCTGAAATACTATCTCGATCGCTGAAATGGTGTATGATTCGCGATCATTATCACCGCGGATCGGAATATTACTACAACCGCTTTATTATTGTGGTTGATTAAGTGATGCATGAATTGGGAGAACCATCGATGATGGTTTCTCATTGAGTTCGCAAACTCATCCAAAATTGCAATCTATTTTCAGATTTGAAGAGTACCCGCTCGACGAGGAGTATTTCTACCAGAAAAGTGAAGGATAGAAGTCGAGGATCGGTTCGTATACGCAATATTGTCTTATCAAATTATGTTCGCAATCATCGTATAACAATGCATTGTATTTCTACTGAGCCCATTGTGGTTTTAATGTTTTACTCATTGACTGATTGTAAATTATTCTTGGATGACTGTAATAACTGAAACTGATTTATTATGAACATGGGTTTTAGTTACTTACTGTTTTTGCCGCGCTAACTTGGAATCAATGGTTTCAAAGGAAAAAAAATGTATGCTGAGTTTTAATCGACTGATGTAGTACGCCACCCTCGCGGGGCACGGACTCGGATATCACCAATGATATCAGGTTCGGGTCACTCGGGAGTGGGGTATTACATTTAGGTGGTATCAGAGCCCAGTAGTACGTAATGTATCTGGGCACAGTCTGAAACATAGGATGCATGCATTTGAGTTGTGTTATTGCAGACCGTGGCAACTGATCTCTAGTTTGAGTCGTACGAGAAGAAATCCTACGTGTACATATGTGCCAAGTGACTAAGTGAGAGAAAAGTGAGACTGTATTAGAATGTGAGCCCATGAAGGTGTATGGGCAATGAGGAATGGGAAAAAGGAAACATAAATAATGAGAGTTATAATTGTAATGTGGTTAGAATGACTGTGTTGGCCTAGACGGATTAAGGACAGAATTGATATCAATGGATTCCCGGATTAAAATGGGAATATTGTGGTGATAGCAAAATGAATATGTCTTGAACTGGGAGAGGTCCACTAGAGATATGGGAAGCATACTGGTTATAGTAGGCCTAAGTGAGATTAAAAGTCCGGGATGATTAGGTAATTACAGCTCTGACTGTATTTGTCATGAAATGGGAAATATTGGCCTGGAGTAAAGTATAGATGATCCGATCAAGCATATATTGGTTCACTGCATTCGTGTTAGATATCAGTAGATAATATAGGCAAATAATGATAGCGAGATTGTACCAAGAACAAGGTTATACTGTAACAGTTTACTTCGGACTGAAAGAACTGAAAGAGCAAGGTGCCTAATGCCTAGTGCCTAGTAGAGTGAGAAAAAGTCGAAAAGGTCAGATAAAAGTGTACAGATAAACTGAAATGAATTCGTGAAATGGTTATGATCTGGAACGTATAAGTGTGAGACTGAAATGGTTATGCGAATTTTGGTGCAAGAGTTTGAAAATCAAGATAATAAGATCATAAGGAAAAAGACAGATCGACAATTTCTCTTGATTGTATATCGGAAATTCTGAATTGGTTGAAAAGACGATATGGATACGAAATGGTAAATGGATGGGTAAATAGATAGAGATACAATGGAGTTGCATCGGTGATTTTGTCGTGTTTTGGGGACCGTGAATGCCCTATCATAGATTGTTTGAGGATACTAAAGAGAGACGTAGCAATAATGTGATGACATTGTATAAGCTAAGTGGATATGACCGTAAAGGTCAAGTCGACACTGTGAATGATATGGGAATAAAACTAGGAAAATGAGAAAAAAGAAAATGAATGAAACAATGATAGTGAGATATGAAAAGAGTTTTCACATTTAAGTCGATTTACCGTCGGAGTATCTATTGGATAGTAAAGTTGATCATGATTAATGAAACATTATGTGAAAGATATATGGAAATCATAGAGAGATGATCGGTAAATGATTAGAGTGGCTATAAGTGTTATCTTTGGATTAAAGTAAGACATAAGGGACCGAATGTACCTTTATGAGAGGAAATGAAGAATGATTATGGCATCAGTCCTTTATTTGAGGATTAGCATAAACGGAAAGGAATTTTGTGGAAGTGCAATTGTATAGGTTACTAATTGGGTTCCAGATAAGATGAAATGAGTCCTGATGATATGTAGATTACTGAATAAGTATTAAAGAAAGTGTTTAGGTGAGTGTCACATGGAACCTTAGTGCAAGGAATATTCTGATCTTTCAAATTATGCCATAAAATTGTTCTGATTGAGATAGTGCATATAGTTAAGAATGATTGAAAAGAAATTAGGGACACTAATTGGCTGGTGAGACGATCATGAACAGTATAATGACGGTAGCAAGACTAATGGTCAAACGAAATGAAGAGTCAAAAGTGAAATTGAGTCATGATTTAGACATAACTAGTGAAATACTAAAATGAAATGGAAATTTTGGAGGTCCAAGTACGGATGACAAGGTATTAACATATGTTGATATGAATGATATGAAAACAATTGAAAAGAGAAAATGAATAGAGACAAGAAGTCCTAAAGGAAAACTGACAATGACGTGTTGTAGTGTTACCTTTATAAAGGAATTGCAAAGACACTAAGTGTGGACTCAATAAAAAGGTAGAATGATGTATGGTAAAGTCAACAAGACCCTAATAGGGATTTATGCGAGGTAAGCAAATGGTAGTAAGCGTGATTAGAGATGAATGTGTTTGAAAGTGTTGAACAGTGAAAAGTAAAAAGAACTATATGAACAATTGAGAAATTTGATACTGATGATAAGCATATCCTTGGAGAGTGGGCAGTGTGTGATAACTGAAACAATTTGTTAAAATGGACATTGATAAATGGGATTGGTGTTAGGATCGCAATTGTTTAAAACCTTGGTGACTTGAGATTCCTATAGGGATACATTGTGATAATTCAAGGAAAAAGTCGGATATAAATGCCTATTATATTGACAATTTTGAAATGCACAGACAATAGTGAACCGACAATGCTAAAATGAACAGACAATTCTGACGACGAAGCTCAAATAGTGAACGGAGAAAGCTGCAATGAACAGATCAATTACAGATATTGGGATTTTAAAGAATGTCAAGTAGATTATGAGTAATTGGGTACTGGAAAATTGAAGTTGTAGATCTAGTGATACTAGATAGAGATAAGAAAGGTTAAGAGTGCAAGAGTCTAATCGGAAAAACAATAGTGAATGATTCAAAGAAGACGTCTGTGTACTCGAGAAAAAAAAAGGGTGCTAGAACAAGAAAGTGAACAGTCGAAGCTAGACATTCTAGTGGGTATATGCGAAAAGTGAGATTGAGTTACTACAGGCATAGAATGAAGTGATTATTGATTCAAGTGCTAATAGGTGTGAATGTTCAACAGGAACAATGCGTACGTGGTTTGGGTTTCACCGGATTGTGATCGTGTTATAGAGTTCTGATTGACTGTAGGGATATACTGTTACACTGCATAGTGCCTAACGGGAGTCAAAGATCGACTGTGATAAGTGAAACAAAGGAAAGTGACTTAGGAAGACTGCATGGTTAGCTAAAGTGGAACCGGATCGGACAAATGAAATAGAGTAAAATGCATATCCGAATAAAGTGTGTGAACACTATAAAACAGTGAATTGTCTTCGAATTTGAACATAGAGTAAATGACATATAACAAATGACTGCATTAGGTACATTATTACTGATTATAGTGAAGTGGAGTTAAATGTCACTGTATTGGTACCAAAGGATTGTAAATCGTCCCTGACGAGATAAAGGAGGTTAGGGTAAGTATCATCTTGAAAAATGGAGGTACCAAAGAAATGGAGATGTACTCAATGGAATACGAATTAGACTATATGGCACTGGAGAAAAAGGTATTAGAGGGATAAAATGTGATGAGTGAATAGGTTCGGAAATACTGAACTGAGTCATAATATCGGAATCAAAGGTAGTGACTATTCTAGAAATGACAAGTGAGATAGTTAAGATAGTGAGATCACCAACTGACAGTGAGTTAGCCACATAAGTGACTGAACAATTGACTGAGTATGGTTACTGTGACTTTTTGAGAAAATGAATTATTGAGGGAAAAAATGTATGGGACATGTAGGGACATTTGATGACTGTCAGTGAACTGTTGACTGAAAATTTCGAGGACGAAATTTTTATTAAGTGGGGGGAATTGTAACATCCCACCCCCTACTAGAAGGGTAAAATAGTAAATTTGACATAGGACGGAATAGATTTGGAGTGCATAGGACTGTTCATGCATAATAGGATTGGTCCACAGTCACATTTGTGCACATGAAATTACTGTGCATGCATACATGATATTCCCGGTTTGCGTGCCTAAGACAATTTTATTGGGATTAACGTGGTTAATGGGTTTGGAAAATTTTTCTGAGTGCACCATAAATTGTTTTCTATTTTAAGGAATTTTTAGGAATTTTTCTGAAATTTTTCGGAGAAAATTCCTGGACCAGAAAATTTTTCAACTGGCTGACTGAGTGAATTTTCGGTACCGAAAAGTACTGCCTTATGGCATGGGATTATTGAATAGGTGATTTTGGGATTAATTAGAGCCATTGATTGGATTAATTGGAGCCATTGGATTGGAGTAAGGATTTCTTAATAAATTATCTTTGTCTTTTATTGATTTTTTTGTCTTTTTCTCCCTAATATGCCAAGTGTCCTCTTGCATTGAATGTATTTGTCTTGTTCTTTCCTTTATACACGACATTCCTTGTGTAAAGACTTAAAACAAATTACTTGAAAGCCTAAAGCTCATCCGTTGCTTTGCTTTCTCTTCTTTGGTGCTCTCCTTCGATTGTCTTCTTCTCCTTCCATCCTTCTTTGCTTTTTGCTTGCTTCTACTCACACACACACAAACCAAGCTTAAGTCTCCTACCTTCTTTTCATGATGATAGCCATGCATGATGTTAGAGAAGTAGAGAAAGTATAATAGTGGAGAAGTTATTTGTAGTTGAAGAATTTAAGAGGAAGCTTTAATTAGGTAAGAATTTCTTTATGCTTTTGAAGTTGTAGTGGTTAGATGCATTGATTGGAAGTTATTGTTCATTAAATATGGTTTATGATGCATTAATTTCGTGAAGATAAGGGTAGGATTATTTGGGTATAAATGTATATTGTGTGAAGGTAAGTGAATGAACATGGTTTAGCTTGGTTTTAGCTTGGTTTTGGATTGATTTTGATGACTAATCTTGCAAATAAAGTGAGAGTTAAGTGCTGCAATTGTTAAGTATTAGCCCTAGTATATGTATGAATGTGGTAAGACCTAATTTGTGTTTATTTGGATGTCTAGTGATGTGTTAAAGGCATTGGAAATGATAGAACTAAGGTTAACACCAAATCTGGAAAATTAGGGTTTTTAATTGATTTTACTGTTTTAATCATAATTCATTGTGTAGGAATGCAAATGAGGTAAAGTTTGTGGCCACTGAAACTTTGGGATGTTAGCTACATTTTTGTGTGAAATAGGCATTGTCCAATTTTAGCTTTCAGATGGTGAATTTCTGCATGGAAAGTTACTGCTCTTAACTGGAATGAACAGTATCCGAGAATATACCCTTGAGTTTTGCTAATTTTTATGAATTAATTGAGAAGGAATTAGGACAAATGGATTAGATGGCACATTGAAGCCTATTAAGTCATCTTTCCAATGCCACTGATTTTGCAATTTTTATATGTGTATAGTAGGAGTTATGGCCTGATTATGGTTGACTGTTTTTATGCATTCAATGACACCTAGCTGGATTGGCAGATTTGATGCACATTTTGCTTTGGAAGAATTTTAGCAATTTTTATGAATTGAATTGGTGTTGGAAATATACTGAAGAGTTTTAGATGGCACATTGATCTTGAAAATGGTATATGGCATGTAATATTTGGAAATCAGATGTGGGAGATATGGAATTTCATAATCTGAACCTACATTGTGATGTTAAGTGCTGATTAGGTCAGAAACTTGCATAACAGATTTGACATTGTTAGAGGCTGAATTGGAGTTTGGTTATTTCAGGACGAATTGAATTTTGAAGTTTGATCTTTTCAGGGATATAAAGTGGTGATTTTTCTGACTTGTTAACAGGGAGTTATGCTTGTTAGGAGTTTACTGCTCAAATTGAATGATTTCAGGGACAACAGCATTGAATGAATTAATTGACCCAGTTAGCAAGGGAATTGCAATTTGGGTTGTTTCATAAACGTTGTAGATAACATTGTGATCTTGATGAGCATATTTATTGTAGAATTTTTGACTGCCTAGAATGAAAGTTAATGAATTTCCCATTTCTGTTCTGTTTTATGAGGTAAGTGTCTTGGAAGTATCTTCCATTGAATTTTTGACACCCTTAGGGGTGAAATTGATTTTTCTGATCTAAAGGAAACTTGTAGAGGGTTTCATTATCTTTCCAACAAGGTATAGTTTGCATTTTTCAGAAATGTGTAGAAAGAGTTATGGGTGTTGAAAGTTTGGTTGGAAATCAGGAAATAAAGGAGGAAATAAGGGTTATATATATATAGATATAAATTGTTGAGTTTTGGTTTCTTTCGTGAATAACTTTTCCGTCCGACGTCCGATTGACCTGATTCTTTAGGCATCGGATTCATAGAATATTGAATTTCATTTTCTGAGAGATTCGGGATTTTTAGACGAAAAATTGACGTGGCCCCGGGTAACGGAGCCTTTAATCACTGTTTTGTTTAATTGGAGACCTATAGAGGTCCGAATTGCGCACCGTCAGCGCCAATAGGTTTCTAATTTTTAGACGGATTTTTCTGATAGAAAAAAAAGGATTAGGGCCGGGAATTCATGCACATACATATTTCACCTACTGTGCATCCATAATTCATTCGGATTGAATATTTAGTAATTGTTACCTTCTTTACTTCTTAAAGAGGCCCCACTGGAGCGTCGATCGACCGACGTAGCAGAGACTTCCCTACAAGAGCTCGGAAGTAATAGGTGAGTAACCTAGGTGGTTATCTCAATCTATGTGGTTAATGTGACTTGATTGCCCTACGGGGATGCTGTGACTGTAATGAATTATAGACTGTGAATTATCTGTTTATGGACTGTGAATTAGGACTGGTCATGGATTATACAATTGGTCATATGCATGCATGCATAGATGCATAAACTGATAAAAGGAAAAATTGTGAACCGAGTCGCCATTGATACTGAAACGAGCCTTGAGCTCGAAATACTGAAACGAGCCTAGAGCTCGAAGGGAGATAATTCTCCCCAGACGCGTCTATTCATCACTGAATCGATTCTGCTCGGTCACAACATCAAGTAAATCGAAAAGAGTCACATATGCATTGCATATTGTATGAATGCCCAAATACTATATCGACCGCTAAAATGATCAGTATGATTCTTGGATTATTATCACCGTGGATGGAATATTACTACAACTGCCTTATTACTGTGGTTGATTAAGTGATGCATGAATTGGGAGAACCATCGATGATGGTTTCTCATTGAGTTCGCAAACTCATCCAAAATTGCAATCTATTTTTCAGGATTTGAAGAGTACCCCGTTCGACGAGGGAGTATTTCTACTGTAGGCAAGTGAAGGATAGAAGTCAGGATCAGTTCGTGTCTGCAATATTGTCTTATCAAATTGTGTTCCGCAATCACTGTATAACAATGCATTGTATTTCTACTGAGCCCATTGTGGTTTTAATGTTTTACTCATTGACTGATTGTAAATTATTCTTGGATGACTGTAATAACTGAAACTGATTTATTATGAACATGGGTTTTAGTTACTTACTGTTTTTGCCGCGCTAACTTGGAATCAATGGTTTCAAAGGAAAAAAAATGTATGCTGAGTTTTAATCGACTGATGTAGTACGCCATCCTCGCGGGGCACGGACTCGGATATCACCAATGATATCAGGTTCGGGTCACTCGGGAGTGAGCCCATGAAGGTGTATGGGCAATGAGGAATGGGAAAAAGGAAACATAAATAATGAGAGTTATAATTGTACTGTGGTTAGAATGACTGTGTTGGCCTAGACGGATTAAGGACAGAATTGATATCAATGGATTCCCGGATTAAAATGGGAATATTGTGGTGATAGTAAAATGAATATGTCTTGAACTGGGAGAGGTCCACTAGAGATATGGGAAGCATACTGGTTATAGTAGGCCTAAGTGAGATTTAAAGTCCGGGATGATTAGGTAATTACAGCTCTGACTGTATTTGTCATGAAATGGGAAATATTGGCCTGGAGTAAAGTATAGATGAATCGATCAAGCATATATTGGTTCACTGCATTCGTGTTAGATATCAGTAGATAATATAGGCAAATAATGATAGCGAGATTGTACCAAGAACAAGGTTATACTGTAACAGTTTACTTCGGACTGAAAGAACTGAAAGAGCAAGGTGCCTAATGCCTAGTGCCTAGTAGAGTGAGAAAAAGTCGAAAAGGTCAGATAAAAGTGTACAGATAAACTGAAATGAATTCGTGAAATGGTTATGATCTGGAACGTATAAGTGTGAGACTGAAATGGTTATGCGAATTTTAGTGCTAAGAGTTTGAAAATCAGTATAATAAGATCATAAGGGAAAAAGACAGACTGACAATTTCTACTGATTGTATATCGGGAAATTCTGAATTGGTTGAAAAGACGTATATGGATACAGAAATGGTAAATGGATGGGTAAATAGATAGAGATACAATGGAGTTGCATCAGTGATTTTGTCGTGTTTTGGGGACTGTGAATGCCCTATCATAGATTGTTTGAGGATACTAAAGAGAGACGTAGCAATAATGTGATGACATTGTATAAGCTAAGTGGATATGACCGTAAAAGGTCAAGCTGACACGCGAATGATATGGGAATAAAACTAGGAAAATGAGAAAAAAAGAAAATGAATGAAACAATGATAGTGAGATATGAAAAGAGTTTTCACATTTAAGTTGATTTACCGTCGGGAGTATCTATTGGATAGTAAAGTTGATCATGATTAATGAAACGTATGTGAAAGATATATGGAAATCATAGAGGAGATGATCGGTAAATGATTAGAGTGGCTATAAGTGTTATACTGGATTAAAGTAAGACATAAGGGGACTGAATGTACCTTTATGAGAGGAAATGAAGAATGATTATGGCATCAGTCCTTTATTTGAGGATTAGCATAAACGGAAAGGAATTTTGTGGAAGTCTGAATTGTATAGGTTACTAATTGGGTTCCAGATAAGATGAAATGAGTCCTGATGATATGTAGATTACTGAATAAGTATTAAAGAAAGTGTTTAGGTGACTGTCACATGGAACCTTAGTGCAAGGAATATTCTGATCTTTCAAATTATGCCATAAAATTGTTCTGATTGAGATAGTGCATATAGTTAAGAATGATTGAAAAGAAATTAGGGACACTAATTGGCTGGTGAGACGATCATGAACAGTATAATGACGGTAGCAAGACTAATGGTCAAACGAAATGAAGAGTCAAAAGTGAAATTGAGTCATGATTTAGACATAACTAGTGAAATACTAAAATGAAATGGAAATTTTGGAGGTCCAAGTACGGATGACAAGGTATTAACATATGTTGATATGAATGATATGAAAACAATTGAAAAGAGAAATGAATAGAGACAAGAAGTCCTAAAGGAAAACCGACAATGGCGTGTTGTAGTGTTACCTTTATAAAGGAATTGCAAAGACACTAAGTGTGGACTCAATAAAAAGGTATAATGATGTATGGTAAAGTCAACAAGACCCTAATAGGGATTTATGCGAGGTAAGCAAATGGTAGTAATCGTGATTAGAGATGAATGTGTTTGAAAGTGTTGAGCAAAGTGAAAAGTAAAAGAACTATATGAACAATTGAGAAATTTGATATCGATGATAAGCATATCCTCGAGAGTGGGCGTGTGTGATAATCAAACAATTTGTTAAAATGGACATTGATAAATGGGATTGGTGTTAGGATCGCAATTGTTTAAAACCTTGGTGACTTGAGATTCCTATAGGGATACATTGTGATAATTCAAGGAAAAAGTCGGATATAAATGCCTATTATATTGACAATTTTGAAATGCACAGACAATAGTGAACCGACAATGCTAAAATGAACAGACAATTCTGACGACGAAGCTCAAATAGTGAACGGAGAAAGCTGCAATGAACAGATCAATTACAGATGTTGGGATTTTAAAGAATGTCAAGTAGATTATGAGTAATTGGGTACTGAAAAATTGAAGTTGTAGATCTAGTGATACTAGATAGAGATAAGAAAGGTTAAGAGTGCAAGAGTCTAATCGGAAAAACAATAGTGAATGATTCAAAGAAGACGTCTGTGTACTCGAGAAAAAAAAGGGTGCTAGAACAAGAAAGTGAACAGTCGAAGCTAGACATTCTAGTGGGTATATGCGAAAAGTGAGATTGAGTTACTACAGGCATAGAATGAAGTGATTATTGATTCAAGTGCTAATAGGTGTGAATGTTCAACAGGAACAATGCGTACGTGGTTTGGGTTTCACCGGATTGTGATCGTGTTATAGAGTTCTGATTGACTGTAGGGATATACTGTTACACTGCATAGTGCCTAACGGGAGTCAAAGATCGACTGTGATAAGTGAAACAAAGGAAAGTGACTTAGGAAGACTGCATGGTTAGCTAAAGTGGAACCGGATCGGACAAATGAAATAGAGTAAAATGCATATCCGAATAAAGTGTGTGAACACTATAAAACAGTGAATTGTCTTCGAATTTGAACATAGAGTAAATGGCATAGAACAAATGACTGCATTAGGTACATTATTACTGATTATAGTGAAGTGGAGTTAAATGTCACTGTATTGGTACCAAAGGATTGTAAATCGTCCCTGACGAGATAAAGGAGGTTAGGGTAAGTATCATCTTGAAAAATGGAGGTACCAAAGAAATGGAGATGTACTCAATGGAATACGAATTAGACTATATGGCACTGGAGAAAAAGGTATTAGAGGGATAAAATGTGATGAGTGAATAGGTTCGGAAATACTGAACTGAGTCATAATATCGGAATCAAAGGTAGTGACTATTCTAGAAATGACAAGTGAGATAGTTAAGATAGTGAGATCACCAACTGACAGTGAGTTAGCCACATAAGTGACTGAACAATTGACTGAGTATGGTTACTGTGACTTATTGAGAAAATGAATTATTGAGGGAAAAAATGTATGAGACATGTAGGGACATTTGATGACTGTCAGTGAACTGTTGACTGGAAATTTCGAGGACGAAATTTTTATTAGGTGGGGGGAATTGTAACATCCCACCCCCTACTAGAAGGGTAAAATAGTAAATTTGACATAGGACGGAATAGATTTGGAGTGCATAGGACTGTTCATGCATAATAGGATTGGTCCACAGTCACATTTGTGCACATGAAATTACTTTGCATGCATACATGATATTCCCGGTTTGCGTGCCTAAGACAATTTTATTGGGATTAACGTGGTTAATGGGTTTGGAAAATTTTTCTGAGTGCGCCATAAATTGTTTTCTATTTTAAGGGATTTTTAGGAATTTTTCTGAAATTTTTCGGAGAAAATTCCTGGACCAGAAAATTTTTCAACTGGCTGACTGAGTGAATTTTCGGTACCGAAAAGTACTGCCTTATGGCATGGGATTATTGAATAGGTGATTTTGGGATTAATTAGAGCCATTGATTGGATTAATTGGAGCCATTGGATTGGAGTAAGGATTTCTTAATAAATTATCTTTGTCTTTTATTGATTTTTTGTCTTTTTCTCCCTAATATGCCAAGTGTCCTCTTGCATTGAATGTATTTGTCTTGTTCTTTCCTTTATACACGACATTCCTTGTGTAAAGACTTAAAACAAATTACTTGAAAGCCTAAAGCTCATCCGTTGCTTTGCTTTCTCTTCTTTGGTGCTCTCCTTCGATTGTCTTCTTCTCCTTCCATCCTTCTTTGCTTTTTGCTTGCTTCTACTCACACACACACAAACCAAGCTTAAGTCTCCTACCTTCTTTTCATGATGATAGCCATGCATGATGTTAGAGAAGTAGAGAAAGTATAATAGTGGAGAAGTTATTGGTAGTTGAAGAATTTAAGAGGAAGCTTTAATTAGGTAAGAATTTCTTTATGCTTTTGAATTTGTAGTGGTTAGATGCATTGATTGGAAGTTATTGTTCATTAAATATGGTTTATGATGCATTAATTTCTTGAAGATAAGGGTAGGATTATTTGGGTATAAATGTATATTGTGTGAAGGTAAGTGAATGAACATGGTTTAGTTTGGTTTTAGCTTGGTTTTGGATTGATTTTGATGACTAATCTTGCAAATAAAGTGAGAGTTAAGTGCTGCAATTGTTAAGTATTAGCCCTAGTATATGTATGAATGTGGTAAGACCTAATTTGTGTTTATTTGGATGTCCAGTGATGTGTTAAAGGTATTGGAAATGATAGAACTAAGGTTAACACCAAATCTGGAAAATTAGGGTTTTTAATTGATTTTACTGTTTTAATCATAATTCATTGTGTAGGAATGCAAATGAGGTAAGGTTTGTGGCCACTGAAACTTTGGGATGTTAGCTACATTTTTGTGTGAAATAGGCATTGTCCAATTTTAGCTTTCAGATGGTGAATTTCTGCATGGAAAGTTACTGCTCTTAACTGGAATGAACAGTATCCGAGAATATACCCTTGAGTTTTGCTAATTTTTATGAATTAATTGAGAAGGAATTAGGACAAATGGATTAGATGGCACATTGAAGCCTATTAAGTCATCTTTCCAATGCCACTGATTTTGCAATTTTTATATGTGTATAGTAGGAGTTATGGCCTGATTATGGTTGACTGTTTTTATGCATTCAATGACACCTAGCTGGATTGGCAGATTTGATGCACATTTTGCTTTGGAAGAATTTTAGCAATTTTTATGAATTGAATTGGTGTTGGAAATATACTGAAGAGTTTTAGATGGCACATTGATCTTGAAAATGGTATATGGCATGTAATATTTGGAAATCATATGTGGGAGATATGGAATTTCATAATCTGAACCTACATTGTGATGTTAAGTGCTGATTAGGTCAGAAACTTGCATAACAGATTTGACATTGTTAGAGGCTGAATTGGAGTTTGGTTATTTCAGGAAGAATTAAATTTTGAAGTTTGATCTTTTCAGGGATATAAAGTGGTAATTTTTCTGACTTGTGAACAGGGAGTTATGCTTGTTAGGAGTTTACTGCTCAAATTGAATGATTTCAGGGACAGCAGCATTGAATGAATTAATTGACCCAGTTAGCAAGGGAATTGCAATTTGGGTTGTTTCATAAAAGTTGTAGATAACATTGTGATCTTGATGAGCATATTTATTGTAGAATTTTTGACTCCCTAGAATGAAAGTTAATGAATTTCCCATTTCTGTTCTGTTTTATGAGGTAAGTGTCTTGGAAGTATCTTCCATTGGATTTTTGACACCCTTAGGGGTGAAATTGATTTTTCTGATTTATAGGAAACTTGTAGAGGGTTTCATTATCTTTCCAACAAGGTATAGTTTGCATTTTTCAGAAATGTGTAGAAAGAGTTATGGGTGTTGAAAGTTTGGTTGGAAATCAGGAAATAAAGGAGGAAATAAGGGTTATATATATATAGATATAAATTGTTGAGTTTTGGTTTCTTTCGTGAATAACTTTTCCGTCCGACGTCCGATTGACCTGATTCTTTAGGCATCGGATTCATAGAATATTGAATTTCATTTTCTGAGAGATTCGGGATTTTAGGCGAAAATTGAGCGTGGCCCCGCAATCTGAGCCTTTAATCACTTTATTTTGTTTAATTGGAGACCTATAGAGGTCCGAATTGCGCACCGTCGCCGCCAATAGGTTTCTAATTTTTAGACGGATTTTTCTGATAGAAAAAAAAGGATTAGGGCCGGGAATTCATGCACATACATATTTCACCTACTGTGCATCCATAATTCATTCGGATTGAATATTTAGTAATTGTTACCTTCTTTACTTCTTAAAGAGGCCCTACTGGAGCGTCGATCGACCGACGTAGCAGAGACTTCCCTACAAGAGCTTGGAAGTAATAGGTGAGTAACCTAGGTGGTTATCTCAATCTATGTGGTTAATATGACTTGATTGCCCTACGGGGATGCTATGACTGTAATGAATTATAGACTGTGAATTATCTGTTTATGGACTGTGAATTAGGACTGGTCATGGATTATACAATTGGTCATATGCATGCATGCACAGATGCATAAACTGATAAAAGGAAAAATTGTGAACCGAAGTCGCCATTGATTTGAAACGAGCTCGAGCTCGAATATCAAACGAGCCTAGAGCTCGAAGGGAGATAATTCTCCCCAGACGCGTCTATTCATCACTGAATACTGATTACGCGCTCGGTCACAACACTGAAGTAAACTGGAAAAGAGTCACATATGCATTGCATATTGTACTGAATGCCTGAAATACTATCTTGTTGCTGAAATGATCAGATGTATCGCGATGTTATCATCCTTGGATGGAATATTACTACAACCGCTTTATTCGCGTGGTTGATTAAGTGATGCATGAATTGGGAGAACCATCGATGATGGTTTCTCATTGAGTTATAAACTCATCCAAAATTGCAATATATTTTTCAGGATTTGAAGAGTACCCCGTTCGACGAGGGAGTATTTCTACCGTAGGCAGTGAAGGATGAAGTCGAGGATCGGTTAGGTATGCAATATTGTCTTATCAAATTGTGTTCGCAATCACCGTATAACAATGCATTGTATTTCTCTGAGCCCATTGTGGTTTTAATGTTTTACTCTATCGATTGATTGTAAATTATTCTTGGATGACCGTAATAACTGGCGATTTATTATGAACATGGGTTTTAGTTACTTACTGTTTTTGCTGCGCTAACTTGGAATCAATGGTTTCAAAGGAAAAAAAATGTATGCTGAGTTTTAATCGACTGATGTAGTACGCCACCCTCGCGGGGCACGGACTCGGATATCACCAATGATATCAGGTTCGGGTCACTCGGGAGTGGGGTATTACATTTAGGTGGTATCAGAGCCCAGTAGTACGTAATGTATCTGGGCACAGTCTGAAACATAGGATGCATGCATTTGAGTTGTGTTATTGCAGACCGTGGCAACTGATCTCTAGTTTGAGTCGACGAGAAGAAATCCTACGGTGTACATATGTGCCAAGTGACTAAGTGAGAGAAAAGTGAGACTGTATTAGAATGTGAGCCCATGAAGGTGTATGGGCAATGAGGAATGGGAAAAGGAAACATAAATAATGAGAGTTATAATTGTAATGTGGTTAGAATGAGTATGTTGGCCTAGACGGATTAAGGGATGAGAATTGATATCAATGGATTCCGGATTAAAATGGGAATATTGTGGTGATAGCAAAATGAATATGTCTTGAATCGGGAGAGGTCCACTAGAGATATGGGAAGCATGGTTATAGTAGGCCTAAGTGAGATTAAAAGTCCGGGATGATTAGGTAATTACAGCTCTGACTGTATTTGTCATGAAATGGGAAATATTGGCCTGGAGTAAAGTATAGATGATCCGATCAAGCATATATTGGTTCACTGCATTCGTGTTAGATATCAGTAGATAATATAGGCAAATAATGATAGCGAGATTGTACCAAGAACAAGGTTATACTGTAACAGTTTACTTCGGATGAAAGAACTGAAAGAGCAAGGTGCCTAATGCCTAGTGCCTAGTAGAGTGAGAAAAAGTCGAAAAGGTCAGATAAAAGTGTACAGATAAACTGAAATGAATTCGTGAAATGGTTATGATCTGAACGGTATAAGTGTGAGACTGAAATGGTTATGCGAATTTTGGTGCTAAGAGTTTGAAAATCAAGTATAATAAGATCATAAGGGAAAAGACAGACTGACAATTTCTACTGATTGTATATCGGGAAATTCTGAATTGGTTGAAAAGACGTATATGGATACAGAAATGGTAAATGGATGGGTAAATAGATAGAGATACAATGGAGTTGCATCAGTGATTTTGTCATGTTTTGGGGACTGTGAATGCCCTATCATAGATTGTTTGAGGATACTAAAGAGAGACGTAGCAATAATGTGATGACATTGTATAAGCTAAGTGGATATGACCGTAAAGGTCAAGTCGACACGCCTTGAATGATATGGGAATAAAACTAGGAAAATGAGAAAAAAAGAAAAATGAATGAAACAATGATAGTGAGATATGAAAAGAGTTTTCACATTTAAGTCGATTTACCGTCGGGAGTATCTATTGGATAGTAAAGTTGATCATGATTAATGAAACGTATGTGAAAGATATATGGAAATCATAGAGGAGATGATCGGTAAATGATTAGAGTGGCTATAAGTGTTATACTGGATTAAAGTAAGACATAAGGGGACTGAATGTACCTTTATGAGAGGAAATGAAGAATGATTATGGCATCAGTCCTTTATTTGAGGATTAGCATAAACGGAAAGGAATTTTGTGAAAGTCTGAATTGTATAGGTTACTAATTGGGTTCCAGATAAGATGAAATGAGTCCTGATGATATGTAGATTACTGAATAAGTATTAAAGAAAGTGTTTAGGTGACTGTCACATGGAACCTTAGTGCAAGGAATATTCTGATCTTTCAAATTATGCCATAAAATTGTTCTGATTGAGATAGTGCATATAGTTAAGAATGATTGAAAAGAAATTAGGGACACTAATTGGCTGGTGAGACGATCATGAACAGTATAATGACGGTAGCAAGACTAATGGTCAAACGAAATGAAGAGTCAAAAGTGAAATTGAGTCATGATTTAGACATAACTAGTGAAATACTAAAATGAAATGGAAATTTTGGAGGTCCAAGTACGGATGACAAGGTATTAACATATGTTGATATGAATGATATGAAAACAATTGAAAAGAGAAAATGAATAGAGACAAGAAGTCCTAAAGGAAAACTGACAATGACGTGTTGTAGTGTTACCTTTATAAAGGAATTGCAAAGACACTAAGTGTGGACTCAATAAAAAGGTAGAATGATGTATGGTAAAGTCAACAAGACCCTAATAGGGATTTATGCGAGGTAAGAAAATGGTAGTAATCGTGATTAGAGATGAATGTGTTTGAAAGTGTTGAGCAGTGAAAAGTAAAAAGAACTATATGAACAATTGAGAAATTTGATACTGATGATAAGCATATCCTTGGAGAGTGGGCAGTGTGTGATAACTGAAACAATTTGTTAAAATGGACATTGATAAATGGGATTGGTGTTAGGATCGCAATTGTTTAAAACCTTGGTGACTTGAGATTCCTATAGGGATACATTGTGATAATTCAAGGAAAAGTGGGATATAAATGCCTATTATATTGACAATTTTGAAATGCATGCACAATAGTGAACCGACAATGCTAAAATGAATGACAATTACGACGACGAAGCTCGAATAGTGAGCGGAGAAAGCTGCAATGAACGGATCAATTCTGAGATATTGGGATTTTAAAGAATGTCAAGTAGATTATGAGTAATTGGGTGCTGGAAAATTGAAGTTGTAGATCTAGTGATACTAGATAGAGATAAGAAAGGTTAAGAGTGCAAGAGTCTAATCGGAAAACAATAGTGAATGATTCAAAGAAGACGTCGTGTACTCGAGAAAAAAAAAGGGTGCTGTACAAGAAAGTGACAATCGAAGCTAGACATTCTAGTGGGTATACGCGAAAAGTGAGATTGAGTTACTACGGGCATAGAATGAAGTGATTATTGATTCAAGTGCTAATAGGTGTGAATGTTCAACAGAACAATGCGACGTGGTTTGGGTTTCACCGGATTGTGATCGTGTTATAGAGTTACGATTATTTGTAGGGATATCTTGTTACCTTTGCATAGTGCCTAACGGGAGTCAAAGATCGACTGTGATAAGTGAAACAAAGGAAAGTGACTTAGGAAGACTGCATGGTTAGCTAAAGTGGAACCGGATCGGACAAATGAAATAGAGTAAAATGCATATCCGAATAAAGTGTGTGAACACTATAAAACAGTGAATTGTCTTCGAATTTGAACATAGAGTAAATGACATATAACAAATGACCGCATTAGGTACATTATTACCGATTATAGTGAAGTGGAGTTAAATGTCATCAGTATTGGTACCAAAGGATTGTAAATCGTCCCCGACGAGATAAAGGAGGTTAGGTAAGTATCATCTTGAAAATGGAGGTACCAAAGAAATGGAGATGTACTCAATGGAATACTGAATTAGGTATATGGCTTTAGAGAAAAAAGTATTAGAGGATAAAATGTGATGAGTGAATAGGTTGTAAATCCGAATCGAGTCATAATATCGGAATCAAAGGTAGTGACTATTCTAGAAATGACAAGTGAGATAGTTAAGATAGTGAGATCACCAATCGACAAGTGAGTTAGCCACATAAGTGGTGAACAATCGATCGAGTATAGTTCTTGTGACTTTTGAGAAAATGAATTATTGAGGGAAAAAATGTATGGGACATGTAGGGACAATTGATGACTGTCAGTGAACTGTTGACTGGAAATTTCGAGGACGAAATTTTTATTAGGTGGGGGGAATTGTAACATCCCACCCCCTACTAGAAGGGTAAAATAGTAAATTTGATATAGGACGGAATAGATTTGGAGTGCATAGGACTGTTCATGCATAATAGGATTGGTCCACAATCACATTTGTGCACATAAAATTCTTGTGCATGCATACATGATATTCGGTTCATGTGCTAAGACAATTTTATTGGGATTAACGTGGTTAATGGGTTTGGAAAATTTTTCTGAGTGTGCCATAAATTGTTTTCTATTTTAAGGGATTTTTAGGAATTTTTCTGGAATTTTTCGGAGAAAATTCCTGGACCGGAAAATTTTTCAACTGGCTGACTGAGTAAATTTTCGGTACCGAAAAGTACTGCCTTATGGCATGGGATTATTGAATAGGTGATTTTGGGATTAATTAGAACCATTGATTGGATTAATTGGAGCCATTGGATTGGAGTAAGGATTTCTTAATAAATTATCTTTGTCTTTTATTGATTTTTTGTCTTTTTCTCCCTAATATGCCAAGTGTCCTCTTGCATTGAATGTATTTGTCTTGTTCTTTCCTTTATACACGACATTCCTTGTGTAAAGACTTAAAACAAATTACTTGAAAGCCTAAAGCTCATCCGTTGCTTTGCTTTCTCTTCTTTGGTGCTCTCCTTCGATTGTCTTCTTCTCCTTCCATCCTTCTTTGCTTTTTGCTTGCTTCTACTCACACACACAAACCAAGCTTAAGTCTCCTACCTTCTTTTCATGATGATAGCCATGCATGATGTTAGAGAAGTAGAGAAAGTATAATAGTGGAGAAGTTATTGGTAGTTGAAGAATTTAAGAGGAAGCTTTAATTAGGTAAGAATTTCTTTATGCTTTTGAAGTTGTAGTGGTTAGATGCATTGATTGGAAGTTATTGTTCATTAAATATGGTTTATGATGCATTAATTTCTTGAAGATAAGGGTAGGATTATTTGGGTATAAATGTATATTGTGTGAAGGTAAGTGAATGAACATGGTTTAGTTTGGTTTTAGCTTGGTTTTGGATTGATTTTGATGACTAATCTTGCAAATAAAGTGAGAGTTAAGTGCTACAATTGTTAAGTATTAGCCCTAGTATATGTATGAATGTGGTAAGACCTAATTTGTGTTTATTTGGATGTCCAGTGATGTGTTAAAGGCATTGGAAATGATAGAACTAAGGTTAACACCAAATCTGGAAAATTAGGGTTTTTAATTGATTTTACTTTTTTAATCATAATTCATTGTGTAGGAATGCAAATGAGGTAAGGTTTGTGGCCACTGAAACTTTGGGATGTTAGCTACATTTTTTTGTGAAATAGGCATTGTCCAATTTTAGCTTTCAGATGGTGAATTTCTGCATGGAAAGTTCTTGCTCTTAACTAACAAAGATCCAGAATATACCTTGAGTTTTGCCAATTTTATGAATTAATTGAGAAGGAATTAGGACAAATGGATTAGATGGAACATTGAAGCCTATTAAGTTATCTTTCCAATGCCACTGATTTTGCAATTTTTAGATGTGTATAGTAGGAGTTATGGCCTGATTATGGTTGACTGTTTTTATGCATTCAATGACACCTAAATGGATTGGCGATTGATGCACATTTTGCTTTGGAAGAATTTTAGCAATTTTATGAATTGAATTGGTGTTGTAAATATACTGAAGAGTTTTAGATGGAACATTGATCTTGAAAATGGTATATGGCATGTAATATTTGGAAATCGATGTGGGAGATATGGAATTTCATAATCTGAACCTACATTGTGATGTTAAGTCCGATTAGGTCAGAAACTTGCATAACAGATTTGACATTGTTAGAGGCTGAATTGGAGTTTGGTTATTTCAGGAAGAATTGAAGTTTGAAGTTTGATCTTTTCAGGGATATAAAGTGGTGATTTTTCTGACTTGTGAACAGGGAGTTATGCTTGTTAGAGTTTCTCGCTCAAATTGAATGATTTTGGGGACAGAAGATTGAATGAATTAATTGACCCAGATTAGCAAGGGAATTGCAATTTGGGTTGTTTCATAAAAGTTGTAGATAACATTGTGATCTTGATGAGCATATTTATAATTTTGACTGCCTAGAATGAAAGTTAATGAATTTCCCATTTCGCTACATTTTATGAGGTAAGTGTCTTGGAAGTATCTTCCATTGGATTTTGACACCCTTAGGGGTGAAATTGATTTTTCTGATCTAAAGGAAACTTGTAGAGGGTTTCATTATCTTTCCAACAAGGTATAGTTTGCATTTTTCAGAAATGTGTAAAAAGAGTTATGGGTGTTGAAAGTTTGGTTGGAAATCAGGAAATAAAGGAGGAAATAAGGGTTATATATATATAGATATAAATTGTTGAGTTTTGGTTTCTTTCGTGAATAACTTTTCCGTCCGACGTCCGATTGACCTGATTCTTTAGGCATCGGATTCATAGAATATTGAATTTCATTTTCTGAGAGATTCGGGATTTTTAGACGGAAAATTGACGTGGCCCCGGGTAACGGAGCCTTTAATCACTGTTTTGTTTAATTGGGGACCTATAGAGGTCCGAATTGCGCACCGTCAGCGCCAATAGGTTTCTAATTTTTAGACAGATTTTTCTGATAGAAAAAAAAAGATTAGGGCCGGGAATTCATGCACATACATATTTCACCTACTGTGCATCCATAATTCATTCGGATTGAATATTTAGTAATTGTTACCTTCTTTACTTCTTAAAAAGGCCCCACTGGAGCGTCGATCGATCGACGTAGCAGAGACTTCTCTACAAGAGCTCGGAAATAATAGGTGAGTAACCTAGGTGGTTATCTCAATCTATGTGGTTAATGTGACTTGATTGCCCTACGGGGATGCTGTGACTGTAATGAATTATATACTGTGAATTATCTGTTTATGGACTGTGAATTAGGACTGGTCACGGATTATACAATTGGTCATATGCATGCATGCACAGATGCATAAACTGATAAAAGGAAAAATTGTGAACCGAGTCGCCATTGATACTGAAACGAGCCTTGAGCTCGAATATCAAACGAGCTCGAGCTCGAAATCAAACGAGCCTAGAGCTCGAAGGGAGATAATTCTCCCCAGACACGTCTATTCATCACTGAATACTGATTACGCGCTCGGTCACAACATTGAAGTAAACTGGAAAAGAGTCACATATGCATTGCATCCGTCATCAATGCTGAAATGATCAGATGATTCTTGTGATATTATCACCGTGGATTGGAATATTACTACAACTGCCTTATTACTGTGGTTGATTAAGTGATGCATGAATTGGGAGAACCATCGATGATGGTTTCTCATTGAGTTCGCAAACTCATCCAAAATTGCAATCTATTTTTCAGGATTTGAAGAGTACCCCGTTCGACGCAGGAGTATTTCTACTGTAGGCAAGTGAAAGATAGAAGTCAGGATCAGTTCGTGTCTGCAATAGTGTCTTATCAAATTGTGTTCCGCAATCACTGTATAACAATGCATTGTATTTCTACTGAGCCCATTGTTGTTTTAATGTTTTACTCATTGACTGATTGTAAATTATTCTTGGATGACTGTAATAACTGAAACTGGTTTATTATGAACATGGGTTTTAGTTACTTACTGTTTTTGTCGCGCTAACGTGGAATCAATGGTTTCAAAGGAAAAAAAATGTATGCTGAGTTTTAATCGACTGATGTAGTACGCCACCCTCGCGGGACACGGACTCGGATATCACCAATGATATCGGGTTCGGGTCACTCGGGAGTGGGGTGTTACAATAAGTTCCTCTATTTGCGCACGTTAATAAACTCACGAGCTATCATACCAAAGATTGCCTTTTCCAGTTGTATACCTTGCGATGGTCGAAGTTTAGAGCTGAAGATATTATCGCGATTCTCGGCAATGTAACATAAGACATCGAGGGGCGACGATCCGCACATCACGATCGACAAATCTATGGTATCAAGCATCCTGACACCGGGTAAGAACTCTGCTGTGACTACCGTTTCTTGATTCTATAACCTTTATTATTACACCGTCCGTTATTTACGATTCTGCAATCTTTGTGATTCTTTTTTGTTATTATTATTATTATTATTATTATTATTATTATTATTATTATTATTATTATTATTATTATCACGACCACCACCACCACCACCATCATCATCATCATTGTTTTTAGTATTATTATTATACCATTTTTTAGGGCGGTCCCTTTTTCTTTTATTCGATATGTACTAATTTGAGTTCTGCTTGTATTTGTTGTAAGAGAGTGATAATTTCAATCTGTGTTTTTGTTATCTCATCAATTTTGTGTTCTAATTGATTGTCTGCTAATTGATCAAGTTGTTGTGTTAAAGAAGTCATAACTTTTGATTTACATAAGTACTTAATTGTATAATTTGGTTTTGAATTTCATCGAGCTGTTTATTATTGTAGGGTTCAGTAATACATATTGGTCGTTCTATATAGAGGGGTCTTTGGTAATTGGCTGATAATGATCAAAGAAGAGGGATTGTAGAAGAGGATGCTTCCGAGAATGAATGTCTTCGATCGATTAATGGTTATTGAAAAGGATATTGTATTGCAGGGAGTGGTTGTAATCTTGGTTGAACCTTTGTTCCTACTTTTGCTACATCTTGAAAGAGATTATCTAAATATATTTGTTTTGTATGTTTAAAATCTATACTATGATGTGAATTTGTTAAAGCGTAGCTAATTTGGTAGGTTAATGAAAAGGGGTATTGTCCTTGAGTCATCAGATTATCCTTATAAAACTTGTAAGCTATTGTTATAGTGTTCTATAGATAAGAAGAGAGTAGTGGGATTCCTAATTTTAGTCGAGAATTAAATTTTATTTTTCCATAAGCAAGGTTACCATTCATCATACCTAATACTTGATTATTGAGACTGGTCATACGTTCATCCAAAATTGCCATTCTAATTGGTGTAGTTATTCCTTCTTGAAAAGTTGATTTTAATAAAATTTGTATGGTTAAGAGATGGATATAACCAATTTTCTTTCGTTTTGATTCAGGTATTTGATGTAATTGTCTATTAATTTGTTCGGGATCAATTAGACTAATTCATAAATGTCCAGTACATTGGTCAATCCTAATGGGTGTTTCATATAACATTTTTCCAAAATAAATGATATTTTGTCTATTAAAGAACTTTTTAATGACGGATTTATGTATAGCTTGACCAACTTTTAAATCTAATTGAGCTTTTGCAATTTGTTTTTGTTTATGTTGGTTAATTAATGTTGAAACTTGAAAAGTTCCTAATGATTCTGTTAATTCTAAATTATCGACATCTAGTATTGAGGACTTTTTATCTTGTGAAGTATTCATCCTGAATGATAAAATTGATGGGTTACAAATCTAATATGTTCTAAATGTGATAAATGATTGGTATATAATTGATGTAATTCCTGTACTACTCCTAAATGTTCTTCATATGCTCTTCTTCCTATTTCTTTTTAATTCCAATAAAAATAAGGTAATCTATCCGCTCTTCATTATGTTTTATATTATCTAAATAATGATTAATAAGTCTATATGTATACTGAATTTTTCATCTAAATCTTCACAAATTGGGCAAGTCATTCTAAATTGTAAATAATATCTTCGTCACGTTTTAAGTAATCTGTACTAGTAATTTCATCAAAATATTCTGCTTTGAATAATAAAGTGATTGGTTGGGTTAAATTCAAAATAATATCATCATTGTCATGGTCTATAATATATACTACATTAGTATCTAATTGAAATATTTGTCTCCATAAATAGTCTAAATCAATAATAATATAATTTAAACTAACATCAAAATAAAATAATAATTGATAAGAAGGAATAAACATAATGCTAGAGAGAGAAATAAGAATAATGGTTGTAATTTTAAGAGAGTGCGTGCACATATTGAAAGTTGGTAAATAAGAGAATATAAACAATAATTAAAGAAATATGCTAGATGAAGAGGTGTCATGCTTTATTAATATATGAGAATTTGGATTTCATTTTGAAGTTCTAATCTATCTTTCTTAACAGAGTGATATAGATAAAGAGTTTGATTTAATAGAATTATTGCTTCGGTTAATAATTTTGAACACTGATATTCTTTTGCTTTATAAACATTATTTGTTCTTCTTCTAGTTCTTGATATAATCGGATTTGTTGCTTTAACTGTCTCTTATAATCAAAATAAGCCATTAATCCATAAGTCGTAAATATTGCATTACATAATAGTGCCTAGTTTGAGATATTTCTATAATACAAGTTTTAACAAATTCTATCATATCTACAGTCTGCTGCATGAGTGCTGATGCGGTGTTCTTAATATCTTGTGCACCTTGATAGAGTGGATGAGTTTCTAAAATCTGATACTTAGGATCTAAGTATATATTATGAGCATGTTTATTGCGGGTATTCAAATGTTGCTTTGCGTTCGTCAGCTTGACGAATTTGGGTATTCAGATATTGCTTATGATTGAAATATGAAAATGCCATGCTGAAAAGTGATAATTAATAGAATGATAATAACATAAACATAATTAGTGTGACAACTAGATTTCATAAATAAACAGTCTCTCTTTCCTTACAATCCTCTCTTCGCACCTAGTCAGATTGACGTTTAAGCGAGTTCAGTTATTATAATCATATTATCATAGAAAATTATAAGTTTATAATCCCCTCTATTTATCAAAAAGAATCAGGATTACCTTTAATTTTAGGCAATAATTTTCTTAAACTTTATAACCCCTTTTGTCAGTATTTACGTTATATCACTTTGAAAACTCCTTTTATAAAAAATCTTAATCAAAATCTATTATACTCAATACCAATCTATCATACTACTTATTAGCAACAACTTAAATTAATAAATAAAAAATCAATGTTTTACATTTCTATTTACTCAATAATAGTCATATACAATTAGAAGTTGACACTTTCTTAGATCAAGTTTGTAGTGAAAATCCTTTAGATCAAAAAAGAATCATAATAATGTATTAATAGAAATTAAATTAAAGGATCCTCATCAAGAAGTAAATGTTACAAATAATATTCCTTATATTCCGCAAGATGTAAAAGAATTTATACAAGAATGTAAAGACTTATTAGATAAAGGATTAATTGGCCCAAGTACTAGTAAACATTCAGCACCAGCTTTTTATGTTAATAACTCAGCAGAAAAAAACGAGGAAAAAGACGAATGGTTATTAATTATAGAAGATTGAATGAAGCAACAATAGGAGATGCTTATAAACTACCTAGAAAAGATTATATTATAAATAAAATTAAAGGACATATTTAGTTTACAACTTTAGATGCAAAATCAGGATATTGACAATTACGATTAAATGATAATACTAAAGCATTAACAACCTTTTCATGCCCCCTCAAAAACATTATCAATGGAATGTACTACCTTTTGGATTAAAACAGGCACCTAGTATTTATCAACGATTTATGGATAATAATCTTTTAGGCTTAAAAGAATTTACTTTTGTCTATATTGATGATATTATTATTTATTCTAATCAGATAAATTAGATTATTTAAAGAAAGTTAGCATTGTTTTACAACGATGTAAACAAAAGGATTAATTTTAAGCAAAAAGAAGGCTAAAATAGCAAAACAAATAATTGAATATTTAGGCATACAATTTAATCATCAAGGTTATTTACAATTACAACCTAATATTTTACAAAAATTACAGGATTTTCCTGATCAATTATACAATAAAAAACAGGTACAACAATTTTTAGGATTATTAAATTATATATCTGATCAAGGCTTTTTAAAAGACTTAGCAAAAGAAAAAAGAAGTTTACAATTAAAATGCAGTACAAAACATCAGTGGCATTGGACTACAACCGATACTGAAGCAGTTCAACGACTAAAAACTCTCTGTAAGTCTTTACCTAAACTCTATAACTACCAATTAGACGATGAATTACTAGTCTAATTGGATGCAAGTTTTGATACATGGGCAGGTTGCCTTTTGACACAACTGCCAAAGCACAAAAAGAACTATCTTTGCAAATATATTAATGAGACATTTAATTCTTTGGAATTAAATTATCCTATTCATGAAAAAGAAGTACTAACCTGTCTCAAAACATTGAGAAAATGGCACATTGATTTACTACCAGTTGAATTCGCAATACAAACAGATTCTCAATATCTGTGTGGATTCACTAAGTACCAAATAAGCACTAATTATAATCAAGGAAGACTCATTCGATGGCAGCTAGAATTAGGTCAATATTATATTTATATATTTTATATTAACAAATTTTATTTATTTCAATTTTTATTAGTATTTTTTTATATTATTATTATTATTATTATTATTTCTTGATAAATTATTATAATTATTATATATCATTACTACTTTATTAATTCTATGGTAGAGTCTGTTAGTTTCAATTTTTGAGGACTTATTAAAATAGTGCTTGTAGGAAACGTAAGAGGCATGGGTTAAGAGACATGTTTTCCGATAGAGCGAATGGATTCAGTGCAAGCGGGTCTGTATGTGCAACTTGTAAGAATAAAGACGGAGATGATTTAATAAGGATAGGCTCTTGGAACATTGGAACCCTCACGGGAAAGTCTTTGGAATTGGTTGAGGTTTTAGATAACTATAGGATACAAATAGCATGCATTCAGGAGACTAAGTGAGCAGGAGCCAAAGTAAAGGAGATAGGGAGTTCAAACTATAGTACTCGGGTAGTACGAGGAAGCAGAATGAGATAGGTATATTAGTGGACAAGGGATTAATGAACAGGGTAGTAGAGATCACAAGGGTCAATGATAGGATAATGGTAGCAAAAATTGTCTTAAGCAGTGTGGTTCGCAACGTAGTATGTGCGTATGCACCTTAAACTGGCCCAGATTGTCAATAAAAACATATGTTCTGGGAGGTGTTAGATGGAGTGCTTCAACAAATTTCTTACACTGAGCAGATCATCCTAGGAGGAGATTTTAACGAGCATATAAGGGCGGATGTAGACAGATATACAGGGACTCATGGTAGCTTCGGATACAGCTTCAGAAATGATAGTGGGGTTGATTTATTGGACATGACCATCACATATGAGTTAGTAACAGTAAATTCCTTTTAAAAGAAAAACGAAGCACACTTGGTGACGTTTCAGAGTAGCATAACCAAGACACAAATTGATTATATCCTTGTCAGGACAAGAGTTAGATCATGGTGCAAGGATTGCAAAGTACTTCCAGCTGTATGCCTATCAACCCAACAAAAATTGTTAGTTTTAGATCTACAAATTAAGGGATAGAGTGCACAACGATTTACCGAGCGATTTTGCAAAATCAGATGGTGGAGACTAAAAGGGGACATGGTGGAACATTTTAGGACTCAAGTTAGGTATAATACAACATAGGCTGTGAGTAGGAATGCGAATCAGATATGGCAAGGAGCAGCCCCCATAGTGAGAGAGACCGCCACAAAACTCCTAGGAGTTTCTAAAAGATAGGGGAGAGGGCTAATGAAATCCTGGTGGTGGTCAGACGAGATCCATGGGATGGTAAAGGCAAAGAAGAGAGCTTTTAAAGATCTATTGGAAAGTGCTACAAAGGTGGAGCGAGTAATAAATAAAGTAAGAAATAGACTGGCAAAACAAAAGGTGAAGAAGACTATCTCAATGGCTAGAGGAGAAGCTTACGAGAATATATACAGGGACTTAGATACAGTCAAAGGAGCACAAAGAATTTTCAAGTTAGCACGAGATAGGACACGTGAGACGGGAGATTTCAACCAAGTCTACTATATCCGAGATGAAGCAGGACAGGTGCTCACAAAGACCCAAGCCATCAAATGGAGGTGGCAGAGATACTTTTATAACCTTTATAACGAAGACAAATTGGTCAACATAGAGTTAGGGGAACCCCTCATGTCGAGACAATATCTAAATGAAAACTCATAGGGGAGGATCATAAGGGGAGAAATTACAAAGGTTTTGAGGAAGATGGGGAGCAGACGGGCCGAAGGGCCGAATGAGATCCCTATAGAGGTATGGAAGCGACTAGGCGCTGTAGGTATTGCATAACTAGTTCAGCTCTTTAATGTGATCTTCGAGTCAGTCAAGATGCCGGATGAATGGAGATTGAGTAGGTTAATCCCCTTGTACAAGGTCAAAGAAGATATCCAACAATGTCACAACTATCGAGGCATCAAATTATTAAGTCATACCATGAAGATGTGGGAGAAGGTAATTGAAAGGAGAATCCAGATAGCTGTTTCGATATCAAACAACCAATTTAGATTTATGCTGGTAGATCTACGTTAGAGGCAATACATCTACTTCGAAGATTGATAGAATGCTACAGGGAACGAAAACGGGATTTGCATATAGTTTTGGTAGATTTGGAGAAAGCATATGACAAGATTCCTAGAGAACTCATATGGAGGTGTTTGGAGGTAAAGGGCATTCCTAGCACTAATATCAAAGTGATTAAGGATATGTATGAAGGAGCATTGACTAGTGTAAGGACGATCGGAGGCGACACAGAAGCGTTCTCTATTAATGTTAGACTACACCAAGGCTCAGCATTAAGTCCTTTTTGTTCACATTAGGGTTAGATAAACTTACTAAACATATTCAAGAAGAGGTACCTTGGTATATGTTATTTGCGGACAATATTGTCCTAGTGGATGAGACTAAGAAGGGTGTCAATGCCAAGTTAGAACGTTAGAGAGAAGTGTTGGAACAAGATGGAGTATTTAGAATGTAACTTTTCTGGTAGCCAGATGGTATAAGAGGTGACAGTAGCAATTGGTACTATTATTTTACCACAAAAATTAAGTTTTAAATACCTCAGATTCATCATTCAAAGAGATGGTAAGATTGATAATGATATAGTACATCGTATTAGACCTGGGTAGGTCAAATGACGGAGGGCATCAGACGTTCTCTGTGATAAAAAAGTTCCTTGTAAAACTCAAAGGGGAAGTCTACAGAATTGTGATTAGGCCAATCATGTTATATAGTGCAGAGTGCCGGCCTACTAAGCGTAGACATACACGACAGTTGGTGGTAGCAAAAATGCGGATGCTTAGGTAGATGTGTGACATTACCAAAAGAGATAAGGTGTGGAATAGGATAGTGAGAGACAGGTTATAGGTGGCTAGTATTGCTGACAAGTTGGGAGAGAAAAGGCTTAAGTGGTCTGGGCATGTGAGCAGGATACCCTCTGATGTTTCGGTACGACATCGTGAGAGAATAAACCTTAGTGACTACAAGAGGAGAATAAGGAGGCCTTACAAGAACTAAAAGGAGGTGATCAAGAGAGATATGTCAGAGTTGGTCCTCACGTCCGCAGTGGCTAGAATTAGAAAAATCAGGCGTGATAGGATAAGGATTAACGATATGCCATAGAGCCCTCGCGCCTCATCCTTACCGCCTAGGGAGTTTTTTTTCAGGTGTAGGGGGAGATCCTCACGATGGACGTATAAAACTGTAGGATTGCCGCATTCTCAGGGCATTAATCAGGGAAGACTTATAGCGCAACTAACAATGAAGAAGCCGACCTTTGCAAGGTAAAAGGTAATAACATATTATGGTCACCATCAAGTATATATATATATTTACTATTCATCATTACGTATTTACTCTTTTAACCTACATCATTATTATCTTGTCACATCTGCATGTGTGCTTACTGGAAACAATCTGTTTACAATGTAAGGGTAAGATTGCGTAATATTAGGCCCCCCCATATCCTACTTCATTGCGGAACTTCAGGGTATGACAAACGGCATTTAATTTATTTATTTACGGCGATGATGATTAAATAATTTGGACTTATTAGATGATAAAATTATATTTTAGAAACCTAAAGTTACTCATATGTTCATGAAATTAAAAATAAATATTTTATTAAATGTTAAACAAAAATATAACTTTTTGAGTAAGGTTCAACCCTTGATAATTAAACTTATTCTTTATTCTATTTATCTATATGTCTAGCAAATAGTGGTTATAAATAAATAAGAAAATTTTAAAAATTAAATATTAACAATATAAATATAAATATAATATTTGAAAGATGAAAATAGTCAATAAATACTTAATATAATGATATTGGATATGAATATAATTTGTGCAATTTTAATATTAGTATATCCCAATACCAATACTTGTTAATAATGAATACTATTTTAGATTAAATTTTAATTATAAAACAGTTCTTCAAATTTTATATAACTAAAAGTTATCCTTTTATTCGAGGTTTTCTCTCGTTTTTTAGGGTTTTTTTCTTCTCTTAGGTTTTTCCTATTGTTGCTGTCTTCAGTCAATATTTTGGCCGTTCATGGAGATGGATGCCGCTATTGCTAGCCTGTCCCTTACGGGTGATGAGGACGCGATTGGGTGGTTTCGGTCACCGTTGACGAATCTGCATGGAACTACAAGTTGTGTGTGGTGGGTACATTATTAACAACTTCTCGCATCAACTTCCCTGCCTTACCGATATATGGCAACCGCAGGCTGGTATTGCCATTACCGATATTGGAACACGCCGTTATTTGTTCTGGTTTTTCCATAAGGTTGATGTTGACCGCATTATGAAGGGTGGTCCATATGATTTTAATCGTCATCTTCTTGTCCTTCATAGATTGCAGCAGGGAGAGATCCCTCTAGAGGTTCCGTTATTTTATGCAGATTTCTGGGTACAAGTGCATGGTTTGCAATCAGGTTTAATGACGACATCATTAGCACGACAGTTTGGAAATTTTATTGGTTGTTTTCTCGAGTATGATACCTCGCTTCTGGGTAAAAGTTATTGTCCCTATATACGTATTCGTGTTCGACTTGATGTTCGTGTTCCTCTTAAACGGCGGAAGAAGATTAGTATATCTGATACATGTTCTTTCTTTGCTTGTTTCCAATATGAAAAGTTGCTGCTTTTCTGTTTTATATGTGGTATTCTTGGCCATGGTGAAACTCTGTGCCCGATGCGCCTTCGTCATCCCGATATTGCACCCCCCTTCGGTTGGGATAATTCTATTCGTGCTTTTGTAGGTAGACGGAATCAGCAACCACAGAGCAGATGGTTACGTACTGAGGATGGGTCTCCCTTGTAGGGTGATATTGCTTCTGTTACTAGTGCCTCGGGCTTTGGTGGATCAGACATGGATGTAATAAGGAATGAGGAGACCCCTCTTACGCCTGTTGAGAGTCTTAAGCGTCAGCGTTCTCAGGATGTTCTGTTTCCAAAGTTTCAATTGGTGTTGATTCGATGGAAGCTCAGGATGGATCATATGTTCATTCTTCTTCATTATTGGTGGGCGCCGAGGAGCGACCCGACCAGTTGTCATGAAAATAATGAGTTGGAACTGTCAAGGTCTCGGTAACTTTCAGACAGTTCAAGCTTTGGACGATCTTATTCGTCAACATCGACTGGATATGGTATTTCTTATGGAAACTCTTGTGAATGAGGTTCATATTGTAGAGTTACGGAGTCGGTTTGGGTTTGAGTTTAGTTTTTGTGTTGATCGTGTTGGGCGTAATGGTGGATTGGCTGTTTTTTGTCGTTGTTCTAGCTTGTTTGAGGTTGTTCGTCATACCCAAAACTCAGTGGATGTGAAAGTTAGTATGGAAGATGATTTTTCTTGGTTTCTAACGTGTTTTTATGGTTACCCTGAGCGTTTTCGTTGTCAGGCCTCTTGGGATTTATTACGATCGCTTAACCGTGGAGCTCATGTTCCTTGGTTGGTTCTTGGCGATTTCAATGATTTGGCTTGTTCAACCGAGAAAATTGGGGGTGCAGACCATCCAAATTTTTTATTTGATGGCTTCTGCAATGTTTTGTCAGATTGCGATCTTCAGGAGCTTGAATGGCTCGGTTATTCTTTCACTTGGGAAAAGCGTAAAGGTCAACCGACTTGGGTGCGTGAGAAGCTTGATCGTGATGTGGCTAATATTGCCTGGTTTGAGCATTTTGCCAATGCACTCCTAAAAACTGGCGTCGCTCCCATCTCCGACCATTCTCCTTTGTTGTTAACGACGGATGCTACTATTTTGACTTGGAACAGGCGTCGTTTTAGGTTTGAAACTAAATGGCTTATGCAAGTTGAATTGTTTAGTGTGGTCGAGGCTGCTTGGTTGTTTAACGGCAGCATCATAGAAAAGAAACAACACCTATGCCACGAGTTAGAACGATGGGGTCGTACCCTTGATAGGGCTTTAGCTAGTGCGAAACGACGTTTGAAATGAAAGCTTAAAGCATTGCGTAGTGTCAATAGTAATGAGTATCATGCTAATCGCGCTGAGTTGAATCAATTGTTAGATCTAGAACGTGTCAAGTGGAAGCAGAGGGCAAAAGAATTTTGGTTACAAGAAGGTGACCTCAATTCTAAATTTTCCATTTATCTGCTAGCTCACGGACAAGGAAAAATACAATTTATGAACTTGATGATGGCACCGGGACTATAGTTCGAACTAAGGAGGGTGTAACATCCCATCACTGATGGGAAGGGTAAATTGGTTATTTGGGACGGGCTAGGCGAGTGTAAATATACGTCGGCATGTTCATGCATCATATAGCCTCTATATTTATCTTAATGATAATTTCTGTATATGCACATAATTATACATGCATTCATGACATTTCCCGGCATATGTGTCTAAATGCAATTTTTTGTGAAATATGTGCTATTTTTGTTAGAAAATTTGAATTGGAGTGATTTATGTGTGTTTTACATTTTTAGGGACTTTCAGGATTTTTTCTGGAATTTTTGGGGAAAAATGTCCGGACCGAAAAAATTACCAAGTGACAGACTGATTAGATTTCTGGTACTGGAAACAACTGTCCAATGGGACTGAAAAATTAGACATTTGATTTTAGGAATTTTGCATTTGGAGCCATTGGAATTTGGAGTAGAAATTTAATTGAAATTGGAGAAAAACTAAGAGAGTGTAGGAAGAAGACAAGTGGCAAGTGACAAATGTCACTTGCCTTCTTAGTCTTAAACTTAAATGTTTTATATTTAACTTATTTTGGGAGAGCTTCCACGACATTCTACTTGAGAAAGAGTGAAAAAGTGATTTTTAATACTTTCTTCCTTCTTCCATCCGTAGGTTCCTTCCTCTCCTTCTTCGTTAGTGTGCTTCATCCATACCAAGAATTTTTCTTATTTATGTGCTTGCTCCTTCTTCCTTCACATACCAAACCAAACTTAAGCTTTGAAATGATGATGATTGTTGTGGTGTGAGTGATGGTCGTAGGTCTTGGTGAGTGCTAGAAAGTTAGAGGGATTTGAAGAATTTAAAGCTTGCAACTTGTTTAGGTGAGAATTGTGCATTGTATTCTTTCATTTGGTATCTAGATGCATTTATTGTGATTAATTGTGCATGGATTTCATAAAGATAATGGTAGGATTGTTTGGGTATAAGTGTATGTATGTGTGAGGATGAATGATGAATATGTTGTGGTTGGTTTTGGATTGGTTTTGGATGTTTGAATAATGTTAGATGAGTGGTAAATTCAAATAAAAAGATTGTGTGTTGTGTGCTGCTAAATTGTGATTATTTATGCAAGTGAATATCTAGATGAACTTGGGGTTGAATTGGAGACTAAATTTGTTGGACCCCGAACTTTTCTCAGGTTGTGAATTGTAATTTGACATTAAACGAAGAAATTAAGGTGACTTAGTTGTGTGTAAAGGAAGAGAAAATGATCTTTATGAAAGCTGTAGTTCCTGTTGAGAGCTTTGAGTCGCCATAAAGTTTGATATTTTTCGATATTGGGAGTGGAAATTATGATCAGTCAAAGTTAAGTAATTGTGAAAATGTTCATAAGTGTACATTTAGGTGTGTAATGTGATTTGAGGCAATTGAATTGAGTTTAGTGATCTATATGAAAGATATAGAAGATGATCCTAGCTTTTCAATGATGTATAATTTGTTATTCTGGTTATGGAATCTGGGAGATGTGACATTATGAGTTTGGGTAAATTGTAGGATGACACATTCGAGGCAGAAGCTTCGATCGAAAAATTGACCTTATTAGAGGTTGCAATTGCTTTTGAGTTCTTCATGAACGTTTTAGATTATATTCTGATCTTTTCATTGATAGTAAGTATGTCATTTTTGGACCTTGGCATGGAAAGATAGAAATCTTAGAAATCTTATTACTATTAGGGTGACCAGCCCTCTTTATTCTTTTGCTTCTAACTTTTCTGTCCGACATCCAATTGATTTGATTTTTTTAGCGTTGGATTCCTAAGACAATAACCTACATCATGATGGGAAATTATGATTGTTCTGAGATTAGATTGAAAGGGATCGATTGAGTCAAAGTGAATTAGATATTTTTCGAGCATGGTTCAGTATGTTTGACGATATCTTGATCGGTAGAGATCTAATCAAGTTGATTCTTGTTTTTAAATAAGTTAGAGACATGGGACTGCAAATTATTTGAAGGAAACGAAATTTAATTTAGTTCCTAAGAGTTTTAATTTATGAATTGAAGTATTAAATTATGAGATTTTATAAGTTCAATTTGGGCATTATACTTAAGTCTAAGAGTTTTAAGACTTATGTGGGAGGGCAAATTGGACCTTCCCCACTCATTAAGAGTATGAGATAAAAGAAGGAAAGAAAGAAAATGAGAAAAGAGAAGAGAAAAGGAGAGGAAGTCATGGCCGTGGGAGAAGAAGAGAAGAGGGAAAGCTAGGGCTTGAAGATTCTGACGATTTTGATGCCAAACCAAGTAAGTAGAAGCATCATCCCTTCTTGATTTGTTGAATGAATCGTGTTTAGTGTTCGATAGAAGTGAAAAATGTAGTGAAATGTATGAAATGAGTTTTCGGTAGAAGGTGTCTTAGGTTTAATGATTTTGTTATGTTTTCGAACGATTTTTGGGTTGGAATGAGATTAGAATGAAGTAGGAAAGATGATTTGGGGTTTAGATGAGTTGTTTGTGAAAGTTGGGAAGTTTGAAGATGGAAATCGGTGAGAAGTCGGGTTCAGGAGGCGTTCCCTGACCCGCACTTCGAGACATGCTCAAGAGCACACCGCGGCGTACGAAGGTGTGCACGCCGCGTGCACATATGTGTGCACGTCGCGGCGTGCAAGAGGGTCATGTCATGGCAAGACGAAGCTGTTCATCATGGGCGGCGTAGCCTTCGCCGCGACGAGCTCCAGTTTTTCAGCACAGATGTATTTAGGTCTTTTGGGCATATCTTTTGATGCAGATGTCCAAATGAAGTGATTTTTGATTTGTTATGAACTAGAGGCATAGAGCTACATGTTTTGTGGAGAAATGAAATTGAAATTCAGTCTCTAAGAACCTTAAATTTTGGTCGGAAGTTGGGTATAGATTATTGTTTCAGCAAAAGAATAGTCCCCACAAGTTTGGAGTATAACTTTTGGATTTCTGAAACGAGTGGAATGATTTTGGAGTCAATAGAAACTTAAGACAAAAAGGAAAAAATGTTTCTAGAAGAAAGTATTGTCAAATTTCTTCATTTTACTTGATTATAAATTGGAATTCCGATTGAATGGAATATTTTTGGCTATTGTTAAAGGAATTCAAGGAAGGCAAGAGGATCACGAGGAGAGGCATCTTTTAAGCACGTATCCAAGAAAGGAAATTCAGGCGGGTTTCATGTTTATAGTTGAATAATAAGCCATTAAAAATTTTCCCAAATTGAGAGAATAAAATGATTTCAAGAATTTCAAAATTGTGCATGCATCATTTTCAAATGATTTAAAAGAATTTGCTTATATGTGTGCATATGCTCCATGAATTGGATTTGATTTGATAGATTGTGATGTGATTATGCTATGTCTTTAGCATGGCATTTTGATAGAATGAAAAGAACGAAAAGTATGAAAGCTTTGAGTATGAAACGAATTGTTATGTGCTTTGTTTGGGAGGGAGAGTAACGGATGGATAGTCACGTGCACGTCGACGTATAGCCTTTTTCCGGCTGACCGCTTGGGGCCACGAGATCCTGAGAAATCAGACTCGTTTTGTTTACAGTATAAACTTCGGTTTATCCGGATCGTTTTACGGAACTCTCGAGCCATTTGGTTGTGCATTTGCATTGATGTGTATTGCATTTATGACTTTTGAATTGTGACTTGTGAACAAGATGATGCATTCATGTTTTGCGATTTATGAATTTGAATACATGAGGAGAATTTGAAAAACGAGCGTTTTATGGATTTTCAATAAGAAATTTCTCTGACAGTAAACTTTTGAATGGTTTTGCTTATGATTGATTATAAGCATGTTACCTACGGGCTTTTTAAGCTCACCCCCCTTTCATCCCTATCTTCAGGTATTTGAGCGGGAGATCGGATGAAAGATTGTCAAGACCGTTTGTTCGATTGTGTATAGCATGTATACTATGATGAATTGATTTATGGATTTGTGCATAGAATGGAAAAATGAATTACGGTTTGTGTAAATGAATTATGAGATTGTATATTGAATTGAGAAATGTGAATGATTTGTGTATGTATGAATGTGAATAAAGGAATGTATTTTGGATGTTGGATAATGTGATTTGGTTTCCGGACGGGGAGTTCGATGATTACTGGTTGTTGCTTGAGAAATATAGAAGTGTAATTTAAACACTTTGCAGGTTTGGGTTAGTTGAAATGCAGCTGTTATGCTGCCAGAATTTGTATGATTTTGTTATAAGAATGAGATATAGCATGGATATGAGGAATTCTATGATTTGAGTTTTTGTTTGTATAAGATTTAATAAAGCGATTATGAAAGAAAACAAAAGAAAAAGTTTATACTGGTTTCAGATTTAGTTTAGTCTTAAGGTATCCAACGCACGTCTTTCTAACATATGAGTTACGGATGTCGGGAAAATTGTTTTGGTCCGTTCGAATCATTTATGTTTTCGTTCCTTAGATTTGATTTCCCTATCGAGTCATTCGCTTCCGATTTGTGATTCGATTCGTATCTGATTTGATTTCGTCATATGTTTCGGTTCTTTTCTCTGATTCGATTCATGTTCATTCGTTTTCATGTTTGATTTCGACTTGCTTCCACTTTCATTTTGCGATTCGATTTCATTGTTACTATTGGTTTCGACATTTTTTTATTATTTTCGCCTTCAGATTCGAGTTATCCGATGTGCATTCGCTTCGATTTCGATTGTTTTCGTTTCGCTTTCCGGTTGGGATCCGGTTCCGAGATCGGGTCCCAACAAAATTGGATGCTTATTGAAGTAGGATTAGTGTTGGAAAGAAAGAAGTTGTGTTAGATATGAAATCTGGAAAATTTTACTTTGTGTAAGTTTCAGAGTTTTACTCATAACTTTTGACATGGTTGTCCTATTGAGATGAGCTTTGGCTTAAATTAAACTTAAGAAGTATGGCTAGATTTCATATGAAGAAAGTTTTGTCCAATTATGACTTTAAGGGTTATAAATTTGGCTTGGAAAGTGAGTTGTAGGTGCTGTATGAATAGTAATTCAAACCTTGTGACCTGAAACTTTGATGATTTTTTAAAGGTTGATTTGGATTGAATTTGCTAATTTGGTCTTCATGAAAGTTGAATATTTTTGTGTTAGCTTTCTAACGCCACTAAGTATGATTTTTTTTTATTTGTAGGTTAAAAGTTATGGTTTGTTAATGTTCAGGTGGTAATTCAGCCCAAAAGGTATGTTGGTGGGCAAATGCTCTAAGTGCATAGGTTTTGTGCTTTTTGTGTTCTGATATTAATTTTGAACTGTTAAAGATGAAATTGGCTCAAGTGACCTTCTGTAAAGTTGTATAGGATTGTTTTAGCTTTATAATGAGGTATTATATGCGAATTTTGGATGTAAGGATTGTAAGATATAAATTTGTAAAGTTTTGTTATGGTTTAGCTTAAATGCTGATTTCATAAACCCTAACTGGACAGCTACATTAATGGGAGGATTTGACCTAGTTAGAGATAGAATTTGGTTCTAAGTCCTTCTTGAGAATTGTATTATATTGTCTGAGCTTTTTATTGCTATATGGTATGGAATTTTTCGCTAAGGGGATGTGGAGTTATGAATTTTGGAAGATTAGATTATTGTTGAGAATAATTTGGGTATGCAGAAGCTTTCCTTGAGAATTTGATTTGGTTAGAGCTGGAATTGGCTTCTAAGTTATTCATGAAAGTTGTATCATTTGTTTTTCTCTTTTGATTGATATAAAATTTGGAATTTTTAGCTAAAGGGATGAAAAGTTATGATTTTTGGGAAAGTGCTGCACTGTTATGGTAAATGTGTGACTAGGCAGTATCTTTGAGTACATTTTTGACACCCTTAGAGGTGTTATTAAATTTCAAGATCTTCATGAAACTTGTAGGATTTTTCAAGATATTTCCAACGAGACCTAATTTGTGATTTTTGGATGTGTGTGGTAAAAGTTATGTAGTAAGGAAGAAAGGAGAGTTGGTTTTGTGAAAAATAGAAAATTGATTTGAAAAAAAAAAAGAAAATTTGGGCGGATGCTCGCACCTCGCGCGAGGGCGAGCAGCCCTCGCACTCAGATATATATATATATATATATATATATATTAATTTTCTTTTATTTGATTAGTATTTGATTCATTTGTGATTTAATTTGGCCATTTTGTTTCCTTTGTCAATTACTTTTTCATCCGACTTCCGATTGACCTGATTCTTGAGGCATCAGATTCGTATAATATTTAATTTCATTTATTTGTAAAATTGGGAATTTTTAAAGCTAAAATTGTTGGGGATTGGTTAGGTCGAAGTGAGAGGACCGAGTAATGATTTTTTTGATTCGTCTTTTATTTATAATTGGACCTATAGAGGTCCGAATTAAGTGATTTTAGTGTGTATGGCTTTCTAATTTTTAGAAGAAATTTTTGTGACAAAAAATTGTGAAATAGTGCCGGGAATGTCATGAACATGCATTGTACACATTTTAATTGCTACATGTGCATTATTTAATAATTCTGATTGTGCATTTGGTAATGTGTGAATATTTTTGGTTGTTATAGAGACACAGTTGGAACGTCATCCCACGGGCGTTGCTGAGACTTTCCGGCATTAGCTCGGAAGCTATTGGTGAGTAACCTAGATGGTTTCTCAATTATTAATTGTTTATAATTTTGCACTTATAACACTGTGGAGAATAATGGTGGGCTTGTGCGTTTGTTTATGCCTGGATTCCGGACTGAAGGTGTCCGATGTATTGGGAGATTATAACATAGGAGTGCTTTACTTGTGATTATGACTTTAATGTGATTGAGTGTGAACTATTTGTTGAACGTGTTAATTTGGGATCGATTATGATGTTGGCCCTGCTTTATTTCGACATATGCATTTCATGCATAAAGGCATGATCAGTAATTGACAGTTGTGACCGGAGCAGCCACCGAGAGCTTAAAGCTCAACGTAATTGGGCCTCGAGCCCACAGTGATTCAGAGCCTCAGGCTCACCGATTAATGCTCCCTTATTGGGACAGTTTAGGCGCTCGATCACAACAACGTAATAAACTGGAAAAGAGTCACATGCGCATTACATATGCATTTGATTGAATGTCTTTGATTGAGTGAAAGGTAAAGCACCTTGTGTTTATGTGAACAATCATGTGGTACTTCTGAATGTGTTATTATGGTATAAATGTGCTCTGTTTGACTATTGTATGAATTGAGTGAATCATCGATGATGGTTCCTCACTGAGTTCGCAAACTCACCCAAAATTGCAAATTATTTTTCAGGACCGAGAGAGTAAACTCCTAGCTCTAGAGAGACTTTTTCTGCCGTGTTGATCGTGTTAGCAAGAGAAGTCATGGCTCACAGGTCGGTCAGCTAGCATTTCTGAGGGATGACCTAGTTAGGCTTTTTGTGTTAGATTTCTTTTGGAATAATGTACAGATAGTGAAAACCGATGATATGTCAATTCATCGCTGAGGATATGAAATGAGAAAAAATTTATGGTTTCAAAAATTAGTGATTTTCAGATTGATGCTTGATGATTATTGATGCCATGAGAGGTACAGTAGTGATTGTTCGTAGTTCACCCTTATTGTAGTATATGTATCAGAATGACCTACGGGCGTCCCGATGTATACCCTATAGTAAAGGGGTGCTACAGAGGGCCTCCTAGCTATAATCTGTGATTATTTTGAGCGATTGTATACTGCTGACGTGGTGGATTATTCGACCGTTACAGGTTTGGTTTACGAACGCATTACTGCAGCTGATAATGTTGCATTGTTGGCTCTGTTTTCGGCAACTGAGTTTAAGAGTGCGGTCTTCTCTATGCATCTTGATAAGGCTCCAGGTCCCGACGGGTTAAATCCAGCATTCTTCTAAAAATTTTAGCATTTGATTGGTTCTGAGGGCGTATCAGCGGACAACGCTTGGTTACATGCAGATCACTTTCCTCCTTCCTTGACGGATACAATTATTGTTCTTGTTCCAAAGGTTGATCATCCTACTTCTGTCAAAGATTTACGCCCCATATCTTTGTGTAATGTTTTATACAAAATTATTGCCAAGGTTCTTACAAATAGGTTGAAAAGGATTTTACCTCATGTTATTTCTGATACACAGTCTGCTTTCATTAAAGGTTGTCTTATCACTGATAACATCTTGGTTGCTTTTGAGTTATTGCATTATATGAAGAATCATACAGGTCGTGCAGGAAGAGAAGTGGCTTTAAAAATTGATATAAGTAAAGGCTATGATCGTATTGATTGGGGTTACCTTGAGGGCATGATGCAGGCTCTAGGTTTTGATGCCCGCTGGATATCGATAGTAATGATGTGTGTTCGGAATGTTAGTTACTCTGTTGCTTTTAATGGGGATGAGCTTGAGCCAGTTTTTTCTTCTTGAGGATTACGACAAGGTGATCCTTTATCTCAATATTTGTATGTGATTTGTGCTGAAGGGTTATCTGCTTTATTGACTGATGCCGAGCGTAGACGGGCTATCACTGGGATTTCTATCTGCAGAAATAGTCCTTCTGTCTCCCATTTACTGTTTGCCGATGATTTTTTTCTTTTCTTTAAAGCTACTGAACAGCAGTGTCATGAGATTCGCTCTTTGCTATCTGTTTACGAACGTGCTTCTGGACAAGCAGTGAATTTAGGTAAGTCCGGAGTGTTCTATGGTTCCAATGTTTTTTAAGTGCAACGTGTCATTCTATCTAATATACTTGAAGTTCACACTCAGCTTACACATAGTAAGTATCTCGGCTTACCCTCTTTGATTGACAGTAATAAGAAGAAGATCTTTGTTTTTCTTCGTGATAAGTTATGGGCCCGCATTCAGAATTGGCGGAATAAGTTTTTATCTCGAGCAGGTAAAGAAGTTTTACTAAAGGTTGTTGCTTAGGCAATTCCTGCTTATAGTATGAGTGCCTTTTTACTTCCGGTAACGTTGTGTGACGAGTTGCAACGGATGATGAATTCGTTCTGGTGGGGTACAAAGGTCGATGGCGCCCATAAAATTCATTGGTTGCGATGGGATCGCTTGTGTGAAAAGAAGATTGATGGAGGTTTAGGTTTCCAGAATTTACGATGTTTTAATTTAGCTATGCTCGCTAAGCAAGGTTGGCGGCTCATGTCATCATCGGATTCACTTCTTTTCCATCTCCTTCGAGCCAAACATTTCCCACGAGGCGACTTTTTATCAACTAATCTTGGTTACAACCCTGGTTTCACTTGGCAAGGCATACATCAGGCGGCTTCGGTTTTGCGAGTTGGTCTCCGATGGCGTATTGGCAACGATCAAAATGTAAAGGTGTGGTCCGACTCTTGGCTGCCACGAGATCATGCGTTTACAGTTGCAATAGCTTCCCCGTCAGTTCTTTCTGACTTGCGTGTCGCCGATCTCATTGATCACTCCACCAATCGGCGGGATGTCGATAAGGTACATGCTTTGCTTGATGATAGTGATGCATAAACTGTTTTGTCTATCCCTCTCTCTTCCTCTTCAGTTGATCGTCGCATGTGGCATTTTGATAAATGTGGTGTTTATACGGTTAAATCCGGGTATTATGTTGCGTCTTACTTGAACCGCATTTCGGAAGGTCATCATGGGATTAATTGGAAGAAGCTCTGGCAGTTAGATGTTCATCTAAAGGTTCGTGAGTTTCTTTGGCGTGTTTTACGTAATCTTTTGCCAACTAAATCTAGGTTGATGCAACGAGGGTTAGTTCTTGATGTTAGTTGTGGCTGCGGAGTTGATGTGGAGACCTTAGATCACGTGTTATTGCATTGTCCCGCTGCACACTTGGTTTGGTAACTATGGGGTAGAGGTAGTGCTTCTTTAGCACTCTCATTACCTAACTGTTTTGCCACATTATGTGTTGATCCGGATTCGACCGTCGTCGAGGGCTTCACCATGGTTTGTTGGCGGATATGGTGGGCTCGAAATCAAGTCCTATGGAACCATCATGTTGTTCCACTCGGAGTTGTGCTTCATCAGGCACTCGATTATCATGCCGAATGGTTTGCTGCGCAACAGCGGAGGAAGCAGTTGGTTACTCATCCACCCGCCCAGTTGTCTGGTGCACATGGTGGTCTTCAAGTTGATTGGCGATGCTATACGAATGCTGCTCTGTTCGAAGCATCATGTCGTATTAGATCGAGCTCGGTTACATGGACTGCGGATGGAGGTTTTCTTCATGTTTTTACTTCCTCTCGGCCTGGTGGTTTCTCCCCTCGCATGGCTGAGGTTTATGCTTTGCGACTCTCTTTGAAACAGGTATCGACTCGCTGCATGGGTCGTGGAGTGGTGTTCACTGATGCCCAAAGTTTGGTGCATGCTTTGCGTAGTGATGTTCCCGATTGGTCCGAGTTTGGGTCCCTTATTCAAGATTGTCGTATTCTTTTAGAACAATGTCCTGATATCAATGTTTCTTGGGTGAGTCGTCGTGACAATGTGATTGCACATAGGCTTGCTCGTTGCTCTTTATCTTTTTCCGATTTTCAATTTTTTGTTTCCCCGCCAGTTTGTATTGCTAACTTTCTTTAAATTCATGCAATGGTTTTCCCTAAAAAAAAAAGTTATCCTTTTATAATTAAAAATTTAAAACATAACAAATTTTGAGTAATATCTCTTGTTTATTAAAATTAACATAAAATATTTATTTTGTACATAATAATTATTTTTAAAAATATTTAAGCCTAAACATTTTTTCAATTGCCTATTCAATGTTTTAATTTGCAAATCTTACCTATTATTTTCCGATATTTCGTTGTACTAATTGGTAAAGTCCAAAATTCTTTTATATATATACTAAAATAAATTGTACCAATTTTTAATTGGTATATATCGTATGTGATACATAATTGATATATATATATATATATATAAGCACAATCCAGTATATAATAATTAGTTAAAAGGTATTTTGAATCAGAGTCTTATTAGATTCTAGTATAATAGAGTTGGAAAACTATATAAGCAATATTAAATATGCAATAATTAACTATATAAAGATATCTATTAAAATAATTAATAAACACTTAATTAACAAAAGATCATTTGTTAAAATTTATGATATTAACAAGTGTTTTTAATAATTTAAATAGAGTAAATTATTTTTAAAATGATTAAATTTAGACATTAGTGGCATTAATCTCAATAATCTAAGCGAAATGAAAATAGGTAAGCATATTTGAGATTTCTGGACCAATGACGAATATATTTAATCCTTATTACAGTATAAAGGGTAATGATTTTAGTTTCAGTATGGCATACCATTGCACAAGCTTTGCACCAAATCATAATAGAGAACGAACGTAAATGAGATATCTGGTCAAGAAGACAATGCATTGAATTTAAGTACAAAGTACTTGCACTGGTATTGTACCAAGTAAGCAACGGATAATAAAATCTAACAAAATTTAGGTCTATTAATTTCTATTTCTAATTTTAATTTTAATTTTTAATTTTAGCATCTTCCAGTTTTTAAAATTTATGAAACCGCAAAAGTAATTTTGCTTTTATAATTTGATTTACTATCAACTAAATATATAGTATTTAATTAGTTAATATATTAATTAATAATAATAATTATGAATAATTTAATTTAATACTATACACTTAATTAATTAAAATTAATTATTGATTAAAATTATGAACAATGTAATTTTATTTAATAATTTATTTAATTTTGTAATTAAATTAAATTAAATTCTTGATTAATATAGTTAATTTTAAAGCATCTTTAAAATATATAAATTTCAAACAAATTTTGATTTAATAGCTAAAATATATTTAAAATAAATATTAATTTACAAATGAATTATTTTAATAAAATAAAATATTGTTGATTATTTATTGAAAATATTATATAAGTGATTAAAGTTAAAATATTATCTTTAAGTTTTGCCTAATATATAATTACTATCAACAATAAAATATAACTACATTAAAATTAACAATCAAATAAGTTTTGAAAAAAAACTGAAACTAAAATAGAAAGTAAAAATTAAAACTATAACAAAAAAGTAAATTGGAACCAAGCGACCTTCGTAAATAAGAATTTGAATGTAATTAATGAATTCCGTTGGTAAGATTTTCCTTAAACGTTTATTATTAAAGCCTTACCAGGTGTGATTTTGCTTGATGCTTAGCGAGCTGCAAGCATGAAATACATACACATTAATAATGGTCAGATATGGTGTTCAAATGCTAAACAATACATATGCCATATTAATTGAGGGGAGATGTACATCTCAAAAAATATCTTTTAATGTTTACAATTTTGCATATTTAAATTCTATTAAACAGGAACATGCATGCTCTTACTTGCATAAAAGAAATTAAATCATTATAATTAAAGTAAGATTATTATACCTCATAACATTGGTAAAACTAAGTTTATATGATAAAATGATGAGATTAATCTATAAAATTTGGGAAATAATATCACTATAGAAACAAAATTATAACTCTTAGGTGCAGTGTAAAAATTACTCTTGCTATTAAGTTGAAAAAATTGGTCAAGTTCAAATACTCGGAATTAAGGTCAAACGTCTTGATGCAACACATCTATGCGATTCCATGAATATATCAAACTTGTTAAAGGATTAACTAGAATTAGAAGATTTGTTACTTTATTGAATAAGGTATCCATTTTAACCTACCAATGTTCTCGTGCATGTTTTTGCCCATATTATATAAACCTTACCAGTCTTCCTTCACTTTAACCAAGGAACCCCATTTCTACTACTACCATCCATCTCCAGATACCATAGCACTCTCTACAGGTACATCCATACAAAACTTGAACAGATAGTAACAGTGATGGCTACTCGTGAGACAATGGTGATAATCGTAGGTGCTGGACCTGCAGGTCTTGCAACATCTGCATGCCTCAACAATCTCAACGTCCCAAACGTTCTCTTAGAAAGAGAAGACTGCTTCGCGTCTCTTTGGAGAAAAAGGGCATATGACAGACTCAAGTTGCATTTGGCAAAACAATTCTGCGAGCTTCCTCACATGCCATATCCCCCTGGCACGCCAACTTTTGTCCCTAAAGATGGTTTCATCAGCTACTTGGAGAAATACGTGTCTAAGTTCGAAATAAAGCCAAAGTACAATCGTTGTGTGGAGTCTGCTTTCCATGATGATGTTGCGGGGAAGTGGGTTGTAACAGCTAGGGATAGGATTACAGATGAGCTGGAGGTTTATAGTGCGAAGTTCTTGGTAGTGGCTACTGGCGAAAACAGTGATGGGTTTGTGCCCAAAGTGCCAGGGCTTGAATGTTTTGACGGCAAGTACATTCACTCCAACAAGTACGATAACGGAAAGATTTACGAGGGGAAACAGGTTTTGGTGGTCGGAAGTGGCAATTCGGGGATGGAAATTGCTTATGATTTGTATAATTGGGGCGCTATTACATCCGTTGTCGTTCGTAGCCCTGTAAACTTTTCTATCTCCATCTACTACACATTCTCATGCATTGCACACTCATAGTCACACACTACTAGATTAGTATTTTGCTTTGAGAACGTTAAATATTTAATTTATTCTTTTGAAAGACATGCAGTAGATTCTTTTACGCTGGACATATTTATAGTTATAAGAGATGCATTTAACGCCAGACGATCATTTTAAAAACATTTATATTAGATGAACTAATGCAATTAATTCTCTATAAAATTTTGAGAAACTTAATGTTATATTTGAAAAGAAACTGGAATTTAATTTTGTATTTCTCTTGTATTATGAAAAGCACCAAATATTCCTAGTTCATATTTTAAATTCTCTTTCATTTTAGAAAGACGATACTTATAATCTTAATAATGTGAGTTTGCAGATACACTTTTGGATATTTTATATGGTTTTGTTACAAATCGTCATAAGTTTTTAAAATAAAAAGTTCAACTAAATAATAATGTCATATTATAAAACTGTTTTTCCTTTTTCAGTTTTTGTGAAAAAAAGTACAGAAATGAAGGAAATTTGATAAACAAATTTCTTATACAGCTGAATAGAGTCGGTATCACAAGAATGATTCTTTTACTTCATGATTATTTAGTGGGTATACATATTTTTCCATCGATTTTGTTTCATTGTTGAACAGATCATATGATATATATAACTTTAAAAATGTCTATAAAGTTAAGTTGTCAAAAGCAAAATAATAATTTCAATTCTAGTACACCGAAAATATAACACAAAATAATCAATATAAAGCTAAAGAAAAACATATAGAGCCACAGTACGTAGATGATTGACGTGATTAGAGTACTCCTAGCTAATCCATCTAAACAATAGTCTAATCTGAAGCCTGTTCGAAATATACAGGTACATGTGACTACCAAAGAAGTGGTGTATCTGGGAATGTGGCTATTAAGGTATTTGCCTGTGAAGTTTGTAGACTTCATAACTATGGCGATTACAAAGGTCATGTTCGGGAACCTTTCAAAATATGGAATAATCAAGCCAAAAGAAGGTCCTTTTTATCTCAAGAAGACAACTCGTCGATCACCAATTATCGACGTTGGAACATTGGAAAAAATTAAAAGTGGTGCAGTTGAGGTACTCCATTGCATGCAACTTCAGAAAATGAATTAGTTTCCTGAAAATAGTCGAATACCATCTTTTTCTATATATATCCTGATGTGATCGTGAATACAGGTTTTGCCAGCGGTGGAGAGTATAAAAGGGAAAAAAGTCAGATTCAGAAATGGGAAAAGCAAGGAATTTGACGTCATTATATTCGCTACAGGGTATAGAAGCACCGTCTTGAACTGGCTCAAGGTACTGATCCGTTGCATATGTAGTGCTCTTTCTTCGTTGAGTTCTTTTGTGTAGGTTAGACAGAGGGGTATATATGTGTAATATGTGTAATTGGTTCAGGGTGGGTATGACCTATTCAACGAAGATGGAATGCCAAGACATACTTTTCCAAATCACTGGAAAGGAGAAAATGGGCTGTATTGTGCAGGGTTTTCGAGCATGGGATTGGACGGCATTGCAAGGGATGCTCGAAACATAGCCAGCGATGTCAGTTGGAAAGTCAATGGAGACGTGGTTTCCAAGTGAAAGATTCAGAGAAGAAGATGGTTGAAGTTTTAGAATCGTACAAATGTTTGCTGGTGACCGTTTGCATTGCATCATCATTTTAGTGCAGAGCAGTTGAAGAGGGCGGCTTCCTGTATTGTCCAAACATATTCTTATGCAGTGTTGTTCACTCGGTTCTGGCTTGTATTTTACGGTCGATTCACCGAGGTTTTTTGTTTTTTGTTTTTTTGTTTTAATTACTTTTTTACTCTCTGATCTTATTCTATGATCTACGCGCCAAAAACACTGAATTTAATTTCTGGTTTTAATCTAAACCAAACCAAACCAATATCACATAGTTGACTCTCTCTTTTCTTCTTTTAATTCATATTAAGTACTCTTTCTATTTGATAAAAAAGAAAAATCTATACATAGTATAAGTTTTTAGGAAATCAATTGATTATTGTCTAGGATATAATACATAGAATTTAAGATTATTGTATCTTAAGCATTCTTTTAAAGTACCTTAAATTTTTAATATGTTTTGCTACCAAATTATTTTTAAAATAAATAATATTATTGGTATAAATTTCTTGGTTATTAATTAGCAAAATCAATAATTTTATCATTTGATAAAATTTGTCTTTTAATCGATATTTATAAAATTATACAAATATGATTAAATTATTACCTCTTAGCTATTAAAATATTATTCCATTAGAAAATTTTAAAATATGTAATGATATTTTACTTTTTAATAAATATTTAAATCTAAAATTATTAAACCAATTCAAACCACGGAAATAAAACCAAATTGATTTGGATTAGTTTGGTTTGGTTTAACTGTTTAGATGGCTCGAGTGATTTAAATAAAATAAGTTTGTATATAAATGGGTTAGTTCATAATTTGGATAAAATCAATCATGTTCTTCTACGTAGTTGGAAAAAAAAACCCACACCTGTACTCAAAAGATTTTATAGTTGTATAAAATTGAAATTTTTTAAATTGTTTTAATTAAAATAAAATTAAGATTCTTAATATGATATTAATGTCTAATAATTTTAGCATAAAAGATTATACCAACTAGTAATATCTCATTATTAATTAAATTGACAAGTAATGAAACACTTTTAACTTTAATATGTAACACTACAAGAAAGCAAGCATTCTGTCACATTTTTAAAACGTCACAGAATGTCCAGAAAACGTCACAAAAAACGTCGCGGGATGTGGTGTAGGTAAAAACTTTCTGAGACGTTTTATGTAAAACGTCACAGAAAATATTGACATTTCGCGACGTTTTTAAAACGTCACAAAATGTGAAAGAATCTGCGACGTTTTTTTGGAAACGTCGCGGAATGTCTTTCGCGACATTTTTTAGAAAAGTTGCAGAATGTCTTCTGCGACGCTTTTATTATTATTTATATTATTTTTCATTTTTGAAAATCATATTAATTTAATAATTTTTATTTTAATAATTATTTTAAAATATAATTTTTAAATCTTATTTGCTTAATAACTATTCAATATTATTTATAAATTTTATTTATTTAATAATTCTTCAATTTTTAGTATATCATTAATTTTAATAATTACTCATGTATTACGAAAATTTCATACTTGCAGACAATGTATTATTTAATTACAATTGCAAACATATCATAATATACTAATTATTATCAAAATATACTAATTAATATCAAAATACACTAATTGCAATTTATAAATATGTCATAATACACTAATTAATTTGAAGGTTCATCTATCATCTGACTACTAAGAGTCCTTTATTGAAAGAACATTTATTAGACACTGTACAAGTTTGTAAAACGTCAACGGACTGCTCTTCCAATCTTCGTCAACCGTCATTTGTCTTTCAATTTCTATACATTAAAGCCTTCCAAATGATTCCTTGCAAGCTGCAAATTACCAGCACGCAAAAAAATGCAGAAGTCTACTTATAAAATGAAGAAATGAAACTGAAGGTAGAAAAATGTAAGAACAGAAAATTATATCAGAATTAGAGATGAGCAAGCATACAGTGAAAAAACCACTGAAACTGTACTGCATTATAGGTATTCTATTTACACCCAATTCCAAGTCGTCGAGATAAGGTCCATTGACATCCATTATGGTTTTAGAATCTGGAAAGCCCGAAAATGCCCACGTATGATTGAGGCGTATGCTATAATCAAATATCTGGGGACCTTGTTGATGAAACACTACTGCTCCTTTGATTTTTGGGTTTGAGCAATTCCTAGGCAAAGGAAGAAAGAATCCAAAAGGTCAAAAGTGCCACAATAAATACGATAACTGCAATTCTACAAAAACTATGATCTGCATTTCACTAGCCAGGAGTCAAACAATTTTTCCAGCAAGACAGAAATATAAATCACAAGTAGCTAGAAGTAGCAAGAGAGAACCTCTATTAAAGTCCATATGTTTACAGAAGGATTTTGAAAAATCAAAGATTGTTGCATCATAGAGAACGGACTAGAAACAATTGACAGTTTAGGTATATTCAAAACTACTGCCTAACTTCATCCAGAAACCTTAGGGCAATTTTGTTATCATCAAGACTACAACTTACTTGACTTGACTGCAGGTGCCATAAAGCTCTGAGCATATATAAGTTTCCAACTCAATTTCATCTTTGTAGATTCTTGAAACTTGCTGAAAATAAGCAAATTAATCATTAATCCTTCAGTAAGAAAGCATTTCTACATGGTAGTTAAAATCATCAAGATAATGATCAAGCCCATAGTCATAAACATAATGTTATTCTTTCCCCAGTGTAAAGACTTTGGAGATGAAATGTAAGAGTTGCATTCAAATGTGTAGGGGAAGATGAGAAACAGACTATGACTTTCAAAATCAAAATCAAATCTCGAATTACTCAGGACCAGAGGAATCAGATGAGAAAAGAATCACTTAATCCACAATTACAAACTATGATTTTCAACTTTCATTTCCAGATAAAACGATTCCCATGCTTGAATATATACATTTCAGAAGAAAAAGGTAAGCTTACACAGACATAAGAAACAAAAGATACAAAAGATGATAACTTGTCACATGCTCACGTACTATGGGACATTGCTACATCTATTCCATTACCCATAAATCTTTTAAGTAGGAAGATCTAACACCACACAACAAAATCAACTTCTGTGGAGTCTTGGATTAAATCCATCGTATTAACATGAAAACTCGCAGAACCCAACCAGAAAGCAGGAATTAGTAGCAAACAAATCGTGAAGTCAGCAATCCCAGGTTTATACCGTCTCTACCCAGCAAAGCTCCAAATTTGTTGAACTAACCCAGTACACCCACACTTCCTTTTCACTCAGAAAAAGAAGTAAATCAAACTACCAATTCCATTCCAAAGAAAAATGCTTGTTACGTAAAAAACATGAAGAAAGATCACTAATATCAAATCAGGTAAGCATAACTCGAAGAGGGTAAGTAGAGAATTTGATTGTTCAAGACAAGAACCTGGTAAATCCAAAGGCGTCACTGTTATCTGCATCCATTTTCAGGAAAAGAACAGGCCAACCCCGAGAAAGATAGACCCGTTTAGTTCTCACATTAATCCCACTCAAGCTCTTGTTCTAATATCTTTTTTCTGGGACTCGAAAAGAGGGGATCTTTTATGCCTGTGTAGAGCACGGTATAATGGAAGTGTAAGATCTACGCTTTTAGGGTAAAGAAAGTCACAGGTAACATGGCTTGTTACCTATGATAATGGAAGCACGACTGTCATCGGCATTCTGTCAAACACCTGGAGTATTCTCTTCGACTGCAATATTAACACTTGATGATGCATCCATTGACGGAGGTAATAACGGTCCAATAATTTGTTTCCGACGACAAACATCTTCCTTAAGCTTTTTCTTATGAAGCCTCTTCCTCTGAGCCCTGGTTAACTTTTGGCGTCCACAATCGTCGTCCTTGTCGTTACTCGTTGATGAACTACCTTCTCGCAAGCTATAATCATCAACAAATTTCAAAACCCACATCTGGTAATATATCTCCGAGTTGTAATTACCTAAACGAGTATCCACTGGTAATCAAATAACAATACCTGGAATAAGATTCACGTCAAATCCTTCCCTTGACAGGCTCTCAGTTTCTTGCGCATTTTCCCCCTGCGTAATTCCATTTAAGACCCAAATAAGTATGCAGGAAAGTAAATTAAAAAACCAAGCAGACGGGAGAAGAGACGAACAGAACTAGCGCTTGTGATGGTGGCGGCAGCGATGGAGGATAAAAAGAAGAAACCAATGTTGGGCGGGAAGAAGGCGGAAAGAAGAGAAACACGCAATAAGATCGAAATGTTTTAATTTTGATAATTAATCAAAATCTAAACATCTTTTGCGACGTTTTGTTGAATAATATATCACCATTAAACGTCGCAAAAATTTTAAACATTTTGTGACGTTTTTTAAACGTCACAAAAAGTCTTTATAATCCGTGACATTTTTTTTAATAAAACGTCATAAATTATATTATTTTTTGTAGTGTAAATTAAATATTTATCAATTGAATTACAAATTTATTCCTTTTTTAATCATGTGATTTTCATTGAATAATACCAAATTGAAAAAGAACTTAGCATTCGTATGAAAAAGAACTTAGCATAGTATGGATATGGAATGAAAAGTGTTGTTTGGTGCAAACCTATGATTGAAGAGTCAATAATTTCATTCCCTGCTATTAGGCAACACTCCATTCCTCTAGATTACCAGAGAAATGAGAGTCATTGCTCATGCATTTTAGAGCAAGTTTTGCCCACTACTGTCTCCGGCCTTCACTTTGCAATATCATATATTGTTTCTTCTTAAGCTTTTCTTTTACCTACGTTTCTCTTAATTAATTAATAAAAATAATTAATCAACATAAAATTTTAATTAATTAATTCAAATAATTAATTAATGAAATTCAAATTAAATTCAAATTTATTAATTAAAATATAATTAATTACATGATTAATTAAAATCTAATTAAAATATATTAATTAATTAATTAGTTAACTAATTTAAATATAATTAATTAGTTAATTACAATGTAATTAATTAAAATATTATTCATTAATTACTTAAAATATAATTTCATTTGTATTAACGAGATGAATGTAAATTGTATTAAACTATGTTACTTGATTTTCTTGTAGTAATGAAATGGTAGATATTATAGTTATATTGATAAATTACGTAATATTTTGGATAATTAATCTATATTTTGAAGATATTATGTAACTAATGATATGTTGATTCAAGAAAATACTAGAGTATTTTTTTCTTCAAGAGCTATTGAAAAGAAAAAATGGCAATATACTTTATTTTAAATATTTTGTCATTATAATTAGGGTGTATAAATTAAAATAATTATTTAAAATATATTTAAAATTTTCTATAAAACAAAAATTTAACACAATTTTATTTCTTAACATTTTTAACAAACCAACGATCATCAATAGTAATGGTAATCATTCCTCCATCTTAACCAACCATCATCATTATAATGATTATATCCATTCTCATTCCTCACTATATTCATTCCCATTCTCATTCTCATTGCTCTCTATGAACCAAGCGCCCCCTAAATAATTTTGCTTGATGATGCTTGTTATACCCAACTTTTTCAGTCTTCATCCTTATCATTTAAACTGTCTTTTAGATCACTAAGCACAAATTGAATTATGAATCACGCTTGAGAAAATCTTTGTTTAAGATGATTTGCAAGAACAACAACAACACCTAGTGAAATTCTGTTAAAATGATTATTTCGTTAAAACGAGAAGTCTAAAGAAGTTTAGTAGTACACAATTTTATCTCTACCAAATAGAGAGATTGTTTTTGATATGTTTCAGTTTACTTACCCCGAACAAAATTATGTCACATCAAAAAATTTTGAGAGCACCGTTTAATATCATTGCACATTTTAAGTCTACTTATAGAGAGGTTGTTATAATGCCAATAATGGCATATTATTTATTAGTTCAAGAGTAACCATATTAGTGAAATATATTTAGAAATTCAATATGCTTTCATTAACAAAAATAAAAAAGAATACATTTAATGATTCTCAGTTAAAGAAAAAGCTTGGTTTCTAACTAAAACTAAAGTTAAATCAAGAAAAAAAATTAATATTTACTAGTTGTAGATACTACATCCAAAATGCATGAAAGCGTCTAGGTTTCAGAAGAAGAACTCATCAAAATTGCCTTTTTGACTAGTTGCCTAGTCCTGCCTGTTATGATATAAGGTAGCAACGGAAGTAGGATCGAGATCCAGATGAGCGAGAAGTAAAATAAATTTGGTCAAGACTAGTAGGAAATATGAGACATAAGGATTTACGTGGTTCACTTAAGTTGGTTACTTCCACGAATGACAATGAGTAAACAATTCACTATAATGGAGAAGAGTACAAATCAAGTCCTCTAAGCACAATGACGATATAAATTTTGTGTGTAATCTCATAAAATAAAACTCACTCATACAATAAAGTGAATACAAATTTGAGTTAATATGGTGAAGATAAACTCTTAAATTTTTGCAAGTTTCTTGATGTTGCATGCATGAAAAATGGAGGGTATTTATAATGCTCAACAATCATTTAATGTTGATGAAGAAGAGTTTGAGTTATATACGTAACAATCTCCACCTTGACTCAAATTTGACGAGTTAGTCATTGCCATATAAAACTTTGAAGGGTAATTAGACGTTGCAAACACCGACTAAGTCCAAGCAATTCTCAAACTTAACAATAAGTAGTGGCTTGATCATCATATCAGCATGATTGTTAGACGGGTGAACTTTCTTCACAAAAATTTTTCGGCGACAATAATGTCTCTAATGTAGTGGTACTTTACACTAATATGCTTAGTTTTTGAGTGATAGATATCATTCTTAGTAAGATGAATAACACTCTGGCTATCTGAAAATAAATAGCAGTATTTTTTGTGATACCAAGCTCGATAATAAGATCACACAACCAAATAGCCTCTTTCACACCTTCTGTAGCTGCAATATACTTTGCCTCTATAATAGACAAAATCGTTATATATTGTAGTGATGCTTTCCAACTAATAGCACCGTAACACAAAGTGAAGATGTAACCAGAAAGAGACCTCCTTCTATCGAAGCACCATCGTAATCAGAGTCCAAAAACCTGACAACATTATTAGATGTTGCCTTGCTTCTTTCAAATACCAAGCCACTATCAAAAGAACCCTTCAAATATCGAATGATCCATTTGACAACATCCCAATGAACCTTGCCAGGATTGTGCATAAAACAGCTCACCATGCTAACTACATATGCCAGATCAGATCTAGTGCAAACCATGGCATATATAAGTCTACTAACAACATTGGAATATGGAACGTTTGACATACATTTTGTTTCTTCCACCGTCTTTGGACAAAGATTAGATGACAACTTGAAATGAGTGGCAGGAGGCATCGAGACGGGCTTATAAGAGCCCATGTGAAATCTATCAAGAATTTTCTGTATATAGTTCTTTTGAGATAAAAACAATTTCCTAGTCTATCGATCCTTTTGTATCTCTATATCAAGAATCTTTTTTGTCATACCAAAGTCTTTTATTTCAAACTCCTTACTAAGTTGAGATTTCAAATTGTCAATCAAAGACTTGTCACGAGAAGCACTGGGCATATCATCGACATATAACAATAAGTATATGAAATACCCATATTCATATTGTCGAAAATAGACGCAATCGTCATATTGGCATCTAGTAAATAATTGCCCGATCATAAAGGTATCGAACCTTTTGTACCACTGCCTTGGAACTTGCTTAAGCCCATAAAGAGATTTCTCTAAGCGACAAACACAATGCTCCTTACTAGGAACAGGGTGCTTCATGTAGATCTCTTCCTCGAGTTCTCCATGTAGAAAAGCAGTTTTCACATCAAGTTGCTCCAACTCCAAATTAAACAAAGCAACAAAAGCAAGAAGCACATAAATGGAGGTATGATGAACAATAGGAGAGAAAATTTCATTAAAATCAATACCTTCCTTTTGTTCAAAACCACAAACAACCAAACGTGCTTTCCATCTTGATTCTTCAACCCTTGGGATGCCATCTTTCTTCTTGTAAATCCATTTACAACTCAATGGTCACTTGCCTTTAGGAAGCTCACATAAATCCCAAGTATCGTTCTTATAGAAACTTTCAATTTCTGCATTCATTCCTACTAGCCACTTAGACAAATTAACACAAGAAATAGCTTCCGAAAAAGAGAAAGGTTCAATATCTACAGGAAATTCTTGTGCAACTAAGAGTGCATAATCAACCAAATGATCATCATTGTCATTGTATCTAGCAGGCTTCCAATTGGATGATCTTGGGCGATAGAATGCTCTTGTTGAGGCAAAACAGGAGTAGTGGTATTAGAGACATCATGAATGCGATCAACATTGCTAGACTAAGTAGTAGAGAAACTAGGAGCATCGACATCGGGAGGAGGTGACGATCTCACCTCTAACTCTACCTTCTCATTAGTATCCTGGTGACCACCTATACTAGCAGAAGAACATAATCTTTTATAAAAGAAAGTAAAGCATTTTCATTAAACGTCATATCTTTAATAAGAATGATTTCGTGCGACTCAAGGCCAATATACCATAAACAATGTCCTTTTGATTTAGAAGCATAACTAAGAAATATGCACTTTTTAGCTTTAGGTTGCCATCATTAACATATGCTTAATAGGACATCCAAAAATTCTTAAATTAAAGTAGTCAATAGGATTACCTGATCAAACTTCTTCTGAAATTCAAAAATCAAGAGATGAATGTGGGGAGCGATTGGCCAAATAACATGTTGTAAAAACTGCTTCACACCAAAGATCACGTCAATGCCATAATTCAGCATTATACAACGAGCTCACTCATCATTCTGCTGGGGCTTACCAACTAGTGTATTGTGTCTAGCAATTCCAACTTAAGAGTATAATTCATTGAAATCTATTTCATAGAACTCTAATCTATTGTCTATTCTGAGTTTCTTCACCTTTTTCCCAATTTGGTTCTTAATAAAGGCTTTCCACTTCTTAAAAGTAAGAAAAGCTTCATTTTTATGCCTCAAGAAATAAACCCAAACCTTATGGGAGAATTCATCAATCAAGGTCATCATATAACATTTCCCTCCAATAGAGGGAACTTTAAAAGGTCCTCAAAGATCTGAATGAATGTAATCAAGGACACCTTTGGTACGATATGTAGCAGTGGAGAAGCTGGCCTTTTTCTACTTACCAAAGACATAATGCTCACAAAATTCCATTTTGTCGGTACTAACACCAAAAATACCTTTCTCACTCATATAGCCTAGGCGCATATGTCATAGATAATGAGATCACTATCAGACAATGAAGATGTGGACACAGTGGCTGAACCTGTGAGAGTTGAACTTTGCAAGATATAAAGGCTACCAAGCCTATTACCTTTCATATTGACCAGGGCATATTTAAATTATTGGGCTCCGTTTCCGAAGCCCAACCAAGGTGTTGGACCCCGTTCTCTGAGCCCAACTATCCGATTCCGAAACAAAAAGCGTAAGCAGGTTTCCTTGTAGGGTTATTTCAACGAACCCTCACTTGCTTTGAATCAATCTTTTCTAATTCAAAGCCAAAAGCTACCAATTTTTATGGAGAGGTAGAAAAACGTGTTATAAATCCAATTCTTCAATAATCACTCAATTTGGAGGTCGGACGAAGAACTTATGGTCAAAAGAATCCAATATGTTCATGACCTTATTCCAACTGAACATGTCTTGGCGAGATTTTCATAACTTCTTCTAGAAATGTCGGATTGATTTCGTTTTTCGACCATTGGAAAGAAGACATCGAGATTTACAACTCTTATGAAGACCTTAAAGCGTGAGTCGGTCTCTAAAGTGGTCAAAATTACAATTTACTGTAGCTGACCCGATATTGTCAGTTAAACGGACATGCATGTCCATTTAACGAATACACACAGGCCAAAAAGTCATTTTTCATTCGAGAATGTTTCGTTAAACAGACATCCATGTCCGTTTAACGGACATACACTGGGCTGAGACTCCTTTTCACCCGAGAAGGTTCGTTAAACAGATGTCCGTTTAACAAACATGCGTGATCCAAAACCTTTTCCAAGCCTCTCAATGCTTCCAACCTCTAATCCTAACACCATTTACACTCATAACTCCCCAAATTCAACCCTTCAAGTGTAATAACACTACACAAACATTCAATATCCACTTTAAATGCATTAAACTCCCAAATCTCAACTCAAATAACTCATAAAATACACAAACTCTCAACATTCTCCATAGCTGTCATGTTCATACCTCCCATATAGCATCATCACTTACAACACTCATATCTCTCAACTCCGATACCCAAATTTCGTAAACTTTATACCTTTGAAAAGTTAAAAGGATAAGTTACAAAGTTCAAGAACACCATTTTGCCCAATATGGCTAAAATCAACCCAGTTTTCCCCCATGAATTTAACACACAATTTACACCCCTATGGAACCTGAAATAGGCATTATACACAACAAGATAAGTAAACACATACACAAGGGAACTTTTTCAATCTTTAATTCATTTCCAAGTCAAAATGGAGTTCATACAAAGCTTTCATACATAGCTTTAATTACATATCGACATTTCATCAAAACCTTAAAACAAGTTACAAAATACATTTGATGTTCAATGTTCAATATGCTATTAAAGCTATTCAAAAGTCTAGCTCCTAATTTAATACACAAGCTAACTCTCTCTCGGAATTGTCCAAATGCCTGCAAGGATTTACTGATCTTCTCGATCTGCACCTGAGGAGTGGGAAAAATATTGGGTTGAGCTACACAGCTCAGTGGCTAACTTATTCATAGCCATTGGCAATAAGCCACACAATCATACATAAACAAATATTCATATAGACCAACAATGAATCTTAGCATTCATAATTTCCAAACACAATCTCACATTTGAATACATCATCATGTTAAACACAATCGTTGTCATTTCACATTCAAGCATAACACACATTTCTCATTAAGACATAACACATCAAAAATGCTAATGCACACACAATTTGACTCGAGGGTTCCGTGAACAAAACAGAGAACCGAAGTTTACTCTGTGAACGAAAAGAATCCACTTTTCGGATCTCGTGGGCCACAAACGGTCAATCGAGAGAAGACTTAACGTCGACGTGCACGTGACTAACGAAATGGTTCCTCTCTCGCCCAAACACAATCAAATCTCATACTTAGTTCAATTATTCACAATCTCATATTCTCATGCTTAATTCAATCATTCTCAAATTCATAATTCTCATGATTTTTCTTCTTTCTATTCAATCAAAATGTCATGCTAAAAGACATAGTATAATCATGCTCACAATTCAATCTCTATCACAATGTCATATATCTTTCAAGGTATAACACAATCATAAACACGACATAGCAATTCACAATTTATCAATCCAAGCATATACACACACAAGGCATTTTGCCCATTACACAATAACTACAAATAAATTACCCACCTTATACTCTTGAAATTCCCAACTTCAATGGTGCCCCTTCTCTTATTCTTGGGTAGGCTCTTGATTTTCTAACATAACCCAAAAATCCTCATTAAATTTTCAATCCAAATGGAAATCCCCAATTTTCATAATCATAACAAATTGCAATTAACCCTAATCAAACTTCAATTTAACCTACCCATGACTCATACATGTTAAAAAACTCAACACCTAGCTTAGCAACCCAAAAATCCTATGGATCTTACCATCTTCTTCTTCCTCCAAGCATTCCCAACACAAACACCTTTCTCTCTCTAGAATTCCTTTATCTCAACACAACAACCCATTTTTCTCTACTAAAGCAAGAAAAAGGAGTAGAATTTGTAGGAAAATCCCGGTGTGAGCATCACATGCCCACGGTGTGGAAAACAAAAATTTTTTGTTCCGGGACCTTCCTGAAAGCCAAGATCCATGTGTCTATACAACAAACTCAAACCATAACGGCCAAAGGAGACCGTCTCTAACGGTATCCACGCAGAGATCGGAGAACCTAACCGGGATAAACCCTTTGACCCGGGAATAGCTAGAACAAAGTAAAGAGTGCTAGCTCCTACCTTTGTCCTTGGAGAGCTTGAATCAAAGATGATAAAGAGGAGATGAAACCTTGGAGAAGAGAGCTTGAAGAGTGATTCTCGATGATCATAAGATAAAAGCTTAGGTTTTTTTAAAAACCCATCTTAAAAATGACCCACGATCATCCTCTTCTTCCTACTTTTGCCATTTGTCTATTAACTTTTTAAAGACATTTAATGCAAAAGATGGGAGGCTTACACGTTAGGCTATATATATATATATATATAGTTAAATGATAAGGCCTCCTTCCTCTCCTTCCACGTTGCAATATATATATATATATATTAATTAATTCTTTAATTAATTAATATAATATATATATGTTTATTAATGTTGAGGTGGTCTAGTCATACTGGGGTCGGTCCTACTGGCCTACCAGGTCCCGGTATGGGAAAACCTGCTGGAAATATTTTTCAGCAATATCGATGTCGCGATCTCATCGGGACATATCTCGATCTCATCGGCATCCATTTAATCCTTTTGCTCTCCATATATTGGAACTCTATCCAAAACTATTTTACGAATTCTCCGAGACACTCTTATGCGTGTGACCCATTAGGTTCCCGGTTATGTTGGCCACTTAGATTAACACTTAATCCAAGCAAGTCATGAGCGGTATCTAGCAACACATCATGACCTCCAATTGACCGGAAAGTAATTAGTTTGACGCATGAACATGTATTCATCATGAACCATATCACGAACCTTTCCATAGACAATTACCGTGCAATTCGTCCTTTCACCATGCTATTCCCCACTTGGTTATGAGTATGGGCAATGTGTCAACTCTTACTAGACTGACTACGTCAAATCTAGTCCAAGTGATATCAGTTCTTGTCCTGGGACTCATTACTTAATATGTCAATGAAGACATTCTTCATGACATATATGCTCCGGCCAGAGATTTCCAAGTAATGACCCTGACAAGAGGCCATCGGTATCATCTTCTGTTATCACAGAAGTGGTGAATCCTCTATTGGCTACTCAATTACCTTCGAATACCTCAAGTTGTACCCAATCACCACCCTATGAGCGACCTCTATAAGGCAACAAGGAATGGAGTCAAAGCACAGAATCAGTATCCAAGATATCCTTGAGCACCTCAAGTCTAAGGATACTTGCACCATTGCTATGATGAGATTATCACTGACATTAGAATAGGACATCCATGTGATGATCTCATAGCAGGTCATCCAATGTACTTACTACCTCTAGTAATCATCTACATCTCAACCCTAAATATCTCATATTTACAGTTTTTGAGATCCACTGCTTGATCAAATCAAGGAGCTTGAGATGTACTAGTCTCTCCGGACACCGATGTCCGATCTCAAGAATCCTATGACTAGGATAATTTAGATCTTGACATAATTGCACATGATAGGAATCTCAGTAGTATGATCACATCATAATTTCCTTCATGCTATATCATATATCATGGACTTCATTAAATTGCTTATTGATCAATATCAGTTCATAAATAATGAACAGCAAGTTAATGAAATATGCCTTTATTTATTTATTCATAAAGTATGTACACAACTTTGTACAAAATGCGTTAAAGGCGATTGCCTTCAGGGTACTACTCTAACAATCTCCCACTTAATCTAAAGCCAATCGCCTTGATATCTAATACCATAGGCGAGTACATGAGAATCAAAACTCTTTTGTGATAATGACTTTGTCAACGGATCTGCAATATTCTGCTCGGTGGGAATTCTCTCGATCTGGACATCACCTCGTCCAATGATCTCCCTGATCAGATGATATATGCGGAGTACGTGTTTGGATCGTTGATGAGATCTTTATTCTTTCGCCTGCGCAATAGTCCTATTGTTATCACAATACAACTGCATGGGCCCATCACTGCTAGGAACCACACCAAGTTCAGTAATGAACTTTTTGATCCAAACTGCTTCCTTTGCTGCTTCTGAAGCGTCAATGTACTCTGCCTCGGTTGTTGAATCGGCAGTCGTCTCTTGTTTGGAACTCTTCCAACTAACTGCCCCGCTATTCAGTGTGAATACGTAACCTGATTGGGATTTGGAGTCATCCTTATCAGATTGAAAAAAACTGGCATCTGTATACCCGCTCACTTTGAGATCTCCATCTCCATATATCAAGAAAACATCCTTAGTCCTTCGCAAGTACTTAAGGATATTCTTGATGACCACCCGATGACCTCACCAGATCCGATTGGTATCTGCTCGTAACACTTAGAGCATATGATACATCGGGTCTCGTACATAGCATAGCGTACATGATAGATCCTATCGCAGATACATACGGGATCATATTCATGCGCATCCTCTCATCTTGTGTCTTAGGACACGTAGATTTCGAGAGTGTTATCCCATGAGTCACGGGAAGGTACCCTCTCTTGGATTGCTCCATGCTAAACCTTTTTAGCATCTTGTCTATGTACGTTGATTGTGAAAGACCAAGCAACCTTTTTGATCTATCTCTATAGATCCTTATCCCAAGGATATAAGTTGTTTCACCAAGGTCTTTCATGGCAAATTGTTTCGACAACCAAATCTTGACTGATTGTAGCATAGAGACATCGTTTCCTAGCAATGATATGTCATCTACATACAGCACAAGGAATACGATTGCAGTCCCATTAACCTTCTTATACACACAGTGTTCATCCGGATTTTGTGAGAAACCAAACTCTTTGATTACCTCATCAAAACGGATATTCCAACTCCTGGATGCTTGTTTCAATCCATAGATGGATTTCTAAAGCTTGCATACCTTTTCGCCATCATAGGAGGTGAAGCCCTCAGGTTGTGTCATATACACATCCTCAGCTAAATTTCCATTTAGGAAAGCTGTCTTCACATCCATTTGCCATATCTCATAATCATAATGGGTGGCAATGGCTAGGAGTATTCTAATGGATTTAAGCATTGCTACTGGGCTGAAGGTTTCGTCGTAGTCAACTCCTTGTCTTTGACGAAAACCTTTAGCCACAAGCCTTGCTTTATAGGTAATTACATTACCATCCATGTCGGTTTTCTTTTTGAAAACCCATTTGCACCCTATGGGTTTGATTCCTTCGGGTGCCTCAACCAAATTCCATACTTGGTTTTCATACATGGAATCCATTTCAGCCTGCATGGCATGAAGCCATTTCTCAGACTCTGAACTCTTCAGAACCTCTTCATAGATGGTAGACTCATCATCTTCTATGAGCAATACGTCATTCTGTTTATTCACGAAAAATCCATATCTCTCGGGAACAGAGCGTATCCTACGTGACCTACGAACTTCGTGTGTTGTAGAAGGTTGAACTGTTACTTCATCTGTATGAGTCACAGTTTCAGGTTTAGGCAGTTGATCTGCGTCTGTTCGAGCATCTTGAACTTCTTCAAGCTCAATTTTGTTCCCACTGTCTTCTTGTAAAAGAAACTCTTTCTCTAAAAAGACAGCATGCTTCGAAACAAACACCTTTTGTTCCTCAGCATGGTGGAATTGATATCCCATTGTTTCTTTAGGATATCCTACAAACAAACACTTGTCAGACTTTGCATCAAGTTTATTTGACTGCGTCCGCTTCACATAAGCAGGACAACCCCAAACTTTCAAATGAGTAAGATAGGGTCTTTTGTTAGTCCACATCTCATATGGAGTAACATCAACTGTCTTTGATGGAACTCTGTTTAACAAGTAAACAGCTGTCTCGATTGCATATCCCCAAAAGGATTTTGGTAACTTTGCAAAGCTCATCATTGATCGCATCTGTGTCTAACAAGGTTCGATTTCTCCTTCTCGCCACACCATTATCTTTGTGTGTGTAAGGAGGAGTCCATTGAGATAAAATCCCATTATCTCTGAGATAATCCAAAAACTCTTGGTCTAAGTATTCCCCACCACGATCTGATCGTAATGTCTTGACACTTTTCCCAAGTTGGTTTTCTACTTCATTTCTGAATTGTTTGAACTTTTCAAATGCTTTAGATTTATATCTCATCAGATACAAGAACCCATATCGAGAATAATCATCGATAAAGGTAATGAAGTAAAGACAACCACTTCTGACATGGATGGACATCAGACCACATACATCTGAATGTATTAGGTCTAATACTCCAGTCGCTCGTTCACCCTTTCCCTTAAAGGGTAATTTAGTCATCTTGCCTAATAAACAAGATTCGCATGTGTCATATGATTCATAATCAAATGACCCTAAACTTCCACTCTTATGGAGCTTAGCTATGCGTCTCTCATTTATATGGCCATGCACAATGTCATAAGTAAGTTGATTTTAAATTATCTCGTTTATGTCTTTTCGTGTCATTGACATTCATAATTGGATGTGACATATCTAATATGTAAATTTCATTGCATAATGTACCAGTACCATAAAGCATTCCATTCAAACTAATAGAATAACCATTGTTACTAAAAGTCACATGGAAACCAAATTTATTTAAACAAGAAATGATAATATGTTCTTTGTTAATACAGTACAAAATAACATTCATCCAATTTAATTACAAGCCCGATGGGGAGTGACAAAAGTAAGTGCCTCACGGCTAATGCAAAGAACTCTTGCTCCATTTCCCACACGCAGGTCTAGTTCTCCTTCACGAGCTGCTCATCGTCCCCGAGGCCCTGCATATCATTGCATATGTGTGAGCCACAACCGTATCTAATACCCATATGTTATGGTCGAAGCAGTATTAACCTCAATGACAAACATACTTGAAGAAGTCGAGGCATCGATGCCTTCTTCGCTTCAATTCTTCCAGATAGACTTTACTTTCGTTTAAAGTGGCAGTGGCGGTCTTGCCACAATGGAAGCAAGTTCCTTTAGTGCGATCTCTTTGGTTTTCTTCTTGGCTGCACTTCCTTTCGGTTTCTTAGACCTTTTCTTCTTGACTTCTTTTCTTTGAACCGAAGAAGAGTCCACCATAAGCACTTGCTTGCTATCCTTCTTGATAGATTGCTCATTGTCTTGAAAGCAGATTGATCAACTCAGGAATTGTCGTGGATATTTGGTTCATCCGATAGTTTAACACAAACTGTGAATAACTATCAGACAATCCAACCAGAATTAAGTCAACAGTTAATTCATAATCCATAACAAAACCTAAGACAACCAACCTCTCAATATACCCATTCATCTTTAGTGCATACTGCACTGCAGATGAACCTGGAGTCATCTTATTAGTGAAGAGTAGCCTCGAGGTCTCGAACCTTTCAGACCGAGCTTGCTCATCAAACAGCTCTCTAAGATGAAACATTATAGTATTAGCATCCATAGACTCATGCTGCTTCTGTAGCTCTGGTGACATCGAGGAAAGCATAATGCAGGTAGCCATGTCACTGTCTTTAAGATGCTTACGATATGCTTTCTGATCCTCATCAGAAGCATCAGCAGCAAGTGGATCAAGAAGTGGAACATCTAGGACATATCCCAGTTCCTCTGACCTGATAACAATTCTCATATTTCTCAGCCAATCTAGAAAGTTAGGTCCAGTTAATTTGTTGGAGTCCATAAGCGAGCGCAAGTTCACACTGGAAGTCATCTTCAATAACCTATAGGGAAAGAGAGAAAGAATGTTAGAATAGAATTACATGCATGATCATAAGGACTTGAATGACATGCATATGGCTCCCACTAGTTTCAAAGAATCTATAACCCTCAGTACGAATCCAAGAAACATTATGACAAAATGTCCTAGTGGGTCGATATCCGACATTACTAAAATGACCTTGGGTTTACCCAACAAGCCACCTTAGGTCAATTGGTAGGTATCGGTCATACCAATTGCATCATAGATATCCGACATTACTAAAATGACCTTGGGTTTACCCAACAAGCCACCTTAGATCTATCGGCAGGTATCGGTCATACCAATTGCTTCATAGATGCAACTATCGACTAGTGCTATCAACTCGTGATGTATGCACACACATTGGGTTATCAACTCTTGATACGCGTACATCTGATGCACACTACCCAATATCGCCTCTGTCCACGTTGACCTTGAGTTTACTCAACAAATCAACGCTTCTAGTGAAAACCGACTCATTAATCTGAAAATCTTATTTTCATGGTTCGAACATATCCGTATAAAGTGAGCTTGGGTTTACCCAACAACCCAACTCTATAAGAACTCTGGTTCTCCCCACATTAATGGAAGGCGTTGGTTTTCATATGATGTGTGAGGGTTTTCAGGTCTCATCTTCTTCTTCTCCAAGCCGTAGGATTATAGTCACCATGACTATATGGAATGATTTAGGGCATTTCATCAATCACATTGAATCTATACCTAAAATCATCCATCATCCCACCTTTGCATGTTGTAAGTCGACTTGTGTATATGTAAGTCGACTTATGCATGTGTAAGTCGACTTATGCAGCTGTGCACGAACAAGTCGACTTGTACCATTGTGCAAGTCGACTTATCGTCACTCTGACTTGACAAGACTTGTATCTTTATTAGTCGACTTATCCATGTGGAATTGCTATCTAATCGACTAATTTCTCAATCCGTGCAGTTCCAATTCACAATACCAAGTGTAATATCCTTTATTATGATGTACCAATGAAACACTTTCATTGTTCCATGTTTACCATATATAGTCAAACTATACATGAAAAACTTGAAATTGATGAATACACTCTTATTCATTCAGATCTCCAAATAATTTAAGAATATCAAACTATCATCCTAAGTATCTCTAGGTAGTCTAAACTTTTTCAAGATTACTTCGGCACTGGTCACAAAATTTGTGACGGCCAAAATAATCAAGACAACGAAATACACTAACGAGACGCTAATGTGACACATTTGACATCCGAAAAATATTTGGAAACCCAATTTCAAGAAATTCAATTTGGAAAGCATACAACATCAATATAACACATTTTTAATCACATTAAAAATGATCCAAGGCATTGGAATTGAGAAATACATAATTTATCATTACAAACAAAACAGCTCCAGCAACTTTCTCAAAATTGCCAAACTCTGTGTTTTGCTTGAAAACTCATTGAAACAATTTCAATAAATTCTGAGAAAATTACAGAGGTTACAACATGTTCCTCAGCAACAAGGTCAATGTTTTTCAGGATTTATTTCCAACAAAAACTCATCCAACCTCAGCAACAAGGCCAATGTAGAATCTGTGTTCCTCAACACAGTTATTCCCAGCAGCACACAATAAATTCTCAAATAAATAGTAAATCACCTCGAAAATATTTTTCCATTCTCATAGACATTAATAAACATCTTAGAGACATGTTGGTGAAAGCAAATCTGAAAAAAAAAATTTCCACAATTTATTCACGAATTTATAAGCATGCCTATTCATTGAATGTGCACAAACACAGCAACCAGAACATTAGGGAATAAATTAGCAAAATCATATCAAATCACATTGATAAATTCCAAGCTTCCACAGACATATGCAAAAACATCTTGTGAACATATCTGGGTAAGAAAATTTCAAAAACTATATTTCTATACTTAATTCGAAATTCACACAATCAACATGCATCATCGTCACAAGCAATAGGCAACTCCGACCTAGTCATGGTTTCTTCGTTATATACGACACAAGTGGCTCTGATACCACTGTAGGAAAATCCCGGTGTGAGCGTCACATGCCCACAGTGCGGAAAACAAAATTTTTTTATTCCGGGACCTTCCCGAAAGCCAGGATCCATGTGTCTATACAACAAACTCAAACCATAACGGCCAAAGGAGACCGTCTCTAACGGTATCCACGCAGAGATCGGAGAACCTAACCGGGACAAACCCTTTGACCCGGGAATAGCTAGAACAAAGTAAAGAGTGCTAGCTCCTACCTTTGTCCTTGGAGAGCTTGAATCAAAGATGATAAAGAGGAGATGAAACCTTGGAGAAGAGAGCTTGAAGAGTGATTCTCGATGATCATAAGATAAAAGCTTAGGTTTTTTTTAAAACCCTTCTTAAAAATGACCCACGATCATCCTCTTCTTCCTAATTTTGCCATTTGTCTATTAACTTTTTAAAGACATTTAATGCAAAAGATGGGAGGCTTACACGTTAGGCTATATATATATATATAAAGTTAAATGATAAGGCCTCCTTCCTCTCCTTCCACGTTGCAATATATATATATATATATATATAAATTCTTTAATTAATTAATATAATATGTATATGTTTATTAATGCTGAGGTGGTCCAGTCACACTGGGGTCGGTCCTATTGGCCTACCGAGTCCCGGTATAGGAAAACCCACCGGAAACGCTTTTCAGCAATATCGATGTCGCGATCTCATCGGGACATATCTCGATCTCATCGGGATCTATTTAATCCTTTTGCTCTCCATATATTGGAACTCTGTCCAAAACTATTTTACGAATTCTCTGAGACACTCTTATGCGTGTGACCCATTAGGTTCCCGGTTATGTTGGCCACTTAGATTAACACTTAATCCAAGCAAGTCATGAGCAGTATCTAGCAACACATCATGACCCCCAATTGACCGGAAAGTAATTGGTTTGACGAATGAACATGTATTCATCATGAACCATATCACGAACCTTTTCATAGACAATTACCGTACAATTCGTCTTTTCACCATGCTATTCCCCACTTGGTTATGGGTATGGGCAATGTGTCAACTCTTACTAAACTGACTACGTCAAATCTAGTCCAAGTGATATCAGTTCTTGTCCTGGGATTCATTACTTAATATGTCAATGAAGACATTCTTCATGACATATATGCTCCGGCCAGAGACTTCTAAGTAATGACCCTGAAAAGAGGCCATGGGTATCATCTTCTGCTATCACGGAAGTGGTGAATCCTCTATTGGCTACTCAATTACCTTCGAATACCTCAAGCTGTACCCAATCACCACTCTATGAGCGACCTCTGTAAGGCAACAAGGAATGGAGTCAAAGCACAGAATCAGTATCCAAGATATCCTTGAGCACCTCAAGTCTAAGGATACTTGTACCATTGCTATGATGAGATTATCACTGACATTAGAATAGGACATCCATGTGATGATCTCATAGCAGGTTATCCAATGTACTTACTACCTCTAGTAAGCATCCACATCTCAACCCTAAATATCTCATATTTACAGTTTTTGAGATCCACTGCTTGATCAAATCAAGGAGCTTGAGATCTCTCCGGATTACCGATGTCCAGTCTCAGTAATCCTATGACTAGGGATAATTTAGATACTGACATAATTGCACATGATAGGAATCTCAGTAGTATGATCACATCATAATTTCCTTCATGCTATGTCATATATCTTGGACTTCATTAATTTGCTTGTTGATCAATATCAGTTCATAAATAATGAACAGCAATTTAATGAAATATGCCTTTCTTTATTTATTCATAAAGTATATACACAACTTTGTACAAAATGCGCTAAAGGCGATTGCCTTCAGGGCACAACTCTAACAGAACTTACCTTGAAAGCTTGATTTCTTCTTCTCTCCACAATTTTCCTCCTTTTCCCTTAGCCTTTTCGATTTTCTCCTTCTCCTTTTCTCCCCTCATGTTTTTTTCTCTCCTTTCTTCTTCTCCCTTTGGGCATTCACGAAAACCTCTTCTTCCCTTCTAATTTTGCCTCTTTGTTCTTCCTTAACTTTCCATTTTACCCCTCACTTACATGGCCTTTCCAACTTTGCCCTTATTTTGTCTTATATAGCACTACTCCTCCAACCATTAACTCCTCATTAATTCTAACCAACCACCCATCTTTCCAACTAATTCAATCTTAGCCTACTACATTAATGACCCAATTTCTAAAATAATAAAAATTAAACCAACATATAAACATAATAACCAATTAAGCAATTTATAAGAAATTCAGAAAATTTAAGACCCAACATAAATACCTTCAAAACTCCACCTTCAACTAAATACTTACAACCAAGTGACTCAAGGGTGCCTAGGGAAATCAGGTTACATTTCAAATCAGGAATATGTCACATATTGATTAATATCCCGATACTGTTGAGACCTGATTTCGAAAACCGGACCCCAATCGAAAAAACCAAAAACAGAAACAGAAAACGAAACAAATGAACAGACAAAATCAAAAGTGGACCAAAACAAATGGCGAAACCAAATCCAAACGAAAACATATGGCGAAAGTCAAAGAAAGCAAATTGGATCAAAGGCGAAAGAATTGAAAACGAATCACACAAACGATTCAATCGAACTCAAACAAATTTTTCGACATTCGTGAACGTATACTTTAGAAAAACGCGCGTTGGAAACCTTAAGACTAAAATAATCCGAAACCGGTATAAATTTTTTTCTTTCATTTTATTCATCTTTATTCAAAACCATTCCAATTTCCCCTTTTGGAATTTATCAATTCCATAAACTCAAATATTTTATTCTTCAAATTCATACATATCTCATAATTCTTCTTTTTAACCAATTCTTATTTTTCTTTTGCCAAAAGACACTTAATACACATATCTCTAAATCCACAATTCATATAAAAAGGCACTTCAATATTTCAGCTAAAACATCACAATTTATCGGACCTCCTTTTCGGAATCCCATCATAAACAAACACATTCAATCATCATCATCTACACAGCACTTCAAATAATTCTCAATCATCAATATCATTGGACCTCTCGTCCGAAATCTAAAACACAATCAATCCAACTCATATATCATAACCATACACAAATTTATATCTCAATTCCATACACAAGCCCAGAAGTCACTTATATTCCAAAATAAATACACTACAAACTTTAATGGCATTCCAAGTTATATACAAAACCAATACCAAAATCCAAAATACACAAAACACAATATAAGCAAAATCAAACAAAAGCCTTGACTTTCTTTCATCCGATTTCCTACTCGAATACCTGGTAATGGGGATGAAGGGGGGTGAGCATAAAGCTCGTGGATAACATGTTTATAAATAAAAAATAAGCAAAAATTATTTTTCAAAACATTTTCCATTTTTAAACATTTCACAGTAGAAAATCCATCAAAAGCTTATTTTTCACAATTTCTCAATTTCAAAGAATTCATGAGCAATTTCAAAAACATGTATGCATCATACTTAGAATCAAAACAAAAACACATAAATACATCAGGATGGTTTAGGTCGGTTCAAAACAGAACGTACTGTACATTTCTGCATAGCGGTCCTATGCAGCCGTGAATATAATGTACTACACTTTCCCGCATAGCAGGCCAGTGGAGCCGTAAACTTATGGGAGTCCGTAACGGAACTCCAATGCCACTAGCGGGTAGGCGAGCGAAGCCTATAAAAAGAAGACAAGTGCACTTGACTCAACTTATGGGACTTAATCAAACCCACATAACACATAATACATACTTGCAAATCGGATTGTCCGAAGGCATATTTCGAAAACTTAATTTTTCATATCGTGTCGTACTAGACACATTGACATTCACAATTTCACATAAATTCATATAGCAATTCTCAATCATTAGCAACACAGAATGCAACACTCATTGCAATTATCAAATCATTTAAACACAATGAATGCGAAAATCGTATCAATTTTGATCAAAATCATTCAAAACAATTTTAGCAATTTATCCAATCATTCGAAAACAATCCATTATCAATTTCTTAAATCATTTCAAAATTAACGAATTTAATCATTCGAAAATAATAATTTTCAAAATATTTCTCTTCTTGATTTTTCGAAATCACATAACTGGCTTATAAATCAAAATATAAACATGGTACCCACCTCAATTCCATGCTTAAAACTTGTTCATAACTTCAATATCTCCAAAGCCTCACTTCAATACCCTAATCCAAGACAAAAATTCCTAATTCATAATCATCCAAATTCAACACCACATAAAGCATAATCACCAAAATTGAGCTTAGAAATCACAAACCCATACCATATCTAAGCTATCTAAACCAAAATCTATCCATAATTTAACAAAGTAAAAATTCCTCTTACCTTTTATTCTTCATCATTTTCGGATTTTCTTGGCTCAAAATAAAGCTCTTGAGCTCCTCTTCATTTCCCCTTGAAATCTATTTCAAAACACTCTTGAAACCCAAGAAAAATCGAAACCCTAGACTTTCCTTTCTACTTTCTTCTTCTCCCATCCGAAATCTCCTTCCTCTTCTCTCTTTCTCTTCTTTTCTTTCTCCCTCTCTTTTAATTTCGTGCCTCCTTTCCCTTAAAAATGACAGCCCACTCCTTGCCCTTTAAATGAGTGTAAAAAGACCATTAAGCCCTTCCTTATAAGCCTAGAAACTTAAAAGCTTAAGTAACCTTCCAATTTTGCCCTTATGCATTTCCAACACTTTAATTTCTAACACTTTAATTTAATTTAATCAAATCAATATATCCCATATGCTCTTATTCAAATTAACATGCTAATTATTCACATTAACATGCCAATTAAGTCCTCAAAATTAAATATTAAATTAAAGTCTCAAAACTCATTAAACCATAATTTGTTTAGGACATTTTTCAAATCATCAAATTGAAGAAATTTGGTAAAACTTCCTTATAGAGAAATGTTCCTTATTGTCTCAATTTCATAACGCCACCAAAATCATTTAATTTGGTGCACTACTCCAAAAGTTATACTCCAAAGATTTTGGACTATCATTACGCTAAAACATTTTCCAGCGATTTACTTCCATTCGAAAATTGACATTCTTAACGACTAAATTGAAACTCAAATCCTCCATAAAATTTGTAGCCTTATTTCTCCAGTTTAATCGAAATTAAAAATCACCTCATTTGGATGACTAGAGCAAACGCTATGGCCAAAATACTTCCAGATCTTACTAATCCAAGACTGCACACTAAACCAGAATTCAAGTCAGAAATTGAAAATATTAGGGGCTTAATTGAAATTTAATTCCTTCATATTACTTGTAGCCCTAAGTTTCTATTTTATTTTTCAACAAGAATCAGATCAATCGGATCTCCATAGATTAAGAATTTCTCATAAGACTGAACCATGTTCAGAAAATTATCTAACTCATTTTGATTAAATCAATAATCCTCCATTTAATCTCAAAAATCATAAATTTTCAATGCTGATGTAGATAATTGTCTTAGGAATCCAACGCTTTGAAAACTAAGTCAATCAGATGTCGGACGAAAAGGATATAAGCAAAATATTGAACAAGAGTCGGATTAGGGGAGGAAAATAGCAAAATCAGAAGAGATGAAATGACGTCGCTGCAGGAAGGGAAAACGGCGTCGCATTGGAGGACGGCCTCGCTCTCCCTCGCGAGCATTCACGGGTGCGACACGCGCACGCTCGCTCGCGCTTGCCCTCGAGCTCGTGCTCGCCCTCGCTCGCGAGGAGCGCGCACAGTGCTCCCGCGTATGATTTTTTTCTATTTTTTCACATATATATATATATATCCGAATTTTCCAAAAATTATAACTCTTGATTCCGAAATCCAAATTTAACAAATTTGGTATGAATAGAAATTTCAAAGGAAGCTCTACAACTTCTATGCAGAACTTAAAAACCAATTCAACCTCTAAAATGCTCAAATTTTCAATCAAAGTTACTGCCCCATTTAATGTCTCCCAAAACAGTAACTCAACTTCTAAAATTTCTATCTTTCAACTCCAAGGTCCAAAAATTCCATACTTTACATCAATGGAAAGATTAAAACATAATCTAAAACTTTCATGAAGACTTTAAGAGCAGATTCAGCGTCTATATAGATCAAAAATTCAATCAAAGTTTCTATTCAATTACTATCATCCTGAACAGGAACACACATTTCTAAAATTCATAACTTCTCATCCCATTGTCCAAAAATTCTATACTTTATATCAAAGTAAAGATCAAAACACAAGCTAAAAATTTCATGAAGCACTTAAAGGCAAATGCAACTTCTAACTAGGTCAATTTTTCAGTTAAATCTTCTGCCAGATAATTTGTTATCCTATACCACATCCAAATTTCCAAATTTCATATTTTCTAATATCCACAACCAAAAATAACATATTATACATCAATGAAAAGATCAATACCTAAGCTACAATTTCAATAAAACTTTTTTGTCAAATTCTAACACTGAGATGGTCAAAAAGTTAGTCATAGTTTCTGCCAATAATGAAAATTTTGACAGCATCTCCCCTTAATTTACACTAGCTAAATTCTTCAACCTTCATCCTATTTTTTCAGCACCTGCACAACACTTCAATTATTCACATCCAAATACAATACACAATGCCTCATCTTTTTATCAAACATATGCAAACACAAAGAAACTCAATTGTCTTTCATTTCATCAAATGCTCATAAATTCATTTATACTTTTCATTTATTACAAAGAATCATGCCATAATTCCTCATTTAATTTCATTTTATAATTTCTAATTTTCAAGAAAATTTCAGGGTCCAACATTTCTCCCCCTCTTAAATTAATTTCGTCCTCGAAATTCATACTTAAGTAATCACCAAGCAATATATTCTCTTAACTAATTTCTCCTAAATGACCATAGTCACTCACTTTCTTATCTAATTCCTTATCATACATTTTTCTCAACTTATTCCCAATATTTCACTTCTTGTATCAAAAACCACCAATATCATATCAAAACACTATTTCTTAACATATGCACACAATTCAATGGTCTAAATTCTTAAGGAACCTTAATATGGACCAATCATTCAATCTCAACCTTTTGAACTTCTATACATATCTATATCTCTATCACTCATCTCATCTTTCAAATATCCGTTATTGCATCTCACATATATTAGAAGTCAAATCATCCAAATTCATCATGAATTTCTAATCTTAATTTCCATACACACATTCTTATAATCAATCATACTCTTGTCCTATAAATCAAACAATCACTTTGGTTCCTCAAATAATTCATGAAACACATTCACATCAATATCACATTCTCTCTAATTCAATCCTATCTATTCAAACTCTTAACAAACATATGCGCCCATGTAAGATCCTAATACCGGCGCTCTGATACCATAAATGTTGGGACCCGATTTTGAAAACCGGACCCCAACCAAAAAAACAAAAAACGAAAAACAAAAGTGAAACAAATGAACGGACAAAATCAAAAGTGGACCAAAACAAATGGCGAAACCAAATCCAAAGCGAAAACATATGACGAAAGTCAAAGAAAGCAAATTAGATCAAAGGCGAAAGAATAAAAAACGAATAACACAAATGATTCAATCGAACTCAAACAAATTTTCTGACATCCCTAAACATATACTTTAGAAAAATGTGCGTTGGAAATCGTAAGACTAAACTAATCCGAAACTGGTATAAATTTTTTTTTTCATTTTATTCATCTTTATTCAAAACCATTCCGATTTTCCCTTTTGGAATTTATCAATTCCATAAACTCAAATATTTTATTCTTCAAATTCATACATATCTCATAATTCTTCTTTTTAACCAATTCTTATTTTTCTTTTGTCAAAAGACACTTAATACACATATCTCTAAATCCATAATTCATACAAAAAAGGCACTTCAATATTTCAATTCAAACATCATAATTCATCAGACCTCCTGTCCGGAATCCCATCATAAACAAACACATTCAATCATCATCATCTACATAGTACTTCAAATAATTCTCAATCATCAACATCATCTGACCTTCCGTCCGAAATCCAAAACACAATCAATATACAATTTTTATACAAAACCATAATTCACTATTCTATTCCATACACAAATCCATAATTCAATCAATCCCACTCATATATCATAACCATACACAAATTTATATCTCAATTCCATACACAAGCCCAGAAGTCACTTATATTCCAAAATAAATACACTACAAACTTTAATGACATTCCAAGCCATATATAAAACCAATACCAAAATCCAAAATACACAAAATAAAGTATAAGCAAAATCGAACAAAAGCCTTGACTTTATTTCATCCGATCTCCTACTCGAATGCCTGGAGATGGGGATGAAGGGAGGTGAGCTTAAAGCTCGTGAATAACATGTTTACAAATCGAAAAATAAGCAAAAATTATTTTTCAAAACGTTTTCCATTTTTAAACATTTCACAGTAGAAAATCCATCAAAAGCTTATTTTTCACAATTTCTCAATTTCAAAGAATTCATGAGCAATTTCAAAAATATGTATGCATCACACTTAGAATAAAAAAAACACATAAACACATCAGGACGGTTTGGGTCAGTCCAAAACAGAACGTACTATACTTTCCCGCATAGCGGTCCAGTGTAGCCGTGAACTTATGGGAGTCCATAACAGAGCTCCAATGCTACTAACGGGCAGGCGGGCGAAACCTATAAAAAGAAGACAAGTGAACTTGACTCAACTTATGGGACCTAACCAAACCCACATAACACATAATACATACTTAAAAATCGGATTGCCCGAAGGCATATTTCGAAAACTTAATTTTTCATATCGTGTCATACTAGACACGTTGACATTCACAATTTCACATAAATTCATATAGAAATTCTCAATCATTAGCAACACAGAATGCAACACTCATTGCAATTATCAAATCATTTAAACACAATGAATGCGAAAATCGTATCAATTTTGATCAAAATCATTCAAAACAATTTTAGCAATTTATCCAATCATTTGAAAACAATCCATTATCAATTTCTTAAATCATTTCAAAATTAACGAATTTAATCATTCGAAAATAATAATTTTCAAAACATTTCTCTTCTTGATTTTTCGAAATCACATAATTGGCTTATAAATCAAAATATAAACATGGTACCCACCTCAATTCCATGCTTAAAACTTGTCCATAGCTTCAATTTCTCCAAAGTCTCACTTCAATTCCCTAATCCAAGACAAAAATTCCTAATTCATAACCATCCAAATTCAGCACCACATAAAGCTTAATCACCAAAATTGAGCTTAGAAATCACAAACTCATACCATATCCAAGCTATCTAAACCAAATTCCATTCATAATTTAACAAAGTAAAAATTTCTCTTACCTTTTATTCTTCATCATTTTCGGATTTTCTTAGCTCAAAATAAATCTCTTGAGTTCCTCTTCATTTCCCCTTTGAAATCTACTTCAAAACACTCTTGAAATCCAAGAAAAATCGAAACCCTAGACTTTCCTTTCTTCTTTCTTCTTCTCCCATCCGAAATCTCCTTCCTCTTCTCTCTTTCTCTTCTTTTCTTTCTTCCTCTCTTTTAATTTCGTGCCTCCTTTCCCTTAAAAATGATAGCACACTCCTTGCCCTTTAATGAGTGTAAAAAGACCATTAAGCCCTTCCTTATAAGCCTAGAAACTTAAAAGCTTAAGTAACCTTCCAATTTTGCCCTTATGCATTTCTAACACTTTAATTTCTAACACTTTAATTTAATTTAATCAAATCAATATATCCCATATGCTCTTACTCAACACGCTAATTATTCACATTAACATGTTAATTAAGTCCTCAAAATCATAAATTAAATCAAAGTCTCAAAACTCATTAAACCATAATTTGCTTAGGACATTTTTCAAATCATCAAATTGAAGGAATTTGGTAAAACTTCCTTCTAGAGAAATGTTCCTTATTGTCTCAATTTCATAACGCCATGAAAATCATTTAATTTGGTGCACTACTCCAAAAGTTATACTCCAAACATTTTGGACTATCATTACGCTAAAATATTTTCCAGCAATTTATTTCCATCCAAAAATTGACATTCTTAAAGACTAAATTGAAACTCGAATCCTTCATAACATTTGTATTCCTATTTCTCTAGTTTAATCCAAATTAAGAATCACCTCATTTGGATGACTAGAACAAAAGTTATGGCCAAAATACTTCCAAATCTTACTAATCCAAGACTGCACATTAAACCCAACTTCAAGTCAGAAATTGAAAATATTAGGGCTTAATTGAAATTTAATTCCTTCATATGACTTGTATCCCCATGTCTCTATTTTATTTTGCAACAAGAATTAGATCAATTGGATCTCTACAAATCAAGAATTTCTCATAAGACTGAACCATGTTCAGAAAATTATCTAACTCAATTTGATTAAATCAATCGTCCTCCATTTAATCTCAAAAATCATAAATTTTCCATGCTGATGTAGATAATTGTCTTAGGAATCCAACGCTTCAAAAATTAAGTCAATCGAATGTCGGACGGAAAAGATATAAGCAAAAGATTGAACAAGGGTCGGATTAGGGAAGGAAAATAGCAAAATCAGAAGAGATGAAATGACGTCGCTGCGGGAAGGGAAACCAGCATCGCATTGAAGGACGGCCTGGCTCCCCCTCGCGAGCGTTTACAGGTGCGCTCGCGAGGAGCGAGCACAGTGCTCGCCCGTCTGATTTTTTTCCATTTTTTTCACTCATATATATATATCTGAATTTGACAAATTTAGTATCAATAGAAAGCTCAAAGGAAGCTCTACAACTTCTATGTAGAACTTAAAAACCAATTCAACCTCTAAAATGCTCAAATTTTCAATCAAAGTTACTGCCCCATTTAATGTCTCCCAAAACAGTAACTCAACTTCTAAAATTTATATCTTTCAACTCCAAGGTCCAAAAATTCCTTACTTTACATCAATGGAAAGATAAAAACATAATCTAAAACTTTCATGAAGACTTTAAGAGCAAATTCAGGGTCTATATGGATCAAAAATTCAATCAAAGTTTCTGTTCAATTACTATCATCCTGAACAGGAACACACATTTCTAAAATTCATAACTTCTCATCCCACTGTCCAAAAATTCTATACTTTATATCAAAGTAATGATCAAAACACAATCTAAAAATTTAATGAAGCACTTAAAGGTAAATGCAACCTCTAACTAGGTCAATTTTTCAGTCAAATCTTTTGCCAGATAATTTGTCATCCTATACCACATCCAAACTTCCAAATTTCATATCTTCCAATATCCATAACAAAAAATAACATATTATACATCAATGAAAAGATAAAAACCTAAGCTACAATCTTCAAGAAGACTTTTTTGACAAATTCTAACACTAAGAGAGTCAAAAACTTAGTCATAGTTTCTGCCAATAATGAAAATTTTGATAGCATCTCCCCTAAATTTACACTAGCCAAATTCTTCAACTTTCATCCTATTTTTCCAGCACCTGCACAACACCTCAATTATTCACATCCAAATACAATACACAATGCCTCATCTTTTTATCAAACATATGCAAACACAAAGAAACCCAATTGTCTTTCATTTCTTCAAATGCTCATAAATTCATTTATATTTTTCATTCATTACAAAGAATCATGCCATAATTCCTCATTTAATTTCATTTTATAATTTCTAATTTTCAAGAAAAGTTCAGGGTCTAACAGATACAACCATTTTAGGTCTTGATCTGTACACTACCTATGCCAATAACCTTGTACTAAGCGTCATTTCCCATCAAGACAACTTCATAATTGATAGGTTCATAGGTGGAGAACCAGTCTTTGTGAGAAGACAAGTGGTAGGTACAATCAGAATCTAAAATCCACTCAGTCGTACTCCTTTTTTCAGAAGAGGTAACTGACAATATATAACCATCAGACTTAGTGTCAGCAACACCAGCTTCAGCAGTGGGTTTTTGAGGTTGCTTTCCTTTTTCATCTCTTTTTTTTTTATTTTTCAATTTATAAAACTTGGAAATATTGTGCCCAATTTCTTACAATATATAGGTCTTAGAATTACATTCCTTAGATTTTAACCTAGATTTCTTTTTACTTGTACTCCTTTTCTCAACCGTTCTACCCCTAACAAATAAGGCCTCAGCTTTATCATCTGAGTGAACCTCAAAGTAAAATTTTTCCTTAGCCAATAAGTTGGACCTGACATCCTCAAAAGATAACGTATCATTATTTCCATATAACATATCTCCTTGAAGTGTTTATAGGTAGATGGTAAAAAGATAACCAATAAAACAACCTTGTCCTCATCATCAACTATAAGATCTAAATTTTCTAGGTCAATAATAATTGAATTAAACTCATTAAGATGAGATTGAATGGAAGTATCTTCAATCATACAGAACATGTACAAATGCTCTTTGAGATGGAGTTTGTTCGCTAGACTCTTGGTCATATACAGAGACTCGAACTTTAACCAAAATTTGACAGCAGTGGTTTCATGGATCACCTCGCAAAGCATCTCCTTAGAGAGATAGAGTTGGATCACTGAAAGTGCCTTTTCATCTAACTCCTCCTATTGCTCATCAGTCATCGAATTAGGTTTATTTTATTTTCCGTCTAGAACCTTCTTCAATCCGTTTTAAGTGAGAACAACCTTCATCTAGACTCTCCAAATGGAAAAACTAATCTTGTCATCATACTTCTTGATATCAATTTTTGTAACAGTAGACATCTCGAACTGTAGCTCTGATACCACTTGTTATAATATAAAGCGATAGCAGAAGCAGGATCAAGATTAAGATGAGCCAGAAGTAAAATAATGTGGGCAAGAATAGTAGTAAATATAAAACACAAGGACTTACATGGTTCACACAAGTTGGCTATTTTTACAGATGATAATGAGCAAAAAATTCACTATAATAGAGAAGAGTACAAATTAAATCCTCTAAACACAACAAGGATATAACTTTTGTGTGTAATCACAAAAAATAAAACTATCTCCTAAAATAAAAGTGAATACCAAAATTGTAATACCCCATTACCATAGAGTATATACTAGAACATCCAGAGGACATTCAAGTATATATCCTATAATAATGGCATATTAGAGCAGTTATGTTCTTTTATATGACATTATAAAGAATAACATAATACTTAAAAACAACTACTCTTCATTTCATTGCAAACATGATTTACACTAAAACAAATATTTACATTAACAAAACATTTTAAAGTTTACAAGCTTTTATACAAAATTCTACATAAAATAGTCAACTATTTTTTAGATGTTAGCTGACAAACCTTTGATCCATTTCTTAATCTAAAATTGTTCATCTAAAGTAACTTAGGAACTACGTTTCCTCTCTCATACCTGTAAAGTCACATTATAATTTTGATGAGTTTTGTAAATTCAGTGAGCTAACCATCATCTATGGACTCATTCATATTAAATACATAAATATGTCATATATAACCAAATTTACAACATTCCTCATCTCAATAAGACATAATGAATGTCACAAATTTCATATACTGTTTTAGATCTTATATATCCCAATCAATCATATTAACATCAATTACTCAAATGTAGCATATCACTTTATCATCACAATTTCAAAAAGGGATTCTTAATCATATAATTCATAATCATAAATGTACAAATGCAGATGCATATGAGACTCATTCCATTTTAACTTTGTTATGAAGGAGTGCCTATTTCCTTGTCTTATATCCATTATGGATACCAGGCTCTTTTTAGTATTGTCTCGTATTCGTTATGGATACTGAGCTCATTAAACATTGAGCCTGAGGCTCTGATGTGCATAACTGAGCTTAAAGCTCTTTTCACACTGGCTACTCCGGTCACAACTCTTTTATGTGAATATGCATCATGTAATGGAGTATAACAGTTCACATAATATATAATCAGTCACTTTCAGTCAATGAGCACATTCAATTTTCATAGTTTATCGTATCTAAGTCCAGTATTCAACAAATAGTTAAGCATTCAATTTTCTTATTCACATTCAAATCACAAACACTCCCAATATAGTCCCAAATATCGAACTCCTTGGACAATCAATTTTCTGGAATCAGTAATATCATAATTATATCAATATCAATTCAATATAAAGGAATTAAGTTTAATCAACACAATTTGAACAGAACACATTACCAATCGAAATCTGACATCTAGGTTACCCACTATACATACAATTCAAACAGAAACATAAATATCCGAGTTTACATAACTAGGTTAACTCACAGTACGCTCCAGTATACACTATTGCTTGGATGAACCAACAATGTCTTAATAATGGCATTCGATTTGAGCGTCTATACATCATATGTGATATCCCACATAGATTGGGAAGGAGAACGAAGTATGCCTTATAAGGGTGTGGATATCTCTCCCCTTAAAATACGTTTTTCCAAGGGTGGGAAGAGCAAAACTATGAGGGGTTTGGCCCCTAGAGGCAACCCAAAGTGGACAATATCTGTGGGCCGGTGGTTTGGGTTGTTACAAATTGTATCAGAGCCAGTACCCAAACTGTTGTGCCAACTAGGCCGGGCCCTAAAAAGGGCTGGGCTTTAAAGGGGTAGAGAGTGTGAGATATCACATCAATTAGAGAGGAGAACGAGTATGCCTTATAAGGGTATGGATACCTCTCCCCCTAAGAGGCGTTTTTCTAAGGGTGGGAAGAGCAAAATCTTGAGGGGTTTGTCCCTAGGGATAACTCAAAGCGGACAATATTTGTGGGAGGGTGGTCTGGGCTGTTACAAATGTGACATCTCAATTCAGTTGGAGAGGAGAACGAAGTATACCTTATACGGGTATGGATACCTCTCCACCTAAGACGGGTTTTTTCCAAGGGTGGAAAGAGCAAAATCATGAGGGGTTTGGCCCTAGGAGTAACCCAAAACGGACAATATCTATGAGCAGGTGATCTGGGCTATTCCAAATAGTATCAGAGCCAATATCTGAATCGTTGTGCCAGCTAGGCTGGGCCCTAAAAAGGGCTGGGTCCTAAGGAGGTGGAAAGTGTGAGATCCCACATCTGTTGGAGAGGAGAACGAAGTATGCCTTATCAAGGTATGGATACCTCTCCCCTTAAGATGCGTTTTCCTAAAGGTGGGAAGAGCAAAACTATGAGAGATTTGACCCTAAGGGTAACTTAAAGTGGACAATATTTGTGGGCATGTAGTCTGGGCTGTTATAAATAGTATCAGAGTCAGTACCTGAATCATTATGCCAGCTAGGTTGGGCCCTAAGTGGGGGTGGAGAGTGTGAGATCTCACATTAGTTGGAGAGGAGAACGAAGTATGTCTTATAAAGGTATGGATATCTTTCCCCCTAAGACGCGTTTTCCCAAGGGTGAGAAAGCAAAATCGTGAAGGGTTTGGCCGTAGGGGCAACCCAAAGTGGACAATATCTGTGGGTGGGTGGTCTAGGCTATTACATCATATAATACAAACAGAATTCACATTATAAAGTTGATCAATTAAATACATATTCACTTATGCACATACATATATCTACCCTGTTCATTGTATGCCCAATGATTATCTCGGATATGTTTCCTTAATCATAATTCATAATCATTCACATATTGTCACTTTGATATGACTTGTTTACATCTAGATTAATGCCTTAAGTAGACTTGATTGTGCTCCATTCATTAACCATACATTTACAAAATCTTTTCAAGCATTACAAATATTTCACATAATTCACAATTCTCTCTTTTCTAACATTACAAATATTTCACATAATTCACAATTTTCATTCATTCATTCTTAATACATTATTAATATCCTTTGGAATACATTTGCATCATATGAATATCTTCATTCCTTTAACACTCTTTCACTCCAAAATTAGATGCATTGTTATCCCACATTCTTTTCCTTAAAGTATAACATCAATTATCAATCAAGACTTATCACACATTTAACCAACTTTTCTAACATCAAATTATGTTCATTGAAAACCTTAATCAAGTCCAAATGCATCATAATTGAAGATATTCATAAAGGAATGAAGATATTCATGGTCCACATATGAATATCTTCATTCCTTTAACACTCTTACAAATCAATATCTTCATTCCTTTAACACTCTTTCATTATAAGAGTCGTAACATTTGTCATGAAGTTGAGAACTGGGTGTAGTACATTGGTGGAGGAACAAAAAAATTCGTGTTTAGACTTCAAGAAAAAATCTGGATTAATCTAGGTTGATTTGGGAAAATGTGTCTTTAGAAAGTTGTAGGTCTTTCTTTTAGCTTTCCAACGGTATATAGTATAGAATTTTTAGATTTCTAGGTTGAAAGTTATGGTCCTTATAATAGAAGATAGATCTTCTATCTTTTCACTTCTTCTATATTTTGCTTCTTCTGTGTTTTGCTTCTTCTACTTTTTACTTATTCTGTGTTTTATTTCTTCTACCTTTTTGCTTCTTCTGTGATGATGTCATCTTCTTCTATATTTCTTCTGTAATGACGTAATCTTTTTCTGTGTTTTGCTTCTTCTGTGATGACGCCATCTTCTTCTGTATTTTTTTTATGATGATGTTATCTTCTTCTGTGTTTTTCTTTTTCTGTGATGATGTCATCTTCTTTTGTGTTTTGCTTCTTTTGCTTTTTTGTTTCTTCTATGATAATGTCATCTTCTTCTATGTTTTGCTTCTTTTGTTTTTTTCGACTGGCCTATCTTCTGTTCCATTTTTGACCCTACAAAAGATATAATCTATCTTTGAGGTCTTCATTAAATTTTTAGATCTTGAAGTTCTATTTTGAACCATCTAAAGAACACCCCAATCTAATATCTATAGGGAAATTTATAGCAATTTTCCAATTCTTCTATCTTTTCCATTAATCTGCTTTTCATTTGTACCTATCTTTTATTCTATTTTTGGTCCTTACAAAGATAGAATATGTCTTTTAGGTCTTATAAAAGTTGCATATCTTGAAGTTCTCTTTCTAACCATATAAAGAACACTTTAATATGATATCTGTAGGGAAAGTTATGACAATTTTCCCACTTCTTTTGTATTTTTCCATTAGTCTGCTTTTCATCTGTACCTATATTTTGTTCCATTTTTAGTCCTTAAGAAGATAGAATCTATCTTTATGGTCTTCATAAAAGTTGTATGTCTTGGAGTCGACTTTGGAACCATCCAAAGAACACCCCAATCCAATATCTTTAGGGAAAGTTATAGCAATTTTTCCACTTCTTCTGTCTTTTTCCATTAGTCTGTTTTTCATCTATACCTATCTTCTATTCCATTTTTGGTCCTTTAGAAGATAGAATCTATCTTTGAAGTCTTCAAAAAAGTTTTATATATTGAATTCATCTTTCAAAAAATCTAAAGAACACCCCAATCTGATATCTGTAGGGAAAGCCATAGCAATTTTCCCACTTTTTCTACATTTTTCCATTAGTCTGCTTTTTATCTGTACCTATTTTCTGTTCCATTTTTAATCCTTCAGAAGATAGAATCTATCTTTTAGGTCTTCATGAAAGTTGTAGATCTTAAAGTTCTCTTTTGAACCATATAAATATAACCTTAATTTGATATCTTTAGGAAAAGTAATAGCAATTTTCTCACTTCTTCTGTCTTTTTCCATCCGTCTGCTTTTTCCTTTAATTTCGTCTAATCATATTGTCTGGTCTATTTTGACCCTTCAGATGATAAAATCTGACCTCAAGGTCTTCTTCAAAGTTGTATATATCAAAGTTTTTTTTGAAATCGTCCTAATATGATCTTAATCCAACATCTCTAGTGAAAGTTATGTCACTTGTCCTGAGACAAGTTCAATATAATTGAGGACTAAACCTTGTTTGATTCTTTGGACCAAAATTTTGTTATCCGACCTTCAAATGAAGTGGTTCTTGAACCAATAGTTTCTTAACACATTTTCCTATCCCTGAATATATTTTTATAGCTTTTGGTATTTATTGGAAAAATATGGATTGAATCAAAGTAAGGGTATCAATTGGAAGAGTAGGAATTAGATATTTTACTGAACATGCTTCAGTATTTTGATAATTTCTGGATTGGTAGAGCTCTGAATAAGATGATTATGGTTTTAAAATAAACTAGAGACATGGAGCTACAAATGGTATGAAGAAGTTGAAATCTATTTCAGTCTTTAGGACTTTCAATTTCTAGATGGGAGTGGGGTATAGTGTACTGTTTCAGTTTTACAATAGTCTAAAATATTTGAGCCCTAACTTTCAGACTTTTGAACCGAATGGATTGATTTTGGTATCATTGGAAACTTAAGAAAAAGGATAATTCTTTTCTAGAAGAAAGAGTTATGTTAGAATATTCAAGGGTGCGTTTAGCAAGACACTTAAGTATGAAAGACATAAGGCATAAATGAAAGGACAAATGGGACATTTCTTAATCATTAAGGGCATAATTGGAAGAGGAAGTGTTGTCTTGCATTTTAAGAAGAGAGAAGAACGAAAATTGAAGAGAAAAAGGAGAGAGTGTAATGAAGAAGAGAGAGAAATACAAAGAGAAGAAGAGAGGGAGAGAAAGAAGAGAGAACAAGCTAGGGTTTCAATTGTGTTAACCTTCAAAAAAGATTTTGGAGTTGTTCAAGAAAGGAAAAAGGAAGAGGAAGAGAAGAGCTTCCCTTTTGAGCTAAAGATCCCTTTATTTGGTGAAGAATGAAGGGATTAAAGAGGCAAGAAGAACAAGAGAAAAGGCATGTTTGAGCAAGGCTATAAGCAAGGAAATCAAGGTGGGTACATGTTTATAATAGAGTAAATAAGACACTACTGTTATCTTTAAATTAAAGAAATTTTCTGATTTTCATTTGCATCATAAGTTATGCATTATTGCTCATGAATGATTGTGAAATTTGCTATATGTTTGTTACATGGTTTGAGTGATATCTTTTGAAAAAGATGTGTGTTTATGAAATCATGTTTTCAAGATATACGTCAAGCATGTGAAAAGCAAGTTTTTATGAGAATGTGCCATTTTGAGCATCAAGCTTACAAGATTTTGAAATCTATGTGTTATGTGAGTTTGTGGTAGTCCCTCAAGAACCGTCACATGTACGTTGACCCAAGTATAGGTTTTCCCACATGCTCGCTAATGACACGGAGTTCCTTCAAGGACTTCCTCAAGTTTACGACTACACAGAACCATTATATGGGAATGTGTAGTATGACATGTTTTGGACTTACCCAAATCATTCTGATGTGCTTATGTGTTTATGATTTGTGAATAAGTTAAAAAAATCATAAATTGTGTTGTTTGTGATTTTGATTACTTGACAAGACAAAAATTTTGAGAAACATGTGTTTTATAGACTTAATGAAAGTTTTCTATGACAAGTAAAATGGTTTCAAAAGTTTTTGCTTATCTTTTTATTATAAACTGTTACCCACGAGCTTTCAAATTCACCCTATTTCCTATCCCCACCTCTAAGTGATGAGCAAGAGATGGAGTGAAATAGAGTCAAAGCATCACTCCAAATTTGCTTATGTTGTATTTTGAGTTAGTTTTGAAAAACACAAGGCTTTAGTCACATTTTAAGAATTTGTAGTTCATGTAACTTTTGTATTTTGAGATTTCGGATTATGTTGTAATGTGGCTTAAAAGGCCATTATATCTTTGTAAAACCCTTTGTTTTGAGGGTATTGAAATGTGAATGATGAAAATTAGTTGTATGTAATGTATTAAAGAGTATGATGAAGTAAAGACATGAGAGTCTTATGATATTTCTACAAGAGTTGGACTTCGCATTCAGAAATAGGATCCAACATTAAGGTAATAAGTTTGTTTTGATATTTGATTATCATGGGTATGCCACTCTTGTGGGATGATGCCTAATAAGGGTTTTTGGAAATAATCCTATAGGATAATACGCTCAAGTATTATGTTATTCGCAAGAGGTTGGGTTCTACAAGTGGGACCCAACAATTTGTTACCCTTTAGTCAGTCCACATATCAATCCATGATTGGTCCCCATGTTACATAAGAATTGATCCACTTGTCATTTATTTATTAGTCCAATTGTCACACTTTTAACTATGCCAAATGTTACTCATTTTTTTAGGCTTAATCACCCTAATTTTTCATGTATCAATTTATCCTACCATTTGGCATTTGTCCTAGTCCAAATGTATATTTTAATCCATCAATTTCCCAATTTGTAACATTTAATTTGAATTTACTAATTGAAATCCAGTCATACCAAAATTCAAGACATGCCAAATCACAATTTATATCATGATCACTTAACATTTTTCATATCCTGGGACATGTCAAATGAGTGCATGTACTTACTTGTAATGTGTACAAATATCAATTAGTGTATGAATGCTAATGTTATACATGTATATGCAATGTTTGATTTAGGGTTGAACCCTAAGCATGTTCAAGAAAACAGGATATTACAATTCTTCCTCCATTAGGAAATTTTGTTCTCGAAATTCTTACCTAATTGATTACATAGGTAGGGGGTATTGTTTTTCATACTCTCTTCATTTTTCCAAGTGGCTTCTTCTCTTGAATGATTCTTCCAAAGAACTATCACCAATGAGATCACTCAGTTTCTCAACTGTTTGGTCTGATAATCAATAATCTGGATTGGTTCGTCAATATAACTCAGGTTAGTTACAACTTCAACTTCCTGTGTAGGTAAGATATAGGTCGGATATATTTGGTATCTTCTAAGCATAATCATAGGAAACACATTATGAATATGAGCCATTTTTGCTGGTAATTCTAGTATGTAAACCAATGGTCAAACTCTCTCAATAATCTCATATAGACCAACATATCTAGGGCTTAACTTATCTTTTTTACTAAATCTCAGCACTCCTTGCCAAGGTGACACTCTCAGAAACACTTTATCACCCACTTGGTATTCCATATCCCTATGATGCTGATCGTCATAACTCTTTTGTCTACCTTGAGCTAGCTTAATTCGGTTATGAATCAATTTTAACTTTATCTACAGTATCGTGAATCAATTATGTACCTTCAATGATCCTTAAGCCCTCTTCATCCCAATACAGTGGTGACTGACATTTCTTGTCATATAAGGCTTCATATGGAGCCATATTGATACTACTGTGATAGTAATTATTATATGCAAATGGAGCTCCAAAACACAAGCTATGAGCATATCCTCAACAGTCCTAATAGTCCTCTCACTCTGTCCGTTTGTTTGATAATGAAATGATGTACTGAAATTCAACTTTGTACCCATGGTTGACTGTAAACTACACCAGAATCTGGAAGTGAATATGGGATCCTGATTAAACACAATAGATACTAGGACACCATGCAATCTTTTCTCCAATCATCAACATTAGGTATACATAATCTCTACTTCAACCACAGTGTCTCATCTCTCAACCCAAACTCAGAACTCGAATCCTGTTTCAACTTCTCAATAAGCTTCACTAATTCTATATCTTTACACTGTGCTTTTTTTTATTCTCTCATGCAATATTGGCCTAATATTTAGTATAGCTACTAATGCTTCATTCTACCCCAAATTTAATTCAATATTTAATGCCCTCAGTTGTGCTAGGTTTAATAACCTTGAGGCCTATATCTGTGTCGTATTTCTATTATACTTTTTACTTAATGCATCTGCTACCACATTAGCTTTACCAAGATAATATTCAATCATACAATCATAATCTTTTATTAGCTCAGTCCATCTCGTCTGTCTCATATTCAATTCTTTCTAACTCAACAGATATTTCAAGCTCTTATGATTTGTGAATATCTGAAACGTCTCACTATACATATAGTGTCTCCGAATCTTCAAAGCAAATGCCACTGCTACCAATTCGAAATCATGAATCGAATAATTGAACTCATGAGACCTCAACTGTTTCGATGCATATGCAATCACTTAACCATATTACATCAGGACCCATCTTAGCCCCCGTTGTGAAGCATCACTGTATACTACATATCCTCCAGATCTAGATGGCATCATAAAGAATAACATAATACTTAAAAACAACTACTACTCTTCATTTCATTGCAAACATGATTTACATTGTAGTCATTAAAACTAATATTTACATTACCAAAACATTTGAAATTTTACAAGCTTTTATACAAAAATTCTACATAAAACAGTCTACTATTCCTCAAACGTCAACTGACAAACCTTTGAGTCATTTCTTAATCCAAAATTGTTCTTTTAGAGTAACTTAGGAACTAGATTTCCTCTCCTGTACCTGAAAAGCTACATTACAATTTTAATGAGTTTTACGAACTCAGTGAGCTAACCATCATCGATGGACTCACTTACATCAAATACACAAATATGTCACATATAACCAAATTCACAACATTCCTTATCTCAATAAGAAATAATAAATGTCACACATTTCATATACTCTTTCAGATCTTATATATCCCAATCAATAACATTAACATCAATTATTCAAATGTAGCATATCACTTTATCATCACAATTTCAGAAATGGCTTCTTAATTGTTGGGCCCCGATTCGCAATAGGCATGTTTCAATTATTTTGAGGTTTAATTTGATGATTTTTAATGTGTTTGAAATTACATTGAAGATTAAGCAATTTTATTGCTTAAGTTATGATTATTAGATGAAAGGATTTGGTGAAATGAAATTTGTTGATGAATTATTATTTGTGATGCATTATTCGTATTAAAAAGAATTATATGAATTGAGGATCCTATGAAGTTAGGTTATTGATATTAAAAGAGGGATTAGATTTAATTAAAGCTTGCATGAATTTTAGAAATTAAATGAATAAGAAGGTTAGAGGATAATTGTTTTCATTGATGGAATTTAGAAGTCAAAATGGGAATTTTTGCTAAATTGTTAGAATGACAATTATAAGTTGAATTGAAAGAGGAAATTAGGAAATTGAAATGTTTTTAGGGCTTAGGTAAATCAAGTGGGTTTGTAGCTTTTGACATATCATTTACATGAAGAATAATGGAAGCATTTGGCTTTGTAGGCCATTAAAGTAGCAATTAAATGAGATAAATGAGAATGAAAGGAAAATAAAATGGAAGGAGGATTTAGCTAGGAGAAGCCCATGAAATCCCAGCCCATGTTTATTCTTAAGTGTTAAATTAAAAGAGAGGAAGCCCATTAAATTGCAAGTAAATGGGCTAGGTCCATAAAGTGGCAAGTAAATTAAATGAAGAAGAAATGAAAGCATGTGGGCTAGGGCCCATTTGAGTGAGTTTGTAGGAAAATTAAAAAGGGATGAATGAAACAAAAAAAAGAAAGAAGGAAGCCCAAGCCCACAAATTGTTTTTAGTTTGAATGGAGGGAAAGTTTGAAATTGGTGAAAATAATAAGAGGGAAAGTAAGGAAGTGGGCAAAGGTCCATTAGGTCCATTAGGTTACATTTATAAGAGAAATGAAAAGAAAAAGAAATAAAACAAAAAAAAATGCATAAGGGTGATGAGGTGGACGAAAATAAGTGGGGTGTGTGATGCCTTGTCGTTTTTGGCATAGGTGAAGTAAGAAACTGAAGATAATTCTAGAAGCACCCAAAAACAACAAGAAAGAGAGGGGAGAAAAATGGGAGTCTTAGACCAAAGAGAAAAAGAAGGGACGATTTCGGCTATCCAAAGGGAAAGAAGAAGAAGAAAAACGTGAAGACCTTTGGAGTTCTTAGGGATTTTCGAGAAAGCCAAAGGAAAGAGGAAGAGTTGTCTTCCATTTGAGCCAAAGGAAGAAGAAAGTCGTGGGTCACTTTTCAAGGTAAGGATTTAGAAATTTTCTTAGTTTCTTGTTGTAGTTCTTCTCTCTTGCTTAAGCATGATGATTGGAAGTTGATGATGAAGAAAGAAGAAGAGATTAGGAAGGTTTAAAATTCAGATTTCATGAATTAGGGTTTGAATTTGGATTTTTTTCCATTTCTTAGTTAAGATGGTGAATTGAAGAGTATGGTGAAGGAAAAGAAAAGAGGAAGAATGATAGAGACTTAATTAAAATTCCAGCATGCATATATGGCCTAGGGTTTGGGAATTTCGAATTTTTGGGTTGGTTTTGAAGGGGGTTTTAATTGGAGTAGCTTAACAAAGGTATAAGGAAAGTTAGGGTAGTGAAAATGGAAGTTTTTCCATTCTTTCCACAATTTCAGCATGTGTAATTTATGGTTTTATTGTTTAGCGTTTGCTTTTCTTGCTTGATAATGGTGATTAGAATGAGTTGAGGTGATTAGAAGAGTTGGGTTATGAAAGAATAAGAAAAGAAGAAGAGTAAATGGAAGTTGAGAGAAAAATCTGGTTTTCGTGGGTATAAAAAATTTTGGAATTTGTTTAAGTTTTTTTTTTTATGGGTTTTGGGTTTAAATGACTTAAGAAAGGTCTAAGTAAAGTTAGGTAAAGTTCGATGATTGTTTAAGCCAAGTTTGCCATTCCTAGAAAATTTCAGCATGAGTATTGATTGATAATTCATGATTATTGTTAGGTTTATTCTTTCTTATTTGCTAATGATGGTTTGAGTGAAGGATTAGTGAATGAAAGAAGAAGAATTAGGAAAGTGGAAAGAAAAATCAGCATGTGTATTAGTTGTTAATTCATGATTTTGATTGTTAGGTTTTATCTTTTCTTGCTTGATTTGAAGAATGAGTAGAAGAAAAGAATGAGTATGAAGTTGGGGTTTGAGTTTCGGAAAATCAGAATTGTTGTGAAGGGGTTCTAAACTTAGAGATTTTCAAATCTTGATGGTTATTTTAAATACGTGTTGATGCTATTGGTTTAAGTAAAGTATGGGTAAGATGGGTTAGGAAGAGGTTTATAAAAGGGTAGCTATATATGTTCTGTTTTGGTTCTTGTTTAATGCTAGATGTTACATCATGATTGGTTTTGAGTTATTGATTGGGTTATTGAGTGAATGAATGTAGGGTAAGTGAAGTACTAAAATGGAATGTGGAGATAGTTGAAAATGGATGTTCTTGATCATGTTCATTTGAGTGTTTAGTGTAATTAAAAGGATATGATTTGTGTTGTATGATCATATAGGGACTCAAAATTGGGTATGAGATGTTGAAGTGTGAATAGAAATGGTTCACATCACCTTGGAATGAATGACTTGTATATTTGAAGTGCTTAGTATGGAGAATTAGATGGAAATGGAGGTTTGGGAAAATTTCCAGCTTTGTTCCCATTTGTTAGATTATGGTTTTTGTGAGATTATATGAAAGAATTTGCATGTTTTCTTTTCTTTACAAAATTTCAGCCTTGAGAATTATGGTTAATTAGCATTGTTATGCTTAATTAAGGCTCGTGGAGATTTAAGAAGGACAATGTGGTCAATCCTAAAGCTTAAGGAAAATTCAGGTGGGTAAGATATTTATACTTGAATTATAAGCTAAGTATTATTTACTGAGTTTCAAAATGTTTTGATAAATGAAGAAATTTTCTGAAATTCATGATACTTAAAGGATTTGTCAATTATGGAGATTGATCCTTCTATGCATTTATCATTTATGAATGATTTTGATAAAATTATCAAAAAGTATTGCATACTTTATTGATGACTGGTAATGATATTTGATTTGCTATGTGAATTATGTGAAATTGTGAATGAGAATGTGCCAATATGAAAATCAAATTTTGAAATGTGCCTTGGGCAATTTGAATTTCCATTTGCTTAAGTCTTTATGTGGGTTTGGTCGGTCCGTTGTGAGTCGATTACCTTTGGTCTCTACATGTTTATAACCTTCGCATTTGCGCTAGTGGCATAGGAGTTCGATCTCGGACTCCCCTACATCACTGTTGCCACATACTTATTATTATGGGAATGTGCAATCGTCTGTTTGGACCAAACCAAACCATTTGATGTGTTATGTGGTTTGTGTTGGATCATGATATCACCAGAAACACACGCCGCAAGATAACTCTGCAAACACCTACTGGTGGGGTGTGGGGTCCAACACTAACCTACTTGACGTATTATGTGATTTTGAGTTGATTATGTGATTTTAAATTGATTATGATGTGATGCATTCATGTTTAAAGTGGGCATGATTTGAAAAGGTTTGAGATTTTGAGAAATGAGAAAATAAATATTTATGAATATTTTGAAATAAATGAAGATTTGGAAGTTTTAGAAAATGTTCTGAAAGTTTATGGTGGTTTGAAAGGTTTTCAATTCCGAATGGGAAATGTTTGAAAGTTAAAAGACAAATTTTCACTTATTGTTTAATGTATAAATGTGTTACCCACTTGAGCCGCCGAGCTCACCCCTTTCCCTCCACAGGTCTTGACGAGAAACCGAAGTTTCACATTGGAAGTGAAGCAACTCTGATGCAATTGATTTTAAATGTTATGTTTGAGAATGTAATCGGGCTAAATGCCCTTTAACTCTTTGTATTGCTTTGGTTTTATGTCATTAGTAAGGCTTAGAAGTTTCAATTGTACAGTGTATGTATTTTCCTAAGTATGTATGCATTTGGAATGCATTTTGTATATGTATTCTAAGAAAGAATGTATGGAGGTATGCATGGGATTGATAAAAATAAGGATGAGATGAAATAGTTTTAAGAATTCAAATGATAGATGATTAAGATTGCGATGTGGCCCTTGAGTTGGGGATGGGCTGTGCTTTTGAGTTGGAAGATAGAAGTGTTTTTATGAAGGGCTGTAGACTGAGAATGAAATGGAAAATTTGGCTCGATCCAATTTTAAGGGAGGTGCTGTCCAAATTTTCCTAAATTTGGGCAGAAACTCCATTTGGCGTTTAGACCCTCTTAATGAGGGAATTAGCTTTGGAGGTATTTCTTAAGATGTGTAGAACTTGTTAAGATTTTTTCCAGCGAGGTTTGGTGCGTCCAAATTGGAGTTAGGAATAAAAAAAAATTATGAGGGTCGGAAATTGATAAAGTACTATTCCTTTGGTCATTTTGCAATTTCGCTTATAACTTTTGCAATTGACCTCCGTTTTACCCGAAATTCGAATGTGATTGAGTTTGAATAAAGGAAAAGAGAATAGAAGTTTATGAGGAGAGAAAAAAAAAATTTACACCGGTTTTGGAATGTCTAAGGTTTCTAGCGTTTATGAGGAAATCTTTATGAGTAGTTGGATTTCGAAAACGGGATCCAACATTAATCATATAATTCATAATCATAAATGTACAAATGCTGATGCATATCAGACTAATTCCATTTTAACTTTGTTGTGACCGAGTGCTTATTTTACTGTCCCATATCTGTTGTGGATACCGGGCTCTTTTTAGTACTGTCCTATATCCGTTGTAGATACCAGGCTCATTAAATGTTGAACCTAAGGCTCTGATGTGCATAATTGAGCTTAAAGCTCTTTTCACGTTGACTACTTTGGTCACAATTCCATTATTAATGGAGTATAACAGTTCAAATAATATATCATCAGTCACTTTCCGCTAATGAGCACATTCAATTTTCACAGTTCATCAGATATAAGTCTGGCATTCAACAAATAGTTGAGCTTTTAATTTTCTTATTCACATTCAAATCACAAATACTCCTAATACAGTCCTGAACATATCGAACTCCTCGAACAATCAATTGTTCGAAATCAGTATTATCATAATTATATCAATATCAATTCAATATAAAGGAATTAAGTTTAACCAACATAATTTGAACAGAAGATATTACCAATCCTAATCTCACATCTAGGTTACCCACTATACATACAATTCAAATAAAAGCATAAATATATGAGTTTCCACAACTAAGTTAACTCACAGTACACTCTAGTATATACTATTGCCTGGATGGACCGGCAATATCTTGATGATGACGTTCAATTTGAGCGTCTATACATCATACAATACACACAGAATTCATATTACAAAGTCGATTAATCAAATACATATTCACTTATGCACATACATTCACATGTCGTCACTTGAATATATCTTGTTTGCATTTAGGTTAATACCTTAAATAAACTTGATCATGCTCCATTCATTAACCATACATTTACTAACTCTTTTCTAGCATTAGAAATATTTCTAATTCATAATTCTCATTCATTCATTCTTAATGCATTATTAATATCCTTTGGAATACATTTGCATTCATATGAATATCTTCATTCCTTTAACACTAATTCATTCCAAACTTAGATGCATTGTTATCCAACATTCTTTTCCTTAAAGTATAACATCAATTATCAATCAAAACTTATCACACATTTAACTAACCTTTCCAAAATCAAATTATGTTCATTTTAAACCTTAATCAAATCCAAATGCATCATAGTTAAGTACCTTATCCTTAATTGGTTCAAAAATCACACAAAAGAGCATTTTCTTTACTGCCATTCCATTTTCTTTAGCTTAGTCCCCATTAATATTGTAAAATTTTCCCATGTTGGTTGGTGGAGAACCACTCCGCACAATAAGGTCGTCGGCTAAGCTAATCCGTCTAATCCATAATTCAGAACTCTTGGTTAGGTTAGTGGTAAATATGTGGTTTTCAAATTAAATACTTAGAAACAAGAAGTGATAGAATTTAAGAGGGATTAGTCAACGTCAACTAACCGTTCAAAACAAGTGCATTAAATGATCAAAGACGCCTTAATCAACAAACGAGCAAAGACTTGGTAAAATCAGCACATAGCCATGTGAAACCATGAATAATCTACATTCATCTTCTCCAAATTAAAAGTCTACACACGATCGATATATGACTTTATATGAGAACACATTTCGATGCTTTAACAGCTAATCAATACAGTAGTTTAACAACCTGTTATTTTGCTGGGTTCTCTCTGTTCAGACTTCAAAATGCTCCAACTGGACATCCTTGGACTTCAATGGAACATATTCTCCCATATATACTTCCAGGTGATCCGACAAGGCAGACTTGTCAATGTTTTCATGGTGGTACGATTTGCAGACGAAGTAGATGACAGTTTGAATCACAAGTTGGAATAGAAACAACTTGAAAATCAGTAGGAAACAGATAATCCCAAATGATACTCTGTTCACCATACCTAATGATTCACCGTGCAGAACCAGTCTCTGGAAAATGAACTGGATTGCTGCAAAGGATAGACTCAGCTTAAGGAACACAACTGTGGCCATCCACATCTTTCCTTTAATCAGTGCTCTGCTCTTATTCATGGCCTTAAATCCACGAGCCTCTTCGAGCACAGACACAACACTTGCCAATTGCCAAACTATGGCCATGTACACGAGTCCCACAGAGTACAAGAGAAGCGAAATGTATAAAATAGAAATACCAGACTTGGTTAATCCAGTAGAAATAAGAATTACGCAAAGAATAAGGACTACAACGGCAACAAGGCTGTACGCGAAGAAACAAAAGAACATGCTGAGGAAGGTGACCATGAGCCTCTTCCAAACCCTGGGGACAACACTCATAACCTTCTTGAAAGTCACATCTCGACCCGTGTAAATACAGGCAACGGTGTAAACCACAGCTGCGGTTGAGAGAAGAGAGAGTACAAGGAGAATAATTAAGTATGCAAACTTGAAGAGCCAGAGATAGGCCAACTGCGAGCTGACACCAGCTCGAGTGTGCTCTACCTGCATCTCGTTGAGCATGACCTTCGAAAAGAGGATATCGGAGACTTCCATGTGGGCTAGGAAGATTAAAGTTAGAGGAAGAATGAGGACTAAGGTTATTTGGCTGAAAATCTTCCTCCATGTAAAGATGATCTTGTACGATTCTGTGTAGGTGCCAAAGACCCCAAGAAACTGCATCTCTTCTTGTTCTCTATCCATACTCAAAGATACTTTCTTAATGAAGATATGATCTTCTTGGTGCTAGAGAAGGTGGAATTGGAAAGATGAGGTTTAAAGCTGAAGATGTGAAGATGACTGGTGGAGGAGAGCCTCCCACAGGGTTGACTTTTATGAATGAAACTGACTACAGCCTGATCTTCCCATGAACCAAGTCAAGGCTTTGAAGCGTAGCCAACCACTGAGGAATAACTAGGTCATTATTTTGATAACTTTCAACTACCATTAACATTAATGTTATTTAAATTATTTTTGTAAATCAATAAATAATTTAAGATATGTAAGATTAATTTTAACAGTTATAAAAACATTTAAATAATAATTCTTTAACCTTTGTGTTATTTAATTAAATTAATAATTCAAGGGATCAATTATTGTATTAGTGTTAATAGGTTATTATAAAGTCAGTATTAGCCTTTTAAATTTATTAATTAAATTTTAAATTTGTTATTAATCATAAAAGCATCAATTTTTTTGTTAAAGGGCTAATAGTTATCAATTGAAATTTTTAAAAATAATATATTTACTCCAATTAAATCTAATTAACTAAAATTTTATATACCCCATCCATAATTAAAATTTAAACATTTTAACTAATTACTTACAAATCTTTTATTCTCTATTATTGTCATGTATACGATGAAAATCTTATTTGAGTGATAGATGTATGTTTCTTAAAATATACAAATAAATCTATGTGATTTTGACAAAAGCAATTATATGAAATGCAAAAAAATTGAGCATCACACTAAAAAAATTGCATTTATGTATTATTTTTAAATTATTTTAGTTATTCGTCTATTAAAACTGAACTTCAATAAAATGTAAAAAGACTAACATATATTATACTTTTTCTTATAAAGGAAGTAATTGATATGACAAGAAGATATTTTAACAAACAAATAGGTGCTTGTTAAATAATAATTTTACTGATATAACCTTATATGAGAAATTTGTTTGAAACATTATTTATATATCTATGAAAATTCTTCTTTGTAATGGTTGTATAAGTAATTATTTGACTTAAGATCTTCAAAATTATCTTTTATATGGATTACTATATTTTGATACTACTTATGACTTGTTTTAGTCAAGGATAACTAAGTCGGTAGTCATTTGATGTAGCATGCATTATATGGAAGTACTTGAGTGATTAATATAAAATTCCTCACCCTGAAGTAATTAAGGAAAATGTTTTACTCTTCTCAATTAGAATTGATTCGAGAAATCCATGAATAAGGTGAAATGACGCTCTATAAATAGTTTACAAATATTATTAATAAAATTAATTACTAATGATAGAAAACTAACATAATTATATTTAAATAGAGTAGACCTTAATTTTATACTCTATACCTAATCGAACATTGTATGATGAAATAATTGAGTTATACGAAAAATTATGCATGAAAGGTTAGTCAAAACTACTTTGGGATTCATAAATATTTAGATAATTATAACGTGTTGTTAAGCGTCAATTTATAAATATGATCTACAATTACAATTTATATTCATTGCCAACATATTTGATAACTAAATAGATCACAAATATCGGTTGAAGAGAAAAATATTTTAATCAAGTTAGATTTAATTGTAAAGTTTGAGAAATTTTATTATTAAATATATTATATTTAATAAATTAGGATCAATATGAAATATTTGATCTTATTTGACATAATTAGTATTTAATTATAATCATTTAAAATTCTAGTTAAAGTTTAATTGAAAGTAGAAATTAATTTCAATTAAATCATTAAAATAATCAAAACTTATTATAAATAGATTTAAGTTATAAGGAACTACCAATTTCTTATTTAACCTGTAATAATTATAAAGTTCTCTTAATATATTACGTAGATATTTTTAGAGGTTGGACACTTATATATTAACAAGTGATTGAGACGATCTAGTTTTGAAATTTGTTGAAAGAAACGAAAAGAAAAGAATCAAGTTTTGAAATAAAATACAAATTAATATTTATATTTTATTATAATTTATGTGTTAATTATTTTATAAAATTTTAAATGATTTTGACATTTGAAACATGAAAAGAAAAATTTTCATAATTATTTTACTGCCTTTGGGATTAGATACCAACCTAATTTTCTAACAAAAGACTTCAATTTAGCTATGGAATAAACTAACGGTATGATATTTGGTTTGGGTGGAGCGCCGTGATCGGTATTGTCGTTTAGTCATGTTTGCATTAGTAGTAGAGGCGCTCACGCATCCTGTAGAGGCGTGAGTCGAACTCGTGACGCCGAGGGTTTTGATCGTTGAGGCCGACGCCTTCTACCATTGAACAGTTTGGTAGGACCTCATGGCACTGGAGTATTGTCCGTTTGGGCCGAGTGGTGAGGCGTCAACGCATCAAACCCCTGCGTCATCGGGTTCGATTTCGCTTCCCACGGGATAAGCGGCCTTCACTGATGGGTGGTGCACTAAACGACAATACCGACATGAGACTCTACCAAACCAATATTATATTTAGTTAAAATGGACCATAGTTTTTGCGATATAGGCCGGTTGGGATTTTTTGGCTTAAGAATAAATTATGACACCTGATATGCAAGATGATTTTGGATTACACATTGGCAATTTTGAGAACAAAGAAGAATTACGAAATGGATGAAACAAAATCCAGTTTTGTTTGTATATAACATTCTGTTTTTATTTCCCGAGAGGAGAGGACACAAAATCAGGCTCTATGCCATCTTGAGTTCTTTTTACAGTAAACATTGAATATTCCACAAGTGATGCCCACACGTTTTCTAAAGGCTGATTCATCTTGACTTCTCAACACTCTGACCAATAAGAAATAAGAGAACGTATTCGTCCTTGGTGGGCGGCAGGCAATGGTAAATACATGATGGGGTCCAGTCATAGGGTTATTCGCGCGGAAGCTTCTACAATCCTTCGAACGCATTTTCCAATTTCCAGCGTCGAACCCCACTTGCTGAGTCTACACCTTTCTCTCTTTCTTTTGTTACTTGCAAAGGGCTTTCATAGTCTTCCGTTCCTTCTATTGTCTTGTTTCATAAATGGACCCTTAGAAGCCCAAATGTTTAAATATAAGCTTGTAAGTGGCTTTCCTCCTGATCCTACACACCTTTTACAATCCAGCCTGAGCATAAAAGCTTAGCTACAGGCTTTGCCGAAAACTACCACGTCCCCGGCTAAACTTCATGCTTTTCATTTCCACGACCAAAATAGGTTAAATGGTGAGGTGGACCTCATAGACAGCTGCATTGATAAATTTTATAAACACGGCATCCATATTAATATTGAATTGAGTTTTTAGTATAGTACGTGTTGATTAATATTGAGTATTATCCTAAGTAATTTTTTAAATTTATAAAATAGTTTTTCATTTTTTTTAAAAATTACAAAATAGTTTGTTAATATATTGCACTATATACTTTATAATTTTACATCAATCTGGCCTCCAAAATAAAAAATAAAAATTTAAAATAACAACAATTTATTTATTTTATTAACATTAATTTTCATATATTTCATATATAAATAATAACTACAACTAATATGCAAAAATATCATTTAATCATTGTACAACTATAAAATTAAGAACAATTTAAAGTATCTAAAATATTACAATTTCAACATATAATAAATAATAGTTACAACAAAATAGCAAATATAAACAATAATAAAGATCCTTAACTCTCTAACTATTACAATTTACAATAAGAGTTAAATAACGACAAAATAACCAACTAAAAGTGAAACCCGAATACATATATATTATTTAATTATTTAATATATAAATTATTCATAAGAATTTAAACAATTTATTTAATATTATATATTTAATTAATTATTAATTAAATTATTAATAATTTCATTTTATTTAAATTTAAATTTAATAATTATTAATAAATATAATTATGTTTAAAATATTTAAAATATATAAGTTTAAAAATTTTATTTTATTAATAAATATTATATAAAATATTAGAATAAATTATTTTAAGTTTTATTTAATTTATAATTGTTATTAATAATAAAATATTTATTTTATTTTAAAATCAAAGTTAAAAATCACAATAAAAGTTGAACTAAATAGCTAATTAAAAATTTTTGAAAAAGGGAGGAGGAGGAGGAGGAGAGAGGTAGGGAATTTTATAAAATTTTGAAATTTTTGTTAAACAGTCCCCTTATTTTTCTAAGTTTTTAATACCAGATAGTATTATACAAAATCATTGATACCAATGACTGGTATCTTTAAACATAGTTTCATACCATTTTCTAACCAGTAAGTTACAAAACTCATAACTATTGTATTGATTTAAGAGACTTAGTCAATTATTTATATTTAATTTTCATCAATAAATTAAATTAAATTATAATAAAATAAATGAAAATTTTGCTTAGGATAATTGAAAATTACAATCTCTTTTTCTTCTTCTTTTTTAAATTATCAATTGTAAGTATGAAGCAAACATTTCTTCTTACTTTTCTTAATTCATTTAGATTTTTAGTTTCATTTAATTCATTTTTACAAGATCCTTTTGTTTCCTCTTTATCTAAATATCTAATTTTATATTAATGACTACTTTCTCTTCAGATATCTTTTCTTTGTCTTTCTTTATTCATGAATATGATTGAAATGAACCCTTACATTTACACTTGTGTACAAAATAGACATTAACCTCGAGAGTGTTCAAATTAAACCTTAATGTCTATAAAACATTTAAAATAAACCTTAACATTTTGAAAACGTTCAAATTGAACCCTGATCATTAACGATGTTAGTTATCGTCAGTTATATGCTAGCATGGCACAAAAATGTAATGAAGTAGATTTTTTTAATTTTTTAATTTTTTAATTGTGAGACCCACCAAAAGCTAATGCGAACTTTGCTTAATAGAGATGGGCCCACTTGCAGCTTGAACATTGTTGTTGTAATTGAACAAAACTCACAAATTTCAAAACTTGCTTTCCTGAAATTTCTTTTTTCTTTTTTTCTACTATTTATCGTTGATATGTTTTTATTTTCAAACTCAACTTGTATTTTAGGGTTTATATTAAACAGTTTGGAAGATGAAACTCTCCTTCCACTCTTAAATTTCTCATCTTTTAGAGTACTAATGGAGTCCCTAAACAAACGTACACAGAAAGGTGAACATGAAACATATTTGATGTTACTGTCATGCATGATAGGTGTTTTAGTATTAGCTTTTGTAGTGAAATTGTTTTGAATTGCATTTTTTAACAAGCAAATCATCATATTATAGTTGCATGTACATGAAGTTGAATACCTCATATCCTCTTAAGAAACTAACATTCCCAGATGAAGGTGTTGGAAATTTGTTTGTGATATAAGTAGTTAAAGTCAAACTTGGAAATGAAGAGTTGCTTCCTTTTCAAGAGTTGTGACTTATTGTGAACAGATGTGACTGTTCTGAATAGTTGATTCCTTTCTAAGAGTTATGACTTATTGTGAATAGGCGTGGTTGTTCTGAAGAGATGTTTCCTTTTCAAAAGTTGTGACTTATCATGAACAGACGTGACTATTCTGAAAACTCTATATATACATGAGTTTTAGTTAAGATTAAAAAGTTTTGAACAATTCTACCAACATAATCTCTGCATTTATATTTCTTGAAGAACATTCATACTCTTGCAACTTAAATGTTCTTGTGTTCTTTGTATCCTAGAAGTAATTTGCCTTTAACCCAGTTTACAAGTATAGCAGGGGAAAATAACACTCTAAGAAAAGTGTCCAACACTAAACTATAACATCCCATTACCCATGTTAAGGCTAAAACAGTAAATGTGAGAGATTCACTGAGAGATTAGAAATGCGTTTCATACTCATGCATTATGTGATATGCTCATGCATATGAATATTGAATATTTGCACATAAAAATGAATGTACACGCAGTCATTGGCATTTTGGGTATAATTGTTTATAAATGTGAGTATATTAAAAAAAACGAGGTTTTATGTGTTGAAAATTAATTTGGAGAGTGTAATTGTTGATTTAGAATTTTTGGACTAGGAAAAATACCAAGTGACAAGATAAATGATAAATGGTAGTAAAATTTACTGTCAAATGGCAATGAAAATTTTGATAAATGACTTTAGGATTTATTGACAAGTGTCATTGAAAATTGGGAGACAATTAGAATATAAATTGGATTTATGTTAAGTCCACTAAGCATTTAAACCCTTTTGTTGCTCTCCCACGACGTTTTTTAATTTAAAAGTCCATTAGGTGTTGCTCTTGCTCTCCCCATCTTCCTCTTCGTGACTCTCTTCTTTTCTTCTTCATCATTTTCGTTTTCTTCAATCACTACCACATCAACTTTGAAGATCACACTTTCCTTCATTTGCTACTAGCATTTTTGCTATCTTCTTCCTCATTGCCACAAGAAAACCTATCCTTACCTCCTTTAAGAAGATGATGAATGTGTAACGCTTGGGAGCTAGGGCTAGTGTTGTTTTTGAAGAATCTGAAGTGAAACCAAGTAAGTTATGCTTTAAATGTTATGGGCATTGTTAAAATGAAACTAGAATGATGAGAAATGTGGGATTAATGACTTGATTATGTGAGTTGTATGTGTGTGACGTGGATGGTGAAAAATCTATGTAAATGTCATGTTTTTGTAATTGTCAATGATCATTAATGACCCATGATTTGTATAGAGATGTTTTGGAAGTTGGATAATCCATATAATGGTGTTAGGATGAGTGTAGAAAATTAATTATGAATGGGTTAATGAATATGTTCTATTTTTAGTTAATGATAAAATATAGATCATTGATTGATTTATGAATGTTTTGGATTTGAAATGGGGTTGAGAATGAGGAGTGTTGGGGTAGAAAAGGTGATCTTGGTATGAGTTGTGTTAAGGTAAGATTTAGAAACAAAATTTGGTAGTTGAGTTGGAAAATGTTGCAGCAATATGACCTATGAGTATGCTTTTGTATTTTGGCCATAACTTGCTCTGTAGTTGTTCAATTCATATGATTCTTAGTTTGGATTAAAGTAGAGACATATGTCTACATTTCTTATGAAAACATCAAATTTAAATTCTGTCTTTAAGAATCTCAAAATTTGACATGAAATTAGGAACTGGGTGTAGCAAAATTTGTGGATGAATGTTTATGTTGTATTATGTTTTGAGTGTATGAGAATGTGTTATCTTTTGGGTTTTTATGATCAAGTGGGGAATATGAAATGCGTATAGATGATGTTGAGTCGAAATTGGATATAATTGAAGCAGTTATCCACTCGAGATGATAAATTAAATGGGTCAAGAATTGGGAGTAAATGAAATCTAATTGGTGTTTGAATGGTTATGGAGTGATATTGCATTAGGAAAAGGTAAATTTAGGAAGATTAAGAGTGGAAGTGAGGTTATAATGGGTGTAGCATCTATTGGAGGGGTTTTGTAGAAGGAGAATTTAGTAAACCCTAAGGTTACACGGTTAGGCCGTGTGAATTTACACGACTGTGCGTTTTTGATGCAAAAACACCACCAGACTTGAAAGAAACACGGGCTACCTGTGTGGTTTCAACGGCTGTGCATTTTGACCCCCTAAATGGTAAAATATCTTTTCAGATTCTTCAAAAAAGTTGTAGATCTAGAATTCCTCTTCGAAACAATCCAAATATGACATTAATCAGAGATCGATATCAAAAGTTATGCAAATTGTCCTAAAATAGGTACAATATGATTGAGGATATAATCATGTTTGATTATTTTGGCCCTAACTTCACCATGTGACCTCCAAATGAAGTGATTCTTGAATAAATAAATTCTTAACACATTTTTATATCTCTCATAAAAATTGGTAGCATTATTAATTTATTTGAAAAAGTTTTATTGAAGGAAAGTGAGAGAATCTATTAGAATAGTATGAACTGGTATGATTTCATTGAACATGTTTGGGTATTTTGTTATGTCTTGATATTTAGTCATCCAAATGAGATGATTTTAATTTAGAGTAAACTAGAGAAATAGGGCTACAAATTACATGAAGAAGTCAAATTTCAATACAGTCTCTAAGACTCCCAATTTCTGGATGAAAATTGAGTATATTGTACTATTTCAGTATAAGAATAGTAGACCTGAAATTCAGTTTTGGAAAAATTTGAAAGTGATTCAATGAGTTATGAATTGTGATTTCGATAGTTTTATTGAGGTATAAACTTAAGTATAAATTATACTTAGGTGAGTTTCGAGATAGAATGAATTATATGACGAGGATAATGGAAAAATACCTAGGATTGTCATGAATACGCATGATACATATTAAATTGCATACGTGTGCATTATTAAACACTTATAATTGTGCAAATTGTGATATGTGTATGTTTTGCATGATATAGAGGAACATATTGAGCACCATCTTCCAAACGTTGTCGGGACTTCAAGGCAATAGCTTCTGGAGCAAACTGTGAGTAACCTAGACGATTTCTCTTGATTGATTGTTTGTTTTTATTCTGTTTGAATTATTTGGATGAATGTGATTTGGTTGTGTTGATTTTTGAACAGAAGGTCCGATGATTATGATATGGGAATGAGATATTGAAGTGTTACTTGTATGTGAATGTGACGAACTAAATGTTTCATGACATTATTGATATTGACAGATGCATTCCATACATGAATATATAATCGGATAATGGGAGTTGTGACCTGAGTAGCCACCAAAATTGAGCTTAAAGCTCCAAATGTGAACAAGAGCTAAAAGCTCACCATGCAAAATGAGCCCTGTATCCCTAACGAATAAAGGACAGTATAAATGAGCCCGGTAACCACAATAGATACGAGACAATTTAGGCACTTGATCACAACAATATAATAATTAGAAAAGAGTCACGTGAGCATTCCATATGCATTATGTTAAGTATGTTTGATTGATTAAAATGCAAAGTTGCCTATGTTTAAGTGATAAAGTGATATATGATCAATTATACAAAGATGTGAATAAATTGTTACATGTATTGATGTGATGCATGAATTGAGTAAACTGTAACATCCCATCACCGATGGAAAGGGTAAAATGATAATTTAGAATGGGATATGAGTGTGTGAAAATGTATCTCGACATGAACATGCATAATATGGCCTCCATATATGCATACATTGAAATTTTTATATATACACATGATTGTACATGCATTTATGACATTTCCCAGCATATGTGTTTACTATAAAAAATGTGTTATTTGTACTTGAAAAATTAATTGGGGTGAATTTTCGTGTGTTTTACATTTTTGTGGACTTTTGAAAATTTTTCTGAAATTTTTGGGAATCAATGTTCGGACCGAAAAAATTTCCAAGTGGCTGATTGAGTGAATTTCCGGTACTAGAAATGACTGGCCAATGGCACTGAAAAATTTGAGATATGATGTTAGGATTTATTAAGTTAAGCCATTGGAGTTTGACGAGAAATTGGAGCAAAGTTTGAAACCGGATTAAAAACCGGGACAAGTGGCAAGTGACACATGTCACTTGTCTACTTAGTCTTATAATTAAGTGTTATATATATAAATATCTCACCCTTAGCAAGCTTCCACGACACTTCTTCTAAGTTGGAAAGTGAAAGGTGATTTTTGCTTTTGTTCCCTCTCATCCGAAGCTCCTCTCCTACTCTCTTCTTCTTTTGGTTTTCTCCACTTGTTCTAGTTAAATTGCTACTCTTCTCTTCTACTTCAAGTGCCTCCTCTTCATGTGTTTAAGCTCAAGCCTTCTACATCCCTTAAAAATGGTGATTTCGTGTATGTGAAGTGAAGAGGAGGAATTGGTGAGTTGGTGAAGAATTGGAGCTTGGAAGCTCAATCAAGTAAGTATCTTATTATTTTGGTTACATGGAACAATTGTAATGCTAGTTTAGAGGCTAAGTGCATGAGATGGGATTTTTGGTCTATGGATGTCGTGTTTAGTGATGGGTGTGTGTGTGAGTGTTCTTGCCTTGATGAATGATTGATTGATGATATAGAAGTTGATGAATGGTTGTTGGAAAAGGTTTATGAAGTGAAAGTGAGTGTAGGAAATGTATAGATGTTTGAATGTATGTGTGCTGCCATTTTATGATTAAGTGTTCAAGTGAAGATCTAGATGAAATTTTGGCTGAATTAGTGACTAAATGGAATGCTTATTGATGTAAGAATGATGTTAAAATGAAAAGAGTTGAGGTAGGGAGGAAATCTGGAAAATGTGACTTTGTATAGGTTTCAGATTTTGGCTTATAACTTTTGATATGGTTGTCCAATTTAGCCGAGGTTTGTTTAAAATTAAATTTAAGAAGTATGGCTAGATTTCATATGAAGGAAGTTTTGTCTAATTCTGACCTTAAGGATTTTAATTTTGGCATACAAAGTGAATTGGTAGGTGCTGTGTGAACAGTATCCTAACCTTGTGACCTCAAACTTTGATGATTTTTTTAGAATTGAATTGGATTGAATTTGCTACTTTGGTCTTCTTGAAAGTTGAATATTTTTGTGTTAGCTTTTTAACGCCACTAAGTATGAATTTTTTTTTTATTTTTACGTTGGAAGTTATGGTGTGTTAATGTTTAGATGGTTATTCAGCTGAAAATGTGTTTTGTGTGTAAGTGACTATGAGGATATATGTTTTGTGCTTTTTGTGTTCTGGTATTTATTTGGGACTGTTAATGGTGTAATTGACTTAAGTGACCTTCTGAAAAGTTGTATAAGATTGTTGTAGCTTTCTAATGAGATATTTTGTGTGAATTTTGGATGTAAGGATTGTTAGACATAAATTTGTAAAGTTTTGTTATGGTTTAGGTTAAATGCTGATTTTATAACTTTTTTATAATAGATTAATATTTATTAAATTATTTTTACATACTTTAAATTGTGTAATAATAACTTAATTAATATTAGATAAAATAATAATCATATAGTTGGGTGATTTTAATATATGCATGAACTGAGAGATTAATGTTTATAAATATTTAGGCTTTTACTTGTTGCAAACGTCTTGGAAGTGTGTTACTTCATATAAAATGTTTTAAAATAAAATTGAAAATTAAAATAAGATAAGAGGTTTACGATATTTAACAGTTATAAAATTAATTAAAATTAAATAAAATTAAAATTTAGAAAATAATTGAAAAGACTATTCTTATTTATAAAAATTTTAAATTTTAAATAAAAGAATGTTAAATAAAAATTAATCAGTTTATTTTAAGTTATAAAATTAATTAATTATAAAACTAATAAATAAATAAATTACTTTTAAATAATAATAATAATTAAATTAAATTAAATAAAAATTACAAATTAAATTAAAAATTAGCCATTCAAAGTTTTTATTTTAAAAATCAACCGCTTTAATTTTAAGCCACTGTTAATATCAACAACTCTTAAATATAATTTCTTCATAAAAAAAATAACAAAAGAAAGCACAGATTACAAAGAATAATCATAAAAAGAAAAGACTTCTGTCACCGGACTGTCTTGAAGCAAAAATTATGGATTCGTTTGTTCCTTTCTATCTAAAATCTGTGGATTCTGTACCAATTAAATTTTGTACCAATTAAATTCCATTGTATCGCATTCTAAATACTCCTTCTTAGACCTGCTCATTTTAAAACCTTTTGATTCTAATGCTCCTCTCCAACGTTCTAACTTAGCATTGGCCGCTCATTTGTTTCATCTACCAGGACAATATCGTCAACAAATAACATACAACAAATTACCTCTTCTTGAATAGCTGACAACTGATTAATATAGTTAATTTGATTAGTAAATAATATCAACTATTTGTTTAAAAATGTTTGGTAAATTTCACTATTTAGTATTAGCTATTTATGTGTAGAATAACTTATAAGAGTACGACATAAAAAAAGATTTATAAGAACATAAGTATTATATCTTAGTATTTCTTTAAATATTCTCATAAGAATTTAAATAAAGCAAAATAAGTTAACATCATCATTTAAAGCAAAGTTATTCTATTGGGTCTTTATGTTTACATTCAAAATTAAAGGAATTTGTATATAATGCAATGATGATTCTTTATATATTCTAACTTAAATTTGATATATATTATATGACTTCAAAATTTTAATTAAAATGTCATATTTAAATAATAAACTTACTATTCCTATCTTTATCTTTATTTATCTAACTATATCTCTCTCTTTGAGTAATTTATAATAATTTTGGATACAATAGTCTTTTAATCCTTAATTTCTCAACTAGCAAAGAAAAAAGTTCCTTATAGGAACATTTTCAAAATTAGCATATTGGGTTCAATCCGCCAACTTAATTAGCTAATTATCAAACATAATTATCAACGGTTTAATAAAGTCAAATAGTTAAAATCTTTCAATCCGCCAAAAATAGTCGATAAGTCATTTACTAAACAAAGTCGTTAAAAACTCTAAAATTAATGATTTTAAATATAATTTTAAATTTTAATAAAAACACTGAATTTAATTTCTGGTGTTAATCTAAACCCAACCCAACCCAACCAAATCAATATAACTAAATATATTTTATTTGGCTCTTGCTCTTATTGATCTATTATTACTATTTTTACTTTTCATAAGTTACATCTTGAAAAATCCAAATATTAAGGATATTATTATTAAAAGGAGTACAGTTCACATAGTTGACTCTCTCTTTTCTTCTTCTAATTCATATTAAGTGCTCTTTCCAGTTAACAAAATGGAAAATTCTAAACATATGATTCTTATTTACTTATTGTATAAGTTTTTAAAAATCAATTGATGATTGTCTAGGATATAATACATAACATTTAAGATGCTTGTATCATAAACATTCTTTTAAAGTATCTTAAAATTTTAATATGTATTGCTACCAAAATTATCTTTAAAATAAATAATATTATTAGTATAAATTTATTGTTTATTAATTAATAAAATCAATAATTTTTCATTTGATAAATTTTGTTTTTAATAAAATTATGCAAATATGATTAGCGATTAAAATATTATTCCATTAAATTTTTTAAATATGTCATGATATTTTACTTATTTTAATAAATATTTAAATATAAAATTATTAAATCAATTCAAACCACGAAAATAAAACCAAATTGATTTGGATCAGTTTGGTTTGGTTTAATTGTTTAGATGGCTTGAGTGATTTAAATAAGATAAGTTTTTTTTATATAAATGGGTTAGTTCATAATTTGGATAAATTCAATTATGTAATTATCGCGTTGGGAAAAAAGTTATTAGTCACACTTGTACTCAAAAGATTTTATTGTTGTATAATAATTGAATAAAATTAAATTGTTTTAATTATAATAAACAAATTAAGATTCTTAATATGATATTAATGTCTAATAATTTTAACATAAAAGTATTCAACCAACTACTAATATCTCATTATTAATTAAATTGACAAGTAATAAATTAAAATTTTGTCAATTGAATAAAAAATTTATTCCTTTTGAATCATTATTTTAAAATGATATACTGCAATTTTCATTTAATAATGTCAAATTGAAAAGCAACATTTTATGTCTCCATTCTTATCATTTAAACTTTCTTTCAAATCACTAGGCCTGGATTAAATTATAAATCACGCCCGAGAAAATTAGTGACATTCTATTAAAACAACTATTCTATTAAATGGGAATTTCAAAGCAGTGGTCTGAATACCGTTCCGTACCGGAAGGTACTGGCCGGATTGTTCCGTTCGCCGAATCCGCATCAAACGTTAAAAATTGTCTGGGAAAAAATCCGCCAAGATCGGTCGTTTTCGATTGATCTACGGCAGATCGAAAATACCGGAAAATCCGCATAGCCCGCAAAATTTAGAAAACCTAGGGACTAATTTGCAAATAACCAAAAAAACCTAAAACTACCCCACCTTCGCCCTCTCTCTCTCTCTTCTTCATGCCGCCTTTGCCTCCGTCTCCGCTTGCCTCCTGCCTCCGTCCGTTTGCCGCTTGCTCGCCTCTCGTCATCGTCGCTTCGTCACCCTCCTCGTGCGGATCTGGACTCCGGTGGTCTCCTCGCGTCTTCCTCTGCTCCTCCTTCAACGGCGACAAGCCGACAACGCCTCCGTTGGCCTCAAACTCCCCGATCTCGCAACAATCAACGGGTCAAGCTGCGTCACGTGTCGGCCTAGCCGCTTCTTCCTCCTCAACAGACTCGACATTGGTGAAGCATTCCTCGCCGGGCTTTGGGCCCGTGACCTCGCCGGCGACAGCCCCCGAACCACCTCCTCTTTCAGATCCGAGAAGAACCCTTGTTTTCTCTCCATTTGATGGCTCTGCTTCACTCCTCAGTAACACAAGACCCGCCAAATGAAAGCAAAGCTTGTTTCTTTCTGATGTTAGTGAAGAACAAGAACGAGAAAGAGCAAAACAAAAGAAAGTGGGAGAGTGTAAGAAAAAGACTAAAAAAGCATAGGAAGTCACTTTCAACTTGCATTTGGGAGAGTTTTGAATCAAGCTTTGATTAAATGTAGTTAAGTCTTAACATTGGAACCAAGTGCTAGACCATTGGTTGTGAAAAGGGTGTGGGAAGTTGTCATCAATTAAAATGTTTTTTATTCTTATAAAGTTGTCATCAATTAAAATATTTTTATTCTTATAAATAATTATTTTAAAATTTACAAAAATAAATATTGAATTAGATTGAATTTGAAATTGAAATTGAAATTGGAATTGAAATTGGAATTATATTTTAGAATTGGATTGAAAATTACATTTGGAATTTAGATTGGAATTAAAATTTTGAATTGGATTGGAAATAAAATTTAGAATTGGGATTGGAAATTGAATTGGAAGTTAATTAGAAATTAAAATTTGCAATTTGGGATTGGAAATTAGATTTTGAATTTGAATTGGAATTTGCAATTTGGAATTGGAAATTGGATTTGGAAGTGAATTAGAAATTAAAATTGAAATGGTGATTTATTGGTTATTGAATGGTGGAAATTGGCTTGTGATTTATTATTGTATTAATATTGAATTGTTGAATTATTGATTATTGAATTTGAATTTGAATTTGAGCAATTGAATATGAGAATTGAGATTGAGTTTGATAATTTGAAATGTTTTATTGTACATGTATTTTATTTAATGATAATTTGGTGCTTATGGTTAACCTTATATTTTAAATTTATATTTTAAATTTAAATTATTAATGTTGATTAATTAGTTGTTAAAATTAAAATTGAAAGTTGATAATCAAAATCAAAACAAAATTTAAACCTAATTGTAAAATTGATAATCAAATATGAAATTAATAATTAAATGTAAAATTGATAATCAAAATTAGTAAAATTGAAAAAGCTTAACATTGATTGACACATTCTTAATATTTGTTAAATGGTTATTTTTTAATTTTGGGTATTGAATTTTAGTAAATAATTAGTTAAGTATAAAATTATGGAATTAGAAATTAATAATAATTTGATTGTAGTTAATGATAGTATTTGCTTATTTGAGTATTATGATTGTAATATTTTAAATGCTTTGTATTATTCTTAGTTTTATAATTGTATGATAATAATTGTGTTTGTTTATCTTAATTGTGGTTATTATTTATATGTAAAATATTTAAAATTATTGTTATTTAAATTAATTGTCATTATTATTTATTATTAAGATTTTGAAAGCATGGTTGATGTAAACGAAGAACTAGTAAAGTATACAAGATCAATTGTATAATATATCAATATGGATTATTTTACAATTTTTAAAAAATTTAGGCACTATTTTATAAATTTAAAAAATATCCCAAAGCAGTGCATCTTAGACCAATCTGCATACAGATTCCGCTTCGAGCTTAATCCGAAGACCAACCAAGTACGGTATTCATAACATTGTTCCAAAGAGATTCAGTCGTACGACGATATGTTTCAATTTACTTGACCCCAATAAAATTATGCCACATCAACAAATTTTGAGAGCACCGTTTAATATTATTGCATCGCCGCTAATTATTCAATTATTGCATCACCGCTAATTATTCAACTCCACATTTTGTTAAGTCTACTAACAGAGTGCCCCTCACGGTTAGCCTAGCAGTAAAAAGGGGGAGAGGATTGCGCGAATATTGTAAGTTCGAGCCTCGAAAGAAGCAGCCTTTGTTGAGATGGTGTAATCCTTTTGGTGATGGTCTATCTTTCAAATGCAGTTATCTATGATATTGATTAAGATCAGACCCGGATTTACTTATCTATAAATTTAAATGGGTGACTCATAAATTTCAAATAGTCAGATCAAGCTTAGAGAGGATTGCGCGAATATTGTGAGTTCGAGCCTCGAAAGAAGCAGCCTTTGTTGAGATGGTGTAATCCTTTTGGTGATGGCCTATCTTTCAAATGCAGGTATCTATGATATTGATTAAGATCAGACCCGGATTTACTTATCTATAAATTTAAATGGGTGACTCATAAATTTCAAATAGTCAGATCAAGCTTAGACCCTGAGTTATATATAAAAAAAAGTCTATTGACAGAGTTGTTATAATCCCCAAAATGGCATATTGTTTATTAGTTCAAAAGTAACCGTATTAATGAAATATATTCAGAAACTCGATAGGCTTTCCTTACCAAAAAACACAAAAAATGAATACATTTAACGATTCTCTGTTAAAGAAAAAGCTTGGTTTCTAACTAAAAATGGAGCTGAATCAAGAAAATGAATTGATATTTACTACTTGTAGATACTGGATCCAAAGGACAGGAAAGCAATCCAAAGTCTAGGTTTCGGAAGAAGAATCCCACACGTTAAGACTGCCCTTTCTGATTAGCTTTCCTAGTCCTACCAACTGCCAGAAACACCTCTTCCCTATATCCCATTTTGGTTGTTAGAGAACCACTCCACACAATAAGGTCGTGGGCTAAGCTAATCCATCTAATCCATAATTCACAACTCTTGGTTAGGTTAATGTTAAATAATGGTTTTCACATTAAATACTTAGAAACAAGAAGTGGTAGAATCTGAAAGGGAATAGTTAATGTCAACTAACCATTCAAAACAAGTGCATTCAATGATCAAAGACGACTTAATCAATAAACAAGCAGAGACTTGGTAGGATCGGTACATAGCCATGTGAAACCATGAATACTTTACATTCATCTTCTCCAAATTAAAAGTCTACACATGATTGATATAAGACTTTATATGAGAAGAACACATTTCGACGCTTTTAACAACCTGTTATTTTGCTAGGTTCTCTCTGTTTCTAAATTGTCTCCGGTCAGACTTCAAAATGCTCCAACTGGACATCCTTGGACTTCAATGGAACATATTCTCCCATATATACTTCCAGGTGATCCGACAAGGCGGATTTGTCGATGTTTTCATGGTGATACGATTTGCAGATGAAGTAGATGACAGTTTGAATCACAAGTTGGAATAGAAACAACTTGATAATCAGTAGGAAACAGATAATCCCAAATGATACTCTGTTCACCATACCTAATGATCCACCGCGCACAACCAGTTTCTGGAAAATGATCCGGATTGCTGCAGAGGATAGACTCAGCTTAAGGAACACTACTGTGGCCATCCACATCTTTCCTTTAATCAGTGCTCTGCTCTTAATCATGGCCTTAAATCCGCAGGCGTCTTCTAGCACAGATACAACACTTGCCAATTGCCAAACTATGGCCATGTACACGAGTACCACAGAATAAAAGAGAAGCAAAATATAGAAAACAGAAATACCAGACTTGGTTGGTCCAATAAGAACAGCCCACAGAATAAGGACTACAACGGCAACAAAGTTGTACGCGAGGAAACAAAAGAAGATGCTGAGGAAGGTGATCATGAGCCTCTTCCAAACCCCGGGGACAACACTTATAACCTTCTTGAAAGTCACGTCGCGACCGGTGTAAATACAGGCAATGGTGTAAACGACAGCTGCGGTTGAGAGAAGAGAGAGTACAAAGAGAATAATTAAATATGCAAACTTGAAGAGCCAAAGATAGGCCATCTCCGAACTGATCATATCGGAAAGTTTCTCGTATCTCGCCGTGCCGGCTCGAGTGTGTTCTAACTGTATCTCGTTGCGCATGATCTTCGAAAAGAGGATATCGGAGATTTCCATCTGGGCTAGGAAGATTAAAGTTAGAGGAAAAATAAGGGCTAAGGTTATTTGGCCGAAAATCTTCCTCCATGTAAAGATGATCTTGAAGGATTCTGTGTAGGTGCCAAAGAGCCCAAGAAACTGCATCTCTTCTTGTTCTCTATCCATATTCAAGGATACTTTCTTAACGAAGATATGTATCTTCTTGGTGCTAGAGAAGGTGGGTGATTGATCGGAAAGATGAGGTTTAAAGCTGAAGATGTGAAGGAAAGATGACTTACTTGGCGGAGGAGAGTCTATGCATATGCCACACGGTGGACTTTTATGAATGATACTGGCCTTGCTTTGGTCTTCCCATGAACTAAGTTTACCAAGTCAAGGCTTTAAAGCATAGCCAGTCAAACGATACAACCGGTGGTAGTAATTTTTATTATTGAGGAATCACTAGGTCATCATTTTAATAACTTTCAACTACCATTAAAATTAATGTTATTTAAATTGTTTTTGTAAATAAATAAACAATTTAAGATATATAAGATTAATTTTAACTGTTATGAAAATATTTAAATAATAATTCATCAACCTTTTGTGTTAGTTAGTTACATTAATAATTCCAAGGGATCAATTATTGTATTAGTGTTAATAGTTATTATTAAGTCAATATTAGCCTTTAAATTTTGTTAATTAATTGTTTAATTTTTATTGATTATAAAGATCATTCGTCTTTTATTAAGGACAAATGGTTATCAATTTAATTTTCTTCGATAAAATAATATATTTACTTCAATTACATCTAATTCACTAAACTTTTATACAATCGATCCATAGTTAAATTTCAAATATTTTAATTAATTACTTTTCAATCCTTTATTCTCTATTATTGTCATGTATATAATGAAAATCTTATTTGAGTGATAAATATATGTTTCCTAAAATTTGCAAATAAATATATGTGATTTTGACAAAGGGATTTTATGAAAAGCAAACAAAATTTCGAGCATCACACAACTAGAAGTTGATATTTGAATTTTACGCATATTAAATGTAAAAATTAGTAATTCCTTATTTTTATTTTTCTTTGGTAGAGAAAAATATCGATATGAATGTATACAGATAAACACAGAAAATATGCTTGTCTAAATCAATGCAAACAAGAAGTTAGTTTGTAAGCGAGCACAAGAAAGCATGTTGAAAGTGTTAGTTTGTACCTTACAATTAATTGGTTAGTTATATTTTAGTGATAAAATAATTTAAAAGTATTATTTATATTGTACATATTTAGATGTATATAATAAAGTTTATAAGATAATTAGCATTATTTATATTGTACATATTTAGATGTATATGATAAAATTCATAAGATAACTATATATTGCAAATAAAATTATGATGAGACTATAATTATAAGATTCATATTATATTTATGTATTATCCTTAAATTCTTCCTAGTCATTGTTATATGTAGGTTGAACATTAATAGAACATAAAAATACTAACATTTGTTATATTTTTCCTTATGAAGGAAGTAGTCGATTTAATAAACTAAAGTATGAAAATATTTAAACAAACATGTGGTTGCTTGTTCAAGAACAAGTTCACTGAACTGACACCATATGAGAATTCTATTTGGAACTTTCCTTATATGTCTTTGGAAATTCTCATTGTAATAATTTTATAAGAGATCAATTGACTTAAGATTTCAAAAGTTATCTATATGTAGATTACTATATTTTGATCTTACTTATAACCTATTCTAGTCAAGGATAACTCAGAGGTAGTCATTGGATATAACATAAACTATATGAAGATAGTTAAGTGATTAATATAAGATTCATCACTCTAAAGTAATTAAGAAGAATGTTTCATTGTTCTTAATTAGAATTGATTCGAGAAATCTTTAGTCAAGGTGGAATAACGCTTTGTAAATAGTTTACAAATGTCGTCAATATAATCAATTACTAATAGTGAAGAACTAACATAATTAGACTCAAATAAAGACATTAATTTCATGTTCTATATCTAATTGAAACATTGTATAATGAAATGATTGAATTATACAAAAATAATGCATGTAAAGGTTAGTCTAATCTACTTTGACATTCATAAATATTTAGATAGTCATGAAGTGTTGCTAGATATCAATCTTGATCTCAGATATATAAATTATTTAATTAGAGAATTAAAGATAAATTAAAATAGTTTTATTTATCTAATCTTAAACATATTTATAGTTATAATTTATATCCATTAACAACATATTTGAGAACCAAATGAGTCACACATAAATAGCAAATTCAAGAGAGAAAAGATATTTTAATCAAGTTAGATTTGATTGTAAAGTTTGAGAAACTTTATAATTAAATATGTGATATTTAATAGATAAGGATCAATATAAATATCTGATCTTATTTGACATAATTAGTATTTAATTAGAATTATTTGAAATTCTAATTAAAGTTTAATTGAAATTATAATTTAATTTCAATTAAATTATTAAAATATTTAAAATGTTATAAATAAGCTTAAGCTCTAAGAGAGCTATTATTTCTTGCTTAACTCTCTCTATAATAATTACAACGTTCTCTCAATATGTTATATAGATATTGTTAAAGGTCAAAAACTTATGTAACTATAGTAATTGAGATGAGCTAGTTTTGGAAATAGTTTGAGGGAAACGACAAGAAAAAAATCAAGTTTTAGAATAGAGTACGAATTAAGATTCACGTTTTATTATGATTCATGTGTTAATCATTTTATAGTATTTTAAGTGATCTTGACTTTTGGAACATCAAAACGAAAAAAGTTTTGCAATTATTCTATTTTGAGCAAGATCAGATCCTAATATGATTTTACAACAAAAAGACTTCAATTTACCTACGGAATAAACTAATAATATGATATTGTATTTATTTAAAATGGAGCATAATTTATGTGATATATGGTTGGGATCTTTTGTTAAAGAATATATTATGACATTGACATGCAACACATTGGCAGATGATTTTGGATTAAATATTGGAAATTTTGAGAAGAAAGAAGATTTACGGAATGGATGAAACAAATTCTAGTTTTGTTTGTCCCTAGAGGAGGTGACACAAAATGAAGCTGAATACCATCTTGAGTTCCTTTTGCATAATATATTTACTCCTAAGCAAGAAATATTCCACAAGTCATGCCAACACTTTTTAGGGAACAGATCTTTTATTCCCGTAGATATGTTCCTTCTGTTCTCATCAGATCTCAAACATTCAATTTGTTGAATTAGATGGTTGAGATATGTTAGGAAGAGAGAATTGGATAGAGGATAATAGTGTTGGCATTTAAATTTGTTTTTATTTTTATTTAATTTATGTTTTAATTTGTTGGGAAGTTGAAAGTGTGAAGCGTTAGGAATATGGAGAGTTTAGAACTAGAATGTTCTATGTTGCATATACATTACATTCTTGTTTTGTTTAATGTTAATAAGTTGAAAAGAAAAGAAAATTGATCGAAAACAACTCTACTTCTTCGTTGTCCTATTTTTAAAAAATATAGCCCTTCAAAATTGGTATCAGAGCCTCAACAATAATGGCTTCGACAAATCCCGTTCAATCATAAGTGCCCACCTTGACGAAAAAAAACTACATAATGTAGAGTATCCAAATGGAGGCTTTGTTAGGTGCTCTTGATGTGTGGGACCTTGTGGAGAATGGCTATGGAGAATCAAGTTCTGGAAAGGAGGACGAGGAGAAGTTTAAAGTAATGAAGAAAAAAGAGAAGAAAGCATTATTCACAATTTACCAAGGAGTTGATGCGGCAACGTTCGAGTTGATTGCAACAGCAAAACCTCAAAAGATGCTTGGGAGATATTGAAGAAAGCATATGAGGGAATCGACAAAGTGAAGAAGATTCACTTGCAATCAATGCGAGCTCAGTTCGAATCATTACAACAAGAAAACTCGGAGAAGGTTGCTGATTATTTTTCTCTAGTAATTGCCATTGTGCATCAGATGAGGAGTAATGGTGAAGAATTGAAGGATGTTCAACTTGTAGAGAAAATCTTGCGATCTCTAGACTCGAAGTTTGATTTCGTAGTTGTGGCGATTGAAGAAACGAAGGATTTGGAGACCATATCCATAGAGGAGTTACTAGGATTGTTACAAGCATATGAACAAAGAATATAAAAGAAAAGTGGAGAAAAGAATTTGGAACAAGTTTTGAAAGCAAAGCTGTTATTAAAAAAGGATGACTTATTTAGAGGAGTTTATCAACGAGGAAGAGGAAGAGGCCAAGGTCGTGGTAGAGGATGAGTTTTAAGTTTTAGCGAGTAAACCAATAATCACAATAATGGAGATGATACTGATCAGAAAGGTAATGGTCATGGAAGGGGTGGTGGCCAGAGTCAAAGTCGTAGACGTGGAAGAGGTAGAAACAACAGATTTGATGTCAAGTGCTACGTTTGTAAAAATTTTAGACACTACACTTATGATTGTTAGTACAACACAGACAATGACAACAATGCAAATGAGAAAGCGAACCTTGTCAACAAAGAAGAAATTGACGATGGACCAGTACTGCTTATGTCGTGTAATGAACCAGAATCAATCAAATCTATTACTTGATTTCTTGACACTGGAGCATCAAATCATATGTGTGGAAGAAATAAGTTTTTTGCTCGGCTAGATGAAAGACAGCTTGGCAACATTACTTTTGGGGTTCTCTCAAAGAGGCTGATTGAAGGGAAAGGTGATGTTATTTTTTAACTCCAAAATGGTAGACAACTTTGTATTTCTGATGTTTATTATGTTCCTGAGATTAAGAGTAATCTGTTAAGTGTTGGACAATTGTTGAAAAAAGGCTATGACATAAAAATCAATGTTTTAGCTCTTAGTGTTCAAGATAAAATAACAAATTGATTACTCTTGTGAAGATGACTAAGATCAGGATGTTTCCACTGAAACTAACGATTAGTGAATCGAATTGCTTGAAGGTAGCAACGTTGAACAACTCTGATCTTTGGCATCTTCGCTATGGACATCTAAATTTTGAGGTGTTGAAGCTACTTGAGAGGAAAAACATGGTGATGATATTGCCAAAGATCGAAGCCCCCGATAATCTATGTGAAGTGTGTGTTATAGGCAAGTAGCAGAGAAAGCCTTTTCAAAAGTACAAGTCAAGAAGAGCATCATCGCATCTCGAATTGGTGCATTCGGATGTTTGTGGACCCATCAAGCATGTTTCTATTGGTAGAAATCGATATCTTTTGACATTTATAGATGACTACAGTGGGAAAACATGGGTCTACATGTTGAAGAAAAAAAAAGAGATGTTCTTAAAATTTAAGGAGTTCAAAAATATGGTTGAAAAACAAAGCAGATGTCAATTAAAATGTCTACGGATTGATCGCGGAGGAGAATATACATCTATGGAGTTCGAGTGTTTTTGCAAGTAGAATGGGATTATACACTAGCTCACCATGCCTCAGATATCATAACAAAATGGTATCTCGGAGAGAAAAAATAGAACCATTATCAATATGGTTCGATGTATGTTAAAAGAGAGGAATGTTCCAAAAGAGTTCTAGGGAGATGATGTGGCTTGTGTTGTATATTTGTTGAACAAGTTTCCAACAAACCGCATCGAAGATATTACACGAAAGGAAGTTTGGAGCTTTCGTAAGCCAAAAGTTAACCATCTAAAATTTTTGGATGTGTTGCTTTTGCGAAAGTACAGGAAGAGAAGCGTACGAAGTTAGAGGATAAAAGTCATAAGTGCATATTTTTGGGTTATGACAAAAATTGTAGTGGCTATAAACTGTATAATCCTATAACTCAAAAAATCGTGATGTATAGAGATGTGGAGTTTGATGAGCAGTAGTCATGGGATTGGAAGAGCGATGACTAATCAAAACATATTATTTTTTATGAAGAGCAATGGCAGAAAGAATACACATCAGATCACATTGATGAAAATTCATCGCCTCGTAGAGATGGAGTTCAATTCCATGAAGATGATTCAAGCAGTTTGAACATAAGAAAGACAAGAAGAATTTCGAAGATTTATGAATCAAGCCAACCCGTTGAGTTTGATTATGAAGATGAGATGAATAACTTATGTTTATTTGCAGAATTTGATTCATTAACATATAAAGAAGCTTTAAAAGAAAAGAAATGAAGGAGGGCAATGGATGAAGAGATCCACACAATTCAAAAGAATAACACATGGGAGTTGACATTGCTTCCTAAAGGTCATCAAGTAATTGGTGTCAAGTGGGTGTTCAAAACGAAAAGAAATGCAAAAGGAGAGGTGGAGAGACATAAGGAAGGCTGGTTATGAAGGGACATAAACAAAAATATGGGGTGGATTATGAAGAGGTATTCGCACCTGTAGCTCGCCTTGAAATTGAAAGATTATTAATTTCTCTTGCAGGTCAAAGGAAATGGGAGATGTACCAAATGGATGTTAAATCGACGTTTTTGAATCTAAATCTTGAAGAAAAGGTTTACGTCGAACAACCATCGGGGTTTATAGTTGAAGGTCAAGAAGAAAAAGTTTTCAAGTTGAAGAAGGCTCTTTATGGGCTCAAGCAAGCGCCAAGGGCTTGGAATTCTAGAATTGATGCATATTTTGTTTGAGAAATTTTTGTGAAGTGTCCATATGAGCATTCTTTATATGTCAAAATCAATTCTAGTAATGATATTTTGCTGGTGTGTTTATATATGGATAACTTGGCCTTCACGAGAAACAAAAACTCTATGATTCAAGAGTTTACAAAATCCATGAAGAAGGAGTTTGAGATGACGGACTTGGGTTTGATGAGATAATTCTTAGGGATTGAAGTGCAGCAAGGTAAAAATGAAATTTTTATCTCACAGGAACGATATGTTAAAGAGATTTTGAAGAAATTCTAAATGGAGGATTGCCAATCTGTGGATACACCAGTGGAGTGCGGTATCAAATTAACGAAGGAAGGAGAAGGAAAGTTAGTTAATCCAACTTATTTTAAAAGTCTCATGGGATGTTTGAGGTACTTGACTTACACTCGGTCGAATATACTTTTTGATGTTGGTTTGGTAAGTAGGTACATGGAGACTCCAAAGACTTCTCACTTGAAGACGACCAAGAGAATCTTGAGATATATCAAAGGTATAATTAGTCATGGGCTGCTATATACATTTGAAAAGAAGTTGGAACTTGTTGGTTTTAGTAACAGTGATTGGGATGGAAGTTGTGATGATTGGAAAAGTACTACTGGTTTTGTGTTCTATTTTGGAAGTACTGCATTTACTTGGTCTTCAAAGAACCACTCTATTGTTGTTTTATCGACTAGCGAAGCTGAGTATATAGCTACAACCTCTTATGTTTGTCATGCAATCTGGTTGACGAGATTGTTTTGAGAACTTAATCTGCAACAAGAAGTCGTGACAAAGATATATATGGACAACAAATCTGCAATTGCTTTGGCAAAAAATCCGGTTTATCATGAGCGTTTGAAGCATATTGATACTCGGTTTCATTTCATAAAGGAGTCAAGTGATCAAGTTGCGGACATATTTACAAAAATTGTCAAAGTTGAAGTTTTTCAGTATCTGAGGAAACAACTTGGAGTAACAATTGTTGTAGAAACAAGTTTAAGAGGATAAAATATTGGCATTTAAATTTGCTTTTTATTGTTATTTAATTTATGTTTTAATTTGTTGGAAAGTTGAAAATATTAAGCATTAGGAATATGGAGAGTTTAGCACTAGAATGTTCTATGTTACGGATAAATTGTATTCCTACTTTTGTTTAATGTTAATAAGTTGAAAAGAGAAGAAAATTGATCAAAATCAACTCTGCTTTTTCGTTGTCCTATTTTTTTAAAATATTGTCCTTCAAATAGAAGATCTGTCCTGTTATAAAACTAGAATTACAATTTCAGAGTATTTGGGAGAGAAGACTTATTCTTATAAGTTAAGACCTTATCTCTCTTACATCAAACCTTCTATTTATAGTACATTTCAAACACCTAATACACATGTGACCACCTACTCCATATGTGTTATTGTGTTAGGTAAAACCAAACCAATAACGACCTACTTTATTCTTGTGTTAGGTAAAACCAAACCAATCCATATATACACTAACTATTAAATGGTGCATCTACAATTAGTGGTACACCATATTATTTCTATCTTTTATAACACTCCCCCTTGGTGTGCCATATAATTGTCTCTTCTCTGGCCTTTAAACACATTTGATGTTGCCTCGTTAAAAACCTTATCAGGAAAAACCCAGTGGGATAAAAACCATGATAAGAGAAAAAGAGTGCAACTGCGTAAGCTCCCCCTCATTGAACACAATGAGCTCTTCCTCATAAATTTCTTAGATGTCGCATTCCAATCTCGTGGATATGCTTCCTGAAAGGTGTAGTAGGAAGTGCCTTTGTGAAAAGATCTGCAACATTGTTGCTTGATTGAATATACTGGATGTTGATTTCTTTGCTCTTGTCGAGATCTTGGGTGAATTGGAAAAATTTCGGAGGGATATGTTTGGTTCTATCACTTTTGATATAACCCTCCTTTATTTGAGCGATACATGTTGCATTGTCTTCAAATATGATTTTTGGTTCTTTGTTGGTTGATAAGCCACAAGTTGTTAAAATGTGGTGCGTCATTGACCTTAACCATACACATTCTCGGCTTGTTTCATGAAGTGCAATGATTTCAGCATGATTTGAAGAAGTAGCAACAATTGTTTGTTTCGTGAACGACAAGAAATTGCAGGTTTCCATACGTAAATACATAACCAGCTTAGGATCCGCTTTATGCGGATCCGATAAGTAACTCAGATTCTGCATAACCAACCAAAACTTGTTTTGCATTTTAGTGTAAAATAATCCCAAATCAATTGTACCTCAAGATAACGGAAAAGATGTTTAATTCCATTCCAAAGGCCTTTTCGTAGGAGATGAACTAAATCTTGCTAGTAGATTAACAAAAAAGCTATATCAGTCTAGTACAATTAGCAAGATACATGAGAGCTCCTATCGCATTCAGATATGGCGCTTCAAAATCAAGAACTTCTTCGCTTTTCTTCAAGGGCTTAAATGGATCCTTCTCAACATTAAGCGATCTACTAACCATTAGTGTACTTAATCTGAGTTGCTTTATCCATATTAAAACGCCTCAATACCTTTTTCAGATATGTCGATTGATGCATAAATATTTCGCTTGGTCTATGTTCAATTTGCAGACCAAGACAATATTTAGTTTTTCCAAGATCTTTCATTTCAAATTCTTCTTTAAGTACACCATCGTTTCTTGGATTTCTTTAGCAATACCAATGATATTCAAATCGTCAACATAGACAAGCGATAATCACATATCCGGATGTTGTTTTCTTTATAAAACGCAAGGGCAAATAGGACTATTTACATATCCTTTCTTTAATAGATACCGCTAGACGATTGTACCACATGCGTCCTGATTGCTTTAGTCCATATAAGGATCTTTGCAATTTGATCGAATACTTTTCCTTTGGTTGTGATTTTAATCTGCAGTATTTTGAATCCTTCAGGATTTTCATGTAAATATCACTATCAAGTGATCCGCATGTAAGTTGTAATAACATCCATAAGACGCATTTCCAGCTTTCAAGAACTGTTGTCGATTAAATATCTAAACGTAATTGTATCCATAACAGAGAGTATGTTTGTTCATAGTCAATTCCGGTCTTTGAGAAAACTCAGGCAACAAGTCGAGCTTTGATCTCACAATCTCATTTTTCTCATTTCGTTTCGAACAAAACCCATTTGTAACCTCTGTGCTTTACACTTTGGGGTGTAAGGACAATAGGTCCAAACACTTTACGCTTGTTAAGAGAATTTAATTAAGCTTCAATAGCATCTTTCCATTGAACCCAATCATGTTTATTTTGACATTCAATGATAGATCTTAGTTCAGGATCTTCATTTTCATTGATGATATCACATGCTATAGCATAAGAAAATATTTTATCAATCTCTTTCATATCATTTCGGTTCCATAATTCTTTTGTGTGAATATAATTAATTGAGATTTCTTGATTAATCTCAGTTTGTGTCTCTTCTGGGACACTATCCTCATCTTGTGTTTCTAACGGAACACTTTTATCTATATTGGAGTCATTAATCACATTTGCTCCTTTTCTTTTTCGAGGATTTTTATCTTTGGAACCGATTGGTCTACCACGCTTTATGCGTGCTGTAGATTCATGAGTGATCATTTTTTCAGATTGTCCTTTGGGATTTCAACCGAAAGGTGAGCATTTACAAATGGTATAAATGATTTAGTCACTCTTTTTGTATCTGTGAAAGCATCTGGTAATTGATTTGCAATTCTTTGCAAATGCACAATTCTTTGCACTTCTGTTTCACATTATTTTGTGTGTTGATCAAGATACAATAATGATGGTTTGCACCATGTAATTTCTTTCATCAGCTGTTTATTATCTCCCCCTAATTTCGGGAAAGTATTTTCATCAAAATGACAATCAAGAAATGTGTTTGTAAACATATCACCCGTTTGAGGTTCAAGATATCTAATAATAGATGTACTTTCATAGCCGACATATATCCCTAATCTTTTTTGAGGTCCCATTTTACTACGTTGTGGTGGTGCAATAAGCACATATACTGCACAACCAAAAATTCTCAAATGGGAGATATTTGGTTCTTTGACCAAATGCAAGTTGTAGTGGGGAGTATGTATGATATGCACTTGGTCGGATGCGAATTAATGTCTCAGCATGTAAAATTGCATGACCCCATATGGAAATTGGAAGCTTTGTTCTCATCATCAATGGTCTAGCAATAAGCTGAAAGTGTTTAATTAAAGATTCAGCTAAACCATTTTGAGTATGCACATGAGCAACAGGATGCTCGACCATAATCTCAGTTGACATACAATAGTCATTGAAAGTTTGGGATGTGAATTCACCAGCATTATCGAGTCTGACTTTCTTTATTGTATAGTCAGGAAATTGTGCTCGTAATTTAATAATTTGTGCAAGAAATCTTGGAAATGCCATTTTACGAGTTGATAGTAGACAAACATGAGACCATCTGCTGGAGGCATCTATCAATACCATAAAATATCGAAATGGTCCACATGGTGGATGAATGGGTCCACATATATCACCTTGAATACGCAAGAAAAGCGGTGATTCAAATTTTATTTTAGTGATGATGGCCTTATGATCGCTTTCCAAGAGAACAAGATGTACATGGACTCTTATTTATTCGAGTAATCATTTTGTTACTCAATGGATGTCCATGTGTATTCTCAATTATTTTCGCATCATTGTTGATCCGGATGACCTAGACGATCATGCCAAATAAAGATTATCAAGGATCAATGTGTTTTGCTTTAACTACCATATTAGATTCAATCACATTTATATATGTATAATGTAATCCAAAGAGGGAGCATTGATAGTTTTCCAATATGTTTATCTTTCCGATTGACAGTCAGAAGATACATATATTTCATATTTCCCTCATTATGCATCGAGTATCATATTTATGAGAATATATATCATTAAAACTCAACAAATTTCTTTTAGACTTTCAAGCAAATAAGGCATCATGTATTGAGAACTTTGTGCCATTTGGTAATGTGAAATTTGCCTTGCTAATTCCTTCAATCAAGTCTGTAGGACCGATATTGTGTTCACAATTGTTTTGTTGGTTTTAATTTTAAAAGAACCTCTTATCTTTCGTGATAGTATGCGTTGTGCCACTATCCGGTATGCATAAATTATCATTATTTTCCGCCTCTTACGTAATCCATCCATATCAAAACTTCGCATAAAATAAATAATCTAATGAGAAAATTGCGCAAGAATAAAGAGAAAGAGATGTTATGTTAACTTTAAAAAATATTACAATATCAGTAATTGAAACTAGTAACATAACAAGCAATTGAAACCGAGTGACATAATAAGCATAATAATACTTAACACAAACATAAGTACATTATTTTAATTTCCATTACATCGCCACCAACAATGCCTCGATCCATAAAATCATCAAGAAAATCCAAGCATTCAGATATGTAGAGTCATCTCAAGGATTATGATTCTCAATGAAATCAAAATCAAAAGTACCAAGGTCATTGAATCACCTAAAGGGTGTTGTTCAAGAATTTCACTTCCTTTTCTTTCCTTTTAAGGATGCTTTGTATAACCGACATAGATGTTCAGAACTCAAAAACTTTAGCCCAATGTCCTTTGCATCACATCTAAGGCAAGAATCTCCCAAGTCCTATAAGAACTTCCATGAACATCATTAATATGGTGCTTGTTATTGTGGTGGCTCATATTTCAAGAGAGTTATATGGATAACTTCCTCGGCCACATCCACGACCACGGCCACGAATGTAGTTACGACCATGGCCACGACCACGGCCACGACCGCGACCACGCCTAGGCCCATGATAATTTTTTCTTTCATTGTCATTTCGAATTGTAATATTTGCTTCTGGAAATGCTGTCGCGCTAGTAGGGCGGGATTGATGATTTTTCATCAAAAGTTCATTATTCTTCTGCCACAAGAAGGCATGAAATCAGTCGAGTATTTTTAAATCCGCGCACTCGATATTGTTGTTGCAAGGTTACATTCGATGCGTGGAAGGTAGAGTATGTTTTTTCTAACATATCTTCCTCAGTGATTGTTTGCTCACAAAATTTTAGTTGTGAGACAATTTTAAACATAATGAGTTATACTCATCGACCTTTTAAAATTTTGAAGCGAAACGCCCATTCATCACGGTAGCCTAAGTAAAACTTCCTTTAGATGGTCATATCTTTCTTGTAAATTTTTTCACAAATGACTTGGATCTTTAATTGTGAGGTGTTCTCTTTTTAATCCCTCATCAAGATGACGACGAATGAAGATCATCGCTTTGGCTTTATTTTGTTTTGATGTTGTATTATTTTCTTTAATGGTATCTAAAAGATCCATTGATTCAAGGTGTATTTCAACATCAATCATCCAAGGCATATAATTATGACCCGCAACATCAAAAGCAACGAACTCAATTTTGACAAGATTGGACATGTTGGCAACTATTTAGAGAGAAATAATTAATACATGTATTCAAATTGATATTACATTAAATAAATTACATGTCATAATCAAATGTTATGCCAAGAAGCAACATAGGGATCATAATAAATGCTATTACTAAGAGAAAAAACGTGCGATCTGAATCATTTAGCTCTACACTAAGAATGAAACAAAGATACATAATGATAATAATTATACAAAAAAATGATATAGCGGACAACATTTGAAAATTTTTGTAAGAATTTTGAGGTAAGAAATAGTGTGTAAGGATGAAGTAAATTATGTAGGAGTGGTATCTATTTATAGAAATAATTTTTTTACCGTTAACTAGTCGTTATAATTTTACCGTTATATATATATATATATTACCGTTATATATATAGTAGTTATAATTTTTTTAAACATCGATGATGTATACTATACAATAAATTACGATTTAGAGGTGGTAATAACTTTTCATTATTAAAAGAAGGTAAAATAGTGAGTCGCCTATAATTTGTTTTAATCATATCATAAGTAGAATTAATGTAGATAAAAGGAAGAACTTTATTTTAACAACATCGTAAGTAGGATAAATAAACCAAGAACTTACGTTTGTTTGATGACGTAAACCAAGAACGCTTATACGATGTAAGTAGACTCAAGAACCTTACGATTGCTTGATGTTGATATAGTTCTAATTTTAAATGAGAGCTTCGTACGATAACGTGTTATAAAACCGAATTACAATTTCGTAGTATTTGAAAGAAGACTTATTCTTATAAGTTCATACCTTATCTCTTACATCAAACCTTCTATTTATAAGACATTTCAAACACCTAATACATGCGACGACCATTTCATCTATATGTGTTATCGCTAGTAGAAACTAAACCAATAACCACCTACTTCATTCTTGTGTTAGTAAAACCAAACCAATCCATACGTACACTAATTATTAAATTCACAGATCTATAATTAGCCAGACACCATATTATTTCTATCTTTTATAACATGTCCCACTTTTTATACAAGCTTATTCATGTTAATTTCTCAACTAAAAAAATAAGAGAATGTCTTTGTCCGTGGTGGGCGGCAATGGCAAATGCGAGGACTGAGTCCAATCATAGGGTCATTCGCGCGTAAGCTTCAATATTCCAATCCTCGAACGCAACTTCCAATTTCCACCGTCGGAACCCACTTGCTGAGTCCACACGTTTCTCTCTCTCTTTTGTGACTTGCAAGGAGCTTTCTTAGTCTTCTATTCCTTCCATTGTTTCGTTGCTTTTGTCAACCGCTGAAATACTATTATTTTGTTGCCATTTTGGTTAAGGTCAAGTGTAGTATCAAATATCAATGTTAAAATATCACATAAAATTGATGACGCCTATACAGGTTAATGTCCTAATCTCATGAGATTGGAGGTGTCCATAGACAATATTTAAACATAAATGAATATTTTTATTGTCATTTTAGAAAAGGGCAGTGATTGAATTGATACGGGGTCTCTACTTCAAATCTTTTTTATTAAAATAGAAAGTGGTGACTTCCTTGGGGTCTGAACTTAAGGTTAGAAATGATGTCTCGATGACTACTAACTCCTCCAATGTAGGAATAAAATCACCTATTATAGTTATCTTATTCTTACTCCATGTTATTTTATCTCATTTATATTTTTTAATCTCATATAAATATGTGAATAAAATGAGCTTAAACAAAGTAATAATAGAGTAAATAAAACAAGTAATTATCATAAATGAAACTTTATAACCTCAAATGTTTAATCATAAGAAAGGACTAACTCCTCTAATGTAGACCGTTACATAAATGGACCCTTAAAACCCTATATATTTTAAATACAAGATTGTAACCAATTTTCAGCTTTCAATTTCAAACCAGTAAAGAATTCATATGTAGCTGTAAGAATGAAACCAGACCTCTCCACTTGCTCCTACGCATCTTTTAAAATCCAACCTGAACATAATGATTCTGTTTGACAATTAACTGATTGCATTAGTTGGTAGTTGATTATATCAGCTATTAGTTGATAGCTGATTATGCCAACTGATTTTACTAGTTGATTGCATTAGTTATTTGTCATTTGATATTTGATAAAATTAGTTGTTTAATATTAACTATTTATGTATAAAATGAGTTATAAGGACATAATTTTAAAATAAGTTATAAGAGTATGAATAGTATATATCTTAGTATTTGATTGAATATTTTATAAGAATTTCGATTACCAACAAGATAACATAATATAATATCTTATAGTTGCAAGTTATGCTTTAATAACTTTTAGTAAAATTAAAATTTATTCATTAATACATGATTAATAAGTTATGTTTTAATACCTTATTAATTCACATATATGTCTAAATTTTAAGTATTTTAATAATTTTAAATACTAAAATTATAATAAGTTTTGATGAATTTATTCTAAAATTAATTTAAAATTTAATTGAAAAATCATGTCTTTAATTGACTTCATTAGTCATTACTATATTTTCATACAGTATCAATTTACACAAATTTTATATTAAATTAATAACAACTCTTGATATATTCAATCACAAATTCGATATATCTAATCAATAATATTAGAAAATGATAAATATAAACATAAATTTTATAACATTTCATAAACATAAATTTATAGAGAAAGGTTATGGTTACAGACTAGTCAAAACTATTACACATAACTATTTCACATAAGCACTTCTTTTTTCTTTGTTTTTTATTTCTTCTTTCGATATCCACACTATCAAAAACACGCCATAAAACATAGCAAGAGTCATATGATGTGTTATCAGATTATTGGTCTTAGCTTCCATGGTCATACGCTATTGCCGTCAGCAGTCTCAATTATTGTGAATTCAAATACCATAATATGATTATAACAGCTTGAATCTCCTGGGGACATTCACAGTTAAAAAATAGCGAGCTCCAAGTTCAAGGGAAAACCACAAAAAATGAAAAGCTTAAACAACTTGCCATCTACAACACACCAAAGTCATAGTTAATTTATAAAATCTTCGGCTACACAAATCTTATAAGGTGAAATTAACAGTACTAAATGAATGAGAACTTCATTTACATAAATAGTTATCAACATTTACAACACAGATTAATGGAATACTCTTAAAACAACAATAATTAAGAGGCAAATATGTCTCTACTGACAACTCGTAGGTATTGACTAACAACAATTTAGAGATCATTAAAGGGCTTCTAGAGGTTATGTTTTAGCATTATTTACATTTATCAAGCTCTTAATTCATCATTAGTAATCTCCCGTAATCTACAAATTGTATGTAGACAACTGCAGATAATTCATTAACCTCAAATATTGTTTCAATCTTAGCAGTATATACAGGAATATGAATAAAATTTCCCCACATAAAGTTATTTATTAGAGTACCTGGAAAAAAAAGTCATAGTTGAAAAACTGAACTAATGGCTTGATTCCTTGCTCAATTTTGAATTTCACTAATATTCCTAGAAGCCACTTATCTCATAAGACAAGCTCACGCTAAAGTTTGAATTTAGAAAGCTACTTCTTTATTATAAATACAACTAAATGCATGCGTAAAGCAGTTCTACACAAAAGCCGCTCATCATCAAAGATTCTGTAACTGTGTAACTATGCCATATCTATATACTAGAATAATTAAACTGAAGCCTGAAAGCTTACAACCATGGAGACCGAAGATAATAACCTACAGATGCAGAAAAAAGAATAATAGGGGTAAGGAGAGGAGAAGGAAAAGAGAGCAAATCCAAAACCTATTGTTTTGTAGGTTTCTGAAAGTTGAAAAGCAAACAGTAGTTCAACAGACTTTTTAGTTTTTGACTATAGCGATCATTACAGATGCAGATAATTGGCACTTTAGAGATCTTTATACTGGCAATACCTAAAAATTTCATATAAAATATGATACCTCAATAGCTTGAAAACCAAGCATCTGGGCGACCAACTTTGTCGATGTTGTTTTTCCTATGCCAGGTGTTCAACTCAAAAGCACAACTTTCTTAACATTAGGATCGTTTTATTTGTAACTGATACAACTTCCTCCACAGACTCCTTTGACTCATTCTTATCAGCTCTTTACACTTCATCAATCCATCATGTAATTATGCACATAAAGATAGCATAATCACAACAGTTCTCTCATCTATTCTCATTTTTGTTTGCATCCTAATAAATAAGCTAGTAGCTTCCTCATAATAGACATGTTCAATTTATGAGGCTAACATGGAATTCCACAAGGTAACATCATGAATGGGGATATTATTAAACGGCTTAAATGCCAAATCTAAACTTCCACAGTAACTATACATATTCAGCAACGAATTCACTATGAACAAGTGACTGCCGTGGCTATCCTTGACAGCCATCACATGAATTTGCATGCCCAGTTTGAGAGACCAGATTACCCCACAGTTATGAATGACAATCAATATGGTGACCAAATCAAACATGACCCCATCCGTAAGCATCCAAACAAAAACCAAAAATGCTTCCAACAACCTCCCTACTTCAAAATAACCGCTAATCATTGCATTCCAACTTAAGGAACTCTTAACAACCAATGAATGGAAGATATAAGTCTAAAGTCTAGCATCAAATTTGAAATAGAATCCTATCAAGATAGTGCCCACTTATGGATACAAATCAAAGAACCCATTTATCAAGCAATAACCATGAATTTCCTGTCCTAATCTCAGTTCTAAGACCACTTCAGCTGCCAGAACTAATTGCGACCAAAGTTCGCGAATTAGGTTTCCATCCTTCCCCTTGCATCCTTCTAAACAAAACAATTGTCTCCTAGTAGCAATGGCAACTCACACATCCAGCTAAAATGGCATTCCACGAGACCAAATCTCTCTCATTCAGTTTGTCAAACACTGTTCTACCTTCTTCAAAAACCCACATTTGTAATAAAAATCAAGGATAGAGCAGCCAACACGGACATCGTCAACCAAACTGTTAGAAGTGCCTAACTCATCCCCAAAAGCTAGTTCAAGAGTAGGAAGTTTACATATTATTATAAATTCTTGAATGCCTTTATAGTTGTCCGATGTGGGATTCCTGACACATCCCCCTCAGTCCAGGACTGGACATCTGATGGACATATTGAATAAAGGGACATAATCGGACACCGCCTCAAACCATCGAGACAAACTGACTTGACTCTGATACCATGTTATAAGTGCCTAACTCATCCTCAAAAGCTAGCTCAAGAGTTGGAGGTGAAATAACTAAGTTGTTAATCAATTCGCAGGCTATCCTCAAATTCTTCTTCACGCAAGTAAATAAAAATCACAACTGCAAAATAATGAAAAACACCGACGTTTGGTAACGCAGTTCGGCTCACTTTGCCTACGTCTGCGGGGCCCTCACCCAGATTAAATTCTTTCACTGTAGTTCACAAAAAATTACATCAGATTGATCTACTCCGTAAGATCCAATCTATGTAATCGACCCACAACCTAACTACCCGTGAAAGATCTTCACGCCCAATAACACGACCGACTCGTGTTAACCTCGTCAAAGGATTTTTCTAACTATTTCTTTTCAAGAACAAAGACAAGTAAAATCAAGAACATGACAAATCCAAATCTGAACTTTGTCGCAAATCAGCCAAGTAGTTGCTCCAACAATATTTATACTGATCTATAACAAAATCTCCTTTTGGCTGAAAACTGCAGTCACGTAGATCATAAACGAAATGGTTGTATTCAGCTGCACACAAAAAACCACACCAACAGACAACTCAAAACCAAAGAAGAAGAAGAGAAAACGCAGCAGCCAACACTTTTAAAACCACGCAGTTTCTCCCACTAAAGACCTAGCAAAAATCTGCAGATCAAAAGATACCCACTTGCTCTGTTCCACGTCAGCCAAGAAGCAATTAAAGCCACCATCCATTATTTACGCAACCTTCCCAAAAGTGCCGTGGGAGAATCCTTTCCAAAATGGAATTGCATTGGACAACCAATTAATATCCTACAAGTATACCAATTTAGATTTTACTTCCAATTCTAATCCAAGCACTATCCAATTACCAATTAAGGCACATCTTCAAGTATTATGAAAATTCCCATGTCCAATTTAAATGCCAAAAATAAAAATAAAAATAAAAATAAAAATAGGATATATTAAAAATAAATCCTAACAATCTCCCCCTTTTTTTGGCATTCTTGTCTCAACATAAAACCAGCAATTGGACATTGACAGAACAAAAACAGATGCTCCCCCTGAAGTCACAAATCCGAAACCAGTAACATCTGAATAGCAACAAACTAAATCCGAACAGCAAACCACAATGTGTTCTCCCATCTCCCCCTTTTTTTTTGACATTTTTGTCACAAACATGAAACTCCTCCTAAACAACATAATTGGACAAATCTTATGGCAAATACTCCCCCTTAATCAAACATCAAGTGTATCCAATCATCCAAGTGTATCCAATCATTCAAATATCTCCCCCTTGGGATAAAAATATGCCAAAAAACATGACAAATAGTCACGCATATACTTTAAAATCTCCCCCTAAATGTAGCATTCAGCATAAACAAAGTGATGTCTCCTCCTTGAGACAAAAACATAATCATAATAATCACCAATAGATGCAGCGAAAGAATCAAAGCAAGCCAATGAGACAATTTACCACCATTCAAAACAATGAAAGATATGCCCGAGAGAGATCCATACTGATGAGAGAGCCGAAGAGACTTCGGTAGAGCCAAATAGAAGTCACTAATCAAACTACTAAAAAATAAGACGTCAATAGCAACATAAAACTAAAGAACAAAAAAATCTTTTCTTTTCCCTTTTTTTTGTTTTGTTTTGTTTTTTTTAATAACACAAAAATACTTCAAAAATATAAAGCACACTGTCCCTGTGCCCTTCGAAGAATCTCAAACCTGGTGTTTTTCTTTGGCTCGATTGAAGACGTATAACACAAGTTTCCTGTAAGTTCTTGATAATCAACCCTTTTTCTTTCTCTTGTTTTTCTTCTTTCACTCACATCCCCAATAACATTTTCTGCTGGATGGTTTCTTCGGATTTGAGATGAAGAGCCTTGGTTCAAATCAACTTTCATTGTTTTAGTTGGTTCATCATCTAAAGTAACTGAAAGTTCTTTAGTTTCTGCAGTTACTTCCTCAGCAGTAACTAACTGCAAATCTGGGCATTTTTTGGTTTTCCCTTCACTACATTTTTGTGCTTGTACTTGACCCTTTCTAATCCAAGCCTGCTTCGATACCATGGGATGCTGCTGGAAACTTAATGGAGAACGTCTAGATTTTCGATTTTGGCCCCTTTGAAATATCAATTATAATAACTGATAACACCTTGACCTTATATGTCCAATGACTCCACAAAAATGACATATAGGTATAAATCTATCACTCTTTTTTGGTGCTTCTACTTCTTGAGCTGATCTGGACATTTCAAAATTTTCTTCATTCACTTTCGAACACTCGCCTTTATAGCCTATGCCTTCGAAGTTTCCTTTAACCTTACCAATTTCTATCAACTTATCAAGTTTTTCGGTGCCTCCATTCAACATCCTCAATCCCTTTTCAGTACTAAATAATTTCATTCTCGCGTCTCCAAGCTCATCTGAGGTCACTGCTAGCTTCTTTTCCAATTCTCGTATAGTATTCTTCAAACGAAGATTCTCTTCTTTCAAACTCTCATTCTTTTTTTGCATTTTCAATCATTTCTCATACAAGGCTTTGTAGTTCTCATGGGTATTCTCAACTTCATCATCATAGCTGCTTCTGTCACTATCATAGTCTGAAATTGAATTCCGGGTTGAACTGATTTTGAAATTTTCAAGCCTTCTCCCTGCTCGCTTTTCACATTTCTTCTCGCCATCGTTAAGCAAGTAATCGAACTTTTGTAAAGTAAAGTAACGCCGCATTATTTGTCAATTCTTCCTCACTTCCAAAATCACTTTCAAAATCATTTTCACCAGTGTCAGGTGAAAGACTTTCCTCTTTGTTTCTTTAATGTGTTAGCTTTTCGGATTGAATGTGACCAAACCCCGACATTCATGACATCAATTCTTCCGCCTTCCGTTCTCCTTTTTTTCTTGCTTCCACCTGCAGTGCCAATCCTTTGCTCCTTTCTTGCTTACCTCTTAAAAGATTCATCTCAAAAGTCATGAGAATGCCGATGACTTTTTTCTAATGACAGATTATCAATGTCATGAGCCTCCTCTATTGCTGCAATTTTCGGAATAAACCTTGGAGGTAGCGATCTCAACGTTTTCTTGACTAATTTCACGTTGGAATATTTCTTCCCCAGTTGATGAGCTTGATTGGCTATATCTCTCAATCTTTCATGAAAATCTCCAATAGTCTCATTCTCATCCATCTTTAGCTCTTCAAACTGCACAGTTAATATCTGTAGTTTTGACGATATCACAGACTTAGATCCTTCATGAATAGTCTGCAACATGTCCCACGCCTCTTTTTCCGTTTCACATGCTGAAATCATTGAGAAGCGTCCTTCGTCAACAGCATTGAATATCGCATGTATTGCTTGTGAATTTGCCAGTGCACTTTCTTCTTTTTGTCTGGTCCATTCAGATGGATCTTTCTGAATTGTCTCTCCTTTATCATCAACCATCATTGGATGAGTCCAACCGTGTACTACCGAATGCCAGGCTCTTGTCCCCTGAGCTTGAATGAAAAATTTCATCCGGGATTTCCATGACGGATAATTTGATCCATCCAACAGTGGAGGTCTGGTAATTGATGCACCTTCTCTCATAGCCATATCTGCGAATCTTGGATCTACACAAACTTGCTACCAAGTTCTGAACTGGTGACCCGCTCTGATACCAATTGAAATAACTAAGTTGTTAATCAATTCACAGGCTATCCTCAAATTCTTCTTCACGCAAGTAAATAAAAATCACAACTGCAAAATAATGAAAAACACCGACGTTATAACGCAGCTTCGGCCACTTTGCCTACGCTCGGGGCCTCACCAGATTAAATTCTTTTATTGTAGTTCACAAAAATTACACCAGATTGATCTACCCCGTAAGACCCAATCTATGTAACCGACCCACAACCTAACTACCCGTGAAAGATCTTCACGCCCAATAACACCACCGACTTGTGTTAACCTCGTCAGAGGATTTTCCTAACTATTTCTTTTCAAGAACAAAGACAAGTAAAATCAAGAACATGACAAATCCAAATCTGAACTTTGTCGCAAATCAGCCAAGTAGTTGCTCCAACAATATTTATACTGATCTATAACAAAATCTCCTTTTGGATGAAAACTGCAGTCATGTAGATCATAAACGAAATGGTTGTATTCAGCTGCACACAAAAAACCACACCAACAGACAACTTAAAACCAAAGAAGAAGAAGAGAAAACGCAGCAGCCAACACTTCTAAAACCACGCAGTTTCTCCCACTAAAGACCTAGCAAAAATCTGCAGATCAAAAGATACCCACTTGCTCTGTTCCACGTCAGCCAAGAAGCAATTAAAGCCACCATCCATTATTTACGCAACCTTCCCAAAAGTGTCGTGGGAGAATCCTTTCCAAAATGGAATTGCATTGGACAACCAATTAATATCCTACAAGTATACCAATTTAGATTTTACTTCCAATTCTAATCCAAGCACTATCCAATTACCAATTAAGGCACATCTTCAAGTATTATGAAAATTCCAAAATTCCCATGTCCAATTTAAATGCCAAAAATAAAAATAAAAATAGGATATATTAAAAATAAATCCTAACAGGAGGTTTGCATATTATTATAAATTCTTGAATGCCTTAGTTGTCCGACATGGGATTCCTGACACAAACCAATACCCTCAAGACTAGCATGTATTCTCTCGCCAAACTCAACATCATTTAACCTTCCGAAGTTCTTGTCTTCTACGATCTTCTGCTCCTTCACTAATTTGACTTTTGATTGCTGCTTCGAAGGCATCTTTTATTTACATCCAATATCTCCCAAAAATTGAGAATCTCGATTTGTTCATCCAGTGATTTTTGGGCGATAAGAAAGAGGAGACGGTGAGTAGGTTTTTGGACGATGGCGGTGATCTGGTGGAGATGTGAGAGCCATGAGAAATGAAAGGAAAGAGCCGAGAAAGGAAGAAGAATATAGAGAAATGGAGAGAAGTGAAATGGTCAAGAGTAAAGAACAAAAGAACAAAGAGGCCAAAATCGACATTACACAAAAATATATCAGTTGATTCTCCCAAAACGCTCCTCTAAAGGTGCTTCAATCTCCAAAATAAGCTGGTTGGCCAAACAACTCAACCAGTTTTTTCATAAAGTCAATAAGATGAAATTGTTCAATCGGCTAGAAAAGAGCTTATCAGCTCTTTACCAAACAAGGAAAAAAGCTTGGCTACATGTTTTGTCAAAAAATACAATATCCGGTGCTATACTTCATGCTTTTTAGTTCCACGACCACGATGGGTTAAATGATGAGGTGGACCTCATAGAAGGCTATATTGATTTAAGAGAACGACTACTTGGTCAATTATTTATAGTCGATTTTGATCAGCCATTTGCCACCTAATAAATTAAATTAAATTATAATAACAATAAATTAATAATTTACTTACCGATAATTGAAATATTACAATCTCTTCTTCTTCTTATTTTTTTAAAATTATCAATTGTAAGTATGAAACAAACATTCCTTCTTGTTTTCTTAATTCATTTAGATTTCTAACTTTCATTTAATTCATTTTTACAAGGTCCTTTTGTTTCCTCTCTATTTATATATATATATATATCTAATTTTCATATTAACGACTACCTTTCCTAGATAATCTTTTTCTTTCTTTCTTCATTCATGAATACTTTTGAAAATTCTCGCAAACTATTTTATCACTTTTTGAGACCTTTTAAGTAAATAATTTCAACAAATTGGCCTTAAAAATTGCTACTTTTGCATTGTCGCACTGCTAGTTATTGTCGCTAATTAATGTAGATAATCAACCAATTGGTAACTCATATAATTAAGAGTGGGAAATAAAATAAAAATAAAAATCAATATCATCACTAGCAAGAGGAATGTGGAAATGCTAGAAGATGAAGTTAAAAAAAAATCATTGTATAGGGCATGTTTTGTTTCTTTCTCTTTGTTCGATGAAAATGCACTATATTGAACAAAATGAAGAGATCAAGATGAATATGCTCTCATATCATGAGGGTAGAGAGGAAAAAAAGTTCATTATAGCCTAAAAAAATAAAGTAACCACGAACAAAAACAAAATTATACCTAATGAATAAATGGTGAAATCATCGAATAACATTGAGGCTACATGTTTGAATTTTCTGGTGACCTTTTCCTGGTTACCTAACTCAAAGACAAAATTGACCTTATTAGTCTTATAATAAGTCCATGTATTATATGGAGCATGACAACTATAACAGGTCAAATTTCCAAGAATGGGGATATCTAAGATCTCATTTATGAGATCACAAGTGAGATGAATATCGACACTTCAGATTTTAAAGAAGATATGAGTGTCATCCAATGTTTTGGGTTCCGTATCGTTTTCACGGTGACTACTGGAAGGTACCAGATCGCCGGAGACCGCACTGAACCTAACCTCAAGATCGCCAAAATACCGGCCAAGATTAGGATATTCGGTGGTACCTACCGGCACTTAATGTATCGGAAAATTTCGGTATATTTCACAAAATGTACAAATCCGGAGGACTTATTTGCAAAATTTTTTTAACCAACCCCTCCCTCCCAGTGTCGGATCCCGACCCCAAGTCTGCTACCCCTCTTTCTTCAGTCTTCTAACTCTCACCCTCTCTCACTCCTCTCTAACTCTCACCCTCTCTCTCTCACTCTCTCGCTCTCACCGTCTCTGTCGTCGACGTCTGGATCGTCTCACCACCGTCGACGCTTGGTTGCTGTCTCTCTCCAGTTGTTCTCCTCCTCGATCTCGCCTCATCGTGTAGATCTGGCCTCTAGGTTTACGAAGATTGCCACACCTCTCCTGCTCGCCGCATCACCGCACGACCATCGACCCTTCGACAACAACCGCCACACCTCTCTCATGCACACTCCCTCTTCTTTTGTTTTTCACCCGAGAAGTTTGAGTCTCTCTTCAATCTTCATAACGCCTCTATTCTTGTGTGGTGTTGGAAATTTTAAGAGTAGCGGAGCCCAAGAGTCAAGAGTCAAGACTCAAGAGAGTGAGAGACCCTTTGATTAAATCAAATGTAATTAAGTCATACATTGAAATTCAACGAGACCATTAAAAAAGGCATGGGAAAAAGCTGTCACAAACTCAGTTGGTACTTAGTAAGCCGTAAGCCTCTTGTTGAATGTGCAAAGACTATTATTATTATATTCCCAAGAGACTACGTGGTTTTTGTTCAAATCTTCAAGTTGAATAAAAATGGTGGAAATGGAATGGTTAGTCCAATTAAGATAAAACAATTCAATAGAAAAAGGGTATCAATAAAAATGGTGGAATGGTTATAAATATTTATTTTAAAGTTTATTAAAATAAATATTGAATAATTAAATATTATTAATATAATAAGTTAAATTATTTTGAAATGGAATTTTCATGCCTTTAAAATAGAATTTTAAAGTTAATAATTTGAAATTGATGGATTGAAATTAAAGAATACCATAGGTAAGTAATTTATGTTATTTTTATGAATTTGTAATTATGCAAAGATTGTAAAATGGAATTATAAATTAGAATTGGAAATTTGAAATTGAATTTGGAATTGTAAAATGGGGCTAGTAACTTAGTATGTAATTAATTAATTATATATTATGCAAAGATTGTTAAAACTTAAAATTGAAAGTTGATAATTAATATTTAAACCTAAATGTAAAATTAATAATCAAATATGAAATTAATAATCAAATTTAAAATTGATAATTAAATGTGAAATTGTAAAATTGATAATAAAATTTTGTAAAATTGTAAAAACTTGTTTGAGCATAAAGAAGTGATGTATTGAATGTTTATTGTCAAATTGTGAATATGTTGTAGACTTGTAATTGTATATTTTACTTTTATATTTACATTTATTAATGTTAATTAAAATTGTAAAAGCAACATATATATTTAAGAATGAAATATGAAATGGTGTATATAATATTATGGTTTGTTAAAATTTATAACATTCAACTTGATCTCATGTTAGGAATAAATCTTTGAACTTGATAATTGTGTATTAATATATGTGTATGAACAATTGTATAAGATATGTCATGCATTGTTTTGTGATTGTTAGAAACTTAGAATTGGAAATTGTTGTAAATAGAAATGGAATTATGATTGTTTTGTGATTGTTGAGATTGAAAATTGTTGGTTATTATTAAAATTCAATAAATTAAAATGTCTATTATTAATTTATTATTCATAAAATTATTAAATTCGATATTATTATTAACTTTTGTTATTTATGTAATTATTTATTTATGGATTTATTATAATAAATTAATAATGATAATAATAATAATAATAATAATAATAATAATAATAATAATAATAATAATCATTATCATCATCATCATTATTACTATTATTATTATTATTATTATTATTATTATTATTATTATTATTATTATTATTTCTATTCTTATTCTTATTCTTATTATTATTATTCTTATTATTATTATTAAAGATTTAATTTGTAATATTTTAAATACTTTGTATTATTCTTAATTTGACGTGTATGATGATAATTGTCTTTGTTTATATTAATTGTGGTTATTATTTATATGTAAAATATTTAAAATTATTGTTATTGACTTATTTCATATTGATTGTCATTATTATTTACTATTAAGATTTTTGAAAACATGGTTGATGTAAACAAGAACTAGTAAAATATACAGATAACCGTATAATATACTAATATGAACTATTTTGTAATTTTTAAAAATTTTAGGGACTATTTTATAAATTTAAAATTACCCTAAATCTGCACTCCAATCTCGACCGATATCAAGACAGCCTGCTCTGAATCCAATCCGCATCAAGCCCTGCATTTATATTCATAACATTGGTGTCATCTTGAATCACTTTAGGTAAAATATTACTATAAAATAACCTAATATTGGTTGAGCTTATAAGATTATGGTTTCATTTACTTCTTATAATGAGGGCACAAGAAAGGCATAAGGTAATGGGTTGAGGGAGGTAATTAAGAAGTGTTTAAAAGGAGTATGGGTGTATAGTGTAACATCCTGTTTCTATACTAAGGATTAAAACCTTAAAATACGGTACATATGAGCTAATGTAAGATGCTTAATGTTTAACATGCTTATGGAGTTGTCCAAAGGTGATTGAGCTAACTTAGTTACAAAGCTTCTAATAACTTGGAGCTTTCGATGCCTTAAAAGGATTTGCTAACTTTCTTGTTCTGCACCTGAGGAGGGAATAATAGAGGGTGAGCAACACAGCTCAGTGGCTAATATACTTATAGCCATTGGCAATCGCCCTAATTTCAAGCATATATATATATATATATATATATATATATATATATATATATATATATATATATATATATATATATATATATATATATATATATATATATATATATATATATATATATATAGACTTACAATCAACAATTCAAACATTTCTTAAAATTTAATTCATATCATATTACATTTCATAACACATTTCACTCAATATGCTTCATACTTAACAATCAAAAATGCACTGCACAACAAACGACTCGAGGGTTTCATGAAACAGAATGAGGAAACCGAAGTTTACCCCATGAACAGAATGAGTCCATTTCGGAACTCATATGCCACAAGTGGGCAGTCGGAAGAAGGCTCTTGTCAACGTGCATGTGACGATAGAATGGTTCCTGATAGGTGCTTAATTGTTGATATTTTTAATTATTTACACTTAGCGATTAATGATACAAAAATACTTAAGATACTCACTTTAATTCATATATTATTTTAGGTACAATTTGGAAGCAAAGAAATTAAAGTGAGCAGAAAGCATGATATATGGATCATTTTTATAAAATTAATATCAACTTGTTTTTATGGAGGAAAAAGAAAAAAAATTTAAAAGCAGCAGTTCGAGGCCCAAAACGACAACTGGAGAATGAAATAAGCAAATAAAACGCAGCAGTCCAAATGACAACGTGAATTAAGTGTGCTGGAGTGGAAACGCTGCGTAGAGGAGAGGCAATGCGCAGTAAACAAGTAGCAGAGAACAAGAGAAGCAAATGTTTTAAGTTGATATGTGACCTTTATTGCTCACATCATCAAACAGTAAGAAGAAGCCACGCTGGACACAAACATACATAGTGCAGCAACAACAAAGCGGAAGGATTTAAAAGGAGAGCAACTTAATTGTCCCATCAAGATAGCATAGTGTAAGAAGCAGTCCATCCACGCACAAGGAGAACGATGTCGCACAAGGAAGGGCCAGAAGGTTTTAGGGACACGACTCATTAATTTGTGGGAGGTTAAATGCAGAAGTTTGAGTGTTTTGCTAAAAACGCACAAGTAGGAGGCCACAATAGGGTTTTTTTTTAAAGTCCAAGAGTTTATTTGTTAAAAAAGAAGGAAATAGTGCCGGCAGAGGAGAACAAGCAAAAACGCAGAGAGAAAGCAAAGAGTGGAGAGCAATGTTTTAGTTGATGGTGACCTTTATTGTTCACATCAATGAATAGTAGACATAAAGCTAAGGTGAGGAACAAGACAGTGCCGGCACAACACAAGGATAAGTAATATGGGGCCTGAAGTATTTTTCCGAAAAATACATATGAAAGGTTAGGCATTTCGATTCCGGTTTGGAGGTAAAATTGACGCCTACGATTCGGGTTAAGTATTTTTTATTTTGTTGTTTTTTTCTTCTCTCATTAGAAATTGATTGTATTATCCTATTTTAATTGATTTGGGTTTTGTGTATGGATAATCTGATTTTCATTATTATTCGATTATTTTTATAAGAACCCGTTGGGTATTGTGAATTGATGATTTTAATGCATTCATTGAATCGTTAATTTCAAACCCATTGCTAGAGTTTCAATATAATCCGTAATTGTTATGTTGAAATTCACGAGTAGCGACTAATGATTCGTAATTATTAGGGATAACATAACCTAGGTTAAATGACGCATCGTATGTGGTTGTTTCCTTGATTAATCGATTTTTCTAATTCGTAATGCTACTGCCTAATTAAATCTAGAGATCGTATCCTAGATTGTTCGGTGGTTAGTTTTAATTAACGATCGTATCTTGATTAAACAAAACTTAAGGGAAAACTTGGGTTAATTATTAACTCACGATTAATAATTTCTATGAAAGGTTAAAGAACAACAAATTGATAAAATATACTTAGCCAGGGTGTAGGTCGAGATTGAACCAAAGAACCGGGTCCCTACCGAATTCCCCACCTTTATCATCTTGTTACATGTTTTCTTTAATTTGTTTTTATTAGTTAGTTTTATTTTATTTTCTTCTTTCAAAATCCAAAACCCCCTTTTTTCTAAACACCGATTAATTTCATTTCATAAATTTTACACACACTCTCTGTGGGATCGACCTAGACTCGCCACTGCTACAGTATTAATCTAGTTAATTAATTTTAACTTGTGTTATGACACGCGGTTAGTTCCACTCTCGCCCAAACATAAGCATATAATCATGTTCAGAATTATTTTTTTATCAAAATGCTTTTATACCTTTAAAACCTTTTCTTTCATTTGTTATACAATACCGAATATCATGGCTTCTATCAAGGTGCAACTGCAAAAATTTGCCCAATCACACAAAACTATAAATACATTAACCACTTGATTAGCTCGCGAAAATCAAGTCAAGTTCGCCTTTCCCTTTGCTCTTAGTTAGGATTTCCTTGGTTCCCTACAATAACCAATTTTCCACTCAAACAACATTCCAATAAAACTAAAAAACTTCAAACATTATAGAAATTTCAACCAAACACAAAATGAACTCTAATCTAACCTACCCAAAACCCATTTAGGTTAAAAAACCCAGACCTAATTTAGGAACCCTAAAAATCAATTGGGTTCCCTTACTCCATCTTCTTTCCACACAAACTTTTCCATTCTCTACACTAATCTCTTTTCCTTTAACAAAACAAGAAGAAAAGATTGTTTACCTACTTTAACACGTTTGATTTCTCTCCTTTCCTTCTTTCTTCGAAACCCTTCTCCTTTCTCTTTTAATTTCATTTCTCTCTCTTCTCCCTCTTCAATTCACGATTTTTCTCCTCTACTCGAGTAAAACAACACATTCTTATCCCATTTCTACCTTTAATGAGCCAAAAAATTCATCTTACCCTTTCTTATAAGCTTATGTTCTTCTATGCTAAAGCGATCTCCTAAAAATGTCCTTGAACATCCTTATTATAGTAACACTCTAATTTCCACTTACCAATTCAAAAAATCCTACTAACCTTGGCATAAGTATAGTTCCAAAATTAAATCTATCAAAACTCCAAAATTATTTTAAGTCATGCTTAATTTTAAAGAAAATTTTTTTCGAGATCCAACAATTCTCCCCCCTTAAAGAATTTTGTCCCTGAAATTCTTCCCTGAGACATTGAAGAGGTGTAGATAATTCTCCCTCATGGCTTCCAAGGGTTCCCACGTGACCTCTTCCGTAGAATGGTTCCTCCACAAAACTTTAACTGGCCTCACAGTCTTATTCCTCAAAACCTTTTCTTTTGAATCTAAAATCTCTACGGGTTGCTCCTCATAAGTCAAATCGTCCCTTAATTGAACCTCTAAAGGTTGAACTATGTGGGAAGGATTCGAATTGTACTTCCTCAATATAGATACATGAAAGACATTGTGAATCTTAGATAACTCCGGTGACAAAGCTAGCTTATCGACTAAAGACCCGATCTTCTCGGTGATCTCATAAAGGCCTATGTACCTCAGACTGAATTTGCCTTTCTTACAGAACCTCAAAACCCCTTTATATGGAGAAGCTTTAAGAAACACTTTGTCTCCAACTTTGAATTCCATCTCCTTCCTATGTGAATCCGTATAGCTCTTCATTCTGTCTTGAGCCACTTTAAATCCCTGTTTCACCAATTTAATCTTATCAATCATGACTTGCACCAACTCAGGCCCCAAAAGCCTCCTTTTACCTTCTTTATCCCAATAATTAGGACTTTTACACCTCCTACCATACAAAGCTTCACAAGGAGCCATCTGAATTCTTAAGTGATAGGAATTATTATAAGCAAACTTGATTATAGGTAAATGATCATCCCATGAACCTTTGAAGCCCATAACACAAGCCCTTAACATTGCCTCCAGTGTCCATATTGTCCTTTATGATTAACCATCAGTTTGTGGATGAAAAGTTGTACTAAAATGCAACTTAGTTCCCAAAGCCTCCTGTAAGCTTTCCTAGAATCTGGAGGTGAATCTGGGATCACTATCTGAAACTATGGAGTTTGGGATCCCATGAAGTCTAATTACTTCATCTATATATTTCTTGGCCAAAGCATTCAGTGAATCTATCTATTTAGTTGGTAAGAAATGTGCAAAATTTGTTAGCCTATCCACAATCACCCGTATTGCATCATGCTTCCTACTAGTCCTCGGTAATCTCATCAAGAAATCCATCGTAATCTTCTCCCATTTCCATTCGGGAATTGGCAGAGGCTTAATTTGCCTGAAGGTGCCTGGTGTTCAGCTTTAACTTGTTGACACACTAAGCATCTTTTTGCATATTCTGTAACTTCTTTCTTCATTCCTTTCCACAAAAAATGCTCTTTTAAATCTTTATACATTCTCGTACTTCCTGGATGCATAGCATAAGGCGCATTGTGTGCCTCATCTAGAATCTCTTCTTTCAACTCTAATATGTCTGCTGGAATACACAATCTGTTACCTACCACCATCAATCCATCTTCTCTAATCTCTACTTTAGAAGGTTTACCATTTTTAATCTTTTCTCGGAGCCTGCTCAAATACTCATCTTATTTCTGCAATTTCTTAATCTTCTCATTTAATACTGGACTCACTCTAAAATTAGCCAGTACACAACCAGATTCGACTTTCCTCAATGTCACTTTAAGTTTGGCTAATTCCGTCAACAAAGGAAGGTATATTGTCTCCATATGTGCCATAGAGGACTTCCTACTCAGTGCATCCGCTACTACATTGACTTTTCCTAGATGATAGTCAATCATCAAATCATAATCTTTTAATAGCTTTAACCATCTCCTTTGTCTCAAATTTAACTCCCTTTGGCTCATCAGATACTTAAGATTTTTATGGTCCGTAAACACCCTGGTAGTGACTCCATACAAATAATGTCTCTAAATTTTCAATGCAAAAATTGTAACCGCTAACTCCCAATCATGTATAGGATAGTTCATCTCATAAGGCTTTAATTGCTTAGAAGAATATGCAATCACCTTATCACCTTGCATCAACACACAACCTAATCCCTTCCTTGAGGCATCACTATAAGCTATGTATCCTTCACTACCCAAAGGAAAAGTCAAAACTGGTGCGGTTGTAAGCTTGTTCTTCAATTCCTCAAAACTGTTCTGGCATTCCTCTGTCTATACAAATTTTTGACTCTTTCTTGTCAATTTGGAAAGTGGAGTTACTATTATAGAAAAACTTTCCATAAACCTTCTATAATACCCGACCAAACCTAAGAAACTTCTTAATTCAACTACATTTCTTGGCGCTTCCCATTTCACAACCGCTTCAATCTTCCTTGGATCCACATGTACTCCTTGCTCTGAAATCACATGTCCAAGAAATGTCACCTCCTTTAACCAAAACTCACATTTGTCGAATTTGGCATACAACTCATTCTTCCTAAATGTATCCAAAGAAATTCTTAAGTGTTCCTCATGTTCCTTATTACTTTTATAATATACCAAAATATCATCAATAAAGATAATGACAAATTGGTCTAAGAAAGGTCTAAAAACTCTATTCATCAAATCCATGAAAGCTGTTGGTGTATTTGTCAACCCAAAAGGCATGATTAAAAATTCAAAATGGCCATACCGTGTTCTAAAAGCAGTCTTTGACACATCGAACTCCTTTATCCTCAACTGGTGATAGCCCGATCTCAAATCTATCTTAGAAAAGACCCTTACCCCCTGTAACTGATCAAACAAATCATCTATGCATGAGAGCGGATATCTGTTCTTAATGGTGACATAGTTAAGCTTTCCTATAATCCACACACATTCTCAGGGATCCCTCTTTCTTCTTTACAAAAAGAACCGATGCTTCCCAAGGTGAAGAGCTCGGCCTAACATAACCTTTTCCTAACAAATTTTTCAGTTCCTCCTTAAGCTCCTTCAATTCTGCTGAGCCATTCTATAAGGTGAAATCGAAATTGACGTTGTGCCTGGAAGAAGTTCAATGGAAAATTCAATTTCCCTAGGTGGTGGTTGCTGGACCCTGTCTCTAAGGCCCAACATTCGGAAACACACAAGCATAGAAGACCTAAAACCGACAACAATAAAGACCACAATTTGGGAAACCTCCAATAGAGAGATCTGGATCGGCTTTTTAAGAAATTTTGTTTTCTCTACTCTAACGATTCCAACGCCACTAAAAACGCTCAATTCGGATTAGAAATGAAGAAGTTATGGCCAAAATACTATCTAAAGAAAACAGTCTAAACTGAACACTCTATCGACTTCATGCCAGAATTTAAAGATTTTTTAGGCTAAATTGCCAATCGGTTCCTTCATAAAACTTGTAGATTTAAGTCTCTGGTTTAATTTAAAACAAGAATCGACCCGATCGGAGCTCTATAGCTCAAGATATTTCAAAATCATTGAAGTATATTCAGACTTTATCGACCGACCATCACACTTTGTTTCAAACCACTTTTTACAATTTAAAAGCAATACTGATCAATCAGGTATAAAAAGATAGAAAATTTTCTTAGGAGTCTATCGCTTCAAAAATGAGGTCGATCGGAGGTTTGTACAAAAAGTTATGGCCAAAAAAAGGAAGAGAGATCGATCGGCCAGGAACCGACCCCAAATCGCCCCGGCTCGCCCAAGGCGGGCGATCAGAGTCCTGGGCGCTCGGCCTCGGAATCCCGCATGGGCGACGAGCCGAGCGACCTACCCAGCGATCCGACCTAACTGACTTCAAACCCTCATAACTTTTGACTCCGAGCTCCAAATCAGACAAGGTTTGTTTTGTTGGAAAGCTAAGAGACAACTCTACCATTTTCAAGAAGAACCTAAGAGCAAGCTCGGCTTATAAAGAAATCAAAAGTTAACTCCAAGACCGATTGACTAGCTCCTCATAAACAGTACCTGAACTTGCAAATACCATAACTTTTGATACAGAACTCCAAATTTAGCAAACTTGGTGGATATAGAAAGGTAAGAGAACAATCTAAAACTTTCATGAAGACCAAAAGAACAAACTCCAACTCTATATAGGTCACATATTGTTGGACCTCGTCTTCGATGCCCAACATTCGAAAGCACACAAGCATACATAAGCATAGAGGACCCAAAACCGAACACAAATTGACCACAAATAGAGAAACTTTTAATAGAAAATTTGGAATTTTATTTTTAAGAAAATTGTTCCTCATGATCTCACGATTCCAATGCCTCTGAAATCGCTCAATTCGGATTAGCAATGAAAAAGTTATGGTTAAAATACTATCTTAAAGAAAACAGTGAAAACAGCCCCTCTACCGACTTCATGTCAAAATTTGAAAACTTTAGAGGCTAAATTGCCAATCGGTTCTTTCATAAAACTTGTAGGTTTATGTCTCTATTTTAATTTAAAACAAGAATCGCCTCGATTTGAGCTTTATAGCTCCGGATATCTCAAAATTAGTAAAGTATATTTAGACTTGATCAGCCGACCTCCACACTTTGTTTCAAACCACCTTTTTCATTTTAAAAGCAATACTAGTAAATCAGGTGTAAAAAGATAGAAAATTTTCTTAGGAATCCATCGTTTCGAAAATCAGCTTAATCGGAGGTCTACGCAAAAAGAAAAGTGAGAATGCGTGTAGTATGTGATAACTTCTCAGTGACCTATCTAATGTATGATTATAGTGAAAATGTGTAAAGTTTCTGATAGTGTTCCGATTGTGTATTGTGACTGCGTGATATATTGTGATATATAATGTGTATATCCATGAGTTGGGTGAACCATCGATGATGGTTGCTCATTGAGTTCACAAACTCACCCAACATTGCAAATATTTTTCAGGATAGCGTTAGTAGACTCTTAGCGCTCGAGATAGACGTTTCCTGCTGTGCGAGTGCGTGGGCAAGTGAAGCGATGGCACACAGGTCGGTCAACTGGGACAATTTTTGGGGATGACTTAGTATAGACTTTTGTATCAGTTTCCTTTTTGGGATATTGTGTTAGACTGTAGGGAACTGATAGACTTGTCTATATTTTGGATTGATTTTATGAGATGAAAGATTATTGTGGCTTTAAATTATAGTGATTTGCATTTCAGTTTAATTATATTGATGCCATGCGAGTATTTAGTGATAGTTGCGAGCGTAGCACTTCCTTGCTATAGGATATGCGTCGAAACGACCCATGGGCGTCCCGGTGCGTACCCTACAGTAAGGGGGCGCTACATTAGGTGGTATCAGAGCATGGTTTGGCATCTTTTGGGCATAGTGTATGTTAGGCTTGAATTTCAGTGAGAAAAGCAGAAATTGATCAGGTTCTTGTTTGTTTTAGGTCATCCGTCCGTGGAGATCAAGTGGATCAACCAGCTGATCTAGGATCCGTGGGAGCTAGTAGAGAGTCCCCTGTGCCTCATTCTGATGAGTTACCTCCTAGAGTTCCCGTGAGACGGGAGAGGAGGTATGATAGATCTGCATGGTGGAGTCGTTGATTCTATGGCAGCACCGACTCATGGAGGTCGAGGGATGGTTGGAGAGGACAGAGAGAGTCCTTAATCAGATGTTCTGCGACTCTAAGGAGCGCTTTGACTATACAGTGTCTTTGCTTCAGGGTCCGGCTTTCCAGTGGTGGAAGACTGTTCCGGGCAGTTCTTCCAGGCCCTGCATGTTGACATGGGATGATTTTCTGAGGGCATTCAGGGATAACTTCATGCCCAAGGTGTATTTAGAGATGAAGATGCAGGAGTTTCTTGAGTTGAGACAGGGTCAGATGTCAGTGGCTGAGTATGAGGTGCGATTGAATGAGCTGATGGGATATGCCTTTGCTTTGATTGCTTCGGAGTTTGATAGGTGTCGGAGATTTGAGGGAGGACTCAATCTGGAGATCCGTACCAGGTTAGCCCGGTCTAATATGGGCACCTTCGTTGAGTTGAGGGCAGCTGCAGTGAGGATCGAGCAACTTCTGAGACAGGGCCAAGTTGAGTCTAGTCAGGGCCCCAGTGGCAAGAGTGTTGGACCCCGTCTCCGAAGCCCAACATTCGGACCTATCCAGCGTAGAAGACCCACAACCGAACACATATGCTAATCACAAATATGGAAAAATTTTACTTTATAAAAATTCAGGGTTGTCTCTTGATAAAAATGATCCCTCGGATCTCACGATCCCAACGCAACTGGAATCGCTCAATTCGGGTTAGGAATGAAGATGTTATGGTTAAAACACTATCTCAAGAAAACAATCAAATCGAGCACTACCGACTTCGTAAGCATTTGAAAATCTTAAAGGCTTAATCATCATGCGGTCTCTTCATAAAACTTGAGGTTTATGCCTCTAGTTTAATTTAAAACAAGAATCGCTTTGATCGGAGCTCTATAGCTCAAGATATTTTAAAATTTCAAGCATAGTCAGCCCTTATCAACCGATCTCCATGCTTCGTTTCAAACCACCATTTTCAATTTGAAAGAAAATCTGATAAGTCCGGTGTAGAAAGGTAGAAAAATCTTTTAGAAATCCAATGCTTCGAGAATGAGGTCGATCGGAGGTCTGCAAAAGTTATGGCCAAAAGAAGGAAGAGGGTCGTAAGACAAAAGCAGACGATATAAATGAGGCGAAGATGACGTCATCCTTAGCAAAAAAATCGACGGAGATGATGTCATCCTCAAGCAAAAATCGACGGAGATGAACAGTAATATCGCCCGATTTTTGCCACAAGAATATCGCTCTAGTTTTTGCCACTGAAGGCATCGTCCGGTTTTGCTTTCTGAGGCATCGTCGGTTTTTTCTACAAAGCTGCATCGTCGGTTTTTGCCATAAAGGCATCGCCCGTTTCGCCATAAAGGCATCGTCGGTTTCGCCATAAATTGCATCGTCTGCTTCGGTTTGCCATTCTGCATCGTCGGTTTCGCCATGCTGATGCATCGTCTGGTTTCGCCATAAAGACATCGCCGGTTTTTGCTATGATGCATCGTCTGTTTTTGCCATAAAGGCATCGTCTGGTTTTTGCTACGCAGCATCGTCTGGTTTTTGCTTATAAAGGCATCGTCTGTTTTTGCATAAAGGCATCGCCCTGTTTTTGCCACTGAAGATACTCCACTTGCAAAGGTCATAACTTTCCATTCAACTCCAAATTTAATAAAATTGGTGTCTATTTCATAGAGAAAGAAAGATCTACATTTTCATGAAGATCACGACCCAAATTCCAACTCTATAAGTGGTCAAAATGGTCACAAAGGTTCTGTCTAAAAATCATTATTTGACAAAGACCTACATTTAATTCTAACCACTCACACCTACCATTTTAATCCTCATAAATAGCTTATAAACATCTTAGAAGAACCCTACAGCTCGCTTATCACTCTCAAGGAGTCATAAAGCTCCCATACAATCCTCTAACAACACGTAAATATCGAGAAAATGCAACATACCTGTAATTTACAAAACTTTTACAACTCCTAACCTTGGAAATTTTCCAGAAGCTCTTTCAAGGCAAAAACCCAACAGACACCCAATGAAATCTCCAAACTTAAAAGAATGGTACACATGCTTCACACATAGGTCACAAATCAACAAAACATATAATGAAGAGAGTACTAGAGCTCTCATTCTCTTTTCCAATCATAAGAAAGATTCATGCATAGCTTTGGTTACATATTGGCATATTCATCAAAATCAAGTACAAAACACAAAAGATGAGATGCTCAATGATCAATATGCTTACAAAGCTATTCCAAAAGCTAGTTATTAACTTAATACAAAAGTTCCTAAGTTCTTGGAGTGATGTCGATGCCTTGCAAGGTTCAACTCTCAACTTGAATTTTCACCGAGGAGGAGAATGGGGTGAGCTAACACTACTCGATGGCTAACAAATTTATAGCCATCACATAATGAGCCACACACACACAATTAATAATCCAAAGCATTAGCAATTTACATAATAAGTTGAAAACTCAACTTTGTCACCTAACTCACAATTTACTCAACTCATCACACAAGGCATAACATAGAATCATCTTGCAACTAACACCCATCTTATGCATCATAAACACTTATAAATGATGAAATGCACACAATTGGCTCGAGAGTTCCATAGACACCATTTAAAACCGAAGTTTATCGTAATCACGACGAGTCCATTTTCTTTTCGATCTCGTAGTTTCAAAGCAGCAGCGGGAGAAGGCTAATGGGGTCAACGTGCACGTGACTTCACAGGGTTCTCTCGCCTAAACACAATCAATATGCTCACATATCAAACACAAGATTCACATTTTACGCTTATCGCACTCTTTCAAAGCATCAAAGTTCCATTCTTTCCTCTCAAAACACAAAATTTCATTTTCAATATGCACATAGTATAACAAGATAGCACACATAGGGCTTTGCCCATTACACAATAACTATAAAGATGTTAACCACCTATCGCCTCCGAAACCGGATTCACGATTGCTCTTCCTCTCTCTCGAGTGAGATTTTTAGTCTCCTTCAATAAAACACATTTCAAACTCATTGGAAAAGTCGAACATTCAAGAATCGATAAATCGATAACGAAGTCTTAAACCTAACCTACCCATAGCCCATTTAAGCTAAAACAACCAACCCTAGCTTGAATCACAAAACCACTCATCTCTTCTTTCTTTCTTCATTCCTACACAAACCCTAACCTTCATTTCATCCCATTTCTTGAATCTAACTCAAAGGAAGATAGATACTTATCTTAAGCTCTTGATTTCTCTTCTTTTTCTCCTTCTTTATTCTTCTCCACAAGCCTCCCACGATTTTCTCTCTTCCTTTCTTCCTTGGCTAGCTCACGTTTTTTTTTTCCTTCTCTTCTCCTCTCCTTTGGATTCTACGACACTCTCTTCTCCTCCTCTTCCTTTAACTCTTCTTTAATTCCTTTAATTCATCCTACACCAAAACTACATAGTTTTGGCTTTCCCCTTACATAAAGGCTTTTGGGCCTCCACCTCCCAAGGCCTACTTCCACCAAACCCACTTATTATTAATCCTCCTTCTACTTAATCCATTTACCTAAGCCCATACTTTCCAATATTAAGCCCAAGCTTTCATTTAATTTCTAACTTCTAATTTCCAAGCCCAACATAAAAGTATTTACATAAACACATAATTAAATCAATTAAGACAAAATAAAATAATTAACTAATAAATCCATAAATAAATAATTAATTAATTAAAATAAAATAAAATAAAATTTTCTGGCCCAACAATTCTCCCTCCTAATAGAATTTCGTCCTCGAAATTCTTACCGAGTCCATGAAGAGGTAGGGATACTTCTCCCTCATGGCTTCCAAGGGTTCCCAAGTAGCCTCCTCATTGAATGGTTCCTCCACAAGACCTTAACCACTTCACACTCTTATTCCTTAGCACTTTTCCTTTCAATCTAAGATCTCCATTGGTTGCTCCTCATAACTCAAATCCTCTCAACTGAACTTCAAGGTTGAACTATATGCAAAGGATCCGCCTATATCTCCTCAAAGATCGACACATGGAATACGTTATGAATCTTAGACAACTCCGATGGCAAATCTAACTTATAAGCCAAAGGCCCAATCCTCTCAATGATCTCAGATGGGCCTATATACCCGGGCTAAGCTTACCTTTCTTACCAAACCTCAAATGCCTTTCCATGGAGAAGCTCTAAGAAACACCTTCTCACCCACTTCAAATTCCATCTCTTTCCTATGGGCATCCGAATAGCTCTTCATCCGATCTTGAGTCGCCTTAAGCCTCTGCGTCACTAGCTTTATCTTATCAATCGTGACTGCACTAACTCAGCCCCATGCTTTCTTTCACCTTCCTCATCCCAAAATATAGGAGTTTTACATCTCCTACCATACAAGGCTTCATAAGCGCCATCTGAATTCAGTGATAGGAATTGTTGTGGCTTAATTCAATCAAAGGTAGTGATCATCCCACTAACCTTTGAAATCCAAAGCACAAGCCCTCAAGATTGCCTCCAAAGTCCGAATGGTCCTCTCCGATCGTCCATCGGTCTGTGGATGGAAAGTCAGATTAAAATGCAATCGAGTCCCCAAAGCCTCCTGCAAACTCTCCCAAAATCTGAGGTAAACCTAGGATCCCTATCGACACTATCGAACTCTAATCCCATGAAGTCCGATCACCTCATCCACATACTTCTTAGCCAAAATATTCAAAGAATCATTCTGATTTAATCGGCAAGAAGTGAGTGACTTAGTCAACCTATCCACAATCACTCATATAGCGTCATGCTTGGCCAGATCTCTAATCCCATCGGAAAATCCATATTATCTTTTCCCATTTCTACTCCTAATAGGCAAAGGATTGCTTGCTCGAAGGTGCTTGGTGTTCACTTTAACTCACGGCACACCAAACATCTTTAACATACTCGCTACATCTTTCCTCATTCCTTTCCACCGTAAATGCTCTTTCAAATTTCGATACATCTTATAACTCCCTGGATGCATCAGATAAGGAGCATTATCGCCTCATCAAGAATTTCATCCTCAACTCTAACTTGCCCGTAACACACAATCTACTACCCACAACCATCAATCCATCTTCCTTTACCTCTACATTAGGCGGCTTTCCATTCTTTACCTCTTCCCTAAGCTTACTCAAGTACTCATCCCGATCCCGAAATTCCTCGATCTTCTCCTTCAAAGACCGACCTCACATCGAAACTTGCCAAAATACACTCAGCCCATCTTGCCTCAACATCACATCAAGTCTCGCTAAATCCTTCAAAGAAAGGAAGGTACTTTGTCTCCACATGTGCCATGGTGGACTTTCTACTCAATGCATCACCACAACATTAGCTTTCCCGGATGGTAGTCTATCACCAAGTCATAATCTTTTAGAACTCTAACCATCGCCTCGCCTCAAATTCAGCTCTTTTGGGTCAACAAGTATTTAAGGCTCTTATGATCTCAGAATATCCTAGTGGTAACTCCATACGATAATGTCTCCAAATCTTCAATGCAAAGATTATAGCAACCAACTCCAAGTCATGGATCGGATAGTTCATCTCATAAGGCTTCAATCGCCAGAGGCATAAGCAATCACTTTCTCTCCTTGCATCAATACACACCCTAAACCCTTCCTGAGGCATCATCAGACACAATGTGTTGGACTCGTCTCCGAGGCCCAACATTCGGACCCATAAAGCATAAGCGGACCCAAAACCGACCATAGAAAGACCTCATAAATAGGGAAAACTCCTATAGAAAATTTGATTGGCTAATTAATAAAATTGTTCCTCCGTTCTAACAGTTTCAACGCAATCGAATCGCCAATTCGGGTTAGAAATGAAGAAGTTATGGTTAAAACACTATCTCAAAGAAAATAGTCAAAACTGGACACTACCGACTTCGGGTAAGAGTTTGAAAATCTTAGAGGCTTAATTGCCAATCGGTCTCTTCATAACAATTGTAGATTTATGTCTCTAGTTTCATTTAAAATAAGAATCACTTGATCCGAGCTCTCTAGCTCTAGATATTTTAAAATTAGTGAAGTATATTCAGAAAGAATCACCACCTCCACACTTTGTTTTAAATCACCTTTTCAATTTAAAATAAATAATAATAAATCAGGTGTAGAAAGATAGAAAATTTTCTTAGAAATCTATCGGTTGAAAATCAGCTTAATCGAGTCGGTGCAAAAGTTATGGCCAAAAGAAAGGGAGAGGGTCGGTCGCTATTTTAAACCAACCCAATTGCTCGCAAGAGTCCTAAGATGTCGGGTCTTGGTGCTTCACCCGCATGGGCGGGCGGGCGGCCAGCTTGAAGGCGTCTTGGCGCTTCGCAAGATAGGGCGATCTTGTGGTGCTTGGGCGACCGCCCTACAGCTCTCGACCTATCGGACTTCTAACCCTCATAACTTTTGACTCAGAGCTCCAAATTAGACACGCGGTCGGAAGCGTTGGAAAGCTAAGAGAAAATATATATTTTCAAGAAAGACTCACCAGCAAACTCGGGCTCTAAGGAAATCAAACGTTCTCACTAACACAGGTCGGCTAACTCTCCACAAACAAGCACTGTAAATTCGACCTCCATAACTTTTGACCCGTAACTCCAAATTTAGCAAACTTAGTGTCTATGGAAAGGTAAAAGAATTATCTACAAACTTCATGAAGACCACCGACCTATATTCCCACTCTATGAGGGTCAAAAGTGGACTCAAAGCTCCACACGATAATCTGTCACTTTGACAAAGACCAAGAATAAATTCCAACGACCACACCTACCAACTTAATACATCTTAAATAGCTCATAAAACCTCCTAGAGTGCTCTACTACCTGGTTAACACTCTCAACAAGTCTCAAGACTCCCATTCCACCTATACCAACCCGTAAATCTCAAAAACACAACAAACTCAAAATTTCCCGCATGAACATTTTAGCCCAGATTCTGCAGCACTATACTCTTCATCAACACATAGACCATAACAACATACCAGCGACCTTTCCCAAAGCCAAAATCCAACAAAACTCATGTTGGATCCCGTTATCGGAACCCAACTACATACGTAGAACGGAAAACGAAGCAAACGGAAACGAAGGGAAACGGAAATTTCGGATCAAAATTTCAAATCGGAAACAAAAAGCGGTCGCCAATCGAATAAACCTACCAAATCGGATAACACATTACGAATAACAAAATCGAGGGCGAGACGAAATCAAGTAGAACAGATCCGACATCCGAAAATCGAAAACCAGAGAAAAATGATCGAACGAACATAATCGCGTTGGAAACCTTATGACATTTCAAATCCGGCATATTTTTTTTTCTTTATTCCTTGTCTTTTTCATTCTTAATCACTTTACTCCATTACATATAAAAATCATCATTCTTATTCTTTCCTATAAATCCTCAAACTCATTTCTTTAAACCCATTTTATCAAATTTTTACCAAATTTCTAAGAAGATAATCTTTGTATTTTGACAAATTTCAAAATTTAAAACAAAGCAAACGCACTTCTAATATTGTAATCCATCCAATAACACAAGGCAACATCGGACCTCCGTCCAAGCATCCAAACACCAGCCAGAAACACAATCTTAATTCTAAACACTTCATAAATCCAATCCATAACTATCTCAACTCGTAAATTTCAATCAATCCCAACCACATTCAAAATCCAATCTCATACATAAAGTATAATCATACTTATAACTCATTCAACATAATACAATCTTATACATTTATCGCCACAAGCAAAACCATTCATATACAATCGAACTAAAATACACTTTACTAGCTTTCTAACTATCCATAAAGATCGATACAAACATTAAACTTTAAACATACTACGAACACGCATAAGTCTGACTATGATCATACTCGTCTTCCATCCGATCTCCTGCAGAAAACACTCGAGATTGGGGATGAAAAGGGGGTGAGCTCGGAAGCTCGTGGATAATATATTTATAAACCGAACAATAAGCTTAAAATTATTTTCTTTTAAACTTTTCAAAATTTCCCATTTAAGCATTTATCCAAATCTTATTTTCAAACTTTTCAAAACTTTCATAAACCTTAGAAATTTCATGATTATAAATTTCTCGCCTTATTTCTCAAAATCTCGAACCTTTTTCAAATAATGCACAACTTTAAATATGAATGCATCACATTATAAACACATCAAAACACATAACACATCGAATTGGTTTGGTTCGGTCTAATAGACGTCGCACATTCTCAAGAAGCGGTCATGTCAAACAGTGAATGAGGGGAGTCCAAATCGAACTCCTTTGCCTATTGCAAAAAGGCGAAGGCTTAAGCAGTAGAGACAAATACGACTCACAAAAGGACTGACCAAACCCACTTAACACATAATGAAAACGGAATTCAGATTGCTCGAATGCACTTTTCAAAAACTCTTGTTTTTTTTTTTCATATTTTTCATCTCATAACAACAAATTGTGTCATAAATGACACAAGCATAAAATCACATAAATTCACATAATCATCTAATGCAATTCATAGCATCAAATTAATCACATAATAATCACATTCATGACAACATATGCACTAATTTCTTTAAATCATAAATCAAATAATTTGAAACCCATGAAGTTCATAAATCTTGTATTTCTTAAACTCATTTTCATCCTTTGAAATCATAATTTCAACTATTTACATTTTTTTCAAACATTTTTTTCAACAATTGCTTTCTTTAATTTTTAAAAGTCACATTTAGCTTATAATTCAATAAATAAATATACTACCCACCTTATTTCCATGCAAGCAACTTGTCCAATGCTTCAATTTGACTTTTGCTTCTCTCTCTCCAATTTAACAAAACCTAAACCATAATAATCCAAATTCACATCATAAATAGCAAAATTTTCAAAATTAACTTAGAATTCACCAATTTACCATAATTCCAAACTATTTCAATCTCCAATTTTGAAAATCCCCAATTTTCAAAATTGGCCTAAACCAATACACCCAAATTCAATCTCATAAAACATAATTTCTTCAAAATTGATTTCACATTTCATCAATTCCCACTCTTAATTATGATTCTACACCATTAATTCACAAAACCCCAATAATTCACAAAACCCCAAAATTCCTAATTTGGCCTAAACTCCAAATTTACAAATTTTCAAATTAAACTTCACCTAAAGCATAAACATCAAAATTAACTTAGGATATCTCAAATTCATCACTAATTCAATCTATCTAAATCATCAATTTCAAAAATCCCCAAATTTCACTATTCATCATCTTCTTCACTAAGCTTTCTCTCTCTAAAATTTTCCATAACCAAAATTAAACATAGTCATAGTCTAATCTCCTCAAATAATCATAGATAAACTCAATTCATATCCATATTAAACTAAATCAACCAATAAACTCATCAAAATTCAAACATAAAAATTTTCTCTCTCTTACCTTTTTCTCTCTAATTTTCGAATTTCTTCATGTTGCAAGCTTCCATGTTTGTCTTCCTCCTCTTTACTCTTAAAACTAACGAAAATCACTAAGAAAACTAAAAAAATATCAAACCTTTTCATCTTTCTTCTCCTTCCTCCATGGCTGACTCTTCACTCTCTTCTTTCCCCTCTCTTCTTCGTTTTTCTCTTTTCTTCTTTCTCTCTATTTTCTTTCTTCATTTGGCTGCATAAATCGTGAATTCCAGGTGCTAAAACGACAGCCTCTTGTGTGTTTCATTTAATGAAACACAATTTACCATCTTGCCCCTCCAATTAAGCCTATTTCCAAGTTTGCCCCTGTGCAGGATTTTTAAAAACTGATAACTTGCGTCCTGATTTCCAGCATCTAAACGAAACAATTTGGACAAACTTTCTTCATGAAAATTGTTCCTCTAGATCATACGAATCCAACGCCACTGACGGCGCTCAATTCGGATCTAAAACGAAGAAGTTATGGTCGAATTACTAACTGACCTGCACAAAATCCGAAACTGAACTTTAACATAACTTCAGTCCAGAAATTAACAATCTTAGGGATGAAACTAAATTTAGATCCCTTCATAAGAGTTGTAGCCCTATATCTTAACTTTATTTTCCCTCAAGAATCACCTCAATCGGAGTTGTACAGCTCCCGAAAATCGCAAAATACTGAACCATGTTCAGAAAAGTATCCAACTTATAACCTATAACCCATCTCTTACTTTGGTTCAATCAATCTCTTTTCATTTAATCTCCTAAAATTATATTTCTTCATAAAATGAACGTAATTGTCTTAGGAATCCAACGCTTCAAGAATCAAGTCAATCGGATGTCGGACGAAAGATTTATAACAAAAGATTGCAAAAGGGTCGGAGTTCAAGCAAAATTTTCAAAACCTTAAATACTCACTTATAACTGAATTTTTCAAAAATCATATCTCTTAATTCCGAACTCGGAATTTGACGAATTTCGTGTCTATGGAAATATCAAAGGAAGCTCTACAACTTCCTGAAGTACTCAAAATCAAATTAGGTCTTTAAAGAAGTCAAAACCTCAATCAAAGATTCTGTCCAAAAGCGACTTTTCCTAAACGACTTCCAATTTTAATCGCTCATAACTCCTAGTCTCGATATCGAAAAATTACAAACTTTATGGCGTCGGAAAGATCGACATACAAGCTACAACTTTCAGTAATACCACTTACTCCAATTCAGACTAAATCCATACGACGAGTGGCCTCGAAGTATAGCACATGCAAATCTATACTTAATAACATTTTCAAAACAAAGCATATCTTCCGAAATTCATTCCTCTCAATCCCGACATCGAAAAATAGCAAACTTTATGTCCACGAAAAGCTCTCGACAGAGGCTACAATTTTCATGTTGATCATTTTCTCGGATTTTGCCTCAATTAAAAAGTCAATTTTTTCTCAAAGTCAAACTTTAAACGAACTTTGACTGATCATAACTCTCACTCCCGATATCGAAAAATATCAAACTTTATATCTACGAAAAGCTCTTGACATAAACTACAAGTTTCATGTAGATCATTTTATCAAATTTTGCCTAAAACAAAAGTCAACTCTCAAAGTCAAACATTTTCTCTCCAAAAAGTCAAACTTTCTAAATTCTTCAAATTTTCACACTTTTTCTTTTTAATTCTTGCTATATAACTTCATTTCAATCAACTCATCCACTTTTGAAAAGATCGGGGTCCAACATTTCTTCCCCTCTTAAAAGAATTTCGTCCTCGAAATTCACACTTAAGAACATAATAGTGCGTATCTAATTCCTTCTCATAATATTTTCTCAATCTCTTCATATGGACCAAAATCACTATTTCACTTAATCTTTTGAATTTCTATACACATTTCTCTATCAATTTAGCTCATTCTTCAAAAATTTCATCTCACATATGCATATTCGAAATCAATTCCTCCAAATTCATCATGTAATTCAAATCTAAATTTACATTTTCACAATCCATCTAAATCAAACAATCAATTAGGTTCTTCCCAATTCACCAAGAAATTCTAATCTCAAATTCTCATCTCCTAAGTGCATGCCCAAAATCAAATTGCTATCATGAACTTCAAATCTCAAGTTCATTTACACATCCAAAATCAATCAAAGTTCTTAACCCCGCTCGCATAATCACTAATTCATTCTTAATAACCATATTGCCCAAGTATGATCATATCTTCGGGCTCGACATTCTCACAAATTCAATTTTATCCTTATACACTCTCATCAATCTTATATGCCCGATTAAGACCATAGTCTCGGGCTCGACACTTATCCGAAAATTGCTCATGAAACAAACATATCGCCAAGTTCATAATATTGGGCTCGATACCATAAATGTTGGATCCGTTATCTAACCCAACTACATACGTGAAACGGAAAACGAAGCAAGCGAAACGAGGAAACGGAAATTTCGGATCGAAATTTCAAATCGAAACAAAAGCGGTCGCCAATCGAATAAACCTACCAAATCGGATAACACATTACTTAATAACAAAATCGGGGAGGCGAAATCAAGTAGAAACAGATCCGACATCCAAAATCGAAAACCGGAGAAAATGATCGAATCTAACATAATCGCGTTGGAAACCTTATGACATTTCAAATCCGGTATATATTTTTTTCTTTATTCCTTGTCTTTTCATTCTTAATCACTTTACTCCATTACATATAAAATCATCATTCTTATTCTTTCCTATAAATCCTCAAACTCATTTCTTTAAACCCATTTTACGAAATTTTTAAAGATAATACAGTATTTTGACAAATTTCCAAAATTTAAAACAAAGCAAACGCACTTCTAATATTGTAATCCATCCAATAACACAAGGCAACATCGGACCTCCCGTCAGGCATCCAAACACCAATGAAACACAATCTTAATTCTAAACACTTCATAAATCCAATCCATAACTATCTCAACTCGTAAATTTCAATCAATCCCAACCACATTCAAAATCCAATCTCATACATAAAGTATAATCATACTTATAACTCATTCGAACATAATACAATCTTATACATTTATCGCCACAAGCAAAACCATTCATATACAATCGAACTAAAATACACTTTACTAGCTTTCTAACTATCCATAAAGATCGATACAAACATTAAACTTTAAACATACTACTAACACGCATAAGTCGGACTATGATCATACTCGTCTTCCATCCGATCTCTGCGTAAAAACACGGAGATTGGGGATGAAAGGGGGTGAGCTCTAAGCTCGTGGATAATATATTTATAAACCGAACAATAAGCTTAAAATTATTTTCTTTTAAACTTTTCAAAATTTCCCATTTAAGCATTTATCAAAATCTTATTTTCAAACTTTTCAAAACTTTCATAAACCTTCCAAATTTCATGATTATAAATTTTCTGTCTTATTTCTCAAAATCTCGAACCTTTTTCAAATAATGCATGACTTTAAATATGAATGCATCACATTATAAACACATCAAACACATAACACATCGAATTGGTTTGGTTCGGTCTAACAGACGATCGCACATTCTCAAGATAGCGGTCATGTGCAAGCCGTGAAATGAGGGGAGTCCGAATCGAACTCCTTTGCTATTGCAGTAAAATGGCGAAGGCTTAAAGCAGTAGAGACAATGATGACTCACAAAAGGACTGACTAAACCCACTTAACACATAATGAAAACTAATTGATTGCTCAATGCACTTTTCAAAACTCTTGTTTTTTTTCATATTTTCATCTCATAACAACAAATTGTGTCATAAATGACACAAGCATAAAATCACATAAATTCACATAATCATCTAATGCAATTCATAGCATCAAATTAATCACATAATAATCACATTCATGACAACATATGCACTAATTTCTTTAAATCATAAATCAAATAATTTGAAACCCATGAAGTTCATAAATCTTGTATTTCTTAAACTCATTTTCATCCTTTGAAATCATAATTTCAACTATTTACATTTTTTTTCAAACATTTTTTTTTCAACAATTGCTTTCTTTAATTTTTAAAAAGTCACATTTAACTTATAATTCAATAAATAAATATACTACCCACCTTATTTCCATGCAAGCAACTTGTCCAATGCTTCAATTTGACTTTTGCTTCTCTCTCTCTTCCAATTTAACAAAACCTAAACCATAATAATCCAAATTCACATCATAAATAGCAAAATTTTCAAAATTAACTTAGGAATTCACCAATTTACCATAATTCCAAACTATTTCAATCTCCAATTTTGAAAATCCCCAATTTTCAAAATTGGCCTAAACCAATACACCCAAATTCAATCTCATAAAACATAATTTCTTCAAAATTGATTTCACATTTCATCAATTCCCACTCTTAATTATGATTCTACACCATTAATTCACAAAAACCCCAATAATTCACAAAAACCCCAAAATTCCTAATTTGGCCTAAACTCCAAATTTACAAATTTACAAATTAAACTTCACCTAAAGCATAAACATCAAAATTAACTTAGGATATCTCAAATTCATCACTAATTCAATCTATCTAAATCATCAATTTCAAAAATCCCCAAATTTCACTATTCATCATCTTCTTAACTAAGCTTTCTCTCTCTAAAATTTTCCATAACCAAAATTAAACATAGTCATAGTCTAATCTCCTCAAATAATCATAGATAAACTCAATTCATATCCATATTAAACTAAATCAACCAATAAACTCATCAAAATTCAAACATAAAAATTTTCTCTCTCTTACCTTTTTCTCTCTAATTTTCGAATTTCTTCATGTTGCAAGCTTCCATGTTTGTCTTCCTCCTCTTTACTCTTAAAACTAACGAAAATCACTAAGAAAACTAAAAAAATATCAAACCTTTTCATCTTTCTTCTCCTTCCTCCATGGCCGACTCTTCACTCTCTTCTTTCCCCTCTCTTCTTCGTTTTTCTCTTTTCTTCTTTCTCTCTATTTTCTTTCTTCATTTGGCTGCATAAATCGTGAATTCCAGGTGCTAAAACGACAGCCTCTTGTGTGTTTCATTTAATGAAACACAATTTACCATCTTGCCCCTCCAATTAAGCCTATTTCCAAGTTTGCCCCTGTGCAGGATTTTTAAAAACTGATAACTTGCGTCCTGATTTCCAGCATCTAAACGAAACAATTTGGATAAACTTTCTTCATGAAAATTGTTCCTCTAGATCATACGAATCCAACGCCACTGACGGCGCTCAATTCGGATCTAAAACGAAGAAGTTATGGTCGAATTACTAACTGACCTGCACAAAATCCGAAACTGAACTTTAACATAACTTCAGTCCAGAAATTAACAATCTTAGGGATGAAACTAAATTTCGATCCCTTCATAAGAGTTGTAGCCCTATATCTTAACTTTATTTTCCCTCAAGAATCACCTCAATCGGAGTTGTACAGCTCCCGAAAATCGCAAAATACTGAACCATGTTCAGAAGAGTATCCAACTTATAACCTATAACCCATCTCTTACTTTGGTTCAATCAATCTCTTTTCATTTAATCTCCTAAAAATTATATTTCTTCATAAAAATGAACGTAATTGTCTTAGGAATCCAACGCTTCAAGAATCAAGTCAATCGGATGTCGGACGAAAGATTTATAACAAAAGATTGCAAAAGGGTCGGAGTTCAAGCAAAATTTTCAAAACCTTAAATACTCACTTATAACTGAATTTTTCAAAAATCATATCTCTTAATTCCGAACTCGGAATTTGACGAATTTCGTGTCTATGGAAATATCAAAGGAAGCTCTACAACTTCCCTGAAGTACTCAAAATCAAATTAGGTCTTTAAAGAAGTCAAAACCTCAATCAAAGATTCTGTCCAAAATAGCTTTTCCTAAACGACTTCCAATTTTTAATCGCTCATAACTCCTAGTCTCGATATCGAAAAATTACAAACTTTATGGCGTCGGAAAGATCGACATACAAGCTACAACTTTCAGTAATACCACTTACTCCAATTCAGACTAAATCCATACGACGAGTGGCCTCGAAGTATAGCACATGCAAATCTATACTTAATAACATTTTCAAAACAAAGCATATCTTCCGAAATTCATACCTCTCAATCCCGACATCGAAAAATAGCAAACTTTATGTCCACGAAAAGCTCTCGACAGAGGCTACAATTTTCATGTTGATCATTTTCTCGGATTTTGCCTCAATTAAAAGTCAATTTTTCTCAAAGTCAAACTTCAAACGAACTTTGGTGATCATAACTCTCACTCCCGATATCGAAAATATCAAACTTTATATCTACGAAAAGCTCTTGACATAAACTACAAGTTTCATGTAGATCATTTTATCAAATTTTGCCTCAAACAAAAGTCAACTCTCAAAGTCAAACATTTCTCTCCAAAAGTCAAACTTTCTAAATTCTTCAAATTTTCACACTTTTCTTTTAATTCTTGCTATATAACTTCATTTCAATCAACTCATCCACTTTTGAAAAGATCGGGGTCCAACATTTCTCCCCCTCTTAAAAGAATTTCGTCCTCGAAATTCACACTTAAGAACATAATAGTGCGTATCTAATTCCTTCTCATAATATTTTCTCAATCTCTTCATATGGACCAAAATCACTATTTCACTTAATCTTTTGAATTTCTATACACATTTCTCTATCAATTTAGCTCATTCTTCAAAAATTTCATCTCACATATGCATATTCGAAATCAATTCCTCCAAATTCATCATGTAATTCAAATCTAAATTTACATTTTCACAATCCATCTAAATCAAACAATCAATTAGGTTCTTCCCAATTCACCAAGAAATTCTAATCTCAAATTCTCATCTCCTAAGTGCATGCCCAAAATCAAATTGCTATCATGAACTTCAAATCTCAAGTTCATTTACACACATCCAAAATCAATCAAAGTTCTTAACCCCACTCAGACAATCACTAATTCATTCTTAATAACCATATTGCCCAAGTATGATCATAATACTGGGCTCTGACATTCTCACAAATTCAATTTTTATCCTTATACACTCTCATCAATCTTATATGCCCGATTAAGACCATAATCGGGCTCGACACTTATCCAAAATTGCTCATGAAACAAACATATCGCCCAAGTTCATAATCTCGGCTCGATACCATAAATGTTGGATCCGTTATCTAACCCAACTACATCGTGAGAACGGAAAACGGCAAAGCGGAAGCGAGGAAGCGGAAATTTGGATCGAAATTTCAAATCGGAAACAAAAAGCGGTCGCCAATCGAATAAACCTACCAAATCGGATAACACATTACGAATAACAAAATCGAGGGCGAGACGAAATCAAGTAGAACAGATCCGACATCCGAAAATCGAAAACCAGAGAAAAATGATCGAACGAACATAATCGCGTTGGAAACCTTATGACATTTCAAATCCGGTATATATTTTTTTTCTTTATTCCTTGTCTTTTTCATTCTTAATCACTTTACTCCATTACATATAAAAATCATCATTCTTATTCTTTCCTATAAATCCTCAAACTCATTTCTTTAAACCCATTTTATCAAATTTTACGAAATTTCATGAAGATAACTGTTGTATTTTGACAGCCCAAAATTTAAAACAAAGCAAACGCACTTCTAATATTGTAATCCATCCAATAACACAAGGCAACATCGGACCTCCCGTCAAGCATCCAAACACCAAAGTGAAACACAATCTTAATTCTAAACACTTCATAAATCCAATCCATAACTATCTCAACTCGTAAATTTCAATCAATCCCAACCACATTCAAAATCCAATCTCATACATAAAGTATAATCATACTTATAACTCATTAGAACATAATACAATCTTATACATTTATCGCCACAAGCAAAACCATTCATATACAATCGAACTAAAATACACTTTACTAGCTTTCTAACTATCCATAAAGATCGATACAAACATTAAACTTTAAACATACTACGAACACGCATAAGTGGGACTATGATCATACTCGTCTTCCATCCGATCTCCTGCGTAAAACACGGAGATTGGGGATGAAAGGGGTGAGCTCAAGCTCGTGGATAATATATTTATAAACCGAACAATAGCTTAAAATTATTTTCTTTTTAAACTTTTCAAAATTTCCCATTTAAGCATTTATCAAAATCTTATTTTCAAACTTTTCAAAACTTTCATAAACCTTCCAAATTTCATGATTATAAATTTCTCGTCTTATTTCTCAAAATCTCGAACCTTTTCAAATAATGCGACTTTAAATATGAATGCATCACATTATAAACACATCAAAACACATAACACATCGTAATTGGTTTGGTTCGGTCTAATAGACGACGATCGCACATTCGCATAGCGGTCATATGCGGCCGTGAATGAGGGGAGTCCGAATCGAACTCCTTTGCCTATTGAGCAAAATGCAGGCGAAGGCTTAAGCAGTAGAGACAGTGACGACTCACAAAAGGACTGACTAAACCCACTTAACACATAATGAAAGCTAATTGATTGCTCAATGCACTTTTCAAAAACTCTTGTTTTTTTTTCATATTTTTCATCTCATAACAACAAATTGTGTCATAAATGACACAAGCATAAAATCACATAAATTCACATAATCATCTAATGCAATTCATAGCATCAAATTAATCACATAATAATCACATTCATGACAACATATGCACTAATTTCTTTAAATCATAAATCAAATAATTTGAAACCCATGAAGTTCATAAATCTTGTATTTCTTAAACTCATTTTCATCCTTTGAAATCATAATTTCAACTATTTACATTTTTTTTTCAAACATTTTTTTCAACAATTGCTTTCTTTAATTTTTAAAAAGTCACATTTAGCTTATAATTCAATAAATAAATATACTACCCACCTTATTTCCATGCAAGCAACTTGTCCAATGCTTCAATTTGACTTTTGCTTCTCTCTCTTCCAATTTAACAAAACCTAAACCATAATAATCCAAATTCACATCATAAATAGCAAAATTTTCAAAATTAACTTAGGAATTCACCAATTTACCATAATTCCAAACTATTTCAATCTCCAATTTTGAAAATCCCAATTTTCAAAATTGGCCTAAACCAATACACCCAAATTCAATCTCATAAAACATAATTTCTTCAAAATTGATTTCACATTTCATCAATTCCACTCTTAATTATGATTCTACACCATTAATTCACAAAACCCCAATAATTCACAAAACCCCAAAATTCCTAATTTGGCCTAAACTCCAAATTTACAAATTTACAAATTAAACTTCACCTAAAGCATAAACATCAAAATTAACTTAGGATATCTCAAATTCATCACTAATTCAATCTATCTAAATCATCAATTTCAAAAATCCCCAAATTTCACTATTCATCATCTTCTTAACTAAGCTTTCTCTCTCTAAAATTTTCCATAACCAAAATTAAACATAGTCATAGTCTAATCTCCTCAAATAATCATAGATAAACTCAATTCATATCCATATTAAACTAAATCAACCAATAAACTCATCAAAATTCAAACATAAAAATTTTCTCTCTCTTACCTTTTTCTCTCTAATTTTCGAATTTCTTCATGTTGCAAGCTTCCATGTTTGTCTTCCTCCTCTTTACTCTTAAAACTAACGAAAATCACTAAGAAAACTAAAAAAATATCAAACCTTTTCATCTTTCTTCTCCTTCCTCCATGGACTCTTCACTCTCTTCTTTCCCTCTCTTCTTCGTTTTCTCTTTCTTCTTTCTCTCTATTTTCTTTCTTCATTTGGCTGCATAAATCGTGAATTCCAGGTGCTAAAACGACAGCCTCTTGTGTGTTTCATTTAATGAAACACAATTTACCATCTTGCCCCTCCAATTAAGCCTATTTCCAAGTTTGCCCCTGTGCAGGATTTTTAAAAACTGATAACTTGCGTCCTGATTTCCAGCATCTAAACGAAACAATTTGGACAAACTTTCTTCATGAAAATTGTTCCTCTAGATCATACGAATCCAACGCCACTGACGGCGCTCAATTCGGATCTAAAACGAAGAAGTTATGGTCGAATTACTAACTGACCTGCACAAAATCCGAAACTGAACTTTAACATAACTTCAGTCCAGAAATTAACAATCTTAGGGATGAAACTAAATTTCGATCCCTTCATAAGAGTTGTAGCCCTATATCTTAACTTTATTTTCCCTCAAGAATCACCTCAATCGGAGTTGTACAGCTCCCGAAAATCGCAAAATACTGAACCATGTTCAGAAAAGTATCCAACTTATAACTTATAACCCATCTCTTACTTTGGTTCAATCAATCTCTTTTCATTTAATCTCCTAAAAATTATATTTCTTCATAAAAATGAACGTAATTGTCTTAGGAATCCAACGCTTTAAGAATCAAGTCAATCGGATGTCGGACTAAAGATTTATAACAAAAGATTGCAAAAGGGCCTGAGTTGAGCAAAATTTTCAAAACCTTAAATACTCACTTATAACTGAATTTTTCAAAATCATATCTCTTAATTCCGAACTCGGAATTTGACGAATTTCGTGTCTATGGAAATATCAAAGGAAGCTCTACAACTTCCCTGAAGTACTCAAAATCAAATTAGGTCTTTAAAGAAGTCAAAACCTCAATCAAAGATTCTGTCCAAAACAGCTTTTCCTAAACGACTTCCAATTTTTAATCGCTCATAACTCCTAGTCTCGATATCGAAAAATTACAAACTTTATGGCGTCGGAAAGATCGACATACAAGCTACAACTTTCAGTAATACCACTTACTCCAATTCAGACTAAATCCATCTGACGAGTGGCCTCAAGTATAGCACATGCAAATCTATACTTAATAACATTTTCAAAACAAAGCATATCTTCCGAAATTCATACCTCTCAATCCCGACATCGAAAAATAGCAAACTTTATGTCCACGAAAAGCTCTCGACAGAGGCTACAATTTTCATGTTGATCATTTTCTCGGATTTTGCCTCAATTAAAAAGTCAATTTTTTCTCAAAGTCAAACTTCAAACGAACTTTGACTGATCATAACTCTCACTCCCGATATCGAAAAATATCAAACTTTATATCTACGAAAAGCTCTTGACATAAACTACAAGTTTCATGTAGATCATTTTATCAAATTTTGCCTCAAACAAAAGTCAACTCTCAAAGTCAAACATTTTCTCTCCAAAAAGTCAAACTTTCTAAATTCTTCAAATTTTCACACTTTTTCTTTTTAATTCTTGCTATATAACTTCATTTCAATCAACTCATCCAATTTTGAAAAGATCGGGGTCCAACAACTCATATAACAATAATACTCAAAAATCATACACATACATTTCCAAGGCCATCAACGGATCACAAATCAACCAATTCACATGAAGAAAGTACTAGAGCTTTCATTCTCATTCCAAGCCAAAATGAAGGTTCATGCATAGCTTTGGTTACATATTGTCATATTCATCAAGATCAAGTACAAAATACAAAAGATGGGATGCTCAATGATCAATATGCCTACAAAGCTATTCCAAAAGCTAGTTACTAACTTAATACAAAATAGCTAAACTTCTTGGAGTGATGCCCAAAGTTATTTGCAAGGTTCAGCTCTCAACTTGACAGTGCACCTGAGGAGGGAGAATGGGGTGAGCTAACACGGCTCGATGGCTAATCGCCTATAGCCATCGGTAATGAGCCATGCAACACATATATTCATACATATAGTCATGCATATATCAAACAATCCTAAAACATTCACAAAACATCATTTTAGGCATAACAAACATTACATTACATAAAGCCTAACATGACAACTTTATCAATTATAACACTTATGATGCATCATACACAACAAAGTTTGAATGAAAAATGCACAATCACATGGCTAGAGAGTTTCAGTAAACAACGAATAAACCGAAGTTTATCGTAAACACAACGAGTCCGATTTCTCAGGATCTCGTGGCCACAAGCGGGCAGCCGGGAGAAGGCTAGGTCAACGTGCACGTGACTATCACAACGGGGTTCTCTCTTGCCCACACACACAAATAATCTATGCTCGAATAGTTTCATTCATACTTTCAAGTATGCACAATTCCATACTTTACATTTCTTTCAAAGGCAAGATGCCACATTTAACATACATATCCAAATATTCATCGTAAATCAACTTTTCACACAAATATAAAGCAAAGCACATAAGCATACAAGGTCACCCATTACATAATGACTATAAGCGATTACCCACCTAAAATGTCGCAAACTGAGTTCACAAATGTCCTTCCTCTCTCTCTTGGTGAGGTTTCCTTAGTTCCTTCAATAAAACACATCTCCAATCAATTTCTAAATTCATAGGAAAGGTTATAATATTCATAAATTAAAGGAAAACTAATATTAACCTTAACCTAACCTACCCATGGCTCATTTAAGCTAGAATAACCAAAACCCTAGCTTAGGAATCACAAAACCACTCATCTCTTCTTTCCTTCCTTCATTCCTACACAAACCCTAACCTTCATTTCATCTCATTTCTTGAATCTAACTCAAAGGAAGATAGATACTTACCTTAAGCTCTTGATTTCTCTTCCCTTTTTCCACTTTTCTTCTTCTTTCTCCTTCTCCTTGGGCTTAGCCAAATCCTCTCTTCTTCTCCCTTCTCTTTTCACGTTTTTCCTTCTTCTCCTTTGGTGTTCTACGACAATCTCCTCTCCTCTTCCTTTTTATTCATTTAACTCATTTATTTCCTTTACATCTCCTCCCAAAACTACATAGTTTTGCTATTGGGCTCTCCTCCTCCTCTTCTTAAGCCCACTCTACTCTAAACCACTTAACCTTCTTCCATTCATTCCTAAAACCCATACTTTCCAATATTAGGCCCAAGCCTTCAATTAAATTTCTAACTTCTAATCTCAAGCCCAACATAAAAATATTTATATGGACACATAATTAAATCAATTAAGGCAAAATAAAAATAATTTAACGAATAAATTCATAAATAAATAATTAATTAATTCAAATAAAATAAAAATTTTTGGGCCCAACAATTCTCCCTCTAAAAGAATTTAGTCCTCGAAATCCTTACCGAGTCCATGAAGAGGTAGGATACTTCTCCTCATGGCTTCCAAGGGTTCCCAAGTAGCCTCCTCGGTCGAATGGTTCCTCCACAAGACCTTAACCAGCTTCACAATCTTATTCCTTAACACTTTTTCCTTTGAATCTAAGATTTCCACTGGTTGCTCCTCATAAGTCAAATCCTCTTTCAACTGAACCTCTGAAGGTCGAACTATATGCGAAGGATCCGATCTGTACCTCCTCAACATCGACACATGGAACACATTGTGAATCTTAGACAACTCCAATGGCAGATCTAACTTATAAGCCAAAGGCCCAATCCTCTCAATGATCTCATATGGGCGTATATACCTCGGGCTAAGTTTACCCTTCTTGCCAAACCTCAAAACGTCTTTCCATGGAGAAGCTCTAAGAAACACCTTCTCACCCACTTCAAATTCCATCTCTTTCCTATGGGCATCTGAATAGCTCTTCATCCGATCTTGAGCTGCCTTAAGCCTCTGCTTCACTAGCTTTATCTTATCAACTGTGACCTGCACTAACTCAGGCCCCACAAGCTTTTTTTCACCTTCCTCATCCCAACATATAGGAGTTTTACATCTCCTACCATACAAGGCCTCATAAGGCGCCATCCGAATTCTTGAGTGATAGGAATTGTTGTGGCGAATTCAATCAAGGTAGGTGATCATCCCACGAACCTTTGAAATCCAAAGCACAAGCCCTCAACATTGCCTCCAAAGTCCGAATGGTCCTCTCGATCGTCCATCGGTTTGGATGGAAAGCCGTCTCAAATGCAATCTAGTCCCCAAGGCCTCCTGCAAACTCTCCCAAAACTTAGAGGTAAACCTGGGATCTCTATCAGAAACTATCGAACTCGGAATCCCATGAAGCCTAATCACCTCATCCACATACTTCTTAGCCAACACATTCAAAGAATCATCTGATTTAATTGGCAAGAAGTGGTGACTTAGTCAACCTATCCACAATCACCCATATTGCATCATGCTTCTTGCTAGATCTCGGCAATCCCATCAGAAAATCCATAGTTATCTTTTCCCATTTCCACTCCGGAATAGGCAAGGGATTAAGCTTGCCTGAAGGTGCTTGGTGTTCAGCTTTAACTTGCTGGCACACCAAACATCTTTTAGCATACTCTGCTACATCTTTCCTCATTCCTTTCCACCAGAAATGCTCTTTCAAATTCCGATGCATCTTAGAACTCCCTGGATGCATTGCATAAGGAGCATTATGCGCCTCATCAAGAATCTCATCTCTCAATTCTAACTTGCCCGGGACACACAATCTACTACCCACAACCATCAACCCATCTTCCTTTACCTCTACATTAGGCGACTTGCCATTCTTTATCTCTTCCTGCTTACTCAAATACTCATCCCGATCCTGCAATTCCTTGATCTTCTTTCAAAGACTGGCCTCACCTCAAACTCGTCAAAATACACTCAGCCCATCTTGCCTCAACATCACATCAAGTCCGCTAAATCCTTTGAAGGAAGGTACACACCTCCATGTGAGCCATAGTGGACTTCCTACTCAGAGCATCCGCGCCACATTAGCTTTTCCGGATGGTAATCTATCATCAAATCATAATCTTTTAGAACTCTAACCATCGCCTCGCCTCAAATTCACTCTTTTCGGGTCAACAAGTATTTAAGGCTCTTATGATCTGTAGAATATCCTAGTGGTAACTCCATACAGATAATGTCTCCAAATCTTTAATGCAAAGATTATAGCGACCAACCCAAGTCATGGATCGATAGTTCATCTCATAAGGCTTCACTTCGCCTGAGGCATAAGCAATCACTTTCTCGCCTTGCATCAATACACACCCTAAACCCTTCCTGGAGGCATCACTATACACAATGTACCCATCATCACCCGAAGGCAATGTCAGAATCGGTGCGGTTGTAAGCCGCTTCTTCAACTCCTCGAAACTACTCTGGCACTCCTCAGTCCACTCAAACTTCTGATTCTTTCTCGTTAATTTGGAAAGTGGGGCAGCTATCAAAGAAAAGCCCTCCACAAACCTCCTGTAGTATCCAGCTAATCCCAAGAAACTCCTCACCTCAGCTACATTCTTAGGTGCTTCCCATTTAACCACAGCTTCTATCTTCTGCGGATCCACATGCACTCCCCGCTCAGAGATCACATGCCCCAAAAATACCACTTCCCTTAGCCAAAATTCGCATTTATCGAATTTGGCATACAGCTCATTCTTCCTCAATGTCTCTAAAGCAACCCTCAAATGATCCTCGTGCTCCTCATCACTCTTAGAATAGACCAATATATCATCAATAAAGACAATGATAAATTGATCTAGGAAAGACTTGAAGACTCTATTCATCAAATCCATAAAGACTGCAGGAGCATTAGTTAATCCGAAAGGCATAACCAAAAACTCAAACTGGCCATACCTCGTCCTAAAAGCAATCTTTGACACATCGGTCTCCTTAATCCTCAACTGATGATAACCCGATCTCAAATCTATCTTGGAAAAGACTCTCGCCCCTTGCAACTGATCAAACAAGTCATCAATACGCGGGAGCGGATATCGGTTCTTAATGGTGGCATGGTTCAGCTTCTTATAATCCACACACATCCGCAACGACCCATCTTTCTTCTTCACAAAAAGAACCGGAGCTCCCCAAGGCGAAGAACTCGGTCTAACATAACCCTTCTCTAAAAGATCCTCCAACTGCTCCTTAAGCTCCTTCAATTCCGCCGGAGCCATCCGATAAGGCGGAATTGAGATCGGCGCAGTGCCTGAATGAAGCTCGATGGGAAACTCAATTTCCTAGAGGAGGTAGTCTGGCAATTCCTCGGGAAAGACATCCGGAATTTCGACTCATTGGAATGTCTTCCAACCTCCCTCTATCTGCCTCCATATCTAGCACATAAGCCAAAAAGGCCTCACACCCCTTGCTCATCATTCTCTCTGCCATCATAGCTGAGATAACCCGAGGTGAACTGACTTTTCTATCTCCCATGAGTATCACTTTCCTGCTATCCTCTAGCTCGAACTCCACTGTCTTCTGTTTACAATCTAAAGTAATATGATACCTCTCTAATGTGTCCATACCTAGGATCACATCCAATCCTCCCATCTTCAAAGGCATCAGATCCACCACCAATTTTCCTCCACTAATCTCTATCTCACAATCTCTATACATTTGACTGATAATAATATATTGGCCGATTGGAGTACTCACAATCAGCGGAGTATCCAATGGGCTCAAACTCCTCCTAGAAATAGTCCTACCTGAAGACACAAAAGAATGGGTAGAACCTGAGTCAATCATAGCAAGCACATAATCATCAAACAGTTTAACCATACCTGCCACAACTTGGCGCGGTCTCTGCCTCCTCTCGAGTCATGGCAAACACTGGGTGGAACTTCCCTTTGGATGCATGCGGAGGATAAGCTCTCTTGGGACCTCCAGAGCTACCCACTGCCACCGCTTTACGAGCCATCGCCTCTGTCCTCCTAGAGGGTCTGCATCGAGATCCTCTCTCTGTCCGGCTTGGGACAAAACCTAGCGATATGCCCCTTCTGGCCACAATTGAAGCATGCACCTGATACTCTGAAACATTGTCCCTTATGATACCCCCCACAATGCTCACACTTTGGGAGAGGTGGCCTCTCCCCATCCACTCTTCTACCGCCGCCCACCGATGAAGCTTGGTGAGAAACAGTAGGAGTCCTCCATGATCTAGGCCGGCTTCCACCGGTGCTCCTCTCCTCAGACTGCGCAGGAAAGGTTCTGGCACTTCTCTCAGGATTAGAAGTACCACCTCCCCTCTGGAACTGCTCTCTCCCCTTCCTCTTCCTGTTAACTGCACTCTTGATGTTCTCGAGGTTCTCAACCTCAAGCTGCTGCAAGTCACGAAGTTTCAGACTATCACCTTCTCTCGATAGCAGTGCAAACCCGACTCAAATCGACGCAGACTTGCGAGCCTCACTCAGCCTCATCTCTGCAGCATATCTAGACAACTGTGTGAACCGACGCTCGTATTCAGCAACAGTCATCTCCCTCTGGGTGAGACTCAGAAACTCCCTCTGCTTCTGCTGAATGTACACTTCAGACAGATACTTCTTCCTGTACACAGTCAGGAAGTCTCCCCATGTCAATCCCACTGGTCTCAACTGACTCCCTGGCACAGTCTCCCACCAGTGCAAAGCATCACCCTGAAGCAGACTAGCAGCATAGACTACCCTCTCATCATCCTCACACTCCATCTGATCCAGCACTCTCTCGGTCTTCCTCAACCAGTTCTCAGCTTCTTCCGGATCCGAGGTTCCAAAGAAATCCACTGCTCCATACTTCCTCAGCTTGTCAAACTGCCTCCCCTTCTTAGCTGGGGCCGAACCAGAAGCCTGAGGCATTTGACCCATAGCCTGAACAAAAGCTTGGGTAAATGCCTGGAACAGCCTGGGGTCTAACGCAGGCACTTGCTCAGACAGACTAGGTGACTGCTGAGTCTGTGAACGAAGAGGCTCACTACCCTGCCCTAGAGGGGCCTCAGCCACTCCCGGGGCTACGGACTCATCCATGCTCTCCTCCCTCGACGGAGAGTCAGGTGCAATTGAACCTTGCAAAACTCCTCGTGTCCTTCGACGAGGTGGCATCGTACTCCTTCAATGAAAATACTAGTGATTAGCTACAATTCGTTTTTAAGCTTAGTTCCTATATGTATGCATGATATGCATGTCACGTAATGCAAACAATCAATTCATAAAGTAAACATTTAATCACATACAAAAAAATGTTCCCTACAATACATTTTAAGCCTAGGAGTAAGCCTAAGCTCTGATACCAAACAATGTTAGACTCCGTCTCCGAGGCCCAACATTCGGACCCATAAAGCATAGCGGACCCAAAACCGACCATAGAAAGACCTCATAAATAGGGAAAAACTCCTATAGAAAATTTGGATTGGCTAATTAATAAAATTTTTCCCTCCGTTCTAACAGTTTCAACGCAACTGGAATCGCTCAATTCGGGTTAGAAATGAAGAAGTTATGGTTAAAACACTATCTCAAAGAAAATAGTCAAAACTGGACACTACCGACTTCGGGTAAGAGTTTGAAAATCTTAGGGGCTTAATTGCCAATCGGTCTCTTCATAACAATTGTAGATTTATGTCTCTAGTTTCATTTAAAACAAGAATCACTTCGATCCGAGCTCTCTAGCTCTAGATATTTTAAAATTAGTGAAATATATTCAGAAAGAATCAGCCGACCTCCACACTTTGGTTTAAATCACCTTTTTCAATTTAAAATAAATAATGATAAATCAGGTGTAGAAAGATAGAAAATTTTCTTAGAAATCCGTCGGTTCAAAAATCAGCTTAATCGGAGGTCGGTGCAAAAAGTTATGGCCAAAAGAAGGGGGAGGGGTCGGTCGGCCAGAAACCGACCCCAATTGCTCGCAAGAGCCCGGCATGCCGGGCTCTTGGTGCTCGCCCGCATGGGCGGGCGGGCGGGCGAGCGCGGGCGATGCGCGATCGCCCGCATGACGGGCGATGCGCGCTCGCCTGCATAGGGGCGATGCGCGGGTGCTTGGGCGACCTGCCCTACAGCTCGACCTATCTGACTTCTAACCCTCATAACTTTTGACTCCGAGCTCCAAATTAGACATGGTCGGAAGCGTTGGAAAGCTAAGAGAAAACTCTATATTTTTCAAGAAGGACTCACCAGCAAACTCGGGCTCTAAGGAAATCAAACGTTCTCACTAACACAGGTCGGCTAACTCTCCACAAACAGTACCAGAACTTCCGACCTCCATAACTTTTGGTCCAGAACTCCAAATTTAGCAAACTTAGTGTCTATGGAAAGGTAAAAGAATTATCTACAAACTTCATGAAGACCACCGACCTATATTCCCACTCTATGAGGGTCAAAAGTGGACTCAAAGCTCCACCTGATAATCTGTCACTTTGACAGCACCAGTAATAAATTCCAACGACCACACCTACCAACTTAATACATCTTAAATAGCTCATAAAACCTCCTAGGAGTGCTCTACTACCCGGTTAACACTCTCAACAAGTCTCAGTACTCCCATTCCACCTATACCAACCCAGAAATCTCAGCAAACACAACAAACTCAAAATTTCCCGCATGAACATTTTAGCCCAGATTCTGCAGCACTATACTCTTCATCAACACATAGACCATAACAACATACCAGCGACCTTTCCCAAAGCCAAAATCCAACAAAACTCATATAACAATAATACTCAAAAATCATACACATACATTTCCAAGGCCATCAACGGATCACAAATCAACCAATTCACATGAAGAAAGTACTAGAGCTCTCATACTCATTCCAAGCCAAAATGAAGGTTCATGCATAGCTTTGGTTACATATTGTCATATTCATCAAGATCAAGTACAAAATACAAAAGATGGGATGCTCAATGATTAATATGCCTACAAAGCTATTCCAAAAGCTAGTTACTAACTTAATACAAAATAGCTAAACTTCTTGGAGTGATGCCCAAAGTTCTTTGCAAGGTTCAGCTCTCAACTTGACTGTGCACCTGAGGAGGGAGAATGGGGTGAGCTAACACGGCTCAGTGGCTAATACGCCTATAGCCATCGGTAATGAGCCATGCAACACATATATTCATACATATAGTCATGCATATATCAAACAATCCTAAAACATTCACAAAACATCATTTTAGGCATAACAAACATTACATTACATAAAGCCTAACATGACAACTTTATCAATTATAACACTTATGATGCATCATACACAACAAAGTTTGAATAAAAAATGCACAATCACATGGCTAGAGAGTTTCCGTAAACACAACGAACAAACCGAAGTTTATAAATAAACACAACGAGTCCGATTCTCGGGATCTCGTGGCCCAAGCTGGCAAATGGAGAAGGCTAGGTCAGCGTGCGCGTGACTATCACAACGAGGTCTCTCTTGCCCACACACACAAATAATCTATGCTCAAATAGTTTCATTCATACTTTCAAGTATGCACAATTCCATACTTTACATTTCTTTCAAAGGCAAGATGCCACATTTAACATATATATCCAAATATTCATCGGAAATCAACTTTTCACACAAATATAAAGCAAAGCACATAAGCATACAAGGTCACCCATTACATAATGACTATAAACGCATTACTCACCTAAAATGTCGCAAATCTGAGTTCACAAATGTCCTTCCTCTCTCTCTTGAGTGAGGTTTCCTTGGTTCCCTTCAATAAAACACATCTCCAATCAATTTCTAAATTCATAGGAAAGGTTATAATATTCATAAATTAAAGGAAAACTAATATTAACCTTAACCTAACCTACCCATGGCTCATTTAAGCTAGAATAACCAAAACCCTAGCTTAGGAATCACAAAACCACTCATCTCTTCTTTCCTTCCTTCATTCCTACACAAACCCTAACCTTCATTTCATCTCATTTCTTGAATCTAACTCAAAGGAAGATAGATACTTACCTTAAGCTCTTGATTTCTCTTCCCTTTTTCCACTTTTCTTCTTCTTTCTCCTTCTCCTTGGGCTTAGCCGAATCCTCTCTTCTTCTCCTTCTCTTTTCACGTTTTCCTTCTTCTCCTTTGGTGTTCTACGACAATCTCCTCTCCTCTTCCTTTTATTCATTTAACTCATTTATTTCCTTTACATCTCCTCCCAAAACTACATAGTTTTGCTATTGGGCTCTCCTCCTCCTCTTCTTAAGCCCACTCTACTCTAAACCACTTAACCTTCTTCCATTCATTCCTAAAAACCCATACTTTCCAATATTAGGCCCAAGCCTTCAATTAAATTTCTAACTTCTAATCTCAAGCCCAACATAAAAAATATTTATATGGATACATAATTAAATCAATTAAGGCAAAATAAAAATAATTTAACGAATAAATTCATAAATAAATAATTAATTAATTCAAATAAAATAAAAATTTTCGGGGCCCAACACAATGTACCCATCATTACCAGAAGGCAATGTCAGAATCGGTGCGGTGGTAAGCCGCTTCTTCAACTCCTCGAAACTACCCTAGCACTCCTCAGTCCATTCAAATTTTTGATTCTTCCTTGTCAACTTGGAAAGTGGAGCAGCTATCAAGGAAAAGCCCTCCACAAACCTCCTGTAATATCCGGCTAATCCCGAAACTTCTCACTTCACTACATTCTTTGGCGCTTCCCATTTAACCACAGCTTCTATCTTTACGGATCCACATGCACTCCTTGCTCGAGATCACATGCCCCAAAATACCACTTCCTTAGCCAAAATTAGCATTTATCGAATTTGGCATACAGCTCATTCTTCCTCAATGTCTCCAAGGCAACCATCAAATGATCCTCATGCTCCTCATCACTCTTAGAATAGACCAATATATCATCAATAAAGACGATGATAAATTGATCTAAGAAGGACCTGAAGACTCTATTCATCAAATCCATAAAAACTGCGGGAGCATTCGTTAACCCGAAAGGCATAACCAAAAACTCAAAGTGGCCATACCTCGTCCTAAAAGCAGTCTTTGACACATCGGTCTCCTTAATCCTCAACTGATGATAACCCGACCTCAAGTCTATCTTGGAAAAGACTCTCGCCCCTTGCAACTGATCAAACAAATCATCTATGCGCGGGAGCGGATATCTGTTCTTAACAGTGGCATGATTCAACTTCCTATAATCCACACACATCCGCAACGACCCATCTTTCTTCTTCACAAAAAGAACCGGAGCTCCCCAAGGCGAAGAACTCGGTCTAACATAACCCTTCTCTAAAAGATCCTCCAACTGCTCCTTAAGCTCCTTCAATTCCGCCGGAGCCATCCGATAAGGCAGAATTGAGATCGGCGCAGTGCCTGAATGAAGCTCAATGGGAAACTCAATTTCCCTAGGAGGAGGTAGTCCTGGCAATTCCTCGGGAAAGACATCCGGAATTCACGACTCTTGGAATGTCTTCAACCTCCCTCTATCTGCCTCCATATCTAGCACATAAGCCAAAAGGCCTCACACCCTCGCTCATCATTCTCTCGCCATCATCATTTGAAATAACCCGAGGTGGACTGACTTTTCTATCTCCCATGAGTATCACTTTCCTGCTATCCTCTAGCTCAAACTCCACTGTCTTCTGTTTACAATCTAAAGTAACATGATACCTCTCTAATGTGTCCATACCTAGGATCACATCCAATCCTCCCATCTTCAAAGGCATCAGATCCACCACCAATTTTCCTCCACTAATCTCTATCTCACAATCTCTATATACTTGGTGATAATAATATATTGGCCGATTGGAGTACTCACCATCGTGGAGTATCCAATGGGCTCAAACTCCTCTAGATATAGTCCACCGAAGACACAAAGGAATGGGTAGAACTGAGTCAATCATAGCAAGCACATAATCATCAAACAGTTTAACCATACCCTTACAACTTGGCGCGGTCTACGCCTCCTCTCGAGTCATGGCAAACACTGGTGGAACTTGCCCTCTGGATCTGCATCCGGAGGATAAGCTCTCTTAGGACCTCAGAGCTACCCACTTGTCACCGCTTTACGAGCCCTTGCCTCTGTCCTTCAGAGGGTGCATCTGAGATCCTCTCTCTGTCCGGCTTGGGACAAAACTTAGCGATATGCCCTTCCGCCACAATTGAAGCATGCTCATCAATCTGCGACATTCTCCTCTATGGAGATATCCACAGTGCTCACACTTAGGAAGGGTGGTCTCTCCCCTCTCCTCTTCTACCGCCCACCGTTGAGACTTGGTGGGAAGCGGAAGAAGTCCTCATCGATCAGGCCGGCCCCACGTACTCCTCTCCTCGATATGACAGGAAGGCTCAGCACTTCTCTCGGGCATAAATCGACCTCCCTCTGAATCGCTCTCTTCCCTTCCTCTTCTGTTAATTGCACTCTTGATGTTCTCGAGGTTCTCAACCCTCACGCTTCAACCAAGCTGCTGCAAGTCACGAAGTTCTGTCTTATCACCTTCTCTCGATAGCAGTGCAAACCCGACTCAAATCGATGGCACTTAGCAGCCTCACTCGGCCTCATCTCTGCAAAGCATATCTAGCTAACTGTGTGAACCGACGCTTTCGTATTCACTTTGTCATCTCCTCTGGTAAGGCTTAGGAACTCCCTCGCCTGCTTGAATGTACACTTCAGACAGATACTTCTTCTGAAGAGTCAGAAGTCTCCCATGTCAATCCCACTGGTCTCAATCGACTCCTCAGCACAGTCTCCCACCAAAGGCAAAGCATCACCTCAAGTAGGATGGCAAGATAGACTACCCTCTCATCATCCTCGCACTCCATCCGATCCGGACTCTCTCGGTCTTTCTCAACAGGTCTCGGCTTCCTCGGGATCCGTGGTCCGTGGAAGTCCACCGCTTCCGTGCTTCCTTAGCTTATCAAACTGTCTTCCCCTCTTGGTGGGGCCGAACAGAGCTTGTGGCATTTACCCATAGCTTTGAACAAAGCTTGGGTAAATGCTTGGAACACTGGGTCTAACGTGAGGCACTTGCTCGGGCAGACTAGGTGACTATTGAGTGCGTGAGCGAAGAGGCTCACTACCCTGCCCTAGAGGGGCCTCTGCCACTCCTGAGGCTACAGACTCATCCGTGCTCTCCTCTCTCGGCGGAGAGTCAGGTGCAATTGAACCTTGCAAAACTCCTCGTGTCCTTCGATGAGGTGGCATCGTACTCCTTCAATGAAAATACTAGTGATTAGCTACAATTCGTTTTTAAGCTTAGTTCCTATATGTATGCATGATATGCATGTCACGTAATGCAAACAATCAATTCATAAAATAAACATTTAATCACATACAATGTTCCCTACTATACATTTTAAGCCTAGGAGTAAGCCTAGCTCGATACCAAACAATGTTAGACCCAGTCTCGAAGCCCGACATTCGGACCTATCCGACAGAAGACCCACAACCGAACACATATGCTAATCACAAATATGGAAAATTTTCACTTTATAAAAATTCGGGGTTGGCTCTTAATAAAAATGATCCCTCGGATCTCACGATCCCAACGCAACTGGAATCGCTCAATTCGGGTTAGGAATGAAGATGTTATGGTTAAAACACTATCTCGAAGAAAACAATCAAAACTGAGCACTACCGACTTCAGGTAAGCATTTGAAAATCTTAAAGGCTTAATCACTGATCGGTCTCTTCATAAAACTTGTAGGTTTATGCCTCTAGTTTAATTTAAAACAAGAATCGCTTTGATCGGAGACTCTATAGCTCAAGATATTTTAAAATTTCGAAGCATAGTCATTACTTATCAAGCGATCGCCATGCTTCGTTTCAAACCACCATTTTCAATTTGAAAGAAAATCTGATAAGTTTAGTGTAGAAAGGTAGAAAATCTTTTAGAAATCCAATGCTTCGAGAATGAGGTCGATCGGAGGCATGCAAAAAGTTATGGCCAAAAGAAGGAAGAGGGTCGTAAGACAAAAGCAGAGCGATAAAATGAGACGAAGATGGCGTCATCCTTCAAAAAAAATCAGGCGGAGATGATGTCATCCTCAGCAAAATCAGGCGGAGATGAACAGTAACATCGTCTGATTTTTGCTACAGTAACATCGTCTGGTTTTGCTCTGATGCATCGTCTGGTTTTGCTACAAATGCATCGTCGATTTTGCTTCTGATGCATCGTCGATTTTTGCTTCTGATTGCATAAATCGGTTTTTCGCCATTGCATCGTCGGTTTCTGCTACTGATTGCATCGTCTGGTTTTGCTACAGTACATCGTCTGGTTTTTGCTACAGTGCATCGTCTGGTTTTTGCTCTGATTGCATCGTCGGTTTTTGCTACAAGCATCGTCGTCGTTTTTGCTCAAAGGCATCGTCTCGGTTTTTGCTCTGATGCAGCTCCACTTGCAAAGGTCATAACTTTCCATTCCGAACTCCAAATTTAACAAAATTGGTGTCTATTTCATAGAGAAAAGAAAGATCTACATTTTTCATGAAGATCACTGACCCAAATTCCAACTCTATAAGGGTCAAAAATGGTCACAAAGGTTCTGTCTAAAAATCTGTCATTTGACAGCACCAACATTTAATTCTAACCACTCACACCTACCATTTTAATCCCTCATAAATAGCTTATAAACATCTTAGAAGAACCCTACAGCTCGCCTATCACTCTCAAGGAGTCATAAAGCTCCCATACAATCCTCTAACAACACAGAAATATCAGAAAATGCAACATACCCAGAATTTACAAAACTTTTACAACTCCTAACCTTGGAAATTTTCCAACAAGCTCTTTCAAGGCAAAAACCCAGCAGACGCCCAATGTAAATCTCCAAACTTAAAAGAATGGTACACATGCTTCACACATAGGTCACAAATCAACAAAACATATAATGAAGAGAGTACTAGAGCTCTCATTCTCTTTTCAATCATAAGAAAGATTCATGCATAGCTTTGGTTACATATTGGCATATTCATCAAAATCAAGTACAAAACACAAAAGATGAGATGCTCAATGATCAATATGCTTACAAAGCTATTCCAAAAGCTAGTTATTAACTTAATACAAAAGTTCCTAAGTTCTTGGGTGATGTCGATGCCTTGCGAGTTCAACTCTCAACTTGAATTTTCACCGAGGAGGAGAATGGGGTGAGCTAACACGACTCAGTGGCTAACAAATTTATAGCCATCACATAATGAGCCACACACACACAATTAATAATCCAAAGCATTAGCAATTTACATAATAGGTTGAAAACTCAACTTTGTCACCTAACTCACAATTTACTCAACTCATCACACAAGGCATAACATAGAATCATCTTGCAACTAACACCCATCTTATGCATCATAAACACTTATAAATGATGAAATGCACACAATTGGCTCAAGAGTTCCATAGACACGACGGAAATCGAAGTTTACTATAATCACGACGAGTCCATTTTTCTTTTGGATCTCGTAAGCCTAAAAGCGGTAGGGAGAAGGCTAATGGGGTCAGCGCACGTGACTTCACAAAGGGTTCTCTCGCCCAAACACAATCAATATGCTCACATATCGAAACACAAGATTCACATTTTACGCTTATCGCACTCTTTCAAAGCATCAAAGTTCCATTCTTTCCTCTCAAAACACAAAATTTCATTTTCAATATGCACATAGTATAACAAGATAGCACACATAAGGCTTTGCCCATTACACAATAACTATAAAGATGTTACCCACCTATCGTGAATCCGGATTCACAATTGCTCTTCCTCTCTCTCTTGAGTGAGGTTTCCTTAGTTCCTTGATAAAACACATTTGAAACTCATTGGAAAAGTCGAAACATTCAAGAATCGATAAATCGATAACGAAGTCTTAAACCTAACCTACCCATAGCCCATTTAAGCTAAAACAACCAACCCTAGCTTGAATCACAAAACCACTCATCTCTTCTTTCTTTCTTCATTCCTACACAAACCCTAACCTTCATTTCATCCCATTTCTTGAATCTAACTCAAAGGAAGATAGATACTTACCTTAAGCTCTTGATTTCTCTTCTTTTCTCCTTCTTTATTCTTCTCCACAAGCCTCCCATGATTTCTCTCTTCCTTTCTTCCTTGGCTAGCTCACGTTTTTTTCCTTCTCTTCTCCTCTCCTTTGGATTCTCGACACTCTCTCTTCTCCTCCTCTTCCTTTAACTCTTCTTTAATTCCTTTAATTCATCCTACACCAAAACTACATAGTTTTGGCTTTCCCCTTACATAAAGGCTTTTGGGCCTCCACCTCCCAAGGCCTACTTCCACCAAACCCACTTATTATTAATCCTCCTTCTACTTAATCCATTTACCTAAGCCCATACTTTCCAATATTAAGCCCAAGCTTTCATTTAATTTCTAACCTCTAGTTTCTAAGCCCAACATAAAAGTATTTACATAAACACATAATTAAATAAATTAAGACAAAATAAAATAATTAATGAATAAATCCATAAATAAATAATTAATTAATTCAAATAAAATAAAATAAAAATTTTCGGGGCCCAACAAAGAGACCGAGTGGCAGTGAGGGTAGTGAGAGTAGAGGATTTAGTAAGCGCCAGACCAGGACTTTCAGGTCGTCTGGAGGAGGTAGACAGTCCAGATTTGGGCAGAGGGGCAGATTTGCTCAGCCTAGTGGTGGCCGTGGCGGTCTTTAGAGATTGAGCCGAGATGATCCCGCTTATGTGAGTATTGTGAGAGGAGGCACGATGGGAGTCTTGGAGGTTTACCTGGGAGGCGTGTCTTAAGTGTGGCTCTATGGACCATCACCTCAAAGTGTCCTTTTCTTGTAGAGGCCCAATCTGCTATGGTGGTAGATCAGCGGTCATACCCTGCAAAGCAGAGCCGTGGAGGTGGATCTGGATGGAGAGGCGAGGTCGAGGCCGAGGCCGAGTGAGGATTTGATGAGGAATGAGGGTCGAGCAGCAGCATGCTAGGTCTGTGCTAGAGTCTATGTCATGACTCGGCGGGAGGCTTAGGAGTCTCGGATGTTGTTCTTGGGTATGCTTTGATTTACGGCTTTGAGGTTTATGCATTGATGGATCTGGATCCACTCATTCTTTCATTGCATAGCATGTGGCATGTAGATGCATTGTGATAGGGAGAGATTGCGGTGTGGGTTAGAGGTGAGTACACCTCTAGGTAGTATGATGATTTTGGGAGAGGTCTGAGGGTGTCCGATAGTGATTGATCGGCGAGTTGAGTGCGGACACGATAGTTTTGTCTTTGAGAGAGATTGATGCGGTTACTAGGATGGGTGCTTCATCGCATAGGTATGTGATGGATTGTTATACCAAGGAGGTTGTGTTAGAATCTCCTGGTCATCCTAGAGCTATTTTCCGAGGCGTTAGTCGGCGATGCGCCTAGGATGATTTCCTTCTGAGTGCCACGAGGCGATGCAGGGGAGGTTGTGGCGATTTGGCTCATGTGGTTAACACGGAGTGGCGAGAGGTTGCAGGATATTCCCGTGATTAGGGAATTTCCAGATGTATTCCCCGATGAGTTACCGGGTTTACCGCCGGATCAGGAGATGGAGTTTCAGATTGACCTCGTTCTAAGTACCGCTCCGATATCTATACCTCCATATAGGATGGCACCGGTGGAACTGAGGGAGCTTAAGGTTCAGTTGCAAGAGTTGTTGGATAAGGGGTTCATTAGGCCGAGTGTTTCGCCGTGGGGAGCTCCCGTGTTGTTTGTGAAGAAGAAGGACAAGACTTTGAGGTTGTGCATCGATTATAGGCAGCTGAATCGAGTGACAGTGAAGAACAAGTATCCGCTGCCTAGGATCGATGATCTATTTGACCAGTTGCAGGGAGCTCAGGTGTTTACTAAGTTGGATCTGAGGTCAGGGTATTATTAGTTGAGGATTGCAGAGGCCGATGTGCCTAAGAGTGCCTTTAGGAGTAGGTATGGGCATTTCGAGTTTCTAGTGATACCGTTTGGGTTGACTAATGCCCCGGCATCCTTCATGGCCTTAATGAATAAGGTTTTTCAGCCCTACCTGGATCAGTTCGTGATTGTGTTTATTGATGATATTCTGGTGTATTCGAGGAGTAGACAGGAGCATGCGGAGCATTTGAGGATTGTGTTGTAGATCATGAGGGAGAGACAGTTGCATGCCAAATTCACAAAATGTGAATTTTGGCTGGATGAGGTGGTGTTCTTAGGCCACATTGTGTCTGGTGAGGGTATCCGGGTGGATCCTCACAAGATTGAGGCAGTGAGGAGTTGGGAGGTTCCGAGGAACGTGTCAGAGATTCGGAGTTTCCTCGGACTAGCAGGATATGATCGGAGGTTTGTCGAGGGGTTTTCAGTGATCTCATCCCCTTTGACAAAACTTCTGAGGAAGAATGTGGCTTTCAGATGAATTGATGAGTGTCAGAGGAGCTTTGAGGAGCTTAGGCATCGATTGACTACGACACCAGTGTTAGCTTTACCGTCAGGGTCCGGAGGTTTCGAGGTATTTAGTGATGCTTCGCAGCAGGGATTAGGCAGTGTTCTGATGCAGCATGGGAGAGTTATAGCATATGCCTCGAGACAGTTGAGGTCTCATGAGAGGAATTATCCAGTGCATGACTTGGAGTTGGCTGCAGTGGTGTTTGCTTTGAAGATCTGGAGATATTATTTGTATGGGGAGACGTTCGGATCTTCGCGATCATAAGAGTCGAGATATCTGTTGAGTCAGCGAGAGTTGAATCTGAGACAGAGGAGATGGATTGAGCTGTTGAAGGACCATGACTGCACGATTGAGTATCATCCAGGGAAGGCCAATGTGGTGGCAGATGCGTTGAGTAGGAGATCTCATATCAGTGCAGCTCAGATTCAGATTGGGAGACTGCCTAGTTTGATTCAGTTGAGAGCGCTTAATGTGCAGATGGATTTGGCTCAGGATGGAGCTTTGATTGCTACTCTGAGGCTGAGGTCGATGTTGCAGGACAGGATCAGGAGAGCCCAGGATCAGGATCCAGTGTTAGTGAGAACGATTGATAGAGTTAGAGCTGGTCAGGGTTCTGATTTTGAGTTGAGAGATGGGACTCTATGGTTGGGACAGAGGCTGTGTGTGCCAGATGTTGATGATCTGAGACGAGAGATTTTGGAGGAGGCGTATGTGGCCGCTTATGCGATGCATCCTGGCGTTACCAAGATGTATAATACCCTTAAGTTGCATTTCTGGTGGCCAGGCATGAAGAGGCAAGTGGCAGAGTTCGTTTCTCGGTGTTTGACGTGCCAGTAGGTCAAGGCTGAGCACCAGGCCCCAGTTGAGAGATTGCATTCGTTGCCCGTTCCGGAGTGGAAATGGGAGCGAATCACTATGGATTTTATTATGGGATTGCCTAGGACGCCGAGGCAGCATGATGCGATCTAGGTCATAGTGGACCGGTTGACCAAATCGGCTCACTTCTTGCCAGTGCAAGAGAATAATGCTCTCGATCAGTTGGCCCAGAAGTTTATGGCAAAAATTATGCGACTGCATGGGATCCCAGTATCGATAGTGTCAGATAGGGATCCCAGATTTACTTCAAGGTTCTGGAGGAGCCTGCAGTCAGCTATGGGTTAGAGGTTGAACTTTAGTACAGCATTTCATCCTCAGACAGATGGGCAGAGTGAGAGGACGATCAAGGCTGTTGAGGATATCTTTGAGCTTGTGTATTAGAGTTCAGAGGTGCTTGGGATCGATCTTGGCTCTGGTTGAGTTTGCGTACAATAATCGATGCATCAGCGGTATTTGGATGGCACCGTATGAGGCCTTATATGGGAGATCGTGTAGATCACCTCTTTACTGGATGAAGAGGGTGTGAGGATGCTCGAGGGTCCCGAGTTGATCCAGGATACAGTGGATAAAGTTAGATTGATTCGGAGTCGCATTGAGGTGGCTGATGATAGACAGAAGAGTTATGTGAATCAGCATCGGCGTGAGATGGAGTACAGTGTGGGCGATAGAGTATTCCTCCGAGTGTCACCTTGAGAGGAGTCTTGAGATTTGGCCGTAAGGGCAAGTTGAGCCCTCGGTATATCGGTCCGTATGAGATTACTGAGAGGATTGGACCGTTGGCCTATAGATTGGCTTTGCCTAGCAAGATGTCCCAGTTGCATGATGTGTTTCATGTGAGTATGCTCCGAAGATACCGATCAGACCCGACTCATGTGATTCAGGCTCAAGAGATTGAGATAGCTAGTGATCTGAGTTATGTTGAGGAGCCAGTGCAGATTATCGGATCTCGGCTCAAGAAATTGAGGAGCAGGGTGATTCCATTGGTGAAAGTCCTATGGAAGAACCACTCATCGAGGAAGCAACTTCATGAGGCGAGGAGCACGTGAGGAGGCGATACCCTCATCATTCGACCGATCACTATGAAAATTCGGGACGAAATTTTTATTTAGGAGGGGAGAATTGTAACATCCCGTTACCGATGCGATGAGCATATTGGTACGGGTAGTTCTGTTATTGCATAAATTGTGATCGAGTGCTTTGTGGCCTCTGATTTTAAAGAGATAGATCATTTTGCTCATGCATATGCTTAGTGACATGCATTCATGATTGTTCCGGCATTTGATTGTGATTATGAGTTGAATTGTGAATTTTGAGATAATTGAGTTAGTTTTGATTTAAAGTGAAATTAGAGATAATTATGTGAATTGTGATTGATTGAGAATTTAAGAATTATTGGGTTTGTATAGTTGATTTAGAGTGAGAATTGAACCTTAAGAATTAAGGAATAATTTGAAATTTGAGTTTTTGGGATTGGAAAGTGAAATTTGAGTATGGGATTGTGTATTTTACATTTTTGAGGAATTATGAAATTTTTTTTGGAATTTTTAGAGTTATGTGTCCGGACCGAGAAAATGACCTAGAGACTGATGATTTAGATTCCGGTTCCGAAGTTGACTGAAAAATGGCTTGGAAAATTTAGATTTGTGAGTTTAGGAATTATTGTGATGAGCCATTGAAATTAGAGACTGAAATTAAAAGAAATTGAGGGCTTGTGGATTTGTGAGTAATAGGTATAAAAGGTTTTGGAAATTGGAAAGAAGCTTTTTCCTTCTCCTTTCTCTTCTCTCCCCGTCGACGATCTCTTCCTCCCTTAGAGATTTCATTTGTTCCTTTCATTGTGGTTGATGAGCTGCTAGAAGCCTTAGGAAAGTTGATGTTTTGCTTGGCTTTGGAGAATCAACGTTGGTGTTAGAAGTTGAGAGGATTTTTGGAAGTTTTTAGGGTTACCGTTCGATTCTTCGATTTGGTAAGTTTATTATGGTTAATGTTGTTATTTATTATGGGTTGTTGCATTTATGGTGTTTAATGTGTTAGATGTGAGTAGTTAAGTGTGTTTAATGCTGGTTTATAGAGAGAGAATGTAGCGCCCCCTTACCATAGGGTATCCACGGAAGCCTGTAGTCATTCCGATACATATCCTACGACAAGAGACCACTACCGACAACAACCACTACACTCCTCATGGCATCACAATCATAAGACAAGAATAAGAAAGCGGCTACTTTTAAAACCAAATTAGATTCCATTTCATTCATTCAAAACTTAGTAATTCACAATCATCAAGATTTTTTAATTTACATGTTTCACATATTGACGTTAAGTAACATCTTGTCTTGCATAATAACCAGATCTAACTATCGGTCTCAAAAGGAAGCCCGGTGACCGACCTTTGAGCCATTGCTTCTCTCGCCAATCCCCAGTATACGGCTCTACAGTCCTGAGGGAGCTATCTGTCTATGCTAGGCCTGAAAAATAAGTTGCAATTTTGGGTGAGTTTGCGAACTCAATGAGAAACCATCATCGATGGTTCTCCCAATTCATGCATCATATAAGCATGAAACAGTATACACGCAGTAATTATACAAAACACAACATTAATACAGTCACAGAATAATTACAGTCACAAGACAAGAATATACACCCGCTAAAGCAGATATAGAATCCAAGATGCAATGCACATGTGACTCTTTTTCCGATTCATTTGAAGATTGTGACCGGCGCATATCGGTGATCAAGATAGACGCCGTCTGGGAGAATTATCTCCCATCGAGCTCGAGGCTCGGTTCAGTATATCGAGCTCTAGGCTCGGTTCAAGACAGTGGCGCCTCGGTTCACAACTTTCCTTTTAACAGTGTGATGTATTTGTGCATGAATGCACATGTTTCACAACAAGAAACATGGTATTTCACGGTCAATATTCAATCCAATTAAGCAGTTACCTCATGTAAATTCACAGTCAGTAATACCACATGTAATCCACGTAATCCCCGTAGGGTAATCAATCACAATTATAATTCACGTAATCCCCGTAGGGCAATCAATCACAGTAAACACATAGATTGGAATAACCAACTAGGTTACTCACCTAATAACTTCCACGCTAACGCCGGGAAGTCTCTGCCAAATCTGTGGAACGATGGTCCACTGGAGCTTCTATAACCAATTAAATGCATAACCATTACCATTGGTGTAAATAATTAAACAATGCACATGAAATCAGTAAAATGTGTATAATGCATGTTCATGGCAATCCCGGCCCTAATCCAATATTTCCTCATAATAAAATTCTATGAAAAATTAGAAATCCATAAAGCGCCGACGGTTATGCAATTGGACCTCTATAGTCCCCAATTAAATAAAACAGTGTTTACAAGTTCCGTCAATAGGGCTACGTCAAATTCCGTCTAAAATTCCGTTTTCTCAGAAAATGAAATTAAATATTCAACGAATCCGATGCCTCCGAATCAGTCAATCGGACGTCGGACGGAAAGAAATTGACAAAAGAACAATTGTACCATTTAATATCAAATAATAATCAAAATAAAAATAATTATATATATATATATATACTGAAGCGCCCGCCCATGAGGCTTAAATCGCCTCACTCCGTCGCGAGGCGGCGCCGCCGCGACCGCCTCTTCGGATCTCGCCCTCATGAGGTGTAAACATCGCCTCATGAGATGGCTCCTTCGCTTGCCTATTTTTTCCAGATTTATAACTTAATTTCCATCCACTCTAACTTTTAGCACACAATTCAGAAAAATACCCACTATACCTCATTGGAAAGTTTATGAAAAGCTCTACAATTCTCAAGAAGACCAAAAAATCAAATCCAACCCTAAGGGTATCAAATAACCCATCAAACCTTCTGCCTACTAAATTTTCATCAACACAGGGCAGTACATTTACAATGTCATAACTCACTGATTTTTCAGTAATAAATTACCAAAAAAATATGGTCAACAAGTTCACAATGTCCTCTACAACTTTCATGAACAACCCAAAATCAAATTCTATTGCAAACCAAGTCAATTAATTCATCTAATGTTACTGTCCCTGAAATCCTTCACTTTGGGCAGTAAGCTTACAAGAAGCATAACTTCCAGTATACAAGTCAATAAATTCAGAACTTTATATCCCTGAAAAGATAACATCTCAAACTTCAATTTTCATGAAGCACTCAACATCCAATTCGATCTCTAACAATTTGAAAACTGTTATGTAAGTTTCTGTTGTCATCAGCCATTCATAACCTAATGTAGGATCAGTTTTTGAAAAATCATATCTCCCAATTCTGACTTCTAAAAATTACATACCAAATATCAATTTCAAGATAATCTCTTCCTCTACAACTTTTCAGAAGCTCACTCACACCACTTCAGTCCACATAAAATGTTAAAATTGCCTCAAATCAGTAAACTCACAAAATCACACTTAAACTAGGTTTCATCCAAAATGCTCAAAACCAGCCATTAGTAATCAATTCATATCTCCCAACACACAATTCCAAAAATAGCAAGATCAGTAGCAATGGAAAGATAATCAAATATAATACAACTTCCATGAAGACCATTCTCCCTAATTCCATCTCAATTAATTCATAAAAATCAACAAAACTCAGATGTCATGGTTGCGGTTACTGTTCACAGGCAATGGAACAGTAACTTTCCATGCAAAATTTCACCCTTCTATCATTGAAATTCAACAACACCTATTTCACACTAAATTAAAGCCAACATCCCAAAGTTTCAGTGGCCACTAACCTTACCTCATTTTCATTTCTACACAATAAATTATGAACAAAACAGTAACATCAATTATAATTCCAATTTTCCAGACTCAATGTTAACCTTAGTTCAATCACTTCCAATGCCTTTTTTCACATCACTAGACATCAAAATAAATACAAATTAAATATAAATACAGTCATACATATATTAGGGCTAACACTGAAAAATTTACAGCATTTAATTCCTCCATTCAAAAACTCAATTAATTACCCTTATTCAATTCAATATCAAACCATAACATTAACTTCAATGCATCTTCATCTAACCTCATCCCCTTTTCTTCAAATCATAATAATCATCACTTTAATGCCTACCTAAACCTAATACATGCTTTAAACCCATTTATTAACTACCCCACACTATCATGGCATTTAATCCATATGAAAGACATCATTTAAAACTCAATTACTTAAATGAAACTTACCTAACACAATTCTCCTTCAAAGGTTCAACTTCCAACTTTTACCTTCTAACTTCTATATCAAGCTACCACCTTTTCCTTCTCAAGAATATACCATACCCATCATCTAGCTTTGATGAGATCAAAGAACTTAGCTTAAAGCTATGGAGAAAAGTGGAGAAAAGAAGAGCCAAATTCGATGGTTTTCAATGGAGGAGAAGTTTGTGTTTCGGATGGGCATAACCAAAAGCCTTAAAACAATCTATCTTCTCCTTTCCTAAACACATACACGTATGAAAGAATGGAGAGAAGCATTTAATGACTCTTTCTAAATGGCATAATATCATTGGTTTCTTTTTAATTTGAAAAGTCAAATTATCAATTGTTTAATCCAGTCTAAAATGTTACTCCAATTAACTCCAATGACCCTACTTTCAGTCCCAAAATAATATACCCCATCTTACTGTGCCACTGGGTAGTAATTTTTGCTACCGAGAATTGACCGATTCGCCAATTGACGATTTTACCGGTCCAGGAATTGTTTCCGAAAAAATCCAGAAAATTCCTAAAATCTCTAAAATGTAAAACGATTTATGACACAGTCAAAATAATTTTCCAAACTCAATTACCCCATTAATTTCACACAAGAGTTCAATTTCAACCCTGCTTTAAAATGACATGAATGCATGTATACTACGTGCATGTGCAACCAACAAGAATTATAGAGACTATATGTTGTATGCGCATGCCGAGATATAATTTAATATCCCGAACCCATCCTAATTACCAAAATACCCTTCCTATAGAGAGAGGGATGTTACAATTCTTCCTCCTAACAAAAATTTCGCCCTCGAAATTCTTACTGCTTGATCGAAAAGGTGAGGATCTGTCTCCTCATATGCTCCTCGGTCTCCCGGTAGCCTCCTCAAATCGAATGGATCCTCCAGAGAACCTTCACTAGTGGAATACTCTTATTCCTCAATTGTTTCACCCGAGACCCGATAACTGGATCGGCTCCTCCACATAACTCAGACATCGAGACCTCAATCTCGAGCCGGTATCACATGTGTCGGATCCGACCGATATCTGCGGAGCATACTCACATGGAAGACGTCATGTAACTGAGACATCTCACTCGGTAAAGCTAGCTTATAAGCCAAAGGTCCGATCCTCTCAGTGATCTCATATGGACCAATGTACCTAGGGCTTAACTTACCCTTTCTCCCAAATCTCAGTACACCACGCCACGGTGATACCCGTAAGAATACTCTGTCACCCACATTATACTCAATGTCCCTCCTATGCTGATCAACATAGCTCTTCTGTCTATCCTGAGCCGCCTTAATGCGACTCAATCGATTTCACCTTATCAACAAGATCCTCAATCAACTCAGACCCTCAATCATCCCACGCCCTCTTCATCCCAATACAAAGGCGATCTACACGGTCGCCCATCTGAAGGCCTCATAAGGAGCCATCCCGATGCTACTATGATAGTGATTGTTATATGCAAACTCTATCAAGGCCAAGCATCGATCCCATGCCCTCGAACTCCATATACACATGCTCAAGCATATCCTCAACAGCCTTAATCGCCCTCTCACTCGCCCATCGTTCGAGGATGAAACGTCAGATCAAGTTCAACCTAGTACCCATAGCAGATCGCAAACTCGCGTAACCTCAAGTAAACTGGGATCCTCGCTGACACGATCGACTTTGGAACCCCGTGCAGCCTCACTATCTCCGCCACATACTTCGGGCCAATCGATCCATAGTATTATTCTCCTCATCGCCAAGAAATGAGCCGATTTAGTTAACCGGTCCACTATGACCCAGATAGCATCATCTTTGCCTCGGCCCTAGGCAACCCCATAATGAAATCCATGGTGATCCGCTCCCATTTCCACCCGGAATGGGCAACGAATGAAGCTTCCCATCAAGCGCTGGTGCTCAAACTTAACTTCACGGGCACGCCAAACACCTAGACACATACTCACCACCGCTTCTTCATACCAGCCACCGTAAATGTTGCTTAATGGTGTTATACATCTTGGTAGTACCAGATGCATAGCATATGTGGCCATGTGAGCCTCCTCCAAGATCTCGCCTCAGATCATCCACATCGTGCACACAAAGTCTACGCCCTATCCATAGAGTCTCATCTCTCACATCAAACTCAGATCTCGAATCGGCCTTCACTTTCTCAATCGGCCTCACTATAACAGATCCTTATCTTGAACTTTCCCGATCCCGCCCAAGAGCATCGGTCTCGCCTCGGTGTAGCCAATAATACTCCATCCGCCTCCAGATTCATCGCACATTCAAAGCTCTCAATCGAATCAAATTAGGCAACCTCATTGCTCAATCTGAGACAGATCAGATGTGACTTTCTACTCAGAGCATCCGCCACCACATTAGCTTTCCTGTGGTGATACTCAATAGTACAACGTAATCCTTCAACAACTCAAGCCACCTCCTCTCATCTCAAATTTAACTCTCTCCGCTCAAGAGGTATCTCAAACTCTTATGGTCAAGAAGATCCGAAAGGTCTCACCATACATGTAATGCCTCCAAATCTTCAATGCAAATACTACTGCAGTTTAACTCCAAATCATGAACAGATAGTTTACCTCATGAGTCCTCAACTGCCCTCGAGGCATAGGCAATGACTCTACCATGCTGCATCAAGACACATCCCAATCCTCGATGTGATGCATCGTCAGACACCTCAAATCCTCCATCCCAGATGGAATAGCCAACACCGGCAAGAGTCAACCGATGTTTCACTCCCAAAGCTCTTCCGACACTCCTCGATCCATCCGAATGGCACATTCTTCCTCAAAGTTTTGTCGAGGGCCGAGATCAATGAAAACCTCGACAAACCTCGGTAATAACCAGCCAATCCGAGGAAACTCCAATCTCCGCACATTCCTAGGAGCTTCCCACTTCAAAGACCGCCTCAACCTTACTCTTGATCTACCAATACCCTCTCCAATCACTATATGCCCCAAAAGATCACTCGATCCAGCCAAAATTCACATTTGCTGAATTTGGCGAACAACTATCTCTCCTCATCGCCCTGTAACACAATCCTCAAATGCTCACTATGCTCCCCGCTCATCCCTCGAATACACTAGGATGTCATCAATGAAAACAATAACAAACCGATCCGGTAGGGCTGAAATACCTTATTCATCAAGGCCATAAAAGTCGCGGGGCATTTGTCAACCCAAACGGCATCACTAGAAACTCAAATGCCCATACCGCCCTAAATGCACTCTTAGGCACATCGGCCTCTGCAATCTTCAATCGATAGTAACCAGATCGCAGATCTAACTTGGTGAACACCGAGCTCCTCAGAATCGATCAAATAAGTCATCGATCCTAGGCGGTACTTGTTCTTCATCACACCCGATTCACCGCTTATAATCGATGCATGCCTCAAAGTCCCATCCTTTTCTTCATAAACAAAACCTGGAGCTCCCATGGTGAGACACTAGGTCTAATAAACCCTTCTCCAAGAACTCCTGAATCGAACCTTGACTCTCTCGGCCCACGGTGCCATCCTATATGGAGGTATAGATATAGAGCGGTACCGAACGAGGTCAATGGTAAACTCGTCTCCCGATCCGCGGCAAACCCAGAACTCGTCAGAAACACATCCGAAATTCCTAACCACGGAATATCCTCAAGCCTCGCTCAACTCGTGTCAATCACATGAGCCGATAGGCCTCACAACCTCCTCGCATCAACCTTAGGGCACTAAGGAAAGAGATCATCCGGCTGGCACCGCTCGCTAACTCCTCTCGAACACCGCCTAGGCGCCCAGAGACTCCAACACAACCTCCTTGGTATAGCAGTCCATGATAGCCCTATGAGCAAGAAGCCAATCCATCCCTGAACGACATCGATCTCTCTCGAGGCAACACTATAAGGTCCGCCTCAATCCGCTTGACCAATCAATCGAGCATCCCTCGCAGACCTCTCCCAATGCAAGAGTAGTACCAGAGGTGTACTCACCTCTAGCCCATACTGTAACATCTCCCTATCCCCATGCAATCTACATGCCATATGAGGTGCAATAAAAGAATGCGTGGATCCAGGATCCAACAGAGCAAATGCCTCAATATCGGAAAGAAGAAGCATACCAGCTACACATCAGGGGAATCCTGAGCCTCCTGCCGCGTCATGGCATACACTGCTCGATCGTGGTGGTGGCTGCCCGACCCTCGGCCCTCACAAAGGACCCCTCAGCTCTACCACGGCCTCTACCTCGGCCCCTCTGTCCGGATCCACCCACTCTACTCTACTGTATAGTTATACTACTCCCGACTCGTCCACTACCAAAGATGTTGAACTCTCAATGTATCGGGCAATCCACGACCGATGTCCGTCGAGCCGACCTCAAGCAAGCTCCAAGAAGCCACCAACACTCCCCATCGTGTCTTCTATCACAATGCGGCACACCGAGAAATCGCCTGCCAGCCTCCGCCACTACCACTACCACTACCAGTCGGTCCAAATCTCCCTCTCTGCCCAAATCCAGACTGTCTCGAACCTCCCGGAGACCTGAAAGTCCTGCCCTGGCGCTTACTAAAGCTCCTGCCAGAGCTACCCTGACTATCACTGGGCCGCTTACCCCGGGACCCAATCTCAGCTTGCCTCTGTCTCATCAGCTGCTCCACTCTAACGGCAGCAGCCCTCAACTCAATGAATGTCCCCATGTCCGACCGAGCCAACCTGGTACGGATCTCAGTGTTGAGGCCATTCTCGAACCTCCGGCACTTGTCAGCCTCAGTCGGGACCATCACAGAAGCATAATCTATCAGCTCATTAAATTTTACCTCATAATCACCACCGACATCCTACCTCGCTTAGTTCGAAACTCCTGATCTTCATATCAAGATAGACCTTGGGCATATAATTATCCTCAAGGCCCTCGTAAACTTCGGCCCACGACAAGAAGCAAGGCCCGGTGGTACCGCTCGCACGCCTTCCACCACTTATATGTTGGGCCTCGCAATGTTGATATTGCATAATCGAACCTCTCATCGTTCGCATCCATCCGTCAAGACTCTCTCGTCTCTCCAACCATCCTCAAATTTCTCGGGTCTCAGATCGCCATAGAAATTCATCGCCTTGCAGCAGCAGAAGTCATACCTCCTTTCCGCCTCACGGAACTCGAGGAGGCAACCTCAAGACGAGGCATAGAAGACTCCTACTTGCTCCCACGGATCCTCGGTCACCGTCGCTCAACCCGATCACCTAGCATCAAGACCTAAAACAAAACAAAATTCGATCGGTTTCAGCAGTTCCATCGATTCATACCTATATTGTTACTATTCCCAAAGATGCCAAACCATGCTCGATATCACTAAATGTAGCGCCCCTCACCATAGGGTATCCACCGAACGCCTGTAGGTCATTCCGATACATATCCTACGACAAGAGACCACTACCGACAACAACCACTACACTCCTCATGGCATCACAATCATAAGACAAGAATAAGAAAGCGGCTACTTTTAAAACCAAATTAGATTCCATTTCATTCATTCAAAACTTAGTAATTCACAATCACAAGATTTTTAATTTACACATGTTTCACATATCAGACGTTAAGTAACATATCAGATCGCATAACAACCAGATCTAACTATCGTCTCAAAAGGAAGCCCGGTGACCGACCTTTGAGCCATTGCTTCTCTCGCCAATCCCCAAAGATACTGGCTCTACGGTCTGAGGAGCTATCTGTCATGCTAGGCACGAAAAATAAGTTGCAATTTTGGGTGAGTTTGCGAACTCAATGAGAAACCATCATCGATGGTTCTCCCAATTCATGCATCATATAAGCATGAAACAGTATACACGCAGTAATTATACAAAACACAACATTAATACAGTCACAGAATAATTACAGTCACAGTACAGTAAATATACACCCAGTTAAAACAGATATAGAATCCAGTATGCAATGCACATGTGACTCTTTTTCCAGTTCATTTCAGTATTGTGACCGAGCGCATATCAGTGATCAGTATAGACGCGTCTGGGGAGAATTATCTCCCATCGAGCTCGAGGCTCGGTTCAGTATATCGAGCTCTAGGCTCGGTTCAGTACGGTGGCGCCTCGGTTCACAACTTTCCTTTTAACAGTGTGATGTATTTGTGCATGAATGCACATGTTTCACAACAGTAAACATGGTATTTCACAGTCCAATATTCAATCCAATTAAACAGTTACCTCATGTAAATTCACAGTCAGTAATACCACATGTAATCCACGTAATCCCCGTAGGGTAATCAATCACAATTATAATTCACGTAATCCCCGTAGGGCAATCAATCACAGTAAACACATAGATTGGAATAACCAACTAGGTTACTCACCTAATAACTTCCACGCTAACGCCGGGAAGTCTCTGCCAAATCTGTGGAACGATGGTCCACTGGAGCCTCTATAACCAATTAAATGCATAACCATTACCATTGGTGTAAATAATTAAACAATGCACATGAAATCAGTAAAATGTGTATAATGCATGTTCATGGCAATCCCGGCCCTAATCCAATATTTCCTCATAATAAAATTCTATGAAAAATTAGAAATCCATAAAGCGCCGACGGCATGCAATTAGGACCTCTATAGGTCCCCAATTAAATAAAACAGTGTTTACAAGTTCCGTCAATAGGGACTACGTCAAATTCCCGTCTAAAAATTCCCGTTTTCTCAGAAAATGAAATTAAATATTCAACGAATCCGATGCCTCTGGAATCAGTCAATCGGACGTCGGACGGAAAGAAATTGACAAAAGAACAATTGTACCATTTAATATCAAATAATAATCAAAATAAAATAATTATATATATATATATACTGAGCGCGCCGCCTCGAGGCTTAAATCGCCTCACTCCGTCGCGAGGCGAGGCGTCGCCTCGCGACCTGCCTCTTCGGATCTCGCCTCGAGGTGTAAACATCGCCTCATGAGATGGCTCCTTCGCTTGCCTATTTTTTCCAGATTTATAACTTAATTTCCATCCACTCTAACTTTTAGCACACAATTCAGAAAATACCCACTATACCTCATTGGAAAGCTTATGAAAAGCTCTACAATTCTCAAGAAGACCAAAAATCAAATCCAACCCTAAGGGTATCAAATAACCCATCAAACCTTCTGCCTACTAAATTTTCATCAACACAGGGCAGTACATTTACAATGTCATAACTCACTGATTCTTCAGTAATAAATTACCACAAAAATATGGTCAACAAGTTCACAATGTCCTCTACAACTTTCATGAACAACCCAAAATCAAATTCTATTGCGAACCAAGTCAATTAATTCATCTAATGTTACTGTCCCTGAAATCCTTCACTTTGGGCAGTAATCTTACAAGAAGCATAACTTCCAGTATACAAGTCAATAAATTCAGAACTTTATATCCCTGAAAAGATAACATCTCAAACTTCAATTTTCATGAAGCACTCAACATCCAATTCGATCTCTAACAATTTGAAAACTGTTATGTAAGTTTCTGTTGTCATCAGCCATTCATAACCTAATGTAGGATCAGTTTTGAAAATCATATCTCCCAATTCTGACTTCTAAAATTACATACCAAATATCAATTTCAAGATAATCTCTTCCTCTACAACTTTTCAGAAGCTCACTCACACCACTTCAGTCCACATAAAATGTTAAAATTGCCTCAAATCAGTAAACTCACAAAATCACACTTAAACTAGGTTTCATCCAAAATGCTCAAAACCAGCCATTAGTAATCAATTCATATCTCCCAACAAACAATTCCAAAAATAGCAAGATCAGTAGCAATGGAAAGATAATCAAATATACTACAACTTCCATGAAGACCATTCTCCCTAATTCCATCTCAATTAATTCATAAAAATCAACAAAACTCAGATGTCATGGTTGCGGTTACTGTTCACAGGCAATGGAACAGTAACTTTCCATGCAAAATTTTACCCTTCTATCATTGAAATTCAACAACACCTATTTCACACTAAATTAAAGCCAACATCCCAAAGTTTCAGTGGCCACTAACCTTACCTCATTTGCATTTCTACACAATAAATTATGAACAAAACAGTAACATCAATTATAATTCCAATTTTCCAGACTCAATGTTAACCTTAGTTCAATCACTTCCAATGCCTTTTTTCACATCACTAGACATCAAAATAAATACAAATTAAATATAAATACAGTCATACATATATTAGGGCTAACACTGAAAAATTTACAGCATTTAATTCCTCCATTCAAAAACTCAATTAATTACCCTTATTCAATTCAATATCAAACCATAACATTAACTTCAATGCATCTTCATCTAACCTCATCCCTTTTCTTCAAATCATAATAATCATCACTTTAATGCCTACCTAAACCTAATACATGCTTTAAACCCATTTATTAACTACCCCACACTATCATGGCATTTAATCCATATGAAAGACATCATTTAAAACTCAATTACTTAAATGAAACTTACCTAACACAATTCTCCTTCAAAGGTTCAACTTCCAACTTTTACCTTCTAACTTCTATATCAAGCTACCACCTTTTCCTTCTCAAGAATATACCATACCCATCATCTAGCTTTGATGAGATCAAAGAACTTAGCTTAAAGCTATGGAGAAAAGTGGAGAAAAGAAGAGCCAAATTCGATGGTTTTCAATGGAGGAGAAGTTTGTGTTTCGGATGGGCATAACCAAAAGCCTTAAAACAATCTATCTTCTCCTTTCCTAAACACATACACGTATGAAAGAATGGAGAGAAGCATTTAATGACTCTTTCTAAATGGCATAATATCATTGGTTTCTTTTTAATTTGAAAAGTCAAATTATCAATTGTTTAATCCAGTCTAAAATGTTACTCCAATTAACTCCAATGACCCTACTTTCAGTCCCAAAATAATATACCCCATCTTACTGTGCCACTGGGTAGTAATTTTTGCTACCGAGAATTGACCGATTCGCCAATTGACGATTTTACCGGTCCAGGAATTGTTTCCGGAAAAATCCAGAAAAATTCCTAAAATCCTAAAATGTAAAACGATTTATGACACAGTCAAAATAATTTTCCAAACTCAATTACCCCATTAATTTCACACAAGAGTTCAATTTCAACCCTAAGCCGGAAAATGACATGAATGCATGTATACTACGTGCATGTGCAACCAGTCAGTAATTATAGAGACTATATGCTGTATGCGCATGCCGAGATATAATTTAATATCCCGAACCCATCCTAATTACCAAAATACCCTTCCTATAGGAGAGGGGATGTTACAGAGAATGGTTGAAATGGTGGAAAATCGATCGGAGAAGACGAAGATCGTTCGCACGTCGCGACGTCTGCAACTGGCTTCGCCGCGACGAGCCAGTGCGTGTTCGACGAGACGAGCAGGCCGAGTCGTCGCGAAAAACGTGTGGATATTCGTAACGAAGAACACGTTTCCATGTCGCGACGAGCGACGAGCGTCCCTTCCCACGTCGCGACGAGGGACTCTTGGTCGTAACGAGGGGCAATTTCTGAAGTGAAATAAGTTAGTTTTTGGGGTGTATCTTATGGTATAGACCTCCAATTGAGGTAATTCTGGATTCGTTGTGAACTAGAGAAAGAGGTCTACAATTGTAGTAAAGATTGAGAGTTTGAATTTTAATTAGCGAGTTCTCAATTATCGAGAGAGAGTCAATTACAGTTCCTAGTATAACCTAAGAGTTATGTTTTGACAATTGGAGTTATCATTGGGGACTTAGTGAAGGAATTTGACCTAGTGAATAGTGAATGTTGGGTTGTGAAGCGAGAAATAGCGGAATTGGATTAGAGCGCTGAAAAATCATGATCATGCATCGTACAATTTTGAATTTAAGACATGTGTATTATCGAATTTATTTGATTGAGTATATAGTGATGAGAATTCGTTTGAATTGTTATAGAGGCATCGTTGGATCGTCAGTCCACGGATATTGCTGGTACTTCTAAGAAGTAGCTCGGAAGTTACAGGTGAATAACCTAGTTGGTTCCTCAATTTTTGAGTGTTAAATGTGCTGTGATTGTGTAAATTGTTTGACAATGTGAGTCCTTGTGATTGTGAATCAGTGTATAGAATTATGAGTAAGTGTTCTGAATATGATCAATTGAATCGATTGAATTGTGTTATTGATTATGCAAGTGTGAGTGCATGCTAGGCATGATTAAAAGCGGTAAATTAACAGTTGTGACTGGAGCAATTAGTGATCAGAGCTTTAAGCTCGATTATCAGTGAAAAGAGCTTAAGGCCAAAAAGGGAATAGTGCATACCCAGAGGGCTCTCCTATCCCTAATGTGAGCGGGCAGTAGTGCATACCCTGAGGGCTCTCCTACTTGCCAAAAATGTGATTATTGTGAAATGTGCCCGAATCGGGACAATATTGATGCTCAGTCACAACACTGACATAAAATGAGAATTGGCATGCATTATGCATCTGATTGTGTTGTGAAAAGTGACAATGCGTGTAGTATGTGATAACTTCTCAGTGACCTATCTAATGTATGATTATAGTGAAAATGTGTAAAGTGTCTGATAGTGTTCCGATTGTGTATTGTGACTGCGTGATATATTGTGATATATTATGTGTATATGCATGAATTGGGTGAACTATCGATGATGGTTGCTCATTGAGTTTGCAAACTCACCCAAAATTGCAAATATTTTTCAGGACAACGTTAGTAGACTCTTAGCTCTCGAGATAGACGTTTCCTGTTGTGCGAGTGCGTGGGCAAGTGAAGCGATGGCACACAGGTCGGTTAGCTGGGACGATTTTTTGGGATGACTTAGTATAGACTTTTGTATCAGTTTCCTTTTTGGGATATTGTGTTAGACTGTAGGGAACCGATAGACTTGTTTATATTTTGGATTGATTTTATGAGATGAAAGATTATTGTGGCTTTAAATTATAGTGATTTGCATTTCGGTTTAATTATATTGATGCCATGCAAGTATTTAGTGATAGTTGCGAGCGTAGCACTTCCTTGCTGTAAGATATGCGTCGGAACGACCCACGGGCATCCCGGTGCGTACCCTACGGTAAGGGGGCGCTACATACTCAATGTTTGTTATGCTTATAAAGCCATTCCAAAAGCTAGATACTAACTTAATACAAAAGTTTCTAGTATTCTTAGAGCTATGCCCGATGCCTTGCAAGGTTCCGCGATCAACTAGAATTTGCACCTGAGGAGGGAGAATGGGGAGGTGAGCTAACACGACTCAGTGGCTAACATGTTTATAGCCATCGAGTAATGAGCCACACAACACACAATTTAGAATCCGAACAATAGCAATTTATCATTTAAAACACCAATAACCCAAAATCATCAAATAAGGCATAATATGAGACTCTATATCAATCAAACACATATTATGCATCATAAAAAAAATTAAAGGATGGAATGCACACACTTGGCTCGAGAGTTCCATAAACACGACGAAAAACTGAAGTTTTACCGTAAACACGACGAGTCCATTTTTCGGATCTCGTAAGCCTCAAGCAAGCAGCTGGGAGAAGGCTAAGGGGGGGTCAACATGCACGTGACTATCGAAGTAGGTTCTCTCTTGCCCAATCACAACCAATTTATGCTCACACATTAAGGCACAAGCATAGCATTTTATGCTTCTTTCATTCTATCAAATCATCATAGTTTCTTTCTTTTCTTGCAAACTAAATGAAAACACTTTCAATATACACACAATTTAACAAAGATAGCACACATAGGGCATTTGCCCATTACACAACAACTATAAAAATGTTACCCACCTATCGTCGGTATCCGAATTCAAGATTTCCCTTCCTCCTTGTCTTGAGTGGGATTTTCTTGAGTTCCTTCAAATTAAACATACTTCATTCAATAAATACATTTTAAAAGAAAGTCATAATATTCATAAATCAAGCTAAGATGAAAATAAACTTTAAACCTAACCTACCTATAGGACATTTAAGCTAGAATAACCATAACCTTGGCTTAAAAGTCCCTAAAATCCATAGATCTCACCTTTCCCTCTATCTTTCTTCAATTTCTACACAAACTCTAACTTCCATCCTACACCATTCTTAAACCTAGCTTAAGGAAAGATGGGACTTACCTCTCACAAGTAGTTTCCTCTTCCTTTTTCCTTTTCTTTCTTCCTCCCTTCAAGCCTCCTACGACTCTCTTCCACTTAGCCGAAAGTTCTCTTTTTCCTTGCTCACGTTTTTGCTTCTTCTCCTTGGCTCTTACGACACTTGCTTCCTCCTCTTCTCCTTCTTTAATTCACTTATTCTCAACTTAAAAGCCTACCTCCAAAACTACATAGTTTTGATACTCTTTATAACTTACAAGGCTTTGGGCTCTCCTCCTCCTCACAAGCCCACTACACTTAACCACTTAAATTCTAAAGCCCATTCCTTCTCACTTACCCTTATTTTGTCTCATATGGCTCTACACATCCAAGCCTACTTCCAATTAATCCAATTAATTTTAACCCTTCACTTTAACTTCAAAATTCTAATTCCTAAACATACATGCTAATCCCAAGACTCAACAAAATATATATCTATATAAACACATAATTAAAACAATTAAAGCAAGAATAGCAATTAAATTAATAAATAATCAATTAAATAAATGAAAAAATTTTCGGGGCCCAACATATATGGATTCAAGGTTTCTGCTGATAAAAATCTATCATTTAGACAGCACCTGCACTTGATTCTAACAACTCATATCTACCAATTAACACACCCTAAAATAGCTCATACTACATCATGGAAAGCTCTACAGTTCGCCTAACACCCTCAAGGAGTCTAAATGATCCTATTCGACCTATAACAACCCAAAATTTGGCTGAATGCACAATATATCCAAAATTAACCACATGAACACATCAGCCCAGAATTTCAACAGCTCCTAAACCTTAGCAAATTTCCAGTAAGCCCTCCCAATACAAAACCCAACAGCAACTCAACAATTAAAAGACTCATACACATACCCTTTTTCAAGGTCATACACAGATCGCAATTCAATACATACACATGCATAAGAGAGAATTAGAGCTCTCATTATCTTTTCCAATCGTATGAGTTCAAGCACATCTTTAGTTACATATCAGCATATTCATCAAGAGTCAAGTACAAAAATACAAAATATGAGATGCTCAATGCTTAATATGCTTATAAAGCTATTCCAACAACCAGTTACTAACTTAATACAAAAGTGTCTAAGATTCTTGGAGTTATGCTCGATGCCTTGCAAGGTTCAACGCTCAACTTGATTTGCACCTGAGGAGGGAGAATGAGGTGAGGAAAACACGGCTCAGTGGCTAACACGTTTATAGCCATTGAGTAATGAGCCATACAACACATAAAAGAATCTAAAACATTAGCAATCTATCATATAAAGCACAAATAACTCAACTTCATCACATAAATCATAAATTAGCCAAAATCACCACATAAAGCATAGTATGGAATCATCTATCGATTAAAAAACATATTATGCATCATAAACATCAAAATGATGAAATGCACACATTTGGCTCGAGAGTTCCATAAACACAACGGAAACCGAAGTTTATCGTAAACACGACGAGTCTGATTTTTCAGGATCTCGTGGCCTCAAGCTGGCAGCCGGGAGAAGGCTAGGGGGTTATCGTGTACGAGACTAAGGAAACAGGTTCTCTCTCACCCAATCATAATCCAATTCATGCTCACATATTCAAACACAAGAATAGCATTTTATGTTTCTTTCATTCTATCGAATCATCATAGTTTTATACTTTTCTTTCAAATAAAAGGAAATACACTTTCAATATACACACAATTTAACAAAGATTACACACATAGGGCATTTTCCCATTACAAAACATCTATAAAATGTCACCCACCTAAACGTCGGAATTCGAATTCGAGATTGCCCTTCCTCCTTGTCTTGAGTGGGGTTTTCTTGATTTCCTTCAATTAAGTCACACTCCATTTAATAAATACATTATAAAAGAAAGGCATAGCATTCATAAATCAAGCAAAGATAAAATAAACTTTAAACCTAACCTACCCATAGGCCATCTATGCTAGAAAAACCAAAACCCTAACTTAGAAATCCCAAAATCCATTGGTTTCACCTTTCTCTTCTTTCTTTCTTCAAACCCTACACAAACCCTAACTTCCATTTTATCCCATTCTCGAATCTAGCATAAATAAGGATGGAACTTACCTCCCACAAGCTTCCTACGGCTCTCCCTTTTCCTCTTGGCCCAATCCTCTTCCTCCTTTGGCTCACGTTTTCTCTTCTTCTCCTTGGTTCTTACGACACTTGCTTCTTTTCCTTAATAACTTGATTCACTTATTTCTCAACTTAAAGCCTACCTCAAAACTACGTAGTTTTGAGCTCTCCTTATAACTTACAATGCTTTTCCTTTGGGCTCTCCTCCTTCTTCTTATTCCCTTCATCTCTAAAGCCCATTCTTTCTAACATACCCTTATTTTTGTCTCATATGGCTCTACACATCCAAGCCTACTTCCAATTAATCCAATTAATTCTAACCCTTCACTTAAATTTCAAAATTCTAATTCCCAACCATACTAACTAATTTCAAGACTCAACAAATACATATATGTATATATACAAATAATTAAAACAATTAAAGAAAAAATAAAGAATAAGTCAAGTAAATCAATAAATCAATAAATAAATAAAAAATAAAATTTTTTAGGGCCCAACAATTCTCCCATGCTAAAAGAATTTCGTCCTCCAAATCCTTACCTGAGTCCATGAAGAGGTATGGGTACTTCTCCCTCATGGCTTCTAAAGGCTCCTAAGTTGCCTCTTCCGTCGAATGGTACCTCCACAAGACCTTAACCAGCTTTACAACTTTATTCCTTAACACCTTTTTCTTTGAATCTAAGATCTCCACTGGTTGCTCCTCATAAGTCAAATCCTCCCTCAACTGAACCTCTGAAGGTTGAACTATATGTGAAGGATCCGATCTGTACTTCCTCAGCATCGATACATGGAACACATTATGAATCTTAGATAACTCCAATGGAAAATCTAACTTAAAAGTCAAAGTCCCAATCCTCTCAATGATCTCATATGGGCCTATGTACCTCGGGCTAAGCTTGCCCTTCTTCCCAAATCTCAAAACACCTTTTCATGGAGAAGCTCTAAGAAACACATTTTCTCCCACTTCAAATTCCATCTATTTCCTATGGGCATCTGTGTAGCTCTTCATCCTATCTTGAGCTGCTTTAAGCCTCTGCTTCACCACTTTGATTTTATCAACTGTAGCCTGTACCAATTCAGGTCTTACAAGCTTCCTTTCACCTTCCTCATCCCAACAAATAGGAGTTTTGCATCTCCTACCATACAAAGCTTCATATGGCGCCATCTGAATTCCCGAGTGATAGGAATTATTGTAAGCAAACTCAATCAAAGGTAGGTGATCATCCCACGAACCTTTAAAATCCAAAGCACAAGCTCTCAACATTGCCTCCAAGGTCCGTATCGTCCTCTCCGATTGTCCATCAGTCTGCGGATGGAAAGCCGTACTAAAATGCAATCTAGTCCCCAGAGCCTCCTGCAAACTTTCCCAAAATCTAAAGGTAAACCTAGGATCCCTATCAGAAACTATCAAGCTTGGAATCCCATGAAGTCTGATTACCTCATCCACGTACTTCTTAGCCAAAACATTCAAGGATTCTGTCTGTCTAATTGGCAAGAAGTGTGCTGACTTGGTTAGCCTATCCACAATCACCCATATAGCGTCATGCTTCTTGCTAGTTCTCAGTAATCCCATCAGAAAATCCATTGTAATCTTCTCCCATTTCCATTCCGGAATCGACAAAGGATTAAGCTTGCCTGAAGGTGCTTGGTGTTCAGCTTTAACTTGCTGACACACTAAACATATTTTAGCATACTCTGCCACATCTTTCCTCATTCCCTTCCACCAAAAATGCTCTTTCAAGTCCCGATACATCTTAGAACTCCCTGGGTGCATTGCATAAGGAGCATTATGCGTCTCATCAAGGATTTCATCCTTCGGCTCTAACATGTCTGGAACACACAATCTATTGCCCATAACCATCAATCCATCTTCCTTCACCTCTACTTCAGAAGGTTTACCATTCTTTATCTCTTCTCTAAGCTTACTCAAGTACTCATCCCGTTCTTGCAATTCTTTAATCTTCTCTTTCAATACTGGTCTCACTTTAAAATTTGCCAAGATACAATCAGGTTCAACCTGTCTCAATGTCACATCAAGCCAAGCCAATTCTTTCAGCATGGGAAGATACACCGTTTCCACATGTGCCATAGTGGACTTCCTACTCAGTGCATCGGCTACCACATTAGCTGTTGGATGTTGCGGTCTAAACAAAGCGATATAAATTAAATTCTATTTAGACCAATAGAGGCAAGTGCACCCCGTCGACAAGTAATATAAAACGGTAAGAACCGGATATCGTACCTAAGGGAAAAATTTTCAACACGTAAGACAATTAAATTAAACGATGACAAATTACTCAGACGATCTAAAATTGATTGATTTGAAAATAAAATAAAATAAAGTAAGAAAATTAGGAAAATATGAAAAATGCAAAGTGTGAATTAAAACGACGAGATTTAATCAAATGACAAAAGTTCGGTTAAGGTATCAGATTTCAATTGGATTAGACATTTAAAATAAAATTATAACGGTGGATTGATTTAGGAAATACTTCACTTAAGCAAGTCGAACCCAGTGTTCATGGTGTTCCCTTCTCTTTTAAATCCGAGTCACTACTTGGTCCATAGATAATTCGGAATAAAAGGCATTAAATATAAGAGGCCTAAAATTAAGTTCGTTAATTCTAGTTATCCTCACACAAGATCCTACGGTTGGTCTACACTTTAGTTTCAAGTATGTCGCTTGATTAATTTTCTGATAAATTAAATCCCATTTTTTGTGGCATTTAATCATCTAAGGTCTTTAATCTAGGTGATCATGCTAAATTAAGACTAAATATATTTTTAATCAAGCAAAAATCAATACCACAAAAATTATCCTAATCCAATATCAATCTTAACCTTAACCGAAAAGAAAAACTTACTCACACATATTTATCAATGTAACATAAATCATGGTCTTAAAATATGTCTGCATTGATTAAATCACACGATAAATACGAAATAAAAAATAAAACAAATTAAAACACCCCCTGTCTGCAGCTGATGCAAAAATAAACTTGTTGTTTGTCATGCACTAGCTGACCACGTAGGAGTCACCACCAGCTCACTTTAATTTGTTTTCTTCACCAGCTGAGTCACGCCCCTTTTTGCTTCTCCAACCAGCAGCTGCCAACGTCTTGAGAGGTGATCCACGTGAGTGATTGGTGTTGCCTCGAAGCTCTCCATAGCTGTTAACTACTAACGTGGTACCCAGCAGCAATCTTGTCTTTCCTCCACTTCACCGGCAGCTTTCTTCACCAGCTCTTTCCTTTATTGCTTGCCACCTCATGTGTTCATATAAGTGGAGAGTATATGTTGTTTCTTCTTCTAACGTGAGTCTCCACCAACAGCTGGCACATGAGTTTGTCTCCACATAGCTCCTTTATTTCCTTTTGTTTTTTCTCTCCACCTAGCTACTTCGGTATTCTCCAACTTCCACTAGCTTTAATGTCTTCCTCTCCACCAATAGCAACGTCCACTTGCTACTTGTAATCTCCTTTTTGTAAACCACCAGCTACAACATTTTTTTTTAGTTCCCAGCCTAAATGTTTACCTTTCCCAACCAGCTTCAACGTTGTTCTCCACCAACAGCTAACTACGTTCTCCTCAAGCCACAACAGCTGTAATCAACGTGAATGGAGAGTTTCCACGCAGCTGCTTCAACCTTCACCACCAGCTACAGCAACGTTGTTCCTCCTCCATAAGCTAACGTGTTGACTATCCCAGCTACAATATTGTTCTACTCCACTCGTGAGCTGCTGAAGTTGTTCCTCCTCACTAACAACTCACATTTTTTTCACGTTTTTTAGCTGCCAACGTTGTGCTTCCACCGTTCTGCCAGCTCTTCGTTTTTCCTCTATTTCTCCCTTAATTCTCCAGCTTCTCCTTGTGTGTCGAGAATGTATGTGAGGGCTCTCTCTCTCTCTGTAAAAATCTTCAACATCCCAAGCCTCTTTAACTCACGCAGCTGCTTCTGCCACCTAGTGTTTCTTAGGTGCTGCCATGAATGAGTTTTGAAAAAGGGCTGTGTAAATGTGAGGGAATGAGGCTACTGCATCGTGAGTGAATGCTCTTTTGTGATGGAGTTGCATGATTCTTTAATCCAAAAATCCTCTCCCTCCAACGTCCACCAGCTGTCTTCACTCTTCACGCACCACTAGCTGACAAAGTTATTATTATTATTTTTTCCTCTCTTGAGTAAGGGCTGTCACGAGAATTTTAACTCCACCAAGAGCTCCTTTTCTTTAGTCTGTAACGTTGGTCATAGATTGAGTGCTATCAATCACTTATTCACGCCTAATCTCACGCATAAGCAACGCCACCTTCTTCACGCCTAATATCCCCTCCTTTATTTGCTGCCGCCACTGCCTTTGTTTCTTTCTGTTTTTGCTATCTTTCTCCACAAACCGATACACTACCAGCCCACACCTTCACGCTCGCCTCAATATTCAAAAACCACGCAAACCACGCCAAATCCACCCTCCATGCTACTCTTCACGCTAGCTGTCATTTTTGCCTTTTTCCATATTGTTGTGGTGTTTTTCTTCTGCCTTCTCCAAAGTCCACGCACGTCATTTCTTGATGTAGCTTCCCAAGGTGTCGTTTTTGTCTTTAGCCATCCTATTTATCACATTAATGCGATAACATGCGCAATTTAACGTTTTCTCGAGGTTCTCTTGCTTGAGGCTTTTGAACATTCCAAATTTCATAATGTGCCTAAAATTAAAACAAATAACTTTTAATTAGTGGAATTTAAATATTAAATGGACAACAGTTCAGCAAATTATATATCCAAAATTAACACAAAATGTCCATTAACATTGGACCCCGATCTTTAATTGGAATTTAGAAATAGTAAATGAAATTGAATGAGTGTTTTGTTTAAGTATTATGTTATAGATGAAATTACGCTTTAAGGAAATTTTGAGAAAAGAATTATGAGTTTTCAATGTATTTAATAATTGTGGAGATTTGTATGGGTTATGAAAGTTTAAGCGAATGAATTGATTGAAAAGTTAGTAGAAAATCAAGAAATAAAGAGAAAAGTGAGAGAATTTGAAAAATTAAGAAAGTTGACTTTTGGAAATAGAAAGTTTGACTTGAGAGTTGACTTTTTGTTTGAGGCAAAATTTGAGGAGATTTTCTTATGAAAACTTGTAGTTTATGTCAAGAGATTTATGTAACCATAAAGTTTGATATTTTTCGATATCGGAAGTGAGAGTTATGATCAGTCAAAGTTCGCTTGGAGTTTGACTTTTTGAAGAAAAAGTTGACTTTTTGATTTAGGCAAAATTCGAGAAAATGATCAACATAAAAATTGTAGCCTCTGTCGAGAGCTTTTTGTGGACATAAAGTTTGTTATTTTTCGATGTCGGGATTGAGAGATATGATTTTCCGAAGATATGCTTGTTTTGAAAATGCTATTAAGTATAGATTTGTGAGTTCTATGCTTCGAGGCCACTCTTCGTATGGATTTAGTTTGAATTAAAGTAAGTGGTCTTCATGAAAGTTTTAGATGATGTTTTTATCTTTCCATTGACATAAAGTTTGCAATTTTTCGATATCGGGGCTAGGAGTTATGAGCGATTAAAAATTGGAAGTCGTTTAGGAAAAGCTGTTTTGGATAGAATCTTTGATTGAGGTTTTGACCTATTTTGAGGCCTAATTTGATTTTGAGTTCTTCAGGGAAGTTGTAGAGCTTCCTTTGATCTTTTTATTGACACCAAATTTGTCAAATTTCGAGATCGAGATCGAGAGATATGATTTTTGAAAAGTTCGGTTTTGAAGTTTCGTTACTTTGTTTCTTTATCCGATCCCTTTTGTAATCTTTTGCTTATAATTCCTTCGTCCGACATCCGATTGATTTGATTCTCGAAGCGTTGGATTCCTAAGACAATTAATTTCATTTTTATGAAGAATTATGATTTTTAGGAGATTAAATGGAAAGAGATTGATTGAACCTAAGTGAGAGATTTGGTTATAGGTTATAAGTTGGATAATTTTCTGAACATGGTTTAGTATTTTGCGAAATTCGAGAGTTGTACAACTCCGATTGAGTTGATTCTTTAGGCCAAATAAAATTAAGATATAGGGCTACAACTCTTGTGAAGGGATCTAAATTTAATTTCATCCCTAAGATTGTTAATTTCTGGAATTAAATTAGCGTAATGTTCAGTCTCGGATTTTGTGAAGGTCCGATAGTATTTTGGCTATATATTCTTTGTTTCTGATCCGAATTGAGCACGGTCGGTGGCGTTGGATTTGTATGATCTAGAGGAACAATTTTCAAGAAGAAAGTTTGTCTAAATTATTTCGCTTAGATGCTTGAAAACAGGAAGCAAGCTATCAGATTTTGAAAATCCTGTACAGGGGCAAACTTGTAAATAGGCCAATAAGTGAGGGCAAAATGATCATTTACCCTCTATTTTTAAGTGGCATGGCAGAGAATACATAGGGGCTGTCGTTTTGTGTCCTGAAACTCACGAAAAGGAAGAGAAATAAAAGAAAGAAATAAGAAGAAGAGAGAAGAAGAAACGTTGGAGAAGAAAGAAGAGGATGAAGCAATTGGCTATGGTGGAAGGAAGGAGAAGAAAGATGAAGCAAGGTTTGATTTTTTATGAGTTTTTCTTAGAGATTTTCGTGGTTTCCAAGAGGAAATGGAAGGAAGAAGATGAAAGCTTGTCTTGGAGAAAAAATAACGAAAATGGAGGAGAAAAAGGTAAGAGAGAGAAAGTTTTGATTTTGAATTTTTTGATGAGTTTGTTGGTTGATTTGCCTTGGAAGGGATATGAATTGAGTTTTTCTATGATTAATTGAAGTGTTTATGTTAAAATGATGATTAAGTTTGGATTAATGTAAGTTAGGGATTATGCTTAAGTTTGAAATTTGGGGGGTTTTTGAAATTGTTGCTTTAGATTGCTTGAATTAGTGATGAATTTGAGATATCCTAAGTTAATTTTGATGTTTATGCTTTAGGTGAAGTTTAATTTGAAAAATTGTAAATTGAGGGTTTAAGCCAAATTAGAAATTTGGAGATTTTGTGAATTAATGGTGTAGAATCATCAATAATAGTAGGAATTGGTGAAATATGAAATCAATTTTGAAGAAATTGTGATTTATGGTATTGAATTTGTGTAAATTGGTTTAGGCCAATTTTGAAAATTGGGGATTTTCAAAATTGGAGATTGAAGTAACTTGAATATGTGAGGAATTGATGTTTTCTAAGCTCAATTTGAGAAATTAAGTTAATTATGATATTGAATTTGATTGAATTGGTTTAGGTTCAATTTGGGATTTGGGGATTTTAGAAATTAATGATGTACATATCTTGGAATTAGTATGAATTGATGACTTATGCATCAAATTGAAGGATTAAGTTATTTATGAGATTGAATTTTGATGAAATTGCTTTAGGGAATGTTAAATTGGAAGAAAGAAGGAGGCTTTGGAGCAATTGAGGCATAAAGCAAGTTGTTAGCATGGATATGAGGTGGGTAGTATATTTATATTTTGATTTATAAGCTATATGTGAAATTTTGAAAATTAAAGAAAACAAAATTTGATTTTTGATACATTATTGTTGATAAAAATGTTTGAAAAAGGATGTAAATGTTTGAAATTATGATTTCGAAGGGTTAAAATGAGTTTTAGAAAATGCAAGAATTATGAAATTCATGGTTTTCAAATTATTTGATTTATGATTTAAATGATTTAAAGAATTAGTGCATATATTGTGATGAATTTGATGAATATGTGATTTAAGCGAATTGCATTCGATTTGTTATATGAATTCATGTGGATATATGTTTGTGTCATTTATGACACATTATGATGATATGATATGAAAAATATAAAGAAAATTATGATTTTGAAAAGTGCCTTCAGGCAATCTGAAATTCCGTTTTAGTTATGTGCTATGTGGGTTTGGTCAGGTCCTTTTGTGAGTCAGTGTACTGTCTTTACTTGTTAAAGTCTTCTCTCGGCTGCCTGCAAGAGGCAATGGAGTTTCGATTACGGACTCCCTTGACGGTTACACTGAACCGCTATGCGGGAAAGTGTAGTACGTCCTGTTCACGGCTGCATATGATCACTTTGCGAGACTGTGCAGTACGTCCTGTTAGGACCGAAACCAAACCATTTTGAAATGTTATGTGCTTTTTGTTTTTGTTCATATTTGTGATGCATTGAAAATGTGTTGCATTCATGTATGCATGACTTGGAATGATTTGAGAATTTGAATGAGAAATTGAGCTTTGAAATCGAGAAATTTTTGGAAATTAGTAATAAAGAATTTTGAAAATGTGGAAAGTTGAAGAAATAAGTTTTTGTTGAAAGATTTGCAAAATAATAAATGTTTTGAGAAATGTTTTGCTTATGTTTCAATTTATAAATATATTATCCACGAGCTTGAGCTCACCCCCTTTCATCCCCAATCTCCGTGTTTTTAAGCGAGGAGATCGGATGGAAAACGAGCATGACCTCAATCCAATTTGTGCTTGTTCGTATTTATGTGTAAAGTTTGATGTTCAGTATTGGATTTTATGGATGGTTAGAAAGCGGTAAAGTGTATTTAGTCCGAATGTAAAGAATGTATCTGATTATCTTTGAAAATGAGTATGAATTGAATTTATGATATGTAAGTAAATTATGGAGTTATATATGAATTGAAATGTATGTGAATGGATTTGCTCGTGGCCAGTAAATGTATATGATTGTATTGTGTTCGGATTGAGACTTTTGAAGTGTTAGGTTTAGATGTGCGTTTCTGCTAGTGTTTCGGATTCCGGACAGGAGGTCCGATGTTGATTTGTGTTATTGGGTTGAGATAATAGAAGTGTATTTTATCTTTGCAGGAATTTTTGGGCTGTCAAAATACAGCCGTTATGCTGCCCGATTTTCGGTAAAAATCGGGTTAAGATAAGAATAAGAGTAAGAAGTTAGTTTGGTAAAGATGAGATTTGCGTGATTAAGACAAATTATATGAATTGAGTGTTATATGAGGATAAGTTTCCAATCAGGAAATTGTATGGATTGATTATGATTTGAATGTGATTGAGTAAAGAGAAAAGGAATGAAAAAAAAGAAAAGAAAAAATTTATACCGGATTTCGGATATGGATAGTCTAGGTTTCCAACGCGAATGTGTTTCTGTGTTCTTGATTGTTCTCGGATGTCGACTCTATCTGTTAAGTATCGATTCTGCTTCGCTTCGTTTTGCTTCGGTACTTTCGTTTTTCGTTTCGCTTCAGCTCTTGCTTTGTTTCCGCTTCGCTTTGCATTATGTCTTCCGCATTTCGTTTTCCGTTTTCCGGTTGGGATCCGGTTCCCGGATCGGGTCCCAACATAGATGGTATCAGAGCCCAGTATTATGATCGTACTTGGGCGTTTGTGTCTAACTGTTTTGTATAAGAGTGTTCAAGCATAAGATTGAATTTGGAAGATTGTGATAAAGATAAAGTGTATACTAAAGTGATTGATAGATGAAGATGATAAGAATGTTAAGTGAGTTTAGGAAATTGTGCATGAAATTGAGATTTGAAGTTTATGAGGAATTAGGTTGATTTGATTTTGTATATTCATTTATGAGTGAAAGATGAGCATGGAAATGGATTTTTATAAAGTATGTGAAGACCTCATTAAGTGCTTGATGATGGTTAAGAACTTTGATGAATTTTAGGTTTGTGATTATGAAATCGTGATTAAAATTTCATGATGAATCTTGATGACTTGCTTTTGGATATTTTTGTGTGTGAGATGAAATGAGGAATGATTGAGAGATGAGATAAAGGATAAAAATATATGTGTGAAAGATCAATAGGTTGATTTTGGATGACTATTGGCCCATATTGGGTTCCTTAAGAAATGGGACCATTGACTTGTGAAAATGTGTTAAGAAATATTTTATTTGAGGAAATAGTGTTTTGATATAAATGAGAAGTGAAAAAAAATAGTAATTAAGTTAAGAATATGTGTGATAAGAAATTGATAAGAAAGTAATGTGACTATTATTAGGAGGATATGTTACTTGATGACTATGTATGAACTATTATTAGGAGGATATGTTACTTGATGACTATGTATGAATTTTGAGGATGAAATTCTTTTAAGAGGGGGAGAAATGTTAGACCCCGATCTTTATTTGGAATTTAGAAATAGTACATGAAATTGAATGAGTGTTTTGTTTAAGTATTATGTTATAGATGAAATTATGCTTTAAGGAAATTTTGAGAAAAGAATTATGAGTTTTCAATGTATTTGATAATTGTGGAGATTTGTATAGGTTATGAAAGTTTAAGCGAATGAATTGATTGAAAAGTTAGTAGAAAATCAAGAAATAAAGAGAAAAGTGAGAGAATTTGAAAAATTAAAAAAGTTGACTTTTGGAGATAGAAAGTTTGACTTGAGAGTTGACTTTTTGTTTGAGGCAAAATTTGAGGAGATTGTCTTCTGAAAACTTGTAGTTTATGTCAAGAAATTTCTGTAACCATAAAGTTTGATATTTTTCGATATCGAAAGTGAGAGTTATGATCAGTCAAAGTTTGCTTGGAGTTTGACTTTTTGAAGAAAAAGTTGACTTTTTGATTTAGGCAAAATTCGAGAAAATGATCAACATAAAAATTGTAGCCTCTATCGAGAGCTTTTTGTGGACATAAAGTTTGCTATTTTTCAATGTCGGGATTGAGAGATATGATTTTCCGAAGATATGCTTGTTTTGAAAATGCTATTAAGTATAGATTTGTGTGTTTTATGCTTCGAGGCCACTCGTCGCATGGATTTAGTTTGAATTAGAGTAAGTGGTCTTCATAAAAGTTTTAGATGATGTTTTTATCTTTCCATTGATATAAAGTTTGCAATTTTTCGATATCGGGGCTAGGAGTTATGAGCGATTAAAAATTGGAAGTCGTTTAGGAAAAACTGTTTTGGACAGAATCTTTGATTGAGGTTTTGACCTCTTTCGAGGCCTAATTTGATTTTGAGTTATTTAGGGAAGTTGTAGAGCTTCCTTTGATATTTTTATTGACACCAAATTTGTCAAATTCTGAGTTCGGGATCGAGAGATATGATTTTTGAAAAGTTCGGTTTTGAAGTTTCATTACTTTGTTTCTTTATCCGATCCCTTTTGTAATCTTTTGCTTATAATTCCTTCGTCCGACATCCGATTGATTTGATTCTCGAAGCGTTGGATTCCTAAGACAATTAATTTTTTTTTTAATGAAGAATTATGATTTTTAGGAGATTAAATGGAAAGAGATTGATTGAACCTAAGAGAGAGATTTGGTTATAGGTTATAAGTTGGAGAATTTTCTGAACATGGTTCAGTATTTTACGAAATAAGGGAGTTGTACAACTCCGATTGAGTTGATTCTTGAGGAAAAATAAAATTAAGATATAGGGCTACAACTCTTGTTAAGGGATAGAAATTTAATTTCATCCCTGAGATTGTTAATTTCTGGAATTAAATTAGCATAATGTTCAGTCTCGAATTTTGTGAAGGTCCGATAGTATTTTAGCTATAAATTCTTCGTTTCTGATCCGAATTGAGCGCGGTCGGTGGCGTTGGATTCGTATGATCTAGAGGAACAATTTTCAAGAGAAAGTTTGTCCAAATTATTTCGTTTAGATGCTTGAAAACATGACGCAAGCTATCAGATTTTGAAAATCCTGTACAGGGGCAAACTTGTAAATAGGCCAATAAGTGAGGGCAAAATGGTCATTTACCCTCCATTTTTAAGTGACATGGCAGAGAATGCATAGGGGCTGTCGTTTTGTGTACTGAAACTTACGAAAAGGAAGAGAAATAAAAGAAAGAAATAAGAAGAAGAGAGAAGAAGAAACGTTGGAGAAGAACGAAGAGGATGAAGCAATCGGCTATGGTGGAAGGAAGGAGAAGAAAGATGAAGCAAGGTTTGATTTTTTATGAGTTTTTCTTAGAGATTTTCGTGGTTTCCAAGAGGAAATGGGAGGAAGAAGATGAAAGCTTGTCTTGGAGCAAAAATAACGAAAATGGAGGAGAAAAAGGTAAGAGAGAGAAAGATTTGATTTTGAATTTTTTGATGAGTTTGTTGGTTGATTTGGCTTGGAAGGGATATGAATTGAGTTTTCCTATGATTAATTGAAGTATTTATGTTAAAATGATGATTAAGTTTGGATTAATGTAAGTTAGGGATTATGCTTAAGTTTGAAATTTGGAGGTTTTTAAAATTGTTACTTTAGATTGCTTGAATTAGTGATGAATTTGAGATATCCTAAGTTAATTTTGATGTTTATGCTTTAGGTGAAGTTTAATTTGAAAAATTGTAAATTGGGGGTTTAAGCCAAATTAGAAATTTGGGGATTTTGTGAATTAATGGTGTAGAATCATCAATAATAGTAGGAATTGGTGAAATATGAAATCAATTTTGAAGAAATTGTGATTTATGGTATTGAATTTGTGTAAATTGGTTTAGGCCAATTTTGAAAATTGGGGATTTTCAAAATTGGAGATTGAAGTAGCTTGAATATGTGAGGAATTGATGTTTTCTAAGCTCAATTTGAGAAATTAAGTTAATTATGATATTGAATTTGATTGAATTGGTTTAGGTTCAATTTGGGATTTGGGGATTTTAGAAATTAATGATGTACATATCTTGGAATTAGTATGAATTGATGACTTATGCATCAAATTGAAAGATTAAGTTATTTATGAGATTGAATTTTGATGAAATTGCTTTAGGGAATGTTAAATTGGAAGAAAGAAGGAGGCTTTGGAGCAATTGAGGCACAAAGCAAGTTGTTAGCATGAATATGAGGTGGGTAGTGTATTTATATTTTGATTTATAAGCTATATGTGAAATTTTGAAATTAAAGAAAACAAAATTTGATTTTTGATACATTATTGTTGATAAAAATGTTTGAAAAAGGATGTAAATGTTTGAAATTATGATTTCGAAGGGTTAAAATGAGTTTTAGAAAATGCAAGAATTATGAAATTCATGGTTTTCAAATTATTTGATTTATGATTTAAATGATTTAAAGAATTAGTGCATATATTGTGATGAATTTGATGAATATGTGATTTAAGTGAATTGCATTCGATTTGTTATATGAATTCATGTGGATATATGTTTGTGTCATTTTTGACACATTATGATGATATGATATGAAAAATCTAAAGAAAATTAAGATTTTGAAAAGTGCCTTCGGGCAATCTGAAATTCCGTTTTGCTTATGTGCTATGTGAGTTTGGTCAGGTCCTTTTGTGAGTCAGTGCACTGTTTCTACTTGTTAAAGCCTTCTCTCGGCTGCCCGCAAGAGGCAATGGAGTTCCGATTACGGACTCCCTTCATGGCTACACTGAACCGCTATGCGGGAAAGTGTAGTACGATCTGTTCACTACCGCAGGATCGCTTATGAGATCAGGTAGTACGTCCTGTTAGGACCGAAACCAAACCATTTTGAAATGTTATGTGCTTTTTGTTTTTGTTCATATTTGTGATGCATTGAAAATGTGTTGCATTCATGTATGCATGATTTGGAATGATTTGAGAATTTGAATGAGAAATTGAGCTTTGAAATCGAGAAATTTTTGGAAATTAGTAATAAAGAATTTTGAAAATGTGGAAAGTTGAAGAAATAAGTTTTTGTTGAAAGATTTGCAAAATAATAAATGTTTTGAGAAATGTTTTGCTTATGTTTCAATTTATAAATATATTATCCACGAGCTTCCGAGTTCACCCCCCCTTTCATCCCCAATCTCCAGGTTTTTAAGCAGGAGATCGGATGGAAGACGAGCATGACCTCATTCCAATTTGTGTTTGTTCGTATTTATGTGTAAAGTTTGATGTTCGTATTGGATTTTATGGATGGTTAGAAAGCCAGTAAAGTGTATTTAGTCCGAATGTAAAGAATGTATACAGTTATGTTGAAAATGAGTATGAATTGAATTTATGATATATGTAAGTAAATTATGGAGTTATATATGAATTGAAATGTATGTGAATGGATTTGCTCGTGGCCAGTAAATGTATATGATTGTATTGTGTTCGGATTGAGACTTTTGAAGTGTTAGGTTTAGATGTGCGTTTTTGCTGGTGTTTCGGATTCCGGACGGGAGGTTCGATGTTGATTTGTGTTATTGGGTTGAGATAATAGAAGTGTATTTTGTCTTTGCAGGAATTTTTGGGCTGTCAAAATACAGCCGTTATGCTGCCCGATTTTCGATAAAAATCAGGTTAAGATAAGAATAAGAGTAAGAAGTTAGTTTGGTAAAGATGAGATTTACGTGATTAAGACAAATTATATGAATTGAGTGTTATATGAGGATAAGTTTCCAATCAGGAAATTGTATGGATTGATTATGATTTGAATGTGATTGAGTAAAGAGAAAAGGAATGAAAAAAAAGAAGAGAAAAAAATTTATACCGGATTTCGGATATGGATAGTCTAGGTTTCCAACGCGAATGTGTTTCTGTGTTCTTGATTGTTCTCGGATGTCGGCTCCGTCTGTTAAGTATCGATTCCGCTTCGCTTTGTTTTGCTTCGGTACTTTTGTTTTTCGTTTCGCTTCAGCTCTTGCTTTGTTTCCGCTTCGCTTTGCATTATGTCTTCTGCATTTCGTTTTCTGTTTTCTGGTTGGGATCCGATTCCCGGATCGGGTCCCAACATTAGCTTTCCCCGAATGGTAGTCTATCATTAAGTCATAATCTTTCAACAATTCTAACCATCGCCTCTGCCTCAAATTCAACTCTTTCTGAGTCAACAAGTACTTAAGACTCTTATGGTTTGTAAACACCCTAGTGGTAACTCCATATAAATAATGTCTCCAAATCTTCAATGCAAAAATTATAGCAACCAACTCCAAGTCATGGATAGGATAGTTCATCTCATGAGGCTTTAATTGCCTAGAAACATAGGAAATCACTTTCTCTCCTTGCATCAATACACACCCTAAACCCTTCCTAGAGGCGTCACTGTATACAATGTATCCATCATCACCATAGGGTAACGTCAAAATCGGTGCAGTAGTAAGCCTATTCTTCAATTCCTCAAAACTGCTTTGGCACTCCTCAGTCTACTCAAATTTCTGATTCTTCCTCGTCAATTTGGAAAGTGGAGCAGCTATCATAGAAAAGCCCTCCACAAACCTCCTGTAATATCCGGCTAAACCTAAGAAACTTCTCACTTCAGCTACATTCTTAGGCGCTTCCCATTTAACCACAGCTTCTATCTTTTGTGGATCCACATGCACTCCGCGCTCCGAAATCACATGTCCAAGAAATACTACTTCTCTTAGCCAAAATTCGCATTTATCGAATTTGGCATACAATTCATTCTTTCTCAATGTCTCCAAGACAACCCTCAAATGATCCTCATGCTCCTTATCACTCTTAGAATAGACCAATATATCATCAATAAAGTCAATGATAAATTGGTCCAAGAAAGACTTGAAGACTCTATTCATCAAATCCATAAAGATTGCAGGAGCATTCGTTAACCCGAAAGGCATAATTAAAAACTCAAAGTGGCCATACCGCGTCCTAAAAGCAATCTTTGACACATCGGTGTCCTTAATCCTCAACTGATGGTAACCCGATCTCAAATCTATCTTGGAAAAGAATCTCGCCCCTTGCAACTGGTCAAACAAATCATCTATGCGCGGGAGCGGATATCTGTTCTTAATGATGGCATGATTCAGCTTCCTATAATCCATACACATCCGCAACGACCCATCTTTCTTCTTCACAAAGAGACAAGAGCTCCCCAAGGAGAAGAGCTCAGCCTGATGTAACCCTTCTTTAATAGAACCTCCAATTTCTCTTTAAGCTCCTTCAATTCCGCTGGAGCCATTCGTTAAGGTGGAATTGAAATCGGCGTAGTTCTTGGAAGAAGCTCAACGGGAAATTCAATTTTTCTAGGCAGAGGTAGTCCTGACAATTCCTCGGGAAAGAAGCTCGGGAACTCCCTGACTACAGGAATGTCTCCTAACCTTCCTCTATCCGCCTCCGTGTCTACCACATAGGCCAAAAATGCTTCACTACTCATCATTATCTCTGCTGTCATAGCCGAAACAATCCGAGGCGGACTGACTTTTCTATCTCCCATGAATACCACTTTTTTGCCATCCTTTAGCTCGAATTCCACTGTTTTCTGCTTGCAGTCTAAATTGGCATGATACTTCTCTAATGTATCCATACCTAGGATCACATCTAATCCCCCTATCTTCAAGGGAATCAAATCCACCACAAATTTTTCTCCACTAATCCCTATCTCACAATCTCTATACACTTGACTGATAATAATATACTGGCCGATCGGAGTACTCACCATCAGCGGAATATCCAATGGGCTCAAAATCCTCCTAGGCACAGTCCTACCCAAAGACATAAAGGAATGGGTAGAACCCGGATCAATTAAAGCAAGAACATCATCATCAAACAATTTTACCATACCTGTCACCACTTCTAGAGCGGTCTCTGCCTCCTCTCGAGTCATTGCAAACACTCTAACTGGTGCTTGCCCCCTGGATCTGTCTGGAGGATGAGCTCTCTTAGGCACTCCAGAGCTACCCACTTCAGTCACAGCCTTCTGTCCCACTGCCTCTGTTCTCCTAGAAGCTTGCATCTGTGATCCTTCTTTTCTATCCGGCTTAGGACACTGTTTGGCTATATGTCCTCTTTGTCCATAATTGAAGCATGCTCCTGACAATCTACGACATTCTCCTTTATGGAGATTCCCACAGTGCTCACATTTGGAAAGAGGTGGCCTCTCCCCATCTCCTCTTCTACTACCGCCCACCGTTGAGGCTTAGTGAGAAACAGTAGAAGTCCTCATAGGCCTAGACCGGCTTGCACCGCTGCTTCTCTCCTCAGACTGCACAGGAAAGGTTCTGGCACTTCTCTTAGGTATAGAAGTACCACCTCCCCTCTTGAACTGCTCTCTTCCCTTTCTTTTCCGGCTAACTGCACTCTTAATGTTCTCGATGTTCTCAACTCTCAATGCTGCTTCAACCAGCTGTTGAAAGTCACCAAAGTTCTGCACTACCACCTTTTCTCTGATAGCTAGGTGCAGGCCCGACTCAAACCGGCAGCACTTTGCAGCCTCACTGAACATCATCTCTGAAGCATACCTCGATAGCTGAGTAAACCAACGCTCATATTCAACAACTGTCATCTCCCTCTGGGTGAGACTCAGAAACTCCCTCTGCTTCTGCTAAATATGCACCTCAGACAGATACTTCTTCCTGTAAATAGCCAGGAAGTCTTTCCATGTCAACCCTATCAGCTTCAGCTGACTCCCCGGTACACACTCCCACCAATGCAAGGCATCACCCTGGAGTAAACTGACAGTATAGACCACCCTCTCGTCATCCTCGCACTCCATCTGATCCAAGACCCTCTTGGTCTTCCTCAACCAGGTCTTGACTTCCTTAGGATCCGTGGTCCCATAGAAGTCCACCGCTCTGTACTTTCTCAACTTGTCAAACTGTCTCCCCTTCTTAACTGGGGCAAAACCAAAAGCCTGTGGCATTTGACCCATAGCCTGAACAAAGGCTTGGGTAAATGCCTGGAACATTCTCGGATCTAAAGCAGGCACTTGCTCAGACTGACTAGGCGACTGCTGAGTAAGAGGTCGGAGGGGCTCACTATTTTGCCCTAGAGAAGCTTCAGCCACTCCCGGGGCTACGGACTCATCCGTGCTCTCCTCTCTCAGTGGAGAGTCAGGTGTAATTGAACCTTGCAGAACTCCTCGTGTCCTTCTACGAGGTGACATCTTACTCCTTCAATGAAAACATTTATGATTAGCTACAATTCGTTCTAATCTTAGTTTCTATATGTATGCATGATATGCATGTCACTTAATACAAACAATCAATTCATAATGCAAAAATTTAATCACATACAAAACAATTTCCCTACTATGTATCCTAAGCCTAGGAGTGAACCTAAGCTCTGATACCAAAACAATGTTGGACCCCGTCTCCGAGGCCTAACATTCGGAAACACACAAGCATAGAAGACCCAAAAATGACAGCAATAAAGACCACAATTTGGGAAACCTCTAATGGAGAGATCTAGATCGGTTTTTTAAGAAAATTTGTTCTCTCTGCTCTAACGATTCCAATGCCATTAAAAACGCTCAATTCGGATTAGAAATGAAGAAGTTATAGCCAAAATACTATCTAAAGAAAACAGTCCAAAATGAACACTCTACCGACTTCATGCCAGAATTTGAAGATTTTTTAGGCTAAATTGCCAATCAGTTCCTTCATAAAACTTGTAGATTTAAGTCTCTAGTTTAATTTAAAACAAGAATCGACTCGATCGGAGCTCTATAGCTCAAGATATTTCAAATCATTGAAGTATATTCAAACTTTATCGACCGACCATCACATTTTGTTTCAAACCATTTTTTACAATTTAAAAGCAATACTAATCAATCAGTTATGAAAAGATGGAAAATTTTCTTAGGAGTCTATCACTTAAAAAATGAGGTCGATCGGAGGTCTGCGTAAAAAGTTATGGCCAAAAGAAGGAAGAGTGGTCGGTTGGCCAGGAACCGACCCCAAATCGCCTCGGCTCGCCCAAGGCGGGCGATCCGAGCGCCTGGGCGCTCGGGCGCTAGGCCTCGCGCGCCCGCGTGAGCGACGAGCCGAGCGACCTACCTAGCGATCCGACCTAACTGACTTCAAACCCTCATAACTTTTGACTCCGAGCTCGAAATCAGACAAGGTTTGTTTCCTTGGAAAGCTAAGAGACATCTCTACCATTTTCAAGAAGGATCTAAGAGCAAGCTCGGCTTCTAAGGAAATCAAAAGTTAACTCCAAGACCGATCGACTAGCTCCTCATAAACAGTACCCGAACTTGCAAATACCATAACTTTTGATCCAGAACTCCAAATTGAACAAACTTGGTGGCTATAGAAAGGTAGGAGAACGATATACAACTTTTATGAAGACCAAAAGAACAAACTCCGACTCTATACAGGTCGTATATGGATTCAAGTTTTCTGCTGATAAAAATCTATCATTTAGACAGCACCTGCACTTGATTCTAACAACTCATATCTACCAATTAACACACCCTAAAATAGCTCATACTACATCATGGAAAGCTCTACAGCTCCCCTAACACCCTCAAGGAGTCTAAATGATCCTATTCGACCTATAACAACCCAAAATTTGGCTGAATGCACAATATATCCAAAATTAACCACATGAACACATCAGCCTAGAATTTCAACAGCTCCTAAACCTTAGCAAATTTCCAGCAAGCTCTCCCAATACAAAACCCAACAACAACTCAACAATTAAAAGACTCATACACATACCCTTTTTCAAGTTCATAGACAGATCGCAATTCAATACATACACATGCATAAGAGAGTACTAGAGCTTTCATTATCTTTTCCAATCGTATCAGTTCAAGCACAGCTTTAGTTACATATCAACATATTCATCAAGAGTCAAGTACAAAAATACAAAATATGAGATGCTCAATGCTTAATATGCTTATAAAGCTATTCCAACAGCTAGTTACTAACTTAATACAAAAGTGTCTAAGACTTTTGGAGTTATGCTCGATGCCTTGCAAGGTTCAACGCTCAACTTGAGTAATGAGCCATATAACACAAAAAAATCCAAAACATTAGCAATCTATCATATAAAACACAAATAACTCAACTTCATCACATAAATCATAAATTAGCCAAAATCACCACATAAAGCATAGTATGGAATCATCTATCGATTAAAACACATATTATGCATCATAAACACCAAAATGATGAAATGCACACATTTGGCTCGAGAGTTCCATAAACACGACAGAAACTGAAGTTTATCGTAAATACGACGAGTCCGATTTCTCAGGATCTCGTGGCCTCAAGCGGGCAACCGGGAGAAGGCTAGGGGGTCATCGTGCACGAGAGTAACGACACAGGTTCTCTCTCGCCCAATCACAATCCAATTCATGCTCACATATTCAAACATAAGAATAGCATTTTATGCTTCTTTCATTCTATCGAATTATCATAGTTTTATACTTTTCTTTCAAATAAAAGGAAATACACTTTCAATATACACACAATTTAACAAAGATTGCACACATAGGGCATTTGCCCATTACACAACATCTATAAAATGTTACCCACCTAAACGTCGGAATCCGAATTCAAGATTGTCCTTCCTCCTTGTCTTGAGTGGGGTTTTCTTGATTTCCTTCAATTAAATCACACTCCATTTAATAAATACATTATAAAAGAAAGGCATAGCATTCATAAATCAAGAAAAGATAAAATAAACTTTAAACCTAACCTACCCATAGGCCATCTATGCTAGAAAAACCAAAAACCTAACTTAAAAATCCCAAAATCCATTGGTTTCACATTTCTCTTCTTTCTTTCTTCAAACCCTACACAAATCCTAACTTCCATTTTATCCTATTCTCGAATCTAACATAAATAAGGATGGAACTTACCTCCCACAAGCTTCCTACGACTCTCCCTTTTCCTCTTAGCTGAATCCTTTTCCTCTTTTGGCTCACGTTTTCTCTTCTTCTCCTTGGTTCTTACGACACTTGCTTCTGCTCCTTAACAACTTAATTCACTTATTTCTCAACTTAAAGCCTACCTCAAAACTACGTAGTTTTTAGCTCTCCTTATAACTTACAATGCTTTTCCTTTAGGTTCTCCTCCTTCTTCTTATTCCCTTCATCTCTAAAGCCCATTCTTTCTAACATACCCTTATTTTTGTCTCATATGGCTCTACACATCCAAGCCTACTTCCAATTAATCCAATTAATTCTAACCCTTCACTTAAATTTCAAAATTCTAATTCCCAACCATACTAACTAATTTCAAGACTCAACAAATACATATATGTATATTTACACATAATTAAAACAATTAAAGCAAAAATAAAGAATAAGTCAAATAAATCAATAAATCAATAAATAAATAAAAAATAAAATTTTTCGGGGCCCAACAGTGGTAGTCCTGGTAACTCCTCGGGAAAGACGTTTGGGAATTCCCTAACTACTAGCATATCTTCTAATTTTCCTCTATCTGCCCATGAGTCTACCATATAGGCGAAAAAGCCTCACACCCTTTCCTCATCATTTTCTTTTCCATCAAAGCCAAAATAATTCTTGATGAGCTAAATTTTCTGTCTCCCTTAAACATCACCTTTCTTCCATCATCCAACTCGAACTCCACTATTTTATTTTTGCAATCTAAGTTGGCATTGTACTTCTCTAAGGCATCCATACCCAGAATCACATCTAATCCTACCATCTTCAATGGAATTAAATATATCACTAAGTGTCCCCCACCAATATGTATCTCACAATCTCTATAAACTTGGATGATCACAATACACTAGCTGATTGGAATACTCACCACCAAAGGAGTATCCAATGGGCTCAAATCTTTACCCTACATAGTTTTACTCGATGAAACAAAGAAGTGGGTAGAACCCGAATCAATCAAAACAATCACATCATCATCAAATAATTTAGTCATACCCGTCACAACTTTTAGAGCGGTCTCAACATCCTCCCGTGTCATTGGAAACACTCTAGCTGGTACTTGCCCTCTTGGTCTTCCTGGAGGATTTACTCTCCTTACTGCATCAGAGCTGCCCACTTTAGTTGCAGTCTTTGGCCCCACTGCCTCAGTTCTCTTTGAAGCTTGCATCTGTGCTCCCTCTCTTCTTGCATACCGTGGACACTCTCTAGTCATATGCCCCTTCTCTCCACATTTGAAACAAACTCCAGTCAATCTGTAGCATTCCCCTCCATGGAACTTGCCACAATGGTTGCACTAAGGGACAGATGACTTGTCCCTTTCTTTCCTTCTATTGCATCCCACTGTTGAGGCTTGATGAGAAACAGTAAAAGTCTTCATAAGTTTAGGTCTGCTTGCACCACTACTCCTCTCCTTATACTGGACAGGGAAAGTCCTGGCACTCCTCTCAAGCATAGAACTACCATTTACCCTCTTGTGCTTTTCTCTCCCCTTTCTCTTTTTGCTCACGACGCTCTTTATGTTTTCTATATTTTCAACCTTCAAGGCCGCTTCAACCAGCTGTTGAAAATCACAAAAGTTCTGTACCACAACTTTCTCTCTTATTGCCAAGTGCAGTCCTGATTTAAACCGACGACACTTAGTCGCCTCACTCAGCATCATCTTTGTTGCATATATGGATAACTGTGTAAATCAACGCTCATACTCGCTCACCGTCATCTCCCTCTAGGTGAGACTAAAAAATTCCCTATGCTTTTGTTGAATACACACCTCATTCAAGTATTTCTTTTTATACACTGTCAAGAAATCTTTCCATGAGAGCACTGGCGGTCTCATCTAACTCTCCAGCACACTCTCCCACTAATGCAGAGCATCTGTAACATCCCATCACTAATGGGAAGGTTAAATGGGTAAATTGGGACAGGCTAGTAATTTGCATTGCATATTTTGATTGAGCATTTATTTGGCCTCTAATTTTAGAGGAATGAGTCAAATGTCACATGCATTTATGTGTACATGCATTCATGGCATTTCCCGGTGTTTCATTGGGAATATGATATGATTTGCGATTTTCGAGATTATTATGTTTGATTGTGAATTTGGTTGAGAATTATGGAATAATTGGGCCTGAATAGTTGAATTGGAAATGTTTTTGAGTGTTTGCCAGTTGATAATGACCCTTAGGAAATTTTATGGAAATTTGGGAGAAAAGTTCGGACCGAAAAATTGTCCAAGTGATGGACTGATTGACTATATAGTACTGAAATAACTGGTAAATGGCAATAGGAAAATTTGATACCTGACTTTAGGAATTTTATTATCGAGCCATTGAAATTTGGAGACGAATTGGACTGGAAATAAATTGTGAAAAGAGAAAGAGATTTAAATGTTTTATGAGAAAAATGACAAGTGGCATGTTGCTATTGATGGAGGCTTAATTGATTAACCTTAAAGGCCTTAGTTTTAAATCTTGGCAAAAAGTTTTCTCCTCCATCCTAGGGCATACTTCTCTTCTCCCTTCGATGATTTTCGTTTCCTTCCTCCTTCGAGATTCTTGCTTGTTCCTTCTTTGTGGTTGAAGATCAGCTAGAATCCTTGAGAGAATGATGATTTTCAAGAGTTTGGAAGCTCACCGTGGGTGTTAGAGGAAGGTGTAAGGGTTAGAGAAATTTTCTGAAGTTTTCGAAGGAGAGCTTGATTCGGTAAGTAAATTGGTTTAATGTTGTTTTATTGTAGTTAAATGCATACATGGGTTGTATTGCGAAAGATTAGGGTAGTAATGGGTGAGTGGTGACTGGTTTTAGAGAGAGAAATGAAAAAGAGAATCGGAGAAGACGAACCAGGATCGCACGTCGCGATGAGAAAATAATTTAGACGTCGCCACGAGCGTACGCTGCGACGTGCGTAGACGCCGCAACGAGTAATAGTTTAGACGTCGCGACGAGCAGGAATTGATACGTCGCGGCGAGCGACCTTTTTTACGCCACGGCGAGGGATCCTTGGTCGCGGCAAGAGGAAATTTTCTGAAGGGAAACAGTTTAGTTTTTGGGGAAAAACTTATGGTGTAGACCTCCAATTGAAGTGATGTTTAATTCGTTATGATCTAGAGAAAGAGGTCTACAAGTGATATGAAGAATGGAAGTTTGATTTCTAATTAGAAAGATTTTAATTATTGCAAGAAGATTGAGGATATGTTTTATTGCAGCCTAAGAATTGTTTTAATGACATTGGAGTATAAATTAGAGACTTGTGAAATTTGTGGAGTTTCATGACATAGTATTGAATTGAAATGAGTCATCATTGATCAATTGAGTGAAAAGTTAGATTGTGAAAAAAGAAAGTGGAAAATGGGAAATAGTGCCGGGAAGGTCATGAATAAGCATCGTACATCTTTTATTTAAGACATGTGCATCATTGAATTATTTAATTGTGCATTTAGTAATGATGAATTATTTGACTGTTATAGAGGCACTGATGGAATGATATTCCACGGATATTGCTAGGACTTCCAGGCAGTAGCTCGGAAGTGCAGGTGAGTAACCTAGTTGGTTCCTCAACCTTTGTGTTTAATATTACGCACTTATGCCATGTGGAGATGAATGGAGGGTTATGTATGTTTGTTTTTGATTGACTTCGGACCACAGGTGTCCGAAGTATTGGGAATTTGATATTAAAGTGCTATTGTGTGTAATTGATTATGAATGCTTCAATGAAATAACTGAAAATGTTTATGACTGAAATATCGGACCAAAGGTCCGAAGGAATGGGAAATGGGACACATAAATGTAAACTGACTGTAAATGGAAATTGGGACATATGCATTCATGCATAAAGGCATATTCAGATAATGATAGTTGTGACCTGAGTCGCTACTGATACTGAAAAGAGCCTCGAGCTCGAACACTGTTACTGAATCGAGCCTCGAGCTCGAGGGGAGTTAGTGCATTCCCAGAGGGCTCTCCTACTCCCTAGACGCGTCTAATTACTGATCATTGTTTATGCGCTCAGTCACAACACTGTAATAAACTTGAAAAGAGTCACATGTGCATTGCATATAAAAGTGATAACTGATTTACGAAATTGCACGAGTTCTGTAAATTGTTATATGATGATACTGAATGTGTAACTGACTGAAACTATGAATTGCTTGCCATATGCATGAATTGGGTGAACCATCGATGATGGTTTCTGATTGAGTTCGTAAACTCACCCAAAATTGTAACTATTTTTCAGGAGTTGAAGAGTACCCCGCTAGACAAACGGGAGTATGATTATTGTAAGAGAGTCAGAGTTTGAAATCGGGATCAGTTTCACGTCTGCATTTGAGTCATTCTAATTTATATATAAATTGTATTTCCGCAGATTAGTACTGTTATTGCAGAGGGCCCCAATTGATTAATGTTGTATTGTAATATGATTGCTAAAATAGTATTTTGATTGAAAATGTTTTCGTATCGCAGGTCCAAATTGTTTATTGATATACGCGCACTCGATTGTTTTCAAAAAGAAAAAAAATATCTTACTGAGTTTCTGAATGGATTTGACTGCTCTAGTATACCACCCTCGTGAGGCACGGGCTTGGATATCACCCACGATATCGGGTTTTGGTCTTGCGGGAGTGAGATGCTACATTTGTGGTATCAGAGCCCAGAAGTACAATCTTACATGGGCATTCTGAAATATGGGTCAAGTACATGCATTTAAGTCATGTCACGGCAGACGATGACAATCGATCCCCGCCTAGTATATGAGTCACATGTAGAGCACTGTACCAATTGTTTGATCATTAGAATTAGTGAGGAAAATGACGATATGTTAGAATGTGATAAAAAGGAAGTTGTGTATACCATAGAATCAGAAAAAAGTATATGATTCGATTTGACAAATGAAGATTGAGTGTATTGGTATTGGTGGATACATTATGAAATACGACATCCTTGTTATACCGGGGGTATATCCTTAAATGTGGGATAAATATGAATATATAGCTGTGGATTGATAAAGGAAATAGAGAGACATGTTAGAAATGGCAAGATTGAAAGTGTATAAGCAAAGTGGGTGAGAATAAAATGTTCTATGATCTATGAAAACTACAATTGGGTTTGATTTATGTGATGAGAGTAATGAATAAGGGTTTAGGACTTTGAGTCAAAATATGTGAATGGGAAATCAAGACTGATTTTTTTTTTCATCTATGATTTAGATTTGATTGTGACCATACACGGGTATGACGAGATAATGAGAGATTGGAATGTAAGACAATCATAATGGTAGATGAAATAGTTGTCAAGGTTCAGTTGTTTTGCCTATGAGAATGCACATCTGATAATGGGAACGCCATGGTAAGTGAATATATTAAGCTTAATTGCATCATATGTGTGGAAATGATATCAGAATCAATCGGTGAGTTAGTAGAGAACTGCCAGTAATAGTTTTTATAGTTTAAAGTCCATTATGAGATAGAATAAAGAGTGAAAGTGCTTATTGTAACACCTCACTCCCGCGCGACCCGAACCCGATATCGTTGGTGATATCCGAGTCTGTACTTCTTTTCGTTTGACCATTAGTCTTGCTACCATCATTATACTGTTCACGAAAGTCTCATAAGCCAATTAGTGTCCCTAATTGCTTCTCAATCATTCTTAACTATACGCACTATTTCAGTCAGAACAATGTTTTGATAGGACATTATAGTAGGGCTAGTCGACTAGGATGCTCAGACCAGTCGACTAGGACATGCATTTCTCCACTATTTTGCTTATATCTTTTCCGTCCGACATCCGATTGACCTGATTCTTCAGACATCGGATTCATAGAATATTTAATTTCATTTTCTGAGTGATTGGGAATGTTTTTGGATGGAAAATTGACGTGGGTCCGGGTAACGGAGTCCTTAACCACTGTTTTATTTAATTGGGGACTTATAGAGGTCCGAATTGCGCACCGTTAGTGCCATTAGGTTTCTAATTTTTAGATGGATTTTTTTGGTGAAAAAGTGGGATTAGGGCCGGGAATATCATGAACAAGCATTATACACCTACATGTGCATTATTGAATAGTTATGATTGGATAGTTAGTAATATTCATCTTCTCTAATTTTTTTTATATATAGAGGCACAATTGGAGGGTCGATCGACCGACGTAGCAGAGACTTCCCGGCATTAGCTCGGAAGTAATAGGTGAGTAACCTAGATGGGTTTCTCAATTATTACTTGTCTAATATGGGGATAATGGCGGGATCAGGAATGTGTACATTGTGTGACCTGTTTGCCATTACTGGATTTACTGTGATTGATTGTGAATTATGGGCTAGCAATCGTTGTGAATTAGGGACTGTTATTGTGCATACTAACTGTTAATTGACTGTGCTTGACTCTGAATGATTAACTGTTTGTGGGATGTTGTAACTGGGCATATGCATTTCATACACAGAGGCATAAACAGATAAAAATAATTGTGAACCGAGTAAATCATCGACATGAACTAGAGCTCAAGGAGATAATCCTCCTAGACGTGTTCATCGACATCGATCATCGCTAAGCGCTCGGTCACAACATTGTAATAAAACTGGAAAAAGAGTCACATGTGCATTGCATCATTACTGGACTGAATACCTGAAATGGTTTTTACTGTATGTGACTGTCTACTGTAAATTGTTGTGTCCATGATAGTATGATTACTGTGACTATATTGTGACTGTATGACTTCGGTGACTGTATTGTAAATGGATGATTACTGTGCCTGTATTCTTACTATAGTGGTACTGTGACTATTGTGACTGTATATTACTGTGACTGTAGACCGTAGTATTACTGCAACTGCCTCATTACTGTGATTTGGTTATGTGATGCATGGATTGGGAGAACCATCGATGATGGTTCCTCATTGAGTTCGCAAACTCATCCAAAATTGCAATCTATTTTTCAGGACTAGAAGAGTACCCCGTTTGACACGGAGTCCGCCCTCTTGGGTGCAAGTTGAGATAGAGGTCGGGATCGTCAAGCGTCGCATTAGTGTTTCCTAATATTGTATTCCGCAATCTTTGTAAACTGATTAGTATGTGAACTTTATGGTTACTGTAAAGTATTGTTAAATTATTGTAATAACTGCAAATGTTTACTACTGTCTACTATTTATTCCACACGAATAAATGTTTTAAAACAAAAATTTTTTTTACTGAGTCCTACCGACTGATTAGTACGCCACCCTCGCGGGGCACGGACTCGGATATCACCAACGATGTCGGGTTCGGGTCACGCGGGAGTGGGGTGTTACACTTATAGTGCTCAATTGGGAATAAATTGAGATTGTTATCTGTTTAAATAGAATAGGACTCGATCTTGACATACTCCTCTCGAGCGAGGACAAGTGCAAAAATGGAAGTGTTATCAAAAATCAAATGAGATCAAGGTATCCTTAGCGTAAGTGACTAATTGGTGAGATGTTCTATATCTATCTTTGGATAAGATGAAATGATTTTGGTGGTATATACTTCACTGAATTTTATTAAAAAGGATGTCCTGAATTATATGATTTGAGGCATGATTGATCTTTATGGGATTTTATGAGTTATAGTTAAAATTGATTTTTCTCTTAAGGTATTGTAAATGGCTGACAAGATATGTGACGAGGGTTGATGAGTAGGAATTTCGGAACGGTATTGATGAAAGTAGTAAGAAATCTTCTTTTAAAAGAAGAGTTTTCCTGAATTGGATTAAGTCGATCAAATGGTTACAATTGAAAATTTGGTAATGAAAGGAAAAATTAGAGATAAATTTGAAATGAATGAAAAGTCATTATTGGAAGTCTTGGTCCTATTGGAGACTCCAGTGTAAAAGATAGAATATGCTATTGAGAAGGTATGTAATATGTTAATGTAAAGAATCCGATTATGTAATAAGATTATTGAACAGTAAAGAGACATTAGTCATGATTATGAGGAGAATATTGGTTCGCGAATTGGTGTGTGTCAGAAATGTTCGAGAAGTACTGAGTGATATGATGAATGTGTTTTTCAACCTAGAGAGTAAAGATTGCAAATAAATTGAATATTGTGGAGGAACTAGTGCAAAGGAACATGTGTCAGAGTATGTTATTATGAATCTAAGAAAAATCATAAGAGAATTTTTCCTTATTGGGGAATTTAGATATTTTAAGAGTTATGGAAATCAATCATGGGTATAAGGAACTTTGGGTCGTAGTTGTCAGAGATAGCAATGCCTTGACAGTACTATATTATTGAAGAGTAAGATGTCTCAATCGTATTGAAATTGGATAGTGACTATGATCATAAATGATATATCAAATGCATTTGGAGAGTGAAGAAAAATAGCTGGCATAATTGAGGAAATTTCATATCATGAAAGTTTCATAAAAAGTGAACCTTGTTTTGATCAAATAAATTGTGGATGAATTAGTATTCGAGCATGGCTCATTTGGGAAACTTAATGATGATAGAGGTATTGAGATAATACGAAATTACAAGGAATATGCATATTAGGGAATTGGAGTTATTTAGAACTAGTTATATGCTGGATACGTCCAGAAATTGTTAAATATTTTCAGGCCTTAGCTCTGTGACAAAAATGTTGAGGAGAAACGTGTGAATTGTATGTCGGGTGATTGTAAAAAGGGACAATTGGAGAAATTTACAATTCGAGTATTGATGGTATCACTTTAATTTGGAGATTTTGCAATATTTAGCGAAGTGTCACAGTAAAGGTTATGAGGCAATTTGTTGATATAGTGCAAAGTGATTCTATGTACTTAGGGACAAGTATAACTTCATGGGCTACATTGTATGTGATGATTTGAGATTTGTTGTACTGAGTATTGCTTTGAAAGTTTGGAGATTTTATTCGTACCGAAGCAATTTTGGATATGTCTATGAATATACAAGTTGATAGCGGTCAAGATATTACGGGAATTTGAAAGATTTGAAAAGGATTATGCGTTTGAGTATTTCAGAATTAAGCTAGTGATGAAATTAAATGGATTGAATAGAAAATGCAATGGTAGAAGGTTTCAATTTGGACGATAGGGTTGTTAGACCTAGTGTAATACTGAGTGCGACTGTCAATCTAGCAAAGGGGTAAAAGAAGGTATTATTAGCTACTGAAATTCCAAATCAGGTGCGTATATAAAAAGAATGGCAAAACCCAAATTGAGAATTTAGAAATGCAGACCTTATCAAGGAATTGCAAATGGATTCAACTTTTGAGAAAAATGATATTTTTGACTTGAGTAAAAAGTATGTGTTATATCCGCCAAAGAACCTGTTAGTGAAAATGCAAGGAACAATCGAAGCTATACGCTATAGTAAGAGTGCCTTGAGAGAATAATTGATGGTTTAGAATGTAAAATCGAATAATTATATATGTGATTTATCAACAGATTTGATTGCTGGAGATGAATGTGAAACTGATATTTTTGGAGTTCTATGGGATATGAGATTGATGTATAGTCCAGATTGATTGTAGGCATATCAATTGTTTTATTGGTGTTACCATTTGAATAGTATTTAAGGGGTTTTATAGCCAAAACGAATTCGTTCACCCCTACATTAAAGTGATCAGGGCCTAAAATAGTCGAAGACCAGGATTGATTTAAGTAAAGGATGATAAGTGAAAGGAATCTGTAATAGAGGTTAAGTGATCCAAGTTAATATCAATGAGCCGAATTGATTATTATCGAGGTTATTAGAATCTTATGAAATTGGTGTTTTAAACACTCAAGAGATGTAATCTGACAAGCGATAAATGAATTGTTTAGAAGTGAATCGTCTCGGCCAAAATGCATAAATGGAGATAAAGGTAAAATTGGGAGAAACTAAATTCGTTATAAGTGGCCTCTATGTGACTGTGGTGTATTAGAACTATGGATTGGTTAGACAGTAAAAAACCTGAAAGATGATTTGGATTCAGAAAGTGGTTCATGGTCAGGATTAGGAAATATTGCTATGATCTGACATTTGTGTTATTGATACCGAAAATAAAGAATTGCGAGTAATCATGAGGAATCAGTTTAAACAGTGTAGAATTTGAAAAAGGGAAAAGTAGTGAACGAAGATATTGATTTAAGTTAATTGACAGAAATTGGTCATATAGTGAAATAAGTGGGAAACAATATTTAGTGATCAAAGCAATTCTCCTGCCTCCCTGATCTTCCTATATGAAATTTTGAGGATGAAATTTTTGTTAGGAGGGGAGAATTGTAACATCCCATCACTGATGGGAAGGTTAAATGGGTAAATTGGGACAGGCTAGTAATTTGCATTGCATATTTTGATTGAGCATTTATTTGGCCTCTAATTTTAGAGGAATGAGTCAAATGGCACATGCATTTATGCGTACATGCATTCATGGCATTTCCCGGCGTTTCATTGGGAATATGATATGATTTGTGATTTTCGAGATAATTATGTTTGATTGTGAATTTGGTTGAGAATTATGGAATAATTGGGCCTGAATAGTTGAATTGGAAATGTTTTTGAGTGTCTGTCAGTTGATAATGACCCTTAGGAAATTTTATGGAAATTTGGGAGAAAAGTCCGGACCGAAAAATTGTCCAAGTGTTGGATTGATTGACTATATAGTACTAAAATAACTGGTAAATGGCAATGGGAAAATTTGATACCTGACTTTAGGAATTTTATTATCGAGTCATTAAAATTTGGAGACGAATTGGACTGGAAATAAATTGTGAAAAGAGAAAGAGATTTAAATGTTTTATGAAGAAAATGACAAGTGGCATGTTGCTATTGATGGAGGCTTAATTGATTAACCTTAAAGGCCTTAGTTTGTTTAATTTGTTATGATCTAGAGAAAGAGGTCTACAAGTGATGTTTAATTTGTTAGACCTCCAATTGAAGTGATGTTTAATTTGTTATGATCTAGAGAAAGAGGTCTACAAGTGATATGAAAAATGGAAGTTTGATTTCCAATTAGAAAGATTTTAATTATTGCAAGAAGATTGAGGATATGTTTTATTGCAGCCTAAAAATTGTTTTAATGAAATTGGAGTATAAATTAGAGACTTGTGAAACTTGTGGAGTTTCATGACACAGTATTGAATTGAAATGAGTCATCATTGATCAATTGAGTGAAAAGTTAGATTATAACAAAAGAAAGTGGAAAATGGGAAATAGTGCCGGGAAGGTCATGAATAGGCATCTTACATCTTTTATTTAAGACATGTGCATCATTGAATTATTTAATTGTGCATTTAGTAATGATGAATTATTTGACTGTTATAGAGGCATCGATGGAATGATATTCTACGGATATTGCTGGGACTTCTAGGTAGTAGCTCGGAAGTGCAGGTGAGTAACCTAGTTTGTTGCGCCCCGTTTTCGAAACCCAACCCTCTTGCGAAAACATGAAACCTTGAGCGTGGATATGACCTCGAAAAGGTTCTTTCATTGAACCCTTATTAGACATTATCAATTTAAACTCATTACTTTTTTTTTCATAACATCCCAAAAATCGCTCACAATTTGCTCAAGGATGTGCTCGTACAAATCAGTCACTAAGTTTAAACTCAATTCTCCTAGTTGCAAATAGAATTTGAAAACCTTATCGGGATTTCAATTTGACTTCTTCATATAAATCATAGCTCTAAATCTCTTGTTTAATTTGAAGCAAGAATCACCTCAAACGGAGTTATACAAATCAAGATATGCTTAAAAAAACCTAAAAGGGATCATATCCCAAACATGCTCTCCTAACCGACCTCTTACTTACTTTAATGCAAACTCTCTCAATTAAACTCTAAATGATACAAATTTTTATGGAGAAAAAGATACATGTCTTAGGAAACCATAGCTTGAAGAGTCACCTCAATTGGAGGTCGGATGAGGGAGTTATTCCCAAAAGAATAAACCATGTTTAAACCCTAAATCGATTTGTACCTCCCTTGGCGTGAATGCAATAACTTTTTCTACAGATGTCCAAATGCTTTCGTTTTAAACCATTGGAAAGAAGACATCAAGATGTACAACTCCTATTAGAGGCTTCAAAGCGAGATTCGGACTAGAAACTAGTCAAAATCGCAAAACACTATAGCTGACCCAAGCATGTCCGTTAAACGGACACCCATGTCCGTTTAACGGACACACACTGTCCAAATTGTCCAAAACCATCCGAGAAGGTCCGTTAAATGGACTGGGATGTCCGTTTAACGGACACACACGGGGCAAACACTCCAAAACTCCTTCTAAAGCCTCTCCAATGCTTCCAAACTCCATCCTAACCCCATATACATTCATAATCACCCTAAATTCAACCCTTCAAAGGGAAAACAACTTCATAATCATCCAAATACTCTTCATACACAAACTTCCCAACTCCAGCATGCTATTATAAACTTAAGCAACAATAGGCAGTCTCAACAAATAAATTATACACATCCATCAATTCAAACCTTGAAAACATAACACAATGTACAAAAGGAACTTTTCAAGTTCTCAATTCATTTCCAAATCATGAGTTTCAACATTGAAAAGAAATATTCAAAATACAAAGGAAATTCCCAAATTTTGCAATCTCATAACTAAACAATGTAACATTCGAACAACTTTCTTTACAAACAAATTACACATCAAAATGCTTAAAACAAATACAAGGGAATGCTATACAAAGGTTCAACTAGCCTAATACAAAGGCTATCTATCTCGAAGTCATCCAACTTTCTTGCAAGGATCGCTAAATCTTTCTCACACTGCACCTAAGGAGTGGGGAAAAATGGGTTGAGCTTCACAGCTCAGTAGCTAAACCATTTATAGCCATTGACGTTGAGCCACACAGTCACACATATTTATGAACATTGATATAAGCATATTCATCGCAATGACAATTCAATTCAACCTTCACAATACGATTCACATTTCATAATTCATACTATCATCACAAATGAAACATTTGATGTAATTCATCATTCAAGCATATCACTCAAAAATATCATCATAGTTTGACACATTAAGATGCAAATGCACACATAATTGGCTCGAGGGTTCCGTGAACAAAACGATGAAATCGAAGTTTGCATCGTGAACGAAACGGGTCCATTTCGGATCTCGTGGGTCACAAGCGGCCAGCTGGGAGAAGGCTTTTACGTCGACGTGCACGTGACTACGAAATGGTTCCTCTCTCGCCCACACAAAGCACATAATCACACCTTATGTTCAATTCAATCATTCTTTCCATTTTTATCAAAATGCCATCATACCAGGCATAGCATCATCATGCTCAATTCCATTTGATCATAATCTCAAAATTTTCTTTATACAAAATGCCATGACAAAATCAATGGCATAACAATCATGTCAAAAGTCAAGCATCCATCAATGCATAACATAACATAAGCACAATTCAGTTGTTTCATCAAAATGGTATACCTCATAATGAAATACCAACATAACAATAATTCCATCAAGTCATTTAGGACACAATTCACGCATCATGCATTTTGCTCATCTCACACAACAACTATAAATAATTTACCCACCTTATACTTGCAAATTCCAAAATCAACAACTTCCTTCCTTTTGTTCTTGAATGGCCTCTTGATTTCCTAAACACAACCAACATTTCATGAATTTCAATTTAATTAGCAAAATCCCCAATTCCATAATCACCGTGAACCCTAACCATATTCTAATCTAATCCATGCACGATCAATCTAGGTTAGAAAACTCCAACCCTAGCTTAAAAACCCAAAACCCCTAAGAAACCATCATCTTCTTCCTCACAACACTCCTTTCTCTCTCTAAAACTTTTCCATTCACAACACAATACCCTTTTCTTCAACAAATCAAGAAGAAAGTAGGATAACTTACCTTAGAAGCTTTCATTTTCTCCTCCTTTCCACGATTTTTCCACCTTTCCTCTTGGATTTTCGAAACCTCCTTCTTCTTCTCTATTTCTCCCACTTTTCTCTCTCTTCTCCTCTTCTCCTTAGCAGCCCACGACAATGCCCCCTTCTCCTCTAAATTTTGTCTTCTTCTATCTTCCTTCTATGCCCATTATGCCCTTCACTTAAAGCCCTTGTCCAACTATGCCCTTGGTTGGCTTTTAATGACCCAACTAGGTTAGTTCAATTCTAACTTCAACTAACTCTTCTTTCTTATGGTTCATAACAACTCTCCTCTTCTTCTTATTTAAAACCTATTTATTTGGTCTTTTCCCATTTTACCCTTCATTAACTTGGTCCTTCCCATTTTACCCTCCTTTGGTCTTTTAAACTCACATCTTATACTTCTAACTTCTTAACTAATTATCATAGAACAATTGAGGGAATTTGTTAACACTTCCTTCTAGAAAAATGTTCATCATTGTCTTAATTTCATAACGCCACCAAAATCATTCAATTCGGAGCACTACATCAAAAGTTATGCTCAATATATTTCAGACTTGTCTTATGCTAACACATTTCCCAGCACATTATTTCCATCCTAAAATTGACAATCTTAGATGCTAAATTAAAATTCACTTCCTTCAGACAAATTGTAGCCCCATTTCTCAATTTTAGTTTTCCTCAAGAATTAACTCAATCGGATCTCTACAGCTCCCGAATTTCACAAAATACTGAACCATGTTCAGAAAATTATCCAACTCATAACCCTTAACCAAATCCTATAACTTTTGATTCAATCAATCTCTTTCCATTTCATTTCAATCTCATAATTTCCTCTCTTATTTACACATAACTACTTGCCAATAATTCCTCGGTTAAAATTCCTTGCTCCTAGAAAGGTTCGGGGTCTAACATAGTTGGTTCCTCAACCTTTGTGTTTAATATTACGCACTTATGCCATGTGGAGATGAATGGAGGGTTATGTATGTTTGTTTTTTATTGACTTCAGACCACAGGTGTCCGAAGTATTAGGAATTTGATATTGAAGTACTATTGTGTGTAATTGATTATGAATGCTTCAATGAAATAACTGAAAATGTTTATGACTGAAATACCGGACCGAAGGTCCGAAGGAATGGGAAATGGGACACTGAAATGTAAACTGATTGTAAATGGAAATTGGGACATATGCATTCATGTATAAAGGCATGTTCAGATAATGATAGTTGTGACCTGAGTCGCTACTGATACTGAAAAGAGCCTCGAGCTTGAACACTATTACTGAACCGAGCCTCGAGCTCGAGGGGAGTTAGTGCATTCCCAGAGGGCTCTCCTACTCCCTAGACGCGTCTAATTACTGATCACTATTTATGCGCTCGTTTACAACACTGTAATAAACTGGAAAAGAGTCATATGTGCATTGCATATAAAACTGATAACTGGTTTACAAAATTGCATGAGTTTTGTAAATTGTTATATGATGATACTGAATGTGTAACTGACTGAAACTATGAATTGCTTGCCGTATGCATGAATTGGGTGAACCATCGATGATGGTTTCTCATTGAGTTCGTAAACTCACCCAAAATTGCAACTATTTTTTAGGAGTTGAAAAGTACCCCGTTAGACAAATGGGAGTATGATTACTGCAAGAGAGTCAGAGTTTGAAGTCGGGATCAGTTTCACGTTTGCGTTTGAGTCATTCTAATTTATATATAAATTTGTATTTCCGCATATTAGTACTGTTATTACAGAGGGCCCCAATTGATTAATGTTGTATTGTAATATGATTGCTAAAATAATATTTTGATTGAAAATGTTTTCGTATCGCGGGCCCAAATTGTTTACTGATATACGCGCACTCGATTGTTTTCAAAAAGAAAAAAATGTCTTACTGAGTTTCTGAATGGATTTGACTACTCTAGCATACCACCCTCGTGAGGCACGGGCTCGGATATCACCCACAATATCGGGTTTGGGTCTTGCGAGAGTGGGATGCTACAGAATCACCCTGAAGAAAGCTAACAGCATATACAACCTTCTCATCATCCTCACAATCCATCTGATCCAGTATTCTTAGTCTTTCTCAACCAAGTCTCACCTTCTTCTGGATCTGTGGTCCTATAGAAATCCATTGCCCTATACTTCCTAAACTTATCGAACTGTTTCCCCTTCTTAACTAGGACCAAAGTAGAAGATTGCGGCATTTGGCCCATGGCCTGAGCAAATGTTTGAAACATCCTCGGATCCAGCGAAGTAGGCACTTACTTCTGCAGAAGAGGAGACTCCTGGGATGGTGATTAAACGGGCTCACTATTGGGCCTTACATAAGCCTCAACATTCCTTGGGGCTATAGACTCATCAGTACTCTCCTCTATTGGTGGAGAGTCAGGTGCAATTGATCCTTGAAATATTCCTCGTCTCCTTCTACGAGGTGAGATCTTACTCCTTCAATGTAGACACTAACTATTAGCTTACTCTTCATTTTATTCTTAATTTCTACATGTATGCATGACATGCATGTCACTTAATGCAATTCAATCAATTTACAAAGCAACCCGTAACCACATATCATAACACTTCATCCTACTATGCATTCTAAGCCTAGGAGAATCCTAAGCTCTGATACCAAACAATGCTGGACCCCGTTTTCAGAGTCCAACATTCAAAACCAACATGGAAGATGCAAAAGACAGAAGGAATAGAAAGGCAAAAAAAACAAAAGGCACAAGGTACGAAAAACAGAAGATACAAAAGGCAAAAGGAGTGAAAAGACAGAAGAAACAAAAGGCAGAAAATATGAAACACAGAAGATAAAAAAGGCAAAAGGAGTAGAAAGACAGAAGAAACAAAAGGTAGAAGATACGAAACATAGAAGATACAAAAGGCAGAATGAGCGAAAAGGTAGAAGAAAAAAAGGAAGAAGATGCGAAACACAGAAGATACAAAAGGCAGAAGGAGTGGAAAGACAGAAGATACGAAATACAAAAGATACAAAAGGCAGGAGAAGCAGAAAGACAGAAGAAACAAAAGACAGAAGATACGAAACACTGTAGATACAAAAAGCAGAAGGAGCTGAAAGACAAAAGAAACAAAAGACAGAAGATACGAAACACAGAAGATACAAAAGGCAGAAGGAGCAGAAAGACAGAAGAAACAAAAGGCAGAAGATACAAAACACAGAAGATACAAAAGACATAAAGAGCAAAAAGACAGAAGAAACAAAAGGCAGAAGATGCGAAACACAGAAGATACAAAAGACAGAATGAGCGAAAAGACAAAAGAAACAAAAGGCAGAAGATACGAAACACAGAAGATACAAAAGGCAGAAGGAGCGGAAAGACAGAAGAAACAAAAGGCAGAAGATACGAAACACAAAAGATACAAAAGGCAGAAGGAGCAGAAAGACAGAAGAGATAAAAGGCAGAAGATACGAAACATTGAAGATACAAAAGGAAGAAGGAGCGAAAAGACAGAAGAAACAAAAGATAGAAGATACGAAACAGAAAAGATGCAAAAGGCAAAAGGAGCAGAAAGGCAGACGAAACAAAACGCAGAAGATACGAAACACAGAAGATACAAAAGACAGAATGAGCGAAAAGACAGAAGAAACAAAAGGCAAAAGATGCGAAACACAGAAGATACAAAAGGCAGAAGGAGTCGAAAGATAGAAGAAACAAGAGGCAGAAGATACGAAACATAGAAGATATAAAAGGCAAAAGGAGTAGAAAGACAAAATAAACAAAACTCAGAAGAAGATGACGTCATACAGAAGAAGATGATGTCATCATAGAAGAAACAAAACTAAGAAGAAACAAAACTAAGAGGAAACAAAACTAAGAAGAAGCAAAAGACAGACAAAACAAAACTCAGAAGAAGATGACGTCATACAAAAAAAGATGACGTCATCACAGAAGAAGCAAAATTGAGAAGAAGCAAAATTAAAAGGAGACAAAACTAAGAAGAAACAAAAGACAGACGAAGCTAAACTCAGAAGAAGATGACGTCATACAGAAGAAGATGACATCATCACAGAAGAAGCAAAACTAAGAGCAAACAAAAGACATAGGAAGCAAAACTCAGAAGAAGATGACGTCATACAGAAGAAGATGACGTCATCACAGAAGAAGTAAAACCAAGAAGAAGCGAAAGATAGAAGATACTTTTTCCTTTACAAGAACCATAACTTTATGTCTAAAGGTCCAAAATTTGATATGCTATATATCGTTGGAAAGTTAAAAGGATAAGCTACATTTTCTAGAAGACAATTTTGACTAATTTTGCTTAAATCAAGCCTAGATTTGCCCCCGAAGTTGGCACACGCTTTCTACATCTAGAAAAGGCTTGGATTTTGAAATGAATAATTACAAAGAAACATGCACGTACACTTGAGGGACTTTTCAGTTCTAACTCTTTTACCAAAACAACCAAAAGGTTATACATAACTTTAATTACATATTGACATTAAACAAAAGCTTAAAACGATTACAATATATGTAAGATTTTTAATGTTTAACATACTTATGAAGCTATCTAAAGGTGATTGAGCTAACTTAGTTGCAAAGCTTCTAATAACTTGGAGCTTTTGATGCCTTGCAAGGATTTACTAACTTTCTTGTTTTGCACCTAAAGAGGGAATAATGGGGGGTGAGCAACACAGTTCAGTGGCTAACACAGCTCAGTGGCTAATATACTTATAACCATTAGCAACTAGCCCCAATTTCAAGCGTATGCATATATATATATATATATATATATATATATATATATATATATATATATAGACTTACAATCAGCAATTCAAACATTTCTTAAAAATTTTAATTCACATCATATTATAGCTCATAACACATATCACTCAATATGCTTCATACTTAACAATCAAAAATTCAATGCACAATAAATGGCTCGAGGGTTCCATGAAACAGAATGAGGAAACCAAAGTTTACCCTATAAACAGAATGAGTCCATTTCGGAGCTCATATGCCACAAGTGGGCAATCGAGAGAAGGCTCTTGTCAACGTGCACGTGACGATAGAATGGTTCCACTCTCGTCCAAACAGAAGCATATAATCCTGCTCAGAATCATTTTTTTTCAAAATGTCTTTATACTTTTAAAACCTTTTCTTTCATTTTTCATACAATACCGAATATCATAGCTTCTATCAAGGTGCAACAACAGACATATTTCATCATGCATTTCCAAACATTTACAATGAGTCAATATGAAACGTATATATATATATATATATATATATATACATAGGCAAGAATTCACCCAATCACACAAAACTATAAATACATTACCTACCTAATTAGCTCGCGAAAACCAAGTCAATTTTGCCTTTCTCCTTGCTCTTGGTTAGGATTTCCTTGGTTCCCTACAATAACTAAGGTTCCACTCAAACAACATTCCAATAAAACACAAAAACTTCAAACATTACAGAAATTTCAACAAAACAAAAAATGAACTCAAATCTAATCTACCCAAAACCCATTTAGGTTAGAAAACCCAGACCTAGTTTAGGAACCCTAAAAATCAATTGGGTTGCATTACTTCATCTTCTTTCCACACAAACTTTTCCATTCTCTAGACTAATCTCTTTTCCTTTAACAAAGCAAGAAGAAAAGATAGTTTACCTACCTTAACACAATTGATTTCTCTCCTTTCCTTCTTTCTTCGAAACCCTTCTCTCTCTTTTAATTCCATTTTCTCTCTCTTGTCCCTCTTCAATTCACAATTTTTCTCCTCTACCCAAGCAAAACAACACATTCTTATCCCATTTCTACCTTTAATGAGCTCGAAAAGTCCATCTTACTCTTTCTTATAAGTTTATGTTCTTTTAAGTGATCTCTCAAAAATATCCTTGAACATCCTTATTATATTATCACTCTAATTTCCACTACCAATTCAACAAATCCTACTAACCTTGACATAAGTATAGTTCCAAAATTAAATCTATGAAAACTCCAAAATTATTTTAAGCCATGCTTATTTTTAAAGAAAAAATTTTCCAGGGTCCAACATTTGCACACATTAAAGTGACTGTACATGCACTCATTAACATTTTTCGAGTATAACTGATTATTAATGTGCTTTTATTGAGAATTGTGAATTATTTGTATTGAAAACTGAATTGGAGGAGTATAAACAGTTGGATTAGAATTTTGGTAAATTTTAGGAGAAATTTTCAAAAAATTATTGGGTATTACTGAACTAGGAAAAATGCCATGCGACAAATAAATTGATGAATGGTTGTAACAATAAAAGTCAAATGGCAATGGAAATTTTTATAAATGACTTTGGGATTTAATGACTTATGTCAATGAAAATTGGGAGACAATTGGAGACAAAATGGACTAGTTATTAAAGTGGACCAAATGGAGCCATGGGGAAGTGACATGTGGCAAGTGACATGTGTCTCTTGCCACACCACATGTATAAGTCATGATTTTGTTAAATGAAAGACCATATTTTGGGTCTTTCACTTAACCATTCATGACATATGCTACCTTTCTTCATCTTCTTCAACTTTTTTTTTCATTTGCTCTCTCTCCAGTTACGATACCCTCTTCTCACAAGCTTTAATGTTGAACCTTGCCTTCTTCCATTCCTATCCACTTAAATACTTGCTATCTTCTTCTTGTTTCTAAAGAAATATAACCTACTCCACCTCCATTTGTGATGATCGTGGATGTTGGAGAGCTATGGTTTTATGGTGATTGAAGAAGCTTTGGGTAAATCAAGTAAGTAACTTATTACTCTTCATGGCTTTGATGAATGGCGCATGTTTGATGATAGTTAATAATTAAATGTTCATAAAATGAGGATGGGTTCATAATAAAACGTGGATGAGAAAAGGAGATGGATTAATGTCTTACTCTTGTATATAGGTGATGGGTAAAAGTTCATAGATTGTTATAGAGACGATGTTGAGGTTGAATGATCATTAAAGTGGCGTGTAGATGAGTATAGAAAATTTGTTTATGAATGGGTAAATATATATGTTATGTTTTGGTTAATGATCAAATATAGATCATAGATTGGTTTGTGAATGCTACTGAGTTGAAATGGAGTTCAGAATGAGAAATAGAAGGAGTAGAAAAGATGATCTTTGTATGAGTTGTATTAGGGTAAGATTTGGAAACAAAAGTGGTGGTTGATTTGGAATATGTGGCAACATGATCTCTGAATATGCTTATGTGTTTTAGCCATAAATTTTTCTCTAGTTATCCAAATGAGATGCTTCTTAGTTTGGATTAAACTAGAGACATATGGATACATTTTTCATGAAGACATCGAATTTAAATTCTGTCTTTAAGAGTCTCAAAATTTGATATGAAATTGAGAACTGGGCACATTACATTGTTGGATGAATGTATATGTTATGTTCTATTTTGAGTTTATAAGAATGTGTTATATTTTGAGTGTTTATGATCAAGTAGGGAATATGAAACGTGTATGGATGATTTTGAGTTGGAAATTAGGTATACTTGAATAAGTATCCACTTGAGATGATGAAATCAAATAAGTTAGAAAAGTTGGTTTAGAATTAAAAAAAAAGATAAAGAGAAGTAAAAGTTTGATATGAATTTCCTTAATTAAACTATATTGATCTAGGAAGATTTTGATAAAATAGTCTGCATGAAAGTTGTAGATCATTCTTTTATCTTTCCATTGATATAAAGTTTGCAATTTTTGGAGTTTTGGATAAGAAGTTATGGAGGTTTGAAGAAGAGAGGGGGAAAAGAAAAATTCAGCAAGAAGAGGAAAGTTGCCCTCGTGCATAAGCACGAAGGTGACATTGCATGGAAGAAAATTGTAAGTCACCCTTGTGCTTAAGCACGATGTTAGCTTTGCATGGGTGAGTTAAAAGTCACCCTCGTGCATAAGCACAACGGTGACTTTGCCTGAAGTAACTCACCCTGAACACCTTTGTTTCTTTTGGCTATATCTTCTTCGTCCGACCTCCAAATGACATGAGACTTAAACCATTAGACTCCTAACACATTAATAGTCATCTCCATCAAAAATAATAGCCATCATAAATCATTTGGAAGAGATTGATTGATTGAATTGGGACAAAAATGATGAACAATTCTGGAATTTCATAACTAGAGTATTTTTCATTGACCATGCTTCGGTATTTTGATTATATCTTGAACTATAGGGTTCCAAATGAAATGATTCTTGATTTGGCTAAACTAGAGACATAGGTATATAATTTTTATGAAGAGATCGAATTTGAATTCTGTCTCTAGAAGTCCAGAGTTTTGAATTAAAACTAAGTATAGGATACTGTTTCAGATTATGAACAATCTGAATTAATTGGATTATAACATTTGGAGTATTGAACCAAATTGAATGATATTGGTTTCATTAGAAACTTAAGACAACGGAGAATATTTTTCCAGAATATAGTATTGTCAAATTACTTCAATTTCATGGTCTAATTGATCATAGAAAATAGACCCAAAGGTCTAGAATGTTGGAGATGTTATAAGAAGAAATGAGAGTTTTGATAATGTGTGAACATATAATATTGGAATAACATTAATGAGTGAATTGTTGATATTAAAGTACTAAATACGTGTTTAAAATAGGGATGAAGTAGTTCAAATGATTAAATTTGTGATTCATAAAGAGAAGTAAAATGTATCTAGTAAAAGTGAATAAAAAGTGAGTTATGAAAGCAAATGATGAAAAAAAATGAGAATGTGATAAATATGAAATTTGATAATATACCAGGGTTTGTCATTGAGCGTGCATTGTACATAGTCCATTTATACAATTGTGCATAAATAAATGCTTATAATTGTGCCATTATTAATGTGAGTGCAACATATGTTTTGCATAAATGGGTTGTGCAGGTTAAACGTCCACATTTAAGTGTTTTCAGAATTTGGAAGCAAATACTAATCTAGAGCATACAATTAGTAGACCTAGATGATCACATTTCATTACTTGTTTTGTTTGAATTTTTTATTGATTGACTACTGAATGATTACATGAATGTGATTGATTGTGTTGATTTTTAGACATAAGGTCTGATGAAGTGATGAATTGATTGGGATATTGAAGTGTTACTTGTATGTGAATGAGATGAACTAAGTGTACATAATTTGATGATAAATGTGTTTTGAATGAGCATTTGCATGTAAGTGAAAAAGTGATTCTCAACTTAATGTTGAAAGCCAGACTAAGGTGCGATGATATAGCAATGTGATTGAATGGGATCAAGTAAATGTGATTGATGCATTCCATTTCATGAATGCATGCAACATAATGGCAGTCATAACTAGAGCAACCACCGAACAGAGCTTAAAACTCAATGAGTGAAAATGCGCCTCGAGCTCAAAAGTGATTAAGAGCCTAAGGCTCACTATGTAAAATGAGCCCTGTATCCCCCAAGCAGATAAGGACAGTTAGTAATGAGCCCCGTATCCAATAGATACGGGATAGTTTAGGCCCTCGGTCACAACAAAGCAACAAATAGAAAGTGGGTCTCATGTGCACTATATATGCATAATATGAGTGATTAAATTGTATTGAATGTGAAGTGTGAAATGTGTAATGAAGTGAATTATATGTTATATGATTGGGTGAGTCATCGATGATGGTCCTCATTGTGTTCACAAAACTCACCCAAAATTTGTAAATATTTTTCAGGACTCAGAAGAATACCCTGTTAGGCAAACGGGAGTATACTTACTGCATGCAAGGGAAAGATATAAGTCAGGATCAGTTCTAGTCTGCATTAGTGTTTTCCTACTTTTGTATAAATTTGTATTCCACGATTTCTGCAAAATAAAGTATTTCAAAATTTTTGTATAATGTTTATACAAAGGAATTTATAGTGGAATGTAAAGACATTATAACAAAAGTGTTTTGTATTTGTAATAGACCCCAATTGTCTATTGAAATTCTATTGATTGTATTGCGTTGATTGAAAATGTTTATGAATGAAAGTGGGCCCAAGTTGGTTGTTGTTTCCGCATATTATGTTTGTGGTTTCAAAAACAAAATTTATACTAATTTTTGAATGATTAAGTGCTCTAGTATGTCACTCTCGTGGGACACGGTCTCGAATATCACTCAAGATGTCAAGCACATGTCTCGCGAGAGTGGGATGCTACATATAGTCACCTATGTGAGAAATTTTTTTCCATAAATTCAATCCCACCAGCTTCAAATTTTCAACTATTGCAGTAACAAGTGAGCAATCTCAAGGCATAATATGAGATACACCATGAAATATGCAAAATTGATTAGAAATTAAAGTTAAGAAATGTATAATACAAAAAGTTTTAAATTTATTCGTGAAAGGTGAAAGCATATCATGAAATCAAAATTAAAAAAATGTAATAGGCTTAATTTGAATAATGTGGCCTAATATTATATTGAATTTTAAAAATCCTAATTAATTTCTTTTAAAAGGCCTAAGTTGAAATTATTCAATTAGATTATGGATTGATAAGATTCAAATGAAATTGAATATATTAATAGTTTAAAGAAGTTTCAAATTAAAGAAGTAAATCATCAATTTTTTAAAATGCATATAATTAAGTATTTTCCTAATTTTATTTAAAATGCCAAAATTCAAATTCAAACAAAATTAGGCACAATACAATACAAATGAGAGTTTAAAAACTCATTTCAGTATTTAGTTTCATTAATGGACCTCAATTTTAAAAAATAATCAAGGATATTCAAAACATATAAAGTCCCTAAATATGAAACCTTAACTCATCAAAAATCCAACTTAATTCAATCAATATGCCTGTCATGAAATTGAAAGTATAACTAGATGTAAAAGAATGTAGATAACATCAATTGATTAATAATTTGAAGAGGAATTAAAAATTTTCTAAAAATTCCCAAAATAAGGAAATTAAGGCTGACCCTAAATGGAGTTAGGTGAATTGGTGGTCAATATCGATGAACCTTAGCCTTTTGAGTGTAGAGTAACTTAGCAGATATGAGGAAATTGTTTAAGGCTAGTCAGAGAATAGTGGAGCTTCATGTAAGATAACTAAACACTATGCCTTCTTCAAGAGTGATATAAGTTGATTAAGAGAGAGGAAGATGAGTGTTAGAAGGATGAGTCTTAATTATTGGTTTTCAAAATGAGAGAAAGGAATCTTATTGATGATTTTAGCTTAGAGAGAGAAAGAAAGTAGTGGTGAAGAAGAGAGAAAGATGAGTTTCTACTTAAAATGATATATTGATCAACTGGTGACTTGTGTTAGTCGATCAATATTATCGACCAAACGTATTATAAACATACTATAAGATTTAGTTTATGAAGATTGGCTCTATTGGCCATCTACTAAAGAGTATTAGTAGATCAATTATGGTTGTTGGTCAACCAACATATTTGACCACTCCCTTGATAAACTTACTAAAAATTAAAGAATTCTCTGATGTGGGGACATTAGTCAACTATAAGAAGGCATTAGTTGACCAGTATGAATATGTAGTCGACTAAATAATTGATCAAACAATTAACAAACTCGTTGAAAAGTAAAGGTGTAGATTTTTTAGGATACCTAACACATGTCGATCACATTATAAGGTATATGTTGGGCCCCAAAAATTTTATTTTATTTATTTATTTATTTGTTTACTTTTATTTAATCCTTATTTTGCTTTAATTTTTTATTATATGTTTTAATAATTGAGTCTTGGAATTAGCGAGGTTAGAATGGGAATTAGAAAATTGAAATTAGAATGAAGGGTTAGGATTAAGTCGGATTAATGTGTAGTAGGCTTGAAAGTGTAGAGCTATATGAGACAAAAGTAAGGGTAAAATGGGAAAGTCCTTGGATGAAGGGCATCTTTGGAAGGAATGGGCTTTAGGGATTAAAGAAATAAGAAGAAGGAGGAGACAAATGAAGAGTGTCGTATATGAGGAGAAGAGGCCAAAGGAATTGCAAGTTATAAGGAGAAATTGAAACTACGTAGTTTTGAGATGGGTATTAAGTTGGGAAACAAATGAATTAAGTCATCTTGGAGAGGAAGCTCACGACACTACCAAAGGAGAAAGGGAGATTTCGGCTAAGAGGAAGAAGAGTCGTAGGAAGCTTGAAGGGAGAAAGAAAGAAGGAGAAAAAGAAGAGAAAATCTACTTGTTAGAGGTAAGTTACATCCTTGCTTATGCTAGATTCAAGAAAGGGATAAAATGGAGGTTAGGGTTTGTGTTGCGATTGAAGGAAGAAAGAAGGGAAAGGTAAAATCAAGTGGATTTTGGGATTTCTAAGTCAAGGTTTTGGTTATTCTAGCATAGATGGCCTATGGATAGGTTAGGTTTAAAGTTGATTTTATCTTTGCTTGATTCTTGAATGCTATGACTTTCTTTGGAATGTGTTTATTGAACAGAAATCGGTTTTGTTGAAGGGAATCAAGAAATCCCCATTCCAGGCAAGGAGGAAGGTCAATCTTGAACTCGGATTTTGACATTTAGGTGGGTAACATTTTTATAGTTGTTGGGTGATGGGCAAATGCCCTATGTGTGTTCTTTCTTTTTGTTTAAATTTCGTACATGTTGACTTGTGGTGTATATTTGAAAGTGTAGGATGAAATAGGTGTGTTTCCTTTGATCGAAATGTAAAGTATGAAACTATGATGATTTGGTAGAACGAAAGAAGCACAAAAGTGTTGTTTTTGCATTTGAATATTTGAACATAGATTGGTTGTGATTGGGCAAGAGAGAACCTTTTTCGTTAGTCTCGTGCACGATGACCCATAGCCTTCTCCAGGCTGTCCGTTTGAGGCCACGAGATCCTGAGAAATGGGACTTGTTTTGCTTACGGTGTAAATCGTTTTGTTTATGAAACTCTCGAGTCATTTGTGTGCATTTCATCATTAATTGTGTTTGTTATGCATAATACGTGTTATGATTGATAGAAGTTCCCATGATATGCTTTATGTGATGATTTTGGTTGATTGCGTTTATGTGATAAGGTTGGTTATTTATGCATAATATGTTAATTGCTAATGTTTTGGATTCTTGATTATGTGTTGTATGGCTCATTACTCGATGGCTATAAACGTGTTAGCCACTAAGCCATGTTTGCTCACCCCACTCTCCCTCCTCAGGTGCAAATCAAGTCAAGCGCTGAACCTTGCAAGGCATCGAAAAAACTCCAAGACACTAGATACTTTTGTATTAAGTTAGTGACTAGCTTTTGAATAGCTTTATAAACATATCAAACATTGAGCATCTCATATGTTTTGTATTTTGTGCTCACCTCATGATGGATATGTTGATATGTAACTACAGCTATGCATGAACTCTTATTATGATTGGAAAAGAGAACGAGAACTCTAGTATTCTCTTCTTCATGTGTTTGTATTGAATTGCGATCTGTGTATTACCTTGTAGAAAGGAATGTGTATGTGTTTCTACTCATTGTTGAGTTGTTTGGATTTTGCTTTAAAATAGCTCATGGGAAATTTGCAAAGGTTTTTGAGCGGTTGAAGTTGGGCGTAGTGCTGTCAGATTTCTGGGCTGATGTGCTCATAGGGTTAGTTTTGGATATGTTGTGCTTTAAGTTAAATTATGGGCTGGTATAGATCACATGGGATCGATTCGCCTTCTTGAGAGTTGTAGAGCATCCTTTTATCTTTCCATAGACACCAAGTTTGTTAAATTCAGAGGTCTGGGTCAAAAGTTATGATGTTTGCAAGTTTTGGTACTGTTGACAAGCTTGTCAATCGGTCACTTTAAAGCAAACTTTTGACCCATTTAAAAACCGAGCTTGCTTTTGAGTCCTTCTTAAAAATGGTAGATCTATCTTTGATGTTTCCATCGACATCAAGTTTGTCAAATTTGGAGTTCGTTGCCAAAAGTTACGAGGGTTAGAAGTCAGAAAGGTCGGTTTAAACAGCAGTGGCGAGGGCGCAGGAGGCGGGCACTGGCGAAAACTGAACGCTCGATCGACGCCCGAGCGCTCATGGGCCAAGTGCCCTAGCACTCACCCGAGCGCTTGCGTGCCGAGCGCCCAAGCGCTCAGTTGATTGCCCTTCGGGCAAGCCCGGGGCTGGCGCGCCCATGCGCGCCTGGTGCGCGTCCTTTGGGATCGGTTCATAGCCGACCGATCTCTCTTTCGTCTTTTGGCCATAACTTTTTAGTCCGACCTCCGATCGACTTGATTTTTGAAGCGTTGGATTGCTAAGAAACTTTTCTATCTCTTCATACCTGGTTGAGCGGTAGTGTTGTTAAATTAGAAATGGTGGATTGAAATAAAGTATGACGATTGGTTGTTAAAGACTGACTATGCTTCAGTAATTTGGAGATATCTTGAGCTATAGAGCTCCGATTGATCTAATTTTTTTTCTTGCAAATTAAACTAGAGACATGGACCTACAATTTATCTGAAGAAACCGATTGACATGTTAGCCTCTATGACTTTCAATTTCTAACATGAAGTCGGGTAGAGTATCCAGTCTTGGTTTGTTTTCTCTAAGTCAATATTTTGGTCATAACTTCTCCATTTTTAATCCAAATTGAGCGTTTTTGGTGGCGTTAGAATCGTTAGAATATGAGGAACAATTGTTCTTAAGAAGCTGATCCAAAATTTCTATTTGAAGTTCCCCAAATTGTGTTCAGTAAGTTTTCGATTTTGAGCCTTCTATGCTTTTATGCTTCCGAATGTTGGGCTTCGAAGAAGAGGTCCAACAGTATAGGTTGACCAATATGTCTTAATAAATTCAAAAATAGCTCTGAAGCTTAAATTAAAGGATTAAATCATATACTAAATCATGGAAAATTTTATCATAGTAATTAGAAACATTATTTGTAGCACCCCACTCCTACCTGGCATATGCACGTGCACCCTTCGGATATACGTGCACATGTTCTATAGAAATGGTGTGTTAACCATTTCACCTTAACTACTGGGACCCGATCCAGGAACCGGATCCCAACCGAAAAACGGAAAACAAAATGCGGAAGACATAATGCAAAGCGAAGCGGAACTAAAGCAATAGCTGAAGCGAAACGAAAAACGAAGTGGCCGAACGCGAAAGTACCGAAGCAAAACGAAGCGAAGCGGAATCGATACTTACCAAACGGAGCCGACATCCGAGAACAATCAAAAACACAAAAACACATTCGCGTTGGAAACCTAGACTATCCAAACCCGGTATAATTTTTTTTTCTTTTTTCCCCATATTTCATTCCTTTTCTCTTTACTCAATCACATTCAAATCATAATCAATCCATACAATTTCCTTTTTGGAAATTTATCCTCATATAACACTCAATTCATATAATTTGTCTTAATCACGCAAATCTCATCTTTACCAAACTAACTTCTTAATTCTTATTCTTATCTTAACCCGATTTTTACCAAAAATCGGGCAGCATAATGGTTGTATTTTGACAGCCCAAAAATTCTACAATGATAAAAACACACTTCTAAAATCACAAAATCATATCCAACCTTAACAACCATCATCGGACCTCCTGTCCGGAAACCCAGCAGAAACAAACGCAATTCTATACCTAACACTTCAAAAGTCTCAATCCGAACACAATACAATCATATACATTTACTGGCCACGAGCAAATCCATTCACATACATTTCAATTCATATATAACTCCATAATTTACTTACACATATCATAAATTCAATTCATACTCATTTTTAGCATAACTGTATACATTCTTTACATTCGGACTAAATATACTTTATTGGCTTTCTAACCATCCATAAAATCAATACGAACATCAAACTTTACACATAAATACGAACAAGCACAAATTGAATGAGGTCATGCTCGTCTTCCATCCGATCTCCGCTTAAAAACACGGAGATTGGGGATGAAAGGGGTGAGCTCGGAGCTCGTGGATAATATATTTATAAATTGAAACATAAGCAAAACATTTCTCAAAAATTTGTTATTTTGGAAATCTTTCAAAAAACTTATTTCTTCAACTTTTCACATTTTCAAATTCTTTATTACTAATTTCCAAAATTTCTCGATTTAAAGCTCAATTTCTCATTGATTCTCAAATCATTCCAAATCATGCATACATGAATGCAACACATTTTCAATGCATCACAAATATGAACAAAAGCAAAAGCACATAACATTTCAAAATGGTTTGGTTTCGGTCCTAACGAGACGTCTTGCATCTGATCTCATAAGCGATCACATGCGGTAAGTGAGCAGACGTACTACACTTTCCCGCATAGCGATTCGATTATAGCCGTGAAGGAGTCCGTAATCGGAACTCCATTGCCTCTGCGGGCAGCCGAGAGAAGGCTTTAACAAGTAGAGGCAGTCTAATCGACTCACAAAAGGACTGACCAAACCCACATAACACATAAGCAAAGCGGAATTTCAGTTGCTCAAGACACTTTTCAAAATCTTAATTTTCTTTAAATTTTCATATCATATCATCATAATGTGTCATAAATGACACAAACATATATCCACATGAATTCATATAACAAATCGAATGCAATTCACTTAAATCACATATTCATCAAATTCATCACAATATATGCACTAATTCTTTAAATCATTTAAATCATAAATCAAATAATTTGAAAACCATGAATTTCATAATTCTTGCATTTTTAAAACTCATTTTAACCCTTCAAAATCATAATTTCAAACATTTACATCCTTTTTCAAACATTTTTATCAACAATAATTTATCAAAAATCAAATTTTGTTTTCTTTAATTTTCAAACTTTCACATATAGCTTACAAATCAAAATATAAATATACTACCCACCTTATATCCATGCCAACAACTTGCTTTGTGCCTCAATTGCTCCAAAGCCTCATTCTTTCTTCCAATTTAACATTCCCTAAAGCAATTTCATCAAAATTCAATCTCATAAATAACTTAATCCTTCAATTTGATGCATAAGTCATCAATTCATACTAATTCAAGATATGTACATCATTAATTTCTAAAATCCCCAAATTCCAAATTGAACCTAAACCAATTCAACCAAATTCAATATCATAATTAACAATTTCTCAAATTGAGCTTAGAAAACATCAATTCCTCACATATTCAAGCTATTTCAATCTCCAATTTTGAAAATCCCCAATTTTCAAAATTGGCTAAACTAATTTACACAAATTCAATACCATAAATCACAATTTCTTCAAAATTGATTTCATATTTTACCAATTCCTACTATTATTGATGATTCTACACCATTAATTCACAAAATCTCCAAATTTCTAATTTAGCCTAAACTCTCAATTTACAATTTTTCAAATTAAACCTCACCTAAAGCATAAACATCAAAATTAACTTAGGATATCTCAAATTCATCACTAATTCAAGCAATCTAAAGCAACAATTTCAAAAACCTATAATTCCAAACTTTGACATAAACCCCAAATTCATAAAATCAACATAATCATAGCCTAATCTGTTCAATAAACCTTAGAAAACTTAAATACATAACCTTTCCAAGCCATCTAACACAATAAACTCATTAAAAATTTTCAAACTCAACTTTCTCTCTCTTACCATTTTCTCCACCATTTTCGTTATTTATTGAGCTCCAAGACAAGCTTCCTTCTTCTTCCATGTCTTCACCTTGAAAACCATCGAAATCTTGCTTAAAAACTCCTAGAAAAATCGACTTGCTTCATCCTTCTTCCATCTCTTCCACGACCGATTCCCTCCCTTCTTTCTTCTCCAACGTTTCTTCTTCTCTCTTCTTCTTATTTCTTTCTTTTATTTCTCTTCCTTTTCATGAGTTTCAGGACACAAAACGACAGCCTCTATGTATTCTCTGCCATGTCACTTAAAAATGGAGGGTAAATGACCATTTTGCCCTCACTTATTGGCCTATTTACAAGTTTGCCCCTGTACAGGATTTTCAAAATCTGATAGCTTGCGTCCTGTTTTCAAGCATCTAAAAGAAATAATTTGGATAAACTTTCTTCTTGAAAATTGTTCCTTTAGATCATATGAATCCAACGCCACCAACTACGCTCAATTCGGATCAGAAACGAAGAATTTATAGCCAAAATACTATCGGACCTTCACAAAATCCAAGACTGAACATTAACATAACTTCAGCCCAAAAATTAACAATCTTAGGGATGAACTTAAATTTCGATCCCTTCACATGATTTGTAGCCCCATATCTTAATTTTATTTTTCCTTAAGAATCAACTCAATCGGAGTTGTACAATCAAAGATTCTGTCCAAAATAGCTTTTCTTAAACGACTTCCAATTTTTAATCGCTCATAACTCCTTGCCCCGATATCGAAAAATTGCAAACTTTATATCAATGGAAAGATAAAAACATCATCTTAAACTTTCATGAAGACTACTTACTCCAATTCAGACTAAATCTATACGACGAGTGGCCTCGAAGCATAGAACACACAAATCTATACTTAATAGCATTTTCAAAACAAAGCATATCTTCGGAAAATCATATCTCTCAATCCCGACATCGAAAAATAGCAAACTTTATATCCACAAAAAGCTCTCGACAGAGGCTACAATTTTCATGTTGATCATTTTCTCGAATTTTGCCTAAATCAAAAAGTCAACTTTTTCTTCAAAAAGTCAAACTCCCAAATAAACTTTGACTGATCATAACTCTCACTTCCGATATCGAAAAATATCAAACTTTATGACTACAGAATCTCTTGACATAAACTACAAGTTTTCAGAAGACAATTTTCTAAAATTTTGCCTCAAACAAAAAGTCAACTCTTAAGTCAAACTTTCTATCTCCAAAAGTCAACTTTCTTAATTTTTCAAATTCTCTCATTTTTCTCTTTATTTCTTGATTTTCTACTAACTTTTCAATCAATTCATTTGCTTAAACTTTCATAACCCATACAAATCTCCACAATTATCAAATACATTGAAAACTCATAATTCTTTTCTCAAAATTTCCTTAAAGCATAATTTCATCTATAACATAATACTTAAACAAAACACTCATTCAATTTCATTTACTATTTCTAAATTCCAATTAAAGATCGGGGTCCAACATTAACTATATCACTTGGCATTATAAGTAAAACTATAAATAACACATTGCCTAAAAACCAAAATTTCTGTCATTTGATTTCTCAAACTCTAATTCACACTGTAGCATTAACCATCATCCATATTTTACATTGTCAACCTATAGTGTTTACAACTCAGTCTATATTGTTAGCCCCAAATTTATTTTTAAAATTAAACATGATTAGATTAATTGAGTAAGTTATGTTAGCATTAATTGAGTTGACATTAATTAGTATGTGATAGCATTAAAGAGTTAGGTGGTGAGTTAATGAGATTAAATGTGTTAGTTGGACCTTAATGAGGTAGGAAAGGAAAAGAGAATAAGATGGGCTTAAAAGATAAAAGGGCTTGAGTAGTTTAAAGAGGATATAAGAAGGAAGGAAGAAGAAATGAGTTGGGCTTTAGGCTATAAAGCTTAAGTAAGTTAGTAAGTAGTATAAAAGAGAAGGAATTAAGTGGGTTAGTAGGAGAAGAGAGGGAAGTTACGAAAATTAGAGGGAGAGAGGGAGAGTTCGTGGAAGGAGAAGGGAGAAGAAGAAAAAGGAAAAGCTTGGCTAGGTCTTGAGTTTCCAAGAGATTAAGTAAGTGTTTGAAAAAAGTTCAAGAAGGAAAAGTATAGAGGAAGAGCTAAGCTACACCTTGAACCAAGAAACTCTTTGGTTGAGTCAAGAACCAAGGTAAGTCATGATTTCAAGTGTTAGCTTTTAGTTAGGTTATGGTGTAGAAAGCTTAGAAATGAAGTGGGTTTAGTGATTTTGAAGTTAATTTCATGTAAGAGGTTATGTAGATTTTCAATTGAAGTTATGTTGAAATGGGTTTTTGTTTCTCTTGAAGTAGAGCAAGAGAGAGGAGAAGAGCAAGGAGAAAAGCACTCCTAAGTAAGGATTAAGCAAGATATAAGGTGGGTTTCATTTTTATCTTTATGTTAGTAAGTTTTAAATACTATCTCAACTAAGGAAATTAATGTTTTTCAACTACCTTGGGATGAGCATTGATTGAGCTTTGATTGTGTATAAATTGATTTATGATTGCCATTATGTGAAAGTTTGAACAGTATATGAAATTGCTTGATATTGCTTGACAAGTTCATGAATTGAATGAACATGAATATTAGTGAAATCATGAAATGTGAGTTAAGCATGAAATACATTTTCAAAAATCAGCTATTTGGATGCATGAAAATCCATTTTAGAAATCAGCCGATGGACAAGAAAAGTCAGATTTTGATGCATGAATTCATGTTATGTGGGTAATTAAGTCCACCCAGTGAGTCACGTGCGTTGACGATATAAACCTACTTTTGCCGATTGTGGCGAGGATGTTCCTTTTGGACTCCTCGACATCGACTACACTTGTGTAGTTAAATCGATTATTATGGACTTATCTTACCGAACCATTAGCTATGTGTTTATGTGTTAGCATGTATTTGCAAGAATGATAGATGCATGAATCATGAAAGTTATGATTTTAGCTTGATGAATTTATGAATGCAAAGTTGTATGATTGTTTGATGAGAGAATTGCTAGCAGTATGAATAATGAAATAAATTCAGCTTATTTGCATAAATATAAACATGTTACCCACGAGCGTAAGCTCACCCCCTCCAACTCCGTCCCATCTCCAGGTGAGGAGCACGAGATCGACCATCGAGCTTAAAGGCATTGCTCCAGAAATGGATAATTTTTGTATTTCAAGTTAATTTTTGTAAATCAATGCTTTAGATGCATTTTGGGCAAGTGATGCTTTGCAAGCTTGTATTTTGGGATTTGATGTAGTGGCTTAAAATGCCCTCTAAAGCCTTGTAATAACTCATATTTTCATATGAATGCAAGAATGTTCAGTTCTAATGTATTTTGTACAATTCATGCATGTTTTAAAACAATTGCATCATTGTATGGTTTGAATTTGACAAGAAAGGGGGAAATGTAATTGTGTTATAGTTTGGATATGATTAGAATGCTAGGAGTGTGTTGTTGCTATTGAAGTTGATCTTTTGGGATATTTGGATTGGTGTGTGTTGTGAGAGATTGAAGATAGAGGTTTTGATGCAGGTACTTGAGTTGAATTAAATTGAATTGAAGTTTGGATAGTGAACTTTTAAAGGAGGTGCTGTCAAATTTTTGGCAAAATTTGACAAACCTTTGTTGGTGATTTAGACTCTCTTAGAGTTTAAATTGAATTGAGAGATCTTCTTGAAGATTGTCGCTTAAGATTAGACCTTTCAAATGGTGTATAATTTGCCTCATTTGGAGTTAGGTGTAAAAACTTATGGGGGTAAAACCTATATCAGTTACTGTTCATGTAGTCTTTCCACTGTTTCATTGGTCATTGTCAGAGCAGTGCATTCGAATGAGTTTTTACCTCGATAAATGATGGATTTAACTTTTGCATCCTTCATGAGATTTGTAGTTCATCTTGTTATCTTTCCATGGAGGTATAGTATGCACATATTGGAGCTAGGAATAAGAAGTTATGAGTTTTGAAAGGTGATAGTTACAAGTGATTTTGAAGTTGGGTTGAAGATGTGGAGTTTTGGAAAATTCGATGTCCGTTAAACGGACATGAATGTCCGTTAAATGGACAGCCTCGGGTACAAAAACACTCTTTCGCCTGCCCATGTCTGTTAAACGGACTTGCATGTCCGTTTAACGGACAATTTCAAAGCATTTGGGACACTTTCACCCGAACGTGTCCGTTAAACGGACATTTGTGTCCGTTTAACGGACAGCCACGGAAAAATAGTGATTTTTGACTTATTTAGAGGTCAAATCTCGTTTTGTGTTCTTCATGAGAGTTGTAGATCTAGATGTATTCGTTCTAATGGTCAAAGAACAAACTTAATCCGAAACCTATATAAAAGGTTATGGTAATCGCGCCAAGACAGTTTCAATTCGATTTTGGGTGTGAACATAGTCCACCCTTTTGGGCATAATTCCCTCATCCGACCTTCAATTGAGGTGAGACTTGAACCAATAGATTCATAAGACATATACCTTCCACTCCATAAATTTTGGTATCATTTGGAGTTGAAATAAGGAAGTTTACATTAAATTAAGTGAGGGGTCGGTTAAGAGAGCATGTTTCAGGTATGAACTCTTTTAGGTTTTTGGAGTGTATCTTGAGTTATATAACTCCGATTAAGGTGATTCTTGCCTCTATACGAACGTGAGGCTTTAAACTATAATTGATATGAACAAGTCAATATGTGATTTTGATGTTTAGGTAGTGTGCGCTCATCATTTTTATGGAACAACAGCATATAGCACTGCAATGTAATAAGCGCAAGGTTTCAGGACTACAGAAGTTGGGCTCTGGGAACGGGGTCCGACATTTGTGGTATCAGAGCAGCCATAGGTTTATGATTTCCTAAGAACCCTAGTGGGTAGCCTCAAGGGTAGAGTCAGCATGCATCATGTTACATGAACCCTATGCATTGTTTTAAATACAGTACATGCATTATTGGTTTTGAATTGTTTTACATGATTTGAACTGGTTTCACAAAGCATGAGCTAAAGATTTGAAATGGTTTTCATTTAAAGGAGTAATATGCCGCCTCGAAGAAGAACTCGAGGAGCTCAATCTTGATCAGGCTCTCAGCGAGGAAGTACGGATGAATCCCGTATTCCCCAGGATGTAGGGACCATCCCTGTTTCAGATTCAGAGTCACCAAGTGTGCAGCATGAAGTGCCTCTCCAGCCCCCTCCTATGCCTCAAGTAAATCCAGTAGATCCCAGTTCTTTCGGGCCTTCTTGAGCTTTCACTTATGTCATGGGCCAAGGAATGCAAGCTCGAGATGCTGACTTCAGCAGATCGGGCGAGCGGTATGACAAGCTCCGGAAGTATGAAATTTGTCGATTTCAATGAGACTACTAATCCCAAGGAAGGTGAAGCATGGCTGAAGCGGACCGAGAGGTCTGAATCGGATGAAGTGCTCGGATGAGGAGAGGTTAGAATATGTAGCTAGTTTATTGCAGGGGATCTGTTGCCTTTGGTGGAATCGGTGCCCATGATCGAGCGATACCTCTAGTCTTGACATGGAGGAGTTTTGGAAGTATTAGGAAGAAGTACTTCTCGAGGGTTTACGTCAAGAGAAGGCCGGGGAGTTCTGAGCCTCGCGTGGGGGGCTGGCGTGAGTGAGTATGAGTGAAGTTCACTCGGTATCACGGTATCTGACAAACATTATGGCGTGAAGAGGATAAGTCTGCAAGTTTGAGAGTGGATTGCACTTAGGGATCGAGGAGAAGGTCTTGATCCATAATTTCCATGACTACCGGCGGTTGGCGGATCTTGCTCTCCGGGAAGAAAAGTTGGAGAACATCAAGTCGAGGTAAGCGAAGAGGAAGACCAAGGGCGATCTTCCGGGAAGGGAGTGAGTGCTCTAGCTTTGAAAGGAGCACCGGGACTTTTCATTCTCGAGGTGGTATGGGCAATAGTGGTCTGCCAAGAGCCGTGATCAAGGCGGTTTACGGCGGGTCTCTAGTATGGGAGGCCAGGGAAGACATGGAAAGGCAAGTATACAAACCCTCGGTGTGGTCAATGTGGGAAGTTTCACCCGGGAAGTGTCTCGGGGGTTTGGTGGTTGTTTCAATGTGGAAGAAGGGCACATGATGAGAGATTGTCCTCGAGGTCAAGGCAAGAGGGCTCTCAATTTCAAGTCCAGAGGCGACGGAAGCAAGAGGAACGGACCGATTCTGAGTAGGCGATTCGGGAGGCGTGAGGAAGGCAAATCCTGCAGGGAGGCCAAGGGCACAGGTCAGAGTCAGGCACCAGCTAGAGTATTTGCCATGACTAGGGAAGAAGCCGCAGCTGCTCCCGGAGTTGTGACTGGTATGGCTCAATTATTTAATTCAACAATTTATGTTCTGATTGATACTGGCTCTACACATTCATTTGTGTCCTCAAGTCTGAATATGCATGCTATGAATCCTGAGATTATGGATAATTTTCTGGTTGTTAGTACTCCTTTAGGGAGTAAGGTGATGATCAGTTTAGTCTACTAGAAGTGCGAGCTCAGTATCGATGGTGCTAGATTGGTAGTAGACTTGCTACCTCTAGACCTAAAGGGACTAGATGTCATACTAGGTATGGATGCCATGGAAAAGTACGGGCAAAGTTAGATTGTGGCCGTAAGGAAGTGGAGTTTGACACAGGAAATGGAGAGAAAGTGGTCTTGAGGGGACGGGAAGATGCCAAAGACCGAGGATCATTTCGACTTTGCTAATGAGCGGGATGATGGGCGGGGAGGTGAGGCCTTTTGGCACATGTGGTGGATCGAGAGGTGAAAGTAGGAAGGTTGGAGGATTACCTATAGTGAGGAGTTCGAAGTATTTCGGAAGAGTTCTGGGTTTTATCGGGTGAGGAAATTGAGTTTACAATTGACTTGATTCCGGAACCATGACCATTTCAATACCACCATACCGGATGGCTCCGGTGAGTTGAGGGAGTTTAAGGAGCAATTGCAGGAATTATTAAGCGGTTTATCGGGCCAAGTTCATCACCTTGGGGCGCTTGATTCTATTTGTTAAGAAGAAGGATGGAACGTGGCGGATGTGTATTGATTAAAGGAAACTCAACAAGGTGACGATTAAGAACAAGTATCCTCTGCCCAGGATAGATGATATGTTTGATCAGCTGCAGGGAGTAAGGGTCTTTTCGAAGATAGATCTCAGGTCAGGTTATCATCAACTCCAAATCAGGGAGTCTGATGTTAGCAAGGCGGCTTCGAGGACCCGTTCACAGGCACTATGAGTTCGTGGTCATGCCATTGGATGACCAATGCTCCAGCTGCATTCATGGACCTTATAAATAGGGCTTTTTAGGAGTTTTTAGATCAGTTTGTCATAGTATTTATCGATGACATTCTGGTCTATTCTAAGGATGAAGGGAACATGCGAGCATCTCGAATAGTGTTGCAAAGATTAAGGAAAGAGAGCTATATGCCAAATTCAGCAAGTGTGAATTTTGGGCTGCGTGAAATGGTTTTCCTTGGACATATGATCTCAATGAGAGGGATCCATGTTGATCAAGAAAAGTAGAAGCGATGGTGAATTGGCAAGAGTCTAAGGCGGTAAAAAGTGCGGAGTTTTCTAGGCTGGCGAGTTATTACAGGAGGTTTGTAGAGGATTCTCCATGATAGCTGCCGATAACTAAATTGTTGAGGAAGAATCGGCGGTTTATCTGGAGCGAAGAATGTCGAAGAGTTTGAGGAACTCAAGCATAGATTAACGAGCGCTCAATCCTAATCACCTTGATGGAGATCGAGGGTATCTGATGTCTGATGATGCTTGAGAAAAGGCTTAGGTTGTGTGTTAATCTGAGCAACGAGTGATAGCCTATGCTTCATGGCGATTGAAGTCATATGAGTTGAATTATCCTACTCATGATTTAGAGCTAGCGCATAATTTTGCCACGAAAATTTGGAGACATTATTTGTATGGGGTGCGGACTAGGATCTTCACGGATCACAAGAGTCTTAAGTATTCTTGAGCCGAAAGAGCTGAATTTGAGGCAGAGAAGGTGGATTGAGTTACTTAAGGACTATGATTTGATGATTGAGTACCATCCAGGCAAGGCAAAAGTAGTAGCGGATGCATTGACTATGAAGTCATCCATAGCTCATGTCCAGGCAGTTTACTTGCCTTTGTTGGAACAGATGGCTAAGCTTAAGATAAGATTGAAGCAGGATAAGCCAGAATGCATTCTTGCTCAATTCAGGGTGAGGCTGATACTTAGAGAGAAAGTCAAGGAGTTGCGGGGCGGGATCACGAATTGAGTAAGCCGTGAGGAAATCGAGAATGGCAAGCAGTCTGAAGTGGTAGTGAGAGATGACGGACTTATGGTAGTCGGAAGCAGATTGTGTATTCCGAATGTTAAGGAAGTCAAGGATGAGATCTTGGATGAGGCACATAATGCGCCTTATTTCATACACCCAGGCAGCACCAGGATGTACAGGGATTTGAAGGAGCATTTCTGGTGGAAAGGCATGAAGAGGGATGTAGCAAAGTATGTGAGCAGATGTCTAGTGTGTCAGCAAGTCAAGGCTGAACACCAGGCACCTTCAGGCATGTTAAGGCCATTTTCCATTCCTGAATGGAAATGGCAAAGGATCACTATGGATTTTCTGATGGGTTTACCCAGAACTAGTAGGAAGCATGATGCCGTATGGGTTATTGTAGATCGGTTAACCAAGTCAGCCCATTTTTTAGCAATTAAGCAGACAGATTCGTTGCAGGTGTTAGCAAGGAAATACATTAATGAGGTAGAGAGGTTGCATGGGTTCAGATTCCATAGTATCCAAGCGAGGATCCTCGATTCGTTGAGATTGGAGTAGTTTGCAGGAAGCTCTAGGGACTAAGTTGAGTTTCGGCCTGACATTTCATCCTCAGACGGATGGTCAGTCTGAAAGGACCATTCAGACCCTAGAGGGAATGCTTAGAGCGTGTGTCATGGACTTCAAAGGAGCATGGGATGAACATTTATCGTTGGTCGAATTTGCCTATAACAATTGTACCATTCGAGCATTCAGATGGCTCCTTATAAAGCGCTGTATGGCAGGAGATGCAGGACTCAATATGTTCGGATGAAGAGGGTGAAAGGAAGCTGGTAGGACCAGAATTGGTTCATATGACAATGGATAAGGTTAGTTTGATCAGCGGTGACTTAAGGCACTCGAGGATAGAATGAAGAGTTATCAGATGCTCGGGAAGGAGATGGAGTGATAGGTGACAAAGTATTCTGAAGGCGTCTCCATGGAAGGAGTCATGAGGTTTGGCAAGAAAGGCAAGTTAAGTCCTCGGTATGTGGGTCCGTATGAGATTCTAGAGAGGATCGGGCCGTTAGCTTCTGAGTTGGCATTGCCTCGAGTTGTCTCGGATCCATAATGTTTTCATGTTTCCATATTGAGAAGTCAGATCAGATCCTTCTCACATTATTGAGACCTCGGAGGTTCAAGCTGAGTGATGATCGAGCTATGAGGAGATGCCGGTGGCAGTGCGGATAACAAGGAGAAAGTTCTCGGGAAGAAGACAATTCACTAGTTAAAGTCCTTTGGAGGAATCATGCGATTGAAGAGGCAGCGTGGGAACCTTTGGATTCAATGAAGGAGAAGTATCCACACCTCTTGATAGCGAGTAAAATTCGAGGACGAAATTTCTTAAGGGGGGGGGGGGAGAAATGTTAGCCCCAAATTTATTTTTTAAATTAAACATGATTAGATTAATTGAGTAAGTTATGTTAGCATTAATTGAGTTGACATTAATTAGTATGTGATAGCATTAAAGAGTTAGGTGGTGAGTTAATGAGATTAAATGTGTTAGTTGGGCCTTAATGAGGTAGGAAAGGAAAAGAGAATAAGATGGGCTTAAAAGATAAAAGGGCTTGAGTAGTTTAAAGAGGATATAAGAAGGAAGGAAGAAGAAATGAGTTGGGCTTTAGGCCTATAGGCTTAAGTAAGTTAGTAAGTAGTATAAAAGAGAAGGAATTAAGTGGGTTAGTAGGAGAAGAGAGGGAAGTTACGAAAATTAGAGGGAGAGAGGGAGAGTTCGTGGAAGGAGAAGGGAGAAGAAGAAAAAGGAAAAGCTTGGCTAGGTCTTGAGTTTCCAAGAGATTAAGTAAGTGTTTGAAGAAAGTTCAAGAAGGAAAAGTGTAGAGGAAGAGCTAAGCTACACCTTGAACCAAGAAACTCTTTGGTTGAGTCAAGAACCAAGGTAAGTCATGATTTCAAGTGTTAGCTTTTAGTTAGGTTATGGTGTAGAAAGCTTAGAAATGAAGTGGGTTTAGTGATTTTGAAGTTAATTTCATGTAAGAGGTTATGTAGATTTTCAATTGAAGTTATGATGAAATGGGTTTTTGTTTCTCTTGAAGTAGAGCAAGAGAGAGGAGAAGAGCAAGGAGAAAAGCACTCCTAAGCAAGGATTAAGCAAGATATAAGGAGGGTTTCATTTTTATCTTTATGTAAATAAGTTTTAAATACTATCTCAACTAAGGAAATTAATGTTTTTCAACTACCTTGGGATGAGCATTGATTGAGCTTTGATTGTGTATAAATTGATTTATGATTGCCATTATGTGAAAGTTTGAACAGTATATGAAATTGCTTGATATTGCTTGACAAGTTCATGAATTGAATGAACATGAATATTAGTGAAATCATGAAATGTGAGTTAAGCATGAAATACATTTTTCAAAAATCAGCTATTTGGATGCATGAAAAATCCATTTTCAGAAATCAGCCAGTGGACAAGAAAAGTCCAGATTTTGATGCATGAATTCATGTTATGTGGGTAATTAAGTCCACCCAGCAGAGTCACGTGCACGTTGACCGATATAGACTTAAGCCCTCACTTGCTGATTGTGGCGAGGATGTTCCTTTTGGACTCCTCGACATCGACTACACTTGTGTAGTTAAATGGATTATTAATGGACTTATCGTGCGAACCATTAGCTATGTGTTTATGTGTTAGCTTGTATTTCCAAGAATGATAGATGCATGAATCATGAAAGTTATGCTTTTAGCTTGATGAATTTATGAATGCAAAGTTGTATGATTGTTTGATGAGAGAATTGCTAGCAGTATGAATAATGAAATAAATTCAGCTTATTTGCATAAATATAAACATGTTACCCCGAGCGTAAGCTCACCCCTCAACTCGTCCCATCTCCGGTGAGGAGCACGAGATCGACCATCGAGCTTAAAGGCATTGCTCCAGAAATGGATAATTTTTGTATTTCAAGTTAATTTTTGTAAATCAATGCTTTAGATGCATTTTGGGCAAGTGATGCTTTTGCAAGCTTGTATTTTGGGATTTGATGTAGTGGCTTAAAATGCCCTCTAAAGCCTTGTAATAACTCATATTTTCATATGAATGCAAGAATGTTCAGTTCTAATGTATTTTGTACAATTCATGCATGTTTTAAAACAATTGCATCATTGTATGGTTTGAATTTGACAAGAAAGGAGGAAATGTAATTGTGTTATAGTTTGGATATGATTAGAATGCTAGGAGTATGTTGTTGCTATTGAAGTTGATCTTTTGGGATATTTGGATTGGTGTGTGTTGTGAGAGATTGAAGATAGAGGTTTTGATGCAGGTACTTGAGTTGAATTAAATTGAATTGAAGTTTGGATAGTGAACTTTTAAAAGAGGTGCTGTCAAATTTTTGGCAAAATTTGACAAACATTTGTTGGTGATTTAGACTCTCTTAAAGTTTGAATTGAATTGAGAGATCTTCTTGAAGATTGTCGCTTAAGATTAGACCTTTCAAATGGTGTATAATTTGCCTCATTTGGAGTTAGGTGTAAAAACTTATGGGGGTAAAACCTATATCGATTCTTTATTCATGTAGTCATCCTTTGTTTCATTGGTCATTGTCAGAGCAGTGCATTCGAATGAGTTTTTACCTCGATAAATGATGGATTTAACTTTTGCATCCTTCATGAGATTTGTAGTTCATCTTGTTATCTTTCCATGGAGGTATAGTATGCATATATTGGAGCTAGGAATAAAAAGTTATGAGTTTTGAAAGGTGATAGTTATAAGTGATTTTGAAGTTGGGTTGAAGATGTGGAGTTTTGGAAAATTCGATGTCCGTTAAACGGACATGAATGTCCGTTAAACGGAAAGCCTCGGGTACAAAAACACTCTTTCGCCTGCCCATGTCCGTTTAACGGACAATTTCAAAGCATTTGGGACACTTTCACCCGAACGTGTCCGTTTAACGGACAGCCACGGAAAAAAGGTGATTTTTGACTTATTTAGAGGCCCAATATCTTTTTGTGGTCTTCATGAGAGTTGTAGATCTAGATGTCTTCTTTCTAATGGTCAAGAACTAACTTAATCCGACATCTATATAAAAAGTTATGGCAATCGCTCCAAGACAGTTTCAATTCGATTTTGGGTGTGAACATAGTCCACCCTTTTGGGCATAATTCCCTCATCCGACCTTCAATTGAGGTGAGACTTGAACAAATAGATTCCTAAGACATATACCTTCCACTCCATAAAGTTTGGTATCATTTGGAGTTGAAACAAGGAAGTTTACATTAAATTAAGTGAGGGGTCGGTTAAGAGAGCATGTTTCAGGTATAAACTCTTTTAGGTTTTTGGAGTGTATCTTGAGTTATATAACTCCGATTAAGGTGATTCTTGCCTCTATACGAACGTGAGGCTTTAAGCTATAATTGATATGAACAAGTCAATATGTGATTTTGATGTTTAGGTAGTGTGCGCTCATCATTTTTATGGAACAACAGCATATAGCACTGCAATGTAATAAGCGCAAGGTTTTAGGACTACGGAAGTTGGGCTCTGGGAACGGGGTCCGACATATATAATATGTTACATAAATGAGGAAACTAAACAAAAATTAAAACAAACTATTTCTTCAGTCCCAGCTGACTGACCTTTAAGACATATCTGAACTCTAAAAGTTGTACAAAATCACCTCTTTGCAGTTTTAGAAGCTAGGTCATCACTCTCTCGATCCTAAAATTTTCATCGTTACAACTTTGATGAGTTTTGCGAACTCAATAGAGTAACCATCCTCGATGGTTCACTCTTATCATACAACATAACAGTTCATATTATTATGTAATTCACATCAACTTGGTCACATCAAGTAATATTATGAATCAATTGTTCACAAATCTCATAATTCAAACACAAGTTCATAACATTCATTATCACATATTCATTGTAACATCCCATCCCCATATTAAGGGTTAGGACCTGAACTTTCAATATTTGTGAACTCAAAGAGAAATTAAGACAATGCATTTTCTTGCTCCTACATCATGTTAGCATATATGCACATAAATACGGAATGTTTTCACATAAAAAGTGGTACATGCATTCATTGACAACTTCTGGGTATAAATTATATTAAATGTGATTTTATTGAAAATAAGGAGTAGAAGGAGTAGAAAGAGTGATCTTGGTATGAGTTGTGATAAGGAAAGATTTAGAAACAAGATTTGGTAGTGATCTGGCCAATGTTGACTGAGTATGCTTAAGTCTTTTAGCCACAATATTTTCTCTAGTAATCTAAACGAGATGATTCTTGATTTGATTAAACTAGAGATATATGGATACATTTTGTATGAAGACATCAAATTTCAATTTTATATCTAAGAGTCTCAAAAATTGTCATGAAGTGAAGAATTGGATGTAATGTTGGTGTGTGAATGAAAAATTTCTCTTCGGATTTTAGGGGCAAATTTGGGATTGATATAGATACTAAAAGAATTAAGAAAACAAATCATAGGCATAGAGAAATTTGGGTTATATCTGTTGGAGTTAACAATGCCCCTGACAGTGTTATAGTATTGAAGATTAAAGAGATCCAAGCACAATTGGATAAATTAGTGACAATGATCATAGAGGATAATTGGAATGTATTCAAAAAAATGAAACGATTATTTTGAACATTGAGATTAATCTTACATATCGTGAAAGTAGAAACAATTATATTCCTAGTTTAATGAGAGTGAATCTTAGCTTAATCAAATAAAATGTAGGTTGTATATCTGAACATATTGGGAGACCCAAAGAAAATAGAGGAAACGATGAAGAGAGAAACTACAAGAAATATATATGAGGTTCAAAGTTGTCTAAAATTGTTGAAAATTGGATACCAACAGAGACTGTTAGGGATTTTTTTACTAATTTTAATCCTTTGACAAAATTTTTTTATGAAAAACATATAAATCGTATGGGTGATGAACGCAAAAAGAGTTTTGAGGAGTTATAACACTGATGTTAATCATATCACTTCAATGTGGAGATTTTTGCAGTATATAATAAAGTTTCACATCACAGATTAATATGCAATTCGTTGCAACATTATAAAGTGATTTGATGTACATAGGGACAATTAAAGCCTCGTAAGCTAAATTTTGATACATGAATTAGAATTTGCCGCAGCAGACATTTGTGTTGAGAACTTAGAGACATTATAAGTACATTGAAACATTTCAAATTTTATATAGATTATTAGAGTATAAGGTAATTATTGAGTTTGAAAGGAATGAAAATGAGGCTGAGACAATGAATAGAGTTATTTGAAGATTTTGATTATGTAAATGGTATTTCCTAGTAAAGCTGGTGTTGTAATTTGATGTACTGAACAGAAAATTCGATGACGAAATAGCACAAATTTAATATTGAGGTTACCAAACCAAGTGTAATAAAGAGCATAGAACGTCGAATTGAATTTTGGGCAAATCAAAGTATTATCATTAGCTATTGAATTTAAGATCGGTCCCACAGGAAAAGATTAACAAAGCCCAAATTGAGGATTCAGAAATTGTGAATCTAGTGAGGAATTGCAAACGAATCTGAATTTTGAACTCGAATAGGAAAAATGTTGTTTTGTGATTGAAACGAGGAGGGTGTGTACCCAATAAAGATAAGTGAACAAAGATGTTATTAGTGAAAGTAAATCACAACCTAATCTAGACATCCTAGTAGTAATACACTGAAATGGTATTTAGCTGCTGAGGATGTAGGAAGCTTAAATAACTAAATGTTTGAATTGTCAACAGTCCTAACTGTTGGAGATATGCTTAAAACTTATATTTTTGGAGTTCATAGGAATATAAGATCAAGGTATAGTTCTAACTGGATTTAAGTGTATCAATCATTATTACTGTGATGTCATCAGAATACTGTATGAGGTCTTATACGACAAAAAAGTCATTCGCCCTTACATAAGGGTTGAAGGCCAGAATTGATTCGAGGTAATGTTGATGAGTGAAATGAATTTATAATAGAAATTAAGTGGCTCATGAAAGGCGAAAGAATTTGGTGGGACAAATTGAAGTTATGAATTGTAGTGAGATAGACCTAAGAGTTAAGTGCAGTAAAAAATAAAGAGATGCGAAATACTAAGCGAGAGATGAAATATTTCTAAGAGTAGCACCTTATCAAGGTGTACATAGATTGAGACAAAGATGTGCTCAGATAAGGAAAAAGGATAAACTAAGCTCAAATTGTATTGGTTCACATGAAGTGAAAATTGTGAGTAATTTGAGATATATTGAGGAACTAGTTAAGAAAGTGAATTACTATATAAGTGATTGACAGACATAGTGATTCCACTGACTATAGTCAAGTGGAGGAAAATATTCGAGTGATAACAGTTAAATGGGAAACATAGATACATATAAGGAAACATATCCCTCCCTTTTTGATCAATCAGATAAGAATTTCGAGGTTGAAATTTATTAAAAGGGGGGAGAAATGTAACATCCAGTTCCTATATTAAGAGTTAGAGCCCAAAAATACGATACATGTGAGATCAAAGAGAGATTAAGAAAACTACATTTTCATGCTCATGCGTAATGTTAGCATACACATATGTGAATTTGAGTTTTTGCACATATTAAAATGACTGTACGTGCATTCATTAACATTCTGGGTATAATTGATTATAAATGTGCTTATATGAGAATTGTGAATTATTTGTATTGAAAACTGAATTGGAGAAGTATAAATATTGGATTAGAATTTTGGTGAATTTTAGGATAAATTTTCAAAAAATGTTGGGTATACTGGCCTAGGAAAAATACCACTTGGCAAATAAATTGATGAATGAAAATAGAAATAATAATTAAATTGTTGGGCCCGGGTCTCGAATCCCTATTCCCGAGGCGGCCCCTCGGGCTGCGCCCGCGTCGAGCGCCTCAAACATTCGGACCTGATCTCAACATCCATACAATATTTCGATTCACACACATACATTCGCATACAATCAATCACCTACGCATGCATTCTAACCATGTATTAATCATCCCAATTACATAAGCCATCAAGTTAAGAAATTAAATGAGTATTCTTAACAATACACAATACATAATAAATTTGAATCCAAAATACAAGAATATGCTCCATGATAATATGCTCGGAGGGCCAACCAAAATACTAACTTAATACAAAGCTCCTAACTAGCTTGAAGTTTCCGATGCCTTGCAAGATCAACGATTTTCATGTTTTGCACCTGAGGAGGGAAAGTAATGGGTTGAGCTACACAGCTCAGTGGCTAATATAATTATAGCCATCGGCAACTAGCACAAATTCAGGCATATGTACGTATATATATTATATATATATACATGCAACAATTCTAGCACTCACCTGCTAATCAAGCAATTTACGCATTCAACATAATTAATTCGACTCACAAAACATGTCACAAATAAGCTTCTTAACAAACAGTTCAAATATGCAATGCAAATCACATGGCTCGAGGGTTCCATGAAAACAAAAGGGAGAAATCGAAGTTTACACCCTGAACAAAATGAGTCCATTAGACTCATATACCACAATGAACAGCAGGAAGAAGGCTCTTGTCTACGTGCACGTGATGAACAAAATGGTTCCACTCTCGCCCAAACAAAAGCACATAATCATGCTCAGAATCATCTTATCATATGGTATGCTTTCGTACTTTTCATTTAGTCAAAATGCCATGACCGAAGTCGAGGCATAATATGCTCAGAATCAAAATTTAATGCTATCAATTCTCATGATTCTTTCAAAGTATATGAAATCAAAATCATTCAAATCATCATGTTTAAACATACATAACATATAACATATATTCATACATAGGCAAGAAATTGCCTAGTCATATAATAACTATAAGTACATTACCCATCTAAGATCGCTTGAGTCTCCGACTCACTGATGTCCTTCCTCTTGCGATGGAATCGGGTCAGCTTTGTTTCCTAAAACAACCCAAGTTTCCATTTAATCAATATCCAAAGAAAATATTCAAAGCTTGCAAATCCAAAATAAAGCACTAAAAGTCTACATTCGACTTCCTCCTAAAATTCCGAACCCTTCGAGGCAAATTCCAAACTTCCCTTCTTCATACAACTTGTAGCCCTTGATCTCTAGTTCACAACGAATCAAAAATTACCTCAATTCGACATCTACACCAAAAGATATGCCCAAAAATACCAAAAATCGTCTTTCGAAAAAACTGGGGGCTTGCCATGGCGTGCACATGCCGCGACGTATTCTCGTCGCGACGAACAAAATGTCGCACGCCGCGACGTGCATACCTTCACACTTCGCGACGTGCATACCTTCGCATGTCGCGACGAGCAAGACGTCGCATGTCGCGACGCTCATGGCGTCCTCGCACGTCGCGGCGAATAAAAGTTTACACGTTGCGACGTTGCTTCCCTAACTCGCACGTCGCGGCGTGTTCATACGCACATCGTGATGTGCAGGTCTGGAGAACGACTCCGAAACCCGATTTCCAGCATTTTCCAACTTCAAACCTTTCCCTTTTCCAAAAACAACACATCTAAACCTTAGATCAAGTCCTACACTACATTTCTAACCCATTAACAACTTAAAAGCCTGCACAGAATCATCAACCCAAAGAAATCTAACCATTTTTTCCCTAAAACCCTAAACCCCCGATTCTACTACATTCAGCTTATCCTTAGGTTTAATCCAACCAAAAAAAGATTAAACGAAGAGAAACTTACCTGAAAACACTTCGAATCTGTCGAAAATCTCTTAGGAAAGCAAACCCTAGTTTTCTCTTCTTCCTCCTCAAGCTTACGACAACTCTCCCTTCTCTTCTTCTTTTCTTTCTTTCTTCTATTTTCTTTCTTCTAATATCTCTAACTCTTTCTTAAGTCTAAGGACCAACTTACCCCTTCTAGACAAACCTAAACCACTCCACTTCAAGCAATCTTCTCAAAATTCCCTCATATATTTTTATCCTATAATTCTCATTTAAAACCACATTAAACTTGAATAAACCTCAATTATCCACTAATACTCCAAAATTAATCAAACTAAGGTATAAACACATAATTGACACAATCCGTGCTTAATAACATCATAAAAAAAATTCGGGACCCAACATAAATGATATTGAATAAATTTCATAGATGACTTTGTATTTATTGAGAAAATGATATTGAGAATGTTGGGCCCCAAATTTTGTTTTTCTTGATGTTGTTAAGTATGAATTAATTTGATTATGTTAGTTGTATGATTTATGGCATAGTTTGATTTTATTGAAAGTATTAATGGAAGATTAGGATTTAGTTGAGTATAGTATGGTGTAAGTGGAAATGAAAGAGTAAATATGTTTGAGGGCAAAATGGGCAAGTCACTCGAGGTAAGAGGTTTTGAAGCAACTAAGAGGGCATTTTAGTCCTTGCTATATCTTGTAGGATTAAGGAGTTAAAGAAGAGAAAGAAAGAAAGGAAAATAAGAAGAAGAGAAGAAGAAAGAAGGAGAAAAGAGTCGAGGAGAGGAAGAAGAAGAGAAAAGAGGAAGCTTGGTTTTGACGTTTCAGAAGGATTAGAAGCATTCTCGAGTAAGTTAAACTCTTTATCCTTGTTTGAGTTGGATTGAACCTTAGTATTGCTTGGATTGAGGTAGAATCGTTGAAGTTAGGGTTTTCGGCAAAGTGGGGAAAATCTCATAGGGTTGATGATCATGTTGTGTTTGTTTATGATTTTGGGTTAGAATGAGCTTAGAAATGGAGTTAAGGAATGATTTATGGTTTAGATGTGTTGTAATTGAAGGATGGGAGGTTTAGGGTTGAAAAAAAGTGAGAAAATCAAGTTACGGGTGATTTCTGGGCTCGCTCATGCCATGGCGCTTGATTTTCTCGCATGGCGAGCTTCTTTCTCCTTGTGACGGCGGCCAATTCCTCTGACGACATGCTTTCGTATTTTAGGCATAACTTTTGATGTAGATGTCCAAATGAGGTGATTCTTTTTTCGTTGTAAACTAGAGACATAGGGCTACAAGTTTCATGAAGAAGTGAAGTTCTGAATCAGTTTCTAAGAATCTTCAATTTTGGATGGAAGTTGAGCATGAAATTCTTGTTTCAGTTTTGGTTATAGTTTGAACTGTTAAAGTATGACTTTCCGATTTCTACACCAAATTGATTGAAATTTTGGTTGTTTGATTAAGGAAATCTAGTGAGGCAAGAGGATCAAGAGGCTTAAGAGGAAACTCATTCCTAGGCAAGAACAAACAAGGAATTCAGGTAGGTTCATGTTTATAATAGAGTAAATAAGTCACTCATTGTTTTGTTTAATCAAGAAAGAGTTAATGCATTTAAATTGCATCATCACGATTGCATTACATACTATTATGATTGATTATAGGTTGTTATATGATTTGCATTCATGAATTATGAAAAGGATTCCAAAAAGGGGGTTTTTCTCCTTTCACGAATACATGTACATGAAATCATGTTTTACTGAATATATAATGACAAGTTTACAAGCAAGTGCCGTTTGGCAAACAAGTTTACAAGAACATGAATCATGCATATTTATGTGGGTTGCGGTGTCCCTCACGAATAGTCAAGTGCACATTGACTCACGAAAAGGCTTCTCCCGCCTGCCCGCTAGTGGCACAGGGTTTCTCACAAGGATTCCCTCACGAAACTACGTCTACACATCAACATTTCGATGGTATGTGTAGTACGTCATGAACCAGGGACAACCCAAACCATTATGTTATGTTATGTGTTTATGATTTATTATTATGAATCATGCATCATGAATTGTTCAAGAATCAAGCATTTTTTAAGACAATGACTCATACATGCTCAAGTGCTACGATTTCATCAAGTATCATGACAATGAGTTATTTTTGATTACTTTTGCTTATTTCTATATTATAAATATGTTCCCACGAGCTTTATAGCTCACCCCCTCTAATCTCCCCCATTCAGGTGACGAGCAAGAGACCGAGTGAGTCACGAGTTCTGTGACACTCCATTTTTCATGTTTATTTTTAAGCTTTAGTTTCATTTCAAGTACTATTGGTTCAAGAGTATTTTGTATTTTTGACTCTTGAACTCAAAGTTGTAATTTGGTTTGAGATATTCTTAAAGCTTTATGAAACTCATCTTTTGGATAATGACTTATGGATATGTTTGTTTTAAAGCATGAAATTTGGTTTCGAGTATGTTTTCAATGAGCCCATTAATCTTCCGGTCTTTTCTTAAATGTATAATTAGCATGTTTCACGCCACGCTCTTATGTCTGATGTTGGGCTTCGGCAGCGGGGTCCAACATGTTGTGGTATCAGAGCGCCTAGGTTTCTGATCTAGGGCTGCATGACATTGCTTTCAAGAAATACCTTGCATGGTTTTACACGTTTTGAACTATATTTGCATATTTTGAAACTTGTCTTACTTGAACTGAAGTTTTCAATGGTTTTCTATTCAAGGAGTGAACATGCCACCTCGAAGGAGAACTCGGGGAGCTATGACTCGATCTCATTCTCGTCAGGGGAGTACGGATGAATCCCATATTCCTCGGGATCTTGGGACACATTCATTTCGATTCAGAGGCACCTAGTTTGCAGCAAGAAGTGCCTCCTCCGCCTCCTCCTATGCCTCAGGGAGCTCCCATGGATCCGAGTTTCTTTCAAGCCTTTTCTCAGGCTTTCACGTATGCTATGGGTCAGAGATCTCAGATGCCGATGCAAGCTCCAGTAGACAGGAGTGGGCAGTATGATAAGCTCCGTAAGTTTGGGGCTGTGGATTTCAGTGGGTCGACAAATCCAGAAGAGGCAGAAGCCTGGTTGAAGAGGACCGAGAGGGTTCTAGTTCAGATGAGATGCTCAGATGAGGACAAGCTAGATTATCTGATCGGTTTGTTGCGAGGAGATGCTTTGCATTGGTGGGAATCGATGCCTCACGGTCGAGTTGTTCCTTCGGTCTTGACATGGAGGATTTTGTAGAAGTGTTCGAAAGAAGTATCATCCGGGGTTTATATGCGAGGATAAGGCGAATTTCTGAATCTCATGCGAGAGGACATGAGTGTGGCGAGTATGAGCTGAAGTTCACATGACTTTCCGTCATCATGCTAACATTCAGGCAACAGAGGAAGACAAGTGACGAAGTTTGAAGGAGGTCTTCACTTGGAATCGTGGAGAAAGATCGATCCATAATTTATGTGACTACCAAGTTGGTGGATCTTGCTCTCAGTGAGAAGTGGAGAATATCGAAATGAAGCGAACAAGAAGAGGAAGAGCAGGAGCGACTTTTAGGAAGGGTACTAGTGCTCCATTGCACGAGAGGAGCACGAGGAGCTCTTCTGATCGAGTGAAGTGGGTAGCGGTGGGGCTACCAAGAACAAGCGAGTGAGGCGATGTCGTGGCAAGCCTCTAATATGGGAGGCACTTAGTAGAAGCGAGGAAGGAGCTGGTTCACCCATCCCTTATGTGATCAGTGTGGGAAACATCACCAGGGAGAGTGTCTCAGGTCACTTGGAGTTTGTTTTAGATGCGGAGAGAAGGGACATATAGCCAAGAATTGTCCACAGGCACCGAGACAAGAGGGGTCGCAGTTTCAAGCTCCAAGGCGTGTAGAAACAGTGGGAACTAGGCCAATTACTGAGGTAGGCAGCTCTGGGACTGCAAAGAAGGCCATTCCTCCAGGAAGGCCAAGGGGTCAGGCACCGGCAAGAGTGTTTGCCATGACCAGGGAGGAAGCTGCAGCAGCACCTGAGGTTGTCACGGGTATCGCTCAGTTATTTGATTCAGCAGTATTTGTTTTGATTGATTCTGGTTCCACGCATTCATTTGTTTCTGCAAGCATAGCATTACATGGTGTGAATTCTGTGTCTTTGGATAGGCTTTTGATTGTTAGTACTCCTCTAGGGAGGAATGTGGTGATCAGTCAGGTGTATGAGCAATGTGAGCTTTTCATTGATGGTGCTAGATTGGTAGTGGACTTACTACCGCTAGACCTTAGAGGATTAGATGTTATTCTGGGGATGGATACTATGGAGAAGTATCTGGCCAAGCTGGATTAATGGTCGAGAAAGAGGTAGAGTTTGATCTGGGCAATGGTGAGAAGGTGATCTTGGAGGGATAGGAAGACACCCTAAGAGGCGATTCGATTTATATTAGTTGAAGGATGATGGGCTAGGGATGTGAAGCTTACTTGGCGCATGTTGTGGATGCCGATGTGCATGAAGGGAAGTTAGAGGACTTTTCGATTGTGAGGGAGTTTCTAGATGTTTTCCCGGATGAGTTACCAGGTTTGCCGCCGGTGAGGGAAATCGAGTTTGCCATTGACTTGATTCCAGGAACCGCGCCAATTTCAATACCGCCATATAGGATGGCTCCAGCTGAGTTGAGGGAGCTTAAGGAACAGTTGGAGGAACTGTTAGAGAAGGGGTATGTCAGGCCGAGTTCGTCTCCTTGGGGAGCACCGGTTCTGTTTGTTAAGAAAAAAAATGGATCATGGCGGATGTGTATTGACTATCGGAGACTCAATAAGGTGACAATTAAGAACAAGTATCCGTTGCCACGGATAGATGACCTGTTTGACCAGCTGCAGGGAGCTAGGGTCTTCTCCAAGATTGATCTCAGGTCAGGCTACCATCAGCTCAGAATCAAGGAGTCTGATGTAAGCAAGACAGCATTCAGGACCCGGTATGGACATTATGAGTTTTTGGTTATGCCTTTCGGTTTGACCAATGCTCCAGCTGCTTTCATGGATCTTATGAATAAGGTCTTCAAGGAGTTTCTGGATCAATTTGTCATAGTGTTTATAGATGACATTCTGGTGTATTCCAAGAGTGAAGAAGAGCATGAGGAGCATCTCAGGATTGTATTGCAGACTCTTAGGGAGAGAGAGCTTTATGCCAAGTTCAGCAAGTGTGAGTTTTGGCTTCATGAGGTGACTTTCCTTGGGCATATGATTTCGCAGGATGGTGTGCATGTTGATCCGAGGAAAGTTGAAGCAGTGGTGAATTGGCATGCACCCAAGACAGCGACAGAGGTGAGAAGTTTTACGGGTGCAGCGGGTTACTCTGAGGAGGTTTGTAGAAGGATTCTCCATGATAGCTGCTCCGATGACTAAGCTATTGAGGAAGAATCAGAAATTTATTTGGACTGATGAATGCCAGAAGAGCTTTGAGGAGCTCAAGTGCAGGTTGACAAGTGCTCCAGTGCTGATTTTGCCTTTGGGTGATGAGGGCTATACGGTTTATAGTGACGCTTCGAGGAAGGGTCTCGGTTGTGTGTTGATGCAGGGAGACAGGGTGATAGCATATGCTTCAAGGCAACTGAAGCAGTATGAGTTGAATTATCCGACTCATGACTTGGAGTTGGCAGCAGTGATCTTTACCTTGAAGATCTAGAGGCACTATCTGTATGAGGTTCAGACGAGGATCTTTACGGATCATAAGAGTCTCAAGTACTTACTGAGCCAGAAGGAATTGAATTTGAGACAGAGAAGGTGGATTGAGTTACTCAAGGAATATGATTTGTTGATTGAGTACCATCCAGGAAAGGCGAATGTAGTGGCTGATGCTTTGAGCAGGAAGTCTTCTATTGCTCATGTTCAGGCAGTTTATCTTCCTTTATTGGAAGAGATGGCCAAGCTTAAGATAAGCTTGAAGCAGGAGGAGCCAAACTGCCTCCTAGCTAATTTCAGAGTGAGGCCTATACTCAGGGAGAAGGTTAAGGAGTTGCAGGCACAGGATGTAGAGTTGAGCAAGCTTAGGGAGGAAATTTAGAATGGTAAGGTTTCTGAAGTTGTAGTGAGAGATGATGGGCTCATGACAGTAGGGAACAGGCTTTGTATTCCAGATAGCAGAGAGGTCAAGGATGAGATTTTGGATGAGGCACACAACGCCTTATGCCATGCACCTGAGTAGCACCGGGATGTCAGAGATTTGAGAGAGCATTTATGGTGGAAGGGCATGAAGAGGGATGTAGCAGAGTATGTCAGTAAGAGTCTTGTGCGTCAGCAAGTCAAGGCTAAACACCAGGCGCCTTCAGGCAAGTTAAGGTCATTGTCCATTCCTGAGTGGAAGTGGCAAAGAGTAACTATGGATTTTTTTATGGGTTTGCCCAAGACCAGTAGGAAGCATGATGCCATATGGGTTATTGTGGATCGGTTAACGAAGTCAGCCCATTTTCTGGCAATCAAGCAAACTGATTCGTTGCATGTGTTAGCCAAGAAGTATATTGATGAGGTAGTAAGATTGCATGGGATTCCAGATTCTATAGTTTCTGACAGGGATCCTCGTTTCACTTCGAGATTTTGGGGAAGCTTGCAGGAAGCTTTAGGTACTAAGCTGCATTTTAGTATGGCATTTCACCCTCAGACGGATGGTCAATCTGAGAGGACCATTCGAACACTTGAGGGAATGGTCAGGGCTTGTGTGTTGGATTTCAAGGGAGCATGGGATGAGCATTTACCATTGGTCGAATTCGCTTATAATAATTCATACCATTCGAGCATTCAGATGGCTCCATATGAGGCATTGTATGGAAGGAGATGTAGGACTCCTATATGTTGGGATGAAGAAGGAGAGAGAAAAACTGGTAGGACCAGAATTGATTCAGATGACAGTGGATAAAGTCAATCTGGTTAAGCAGCGACTTAAGGCAGCTCAGGATAGGATGAAGAGTTTCACTGATGCTCATCGGAAGGAGATGGAGTATGAAGTCGGTGAGAAAGTGTTTCTCAAGACGTCTCCTTGGAAGGGAGTAATGAGGTTTGGCAAGAAAGGCAAGTTGAGTCCAAGATATGTGGGTCCTTATGAGATTCTTGAGAGGATCAGACCACTAGCTTACTGAGTTGGCTTCACGCCAGAGTTATCTCGGATCTATGATGTTTTCATGTTTCCATCTTTGAGGAGGTACAGATCAGATCCTTCTCATGTCATTCAGGTTTCAGAGGTTCAGTTAAGAGACGACTTGAGTTATGAGGAAATCCCAGTAGAGATCTTGGACACAAAGGAAAAGGTTCTCAGGAATAAGACAGTTCAGCTAGTTAAAGTTCTGTGGAGGAACCATTCAGTGGAAGAAGCCACGTGGGGGCCTAGAGACGCCATGAAAGAGAAGTATCCAAGTCTTTTCGATGATTCAGGTAAATTTCGAGGACGAAATTTCTTTTAAGAGGGGGAGAAATGTTGGGCCCCAAATTTTGTTTTTCTTGATGTTGTTAAGTATGAATTAATTTGATTGTGTTAGTTGTATGATTTATGGCATAGTTTGATTTTATTGAAAGTATTAATGGAAGATTAGGATTTATTTGAGTATAGTATGGTGTAAGTGGAAATGAAAGAGTAAATATGTTTGAGGGCAAAATGGGCAAGCCACTCAAGGGTAAGAGGTTTTAGGCTTAACTAAGAGGGGCATTTTAGTCCTTGCTCTATCTTGTAGGCTTAAGGAGTTAAAAGAAGAGAAAGAAAAGAAAGGAAAATAAGAAGAAGAGAAGAATAAAGAAGGAGAAAAGAGTCGTAGGAGAGGAAGAAGAAGAGAAAAAGAGGAAGCTTGGTTTCGACGTTTTCCGAAGGATTAGAAGCATTCTCCAGGTAAGTTAAACTCTTTTATCCTTGTTTGATTTGGATTGAACCTTAGTATTGCTTGGATTGAGGTAGAATCGTTGAAGTTAGGGTTTTCGGCAAAGTGGGGAAAATCTCTTAGGGTTGATGATCATGTTGTGTTTGTTTATGATTTTGGGTTAGAATGAGCTTAGAAATGGAGTTAAGGCATGATTTATGGTTTAGATGTGTTGTAATTGAAGGATGGGAGGTTTAGGGTTGAAAAAAAGTGAGAAAATCAAGTTACGGGTGATTTCTGGGCTCACTCGCCGCGGCGCGCCCATGCCCTCGCCGCGGCATGCCCAGTTTTCTCGCCGCAGCGAGCGGCCAATTTCCTACGGCGACATGCTTTCGTATTTTGGTCATAACGTTTGATGTAGATGTCCAAATGAGGTGAATCTTTTTGCGTTGCAAACTAGAGACATAGGGATACAAGTTTCATGAAGAAGTGAAGTTCTGAATCAGTCTCTAGGAATCTTCAATTTTGGATGGAAGTTGAGCATGAAATTCTTGTTTCAGTTTTGGTTGTAGTTTGAACTGTTAAAGTATGACTTTCCGATTTATACACCAAATTGATTGAAATTTTGGTTGTTTGATTAAGGAAATCTAGTGAGGCAAGAGGATCAAGAGGCTCAAGAGGATACTCATTCCTAGGAAAGAACAAACAAGGAATTCAGGTGGGTTCATGTTTATAATAGAGTAAATAAGTCACTCATTGTTTTGTTTAATCAAGAAAGAGTTAATGCATTTAAATTGCATCATCACGATTGCATTATATGTTGTTATATGATTTGCATTCATGAATTATGAAAAGGATTCCAAAAAGGGGGTTTTTCTCCTTTCACGAATACATGTACATGAAATCATGTTTTACGAATATATGACAAACAAGTTTACAAGCAAGTGCCAGTTTGGCAAACAAGTTTACAAGAACATGAATCATGCATATTTATGTGGGTTGCGGTGTCCCTCACGAATAGTCAAGTGCACATTGACTCACGAAAAGGCTTCTCCCGCCTGCCCGCTAGTGGCACAGGGTTTCTCACAAGGATTCCCTCACGAAACTACATCTACACATCAACATTTTGATGGTATGTGTAGTACGTCATGAACCAGGGACAACCCAAACCATTATGTTATGTTATGTGTTTATGATTTGTTATTATGAATCATGCATCATGAATTGTTCAAGAATCAAGCATTTTTTAAGACAATGACTCATACATGCTCAAGTGCTACGATTTCATCAAGTATCACGACAATGAGTTATTTTTGATTACTTTTGCTTATTTCTATATTATAAATATGTTCCCACGAGCTTTATAGCTCACCCCCTCTAATCTCCCCCATTCAAGTGACAAGCAAGAGACCGAGTGAGTCACGAGTTACGGCGGCACTCCATTTTTTCATGTTTATTTTTAAGCTTTAGTTTCATTTCAAGTACTATTGGTTCAAGAGTATTTTGTATTTTTGGCTCTTGAACTCAAAGTTGTAATTTGGTTTGAGATATTCTTAAAGCTTTATGAAACTCATCTTTTGGATAATGACTTATGGATATGTTTGTTTTAAAGCATGAAAACTGGTTTCGAGTATGTTTTCCAGCAGGCCCATTAATCTTCCGCAGGTCTTTTTCTTAAATGTATAATTAGCATGTTTCACGCCACGCTCTTATGTCCGATGTTGGGCTCCGACAGCGGGGTCCAACAGAGAATTTGGAGACAATTAAAGTAGAAATTTGGGAGACAAATGAACTAATTATTAAGAGTTATGTAGTAGCAAAAGTGAAAGGCATTAGTATTTACTTTATGTGGTAAGCTTCATGACATGTGTCATAACACTTACCAAGCTTTTTAACCCCACATTTATTTACATCTATGGAAAGACCATCTTCATTTTGTCATGTCTTTCATTTTCACGAAATACTCTCACCTTCTTCATCTCTTTTTCTCTCATACACGATGCTCTCATAACCCACCCATCAAGGGTCAGCTTTTGTATTATCCTTCACCTTACTACTTCAACACTTTGTCAGGTTCTTTATGTTGATAAAAACCCAACCAATTCCACCTTAAAAAGGTGATTATCGGGTGATGCTTGGAGGCTAGGGTTATTTGAAGATTTGAAGAAGCTTTGGAGCTAAACATGTAAGTTAAACTTTGTTCTTCATGGGTGGTCTAAATAGTAGCATATATGATGATAGATGGTAATATAGGAGTAAAATATATGTGTAGAAAATTGATAATTAATGGGTACATGTATATGTTCTGTTTTTGGGTTAATGATCAAATATAGACCATGATTTGTTTGTGATTGAAATTGAACTGAAATGGAAGTAGGAACGAACAGGAAATAGGCTAGAAGTGATAGACTAAGTAAAAGAGATTAACTAAGATGAAAATGATTATGAAGAGTGTTAGAAAATGTACAGATGTAGTGTTTTCACTAAGCATGCATCTGTATTTTTTCCATATCTTGGTCTGTAAACATCCAAATGGGTTGTTTTTAAGTTTAGATTAAATTAGATCCATATGGCTATATTTTTCATGACAAATTGAAGTTGAATTCTATCTCAAAAAGTTTAAAATTTTAGCTCGAAGTTGAGTTTGTGGAATTTGTCATGGTTTGGAACAGTTTATAGTATTTTTAGCATAAATTTCATAATATCAAACCACATAGCATGAAATTTGTTTCATTTGAAACTTAATACATAAAGGAACAACTATTTGACAAAGTGTTTTGCTTAAATCCTTCATTTTCCTTGTCACAATTGCCCTGAAAGTGTGACCCGAAGGTCTGCTTTGAAGAAGAAGAGACTTTGCAACACGTGAATTTAGAGAAGAAAAAGAGGGGTTGCACAATCGTGAATTTTTTGAGAAGTACAAAAAAGCACGATCATGACTTTTTTGATCCAACTTGAATTTATGCACGATCGTGACTTTGAATGCTTGCTGAAGTGGACTGATGTGAACATCCTTCACTCTTTTGGTCATAACTTCTTCTCTCAACCTCCAAATGACATGAGAATTGAACCATTGGACTCGTAACTTATTGATATTCATCTCTAAAAATATTTATAACCATATGAAATCATTATTGAGAGATTTATTGATGAATTTGGGACGGAATTGATGAGGAATTCTGGAAAATGATAATTGGAGTATTTTCAATAAACATACTTGGTATTTTAGACATAACTTGTTATGTAGTTATCCAAATGGAATTATTTTAATTTAAATTAAAATAGAGACATAGTTCTACAATATGTATGAAGAAATCAAATTCCAATTCTGTCTTTATAGTTCCATAATCTAACTTGAAGTTGGGTGTAGAATACTGTTATAGTTAAGGAATGGTCCGAATTATTTGGAGTATAACTTTTGAAATATTGAATAAAATTGAATGATCTTAGTGTTATTAGAAACTTAAGACAATAGAGAACATGTTATTAGAAGAAAGTTTGTCCAAATTACCTCAATTACATTGTCTAATTGGTCATGGAAAATAGACCCAAAGGTCCTAAATTTTGGAGAATTTATAAGAAAGAATGAGAGTTTGGATATTGTATGATCATATAATGTTAGGATAACAATAGTGAATGAATTGTTGGTATTAAAGTGCCAAGGATATGTGTATAATGGAGATGAAAGGGTTCATATGATTGTGGTTGTGATTTAAAGGAAATGACTAATGAGTACCAAGTTAAGGTTAAAGTGAATGAGAATTTGATTTTTATGAGAGAAAATAATGTTGAAAATGGAATAGCGAGTAATTGAGTTATAAAATGAGAATGTGGATAAGATATGAAATTTGATAATATACCTGGGATTGTCGAGAACAAGCATTGTACATAGTCCGTATATACATTTGTGCATAAATAAATGCTTATAATTGTGCAAAGTTATTAATGTGTGTGTTCAATGTGTATATTGCATAATTTTCATGTGTAGGATAAACGTCCGCATTCAGACACTTCTAGATCATGGAAGTTAATTCTAATATGGAGCGTACTATGAGTAGACTTAGATGGTCTCATTTCATTATTTTTCTATTTTAAATTTTTGTATTGATTGACTACTGAATGACTATATGAATGTGACTGATTGTGTTAGTTTCTGAACAAGAAGGTCTGATGAATGTAATGTATGAACGAAATATTGAAGTGCTCATTGAATATTTTCTCGACTTAAGTGTTGAATATCGGACTAAGGTCCGATGACAATATGAATGAGATGTGATAGTGAATATGATTGTGTGTTATTGAACACTTTCAATTGATTGAATATTGTGACGCATTTCATTACATAAATGTATGAAACATAATGGCAGTTGTGACCAAAGGAGTCACCAATCAGAGCTTAAAGCTCAACGAGTAAAAAAGAGCCTCGAGCTTAAAAGTGATTAAGAGCCTAAAGCTCACTATGTAAATTTAGCCTTGTATCCCCCAAGCAGATAAGGGACAGTTAGTAATGAGCTCAGTATCTAATGAATACGGGACAGTTTAGGCTCTTGGTCACAACAAAGTAACAAATAAAAAGTGAGTCTCATATGCACTGCATATGCATAATATGAATGATTAAATTGTATTGAATGTGAAATGTGAATTATGTATTTTGTGACTAGGCGAGCCATCGATGAAGATCACTCATTGAGTTCGAAAAACTCACCCAAAATTTGCAAATATTTTTCATGATTAGAAGAATACCCCATTAGGCAAACAGGAGTATACCTCCTGCATACAAGTCAGGGATAGAGGTCGGGATCAGTTTGCGTCTACATTGTATTTCTTTATTTTCATGTTAAATTGTATATTCTGCAAATTTTTGTATCATATGTATTTGAATAGTTCGGTATGTAATAACTTTTGAAATTGGAAATGTTTTGTATTTGAATTTAGGCCCAAGTGACTAGTGAAATTTTGATGAGTTGTGTACTGGTTGTAACTTTGTGTTTGAAAATGTTTATGAGTAAAATGGGTCCGAATTTGATTAATAATTTCTGCATACATGTATGCGTATTTTGTTTTCCAAAAAAATAAAAAAAAATGTACTGAGTTTTCGAGTGGGTAACTGTTCTAACATGTCACCTTTATGGGATTCACACTCGGACATCACTCAGGATGTCGAGTACGTGTCTCGAGAGGGTGGGGTGCTACGCAAAACTTATAAGGAGTTTTATCTAAACTCAGTATTATCTACACTTTATTTGAAATTTTACATAAAATAGCCATGACCTATACCCAAAAATAATTAGGGAGACCATACTCATTTTCCATAGACCTAGCCATTTCTTGGTGTAGAAAAGTTGTGAAAGATGTTGTTATCTTCAATAAAGGTTTCAAACATTTTATTCTTAAACTTCCAACTATGGTACTCCTAATAGATGCAATATCGAGCTACTTTTCATTTTGAACCTCTTTATAAATTTGATAAATGCCTCAAACATTCATCTTTGTTGGCTAAGAATAAGAGCTAAGTGAATATACTAAAGTATCAACTATGACAAAAGGATAAAATTTTTCACCTAAACTTGCAACTTTAGTCGGTCTAAACAAATATATATGAAATAATTGTAAAAGTCTAGTGGAAGTTCCTAACTTTTTACTCTTAAATAAGATCTTGGTTTGTTTTCCCATTTGCAAGCTCTAAAAATCTTGTCTTTCTCAAATTTGACCCTTGTAAGTTTGTCGATAAGTTACATAGAATTAAGGTTAGAGATGAGGTCCATACTTGTATATTTAAGCCTCATATGCTAAATATATTCATCTTTACTAATAAACATTAGGCAGTTTGTATTTTTGGTTAGATAAATCACCAAAATCAATTATGTATGTGTGTGTGTATTACTATTCTAGATATATATATATACATATATATATAGCCTTTGTCATATAGTTGTCTTACAATTAACAAGTTATGGTTCAATCTATCAATTAAAAATACATTATCAATAATAGTGTGATCTTCCTTACCAACTTTTCCAATGCTAATAATCTTTCTCTTAGCATTGTCTCTAAATGAGACAAATCCTCCATCTTTGTCTCTAAAAGTTGGGATGCATCATCGATTATATGCCTTAAGCATCCACCTTCTATGTAACCTTTTGTTCCTTCTTTTCTTAAAGCCTACAAAATAAACCAATTATTATATTTTAGGTACATAAATAAGCATGAGTCTTTGATTGTTAGTCTTTTTCTTCTTTTCAACCCACTTCAATAAGGGTTTACTCATTTACCTTTATTTTGTGAAATAAAATTTGTTAATGTGCACATATTTACCATAAATGTAATATATCATATTATATGAGTAATATTAGTTGGTTGTATGATGATGAACTGTATGGTTTTGGTGTTTGGATGAATTCATTGTTCTTCTATGTGTATATGAGTTAGGGGAATTTCTCCTTTTGATAAATGAATGGAATATTCTTTGTAGCCAACAATGATTATATGTATTAGGCATGTTTCTTTCATTGTATAAGGCCTACGAAGAGTATAAACATGCATCATAATATTATGTTTAGTATAAGGCCTAATATGGTATGGGTGAGATTGAAAGCTATCATGTATTATTTTTCATAAAAATTATGCTTATTCTTCCCTTGATTGTTGAGTTCTAGGCCTAAATTATGAGTCATATATGAAAGCATAAGGTTTGCTCTTAGAGTGAGCCCTAGTATATGTGTCATATGCATGTGTTTTATGTCTATGCACGAATATGGATGCACCATGTTCATGTGTCATTTTAGGCAATAATTCTTCACCATATAAAATCTTTCCTTTAATAAAAGTAATTTTAGTATTAGAAACATTCCATATTTATATCCAATTCTATGTTTATTATTTGAATTCTTTTGAGATACAAACATGTTTTTGAGTTTTTAACTTTCCATTGTAAACTTGGACAATGAGTTCTTAAGGGCATTGACCTCCTTTTTCATTGCTTCATTTTCATGATTCAATGCATCTAATTCATGATTATCAACAATAACCACACTCTTAGATGCCTTCATACTACTCAATTTACTCTTTATCTTTTCATTCTCATTCATTCATTTAGTTAGATTCTTTTGAGACTTTTTGAGTTTAGAAAATAGTTGCTTATTTTTTATGCTCATGATTTTAAGGCTTTCAACTAGTTCATTATATGTCAAATCAATATAATTATCATTACAAGATTTAAAGTTGGAGGGTACCTCATCATCATCTTTGGATATGAAACACATGTGAGCTACATCTTCTTCCAAATACTCATTTTTGGAATCACTTATATCATCCCAAATGGAGGCTTTAAGTGCCTTCTTTTTACCTTTGTCCCTCTTTTCTTTCTTGTCATATTTTTCATTTTCTTTAAGAGGACATTGATAATTAAATATTCAAATTTCCTATATTCAAAACATAATGTCTTTAACTATGTTTTATGTAGCATCCCACTCCCGTAAGACCCAAACCCGATATCGTGGGTGATATTCGAGCCCGTGCCTCACGAGGGTGGTATGCTAGAACAATCAAATCCATTCAAAAACTCAGTAAGTCATTTTTTTTAAAACAATCGAGTGCGCGCATATCAGTAAACAATTTGGGCCTGAGATATGAAAACATTTTCATTCAAAATACTATTTTAGCAATCGCATTACAATACAACATTAATCAATTAGGGCCCTCTACAATAACAGTACTAATCTGCGAAAATAAAAATTTACATATAAATTAGAATGACTCAAATGCAGACGTGAAACTGATCCCGACTTCAAACTCTGACTCTCTTGCAGCAATCATACTCCCGTTTGTCTAACGGGGTACGCGTCGATCCCTGAAAAATATTTGCAATGTTGGGTGAGTTTGCGAACTCAATGAGGTAACCATCATCGATGGTTCACTCAATTCATGCATCATATCATCGCACATAACACAACGTTCACTCCATTACATACTCACAATGTATCACATTATCGCACATAACACAACGTTCACTCCATTACATACTCACAATGTATCACATTATCGCACATAACATAATATTCACTTCATTGCATATTCACAATGTATCACATTGTTCATATAAAACACACATCAATTATAATTGGCAATGCACGTGAGACTCACTTTCATTTATTATTGTCGTTATGACCGAGTGCCTTTTTCCAGCTCATCCCTTTATAGATGTCGAGCTTAGTCGAATAACGTCCCATATCTCTTCGTAGATATCGGGGACAGTCGCGCTCGAGCCCAAGGCTCTATTCACATTTTGAGCTTTTAGCTCCTTAATCTGGCAACTCTGGTCATAACTTCCTTTATCTTTCATCCATACATGTAATGAATGTTTCACATAACATAACCTCAGTCAATCACATGGATGCGCATTCACGTTTTGATCACATTTATCATCAGACCTTAGTCCGGCATTCAGTAGAAATGCTTAGCACACTTTTGCATTCATATGCACATTCACAATTTTTGCATGTTTGGAGCACTTAAATAACTCATTCAAAACATAATCTAAAGAAAACAATTAATTGAGTGAGACCGTCTAGTTTACTCACAAATTTCTCCCGAAGCTAATGCTAGGAAGATCCAACAACGTCTGGAGGTCGACGTTCCAGAGGCTCCTCCATAACAAATAACATATACATATATCATAATTTGAACAATCATAAATGTTTAATAATGCACATGAATGAGATGAAATATGTACAATGCATATTCGTGACTATCCTGGGTATCAATCCATCAATTTCATCATAAGACATTCAACTATCAAAACTCACTTAACTAGCCTCATTCTGTGGGATTTAAACCTCCATAAACCATTTGAATCCAATTTCATAGTCCAATGAACCATTTCAGATCTTTCTCCAAACTCTAACTTTCGGGTCCACTGTTCATGTTTAATAAGAAGGCAAAACTTGCATAAGTTGAGCCTACTTTCTCTTGGAAAAGTGTTCCTCTATCTTTTATCTTTCCATTAACACCAAAATCACTCAATTTGGTTCAGTAGTTTCAAGGATGTACCTCAAACATTTTTGGACTGTTCCTCTCCAAAACAGTGTATTACATCTGAATTCCATCCAGAAATTGAACACCTTAAGGACCGTATCAAGATTTAGCTCCTTCATATAATTTGTAGCCCTATTACTCTAGTTCACTACAAATCAAGAATCACCTCAATTGGAATCCTATAGACCAAGATATCATCAAAATACTGAAATACATTCAGTAAAATATCCAATTCATTCTCCTTCCATGGATACCCTTACTTTGATTCAGTCAATCGTTTCCAATTTAATAAAAAAGACCATAACTTTTTGTGTAGAGATAAATAAATGTGTTAGGAATCTAATACTTCAAAAATCAGGCCATTTGGAGGTCTAGAGAAGAAGTTATGACCAAAAGAGTACAGCTTGTTTTTGCGTCTCAGTTTCTGCGTCTGCTTTCATGCGTCTACTTTCATGCGTTTGCTTTCATTCGTCTGCTTTCATGCGTCTGCTTTTCTGCGTCTGCTTTTCTGCATCCAAAATGTCTCCACTTATAAGATGCATAACTTTTGAATTTGATGTCCAAAATTTACAAACTTTATACCATTGAAAAGATAAAAGAATTATCTACAACTTTCAAGAGGAAACTTTGCCAGAATCTATCTTAATCAGGTCTAAATTTCCTCCCGAAGTTGGAACATGAATTTTTCGCTCAACTCTCAACATCCTGCACCCAGTTCTCAACTTCGTGACAACTTTTGAGATTCTTAGAGACAAAACTGAAATTAGATGTCTTCATAAGAATTGTAGCCATATATTCCAAGTTTACTTTGAATCAAGAATCATCTTGTTTGGACAACCACAGAAAATGTTATGGCTAAAATACTGAAACATACTCAGCGAGAAATTTTCCAGATTTTCTAACTTTCAACACTTCACGACACCAAACACCAAAAGTTTTCTCAAAAACTAATTTAACACTATAACTGAATTTATTTCTCCCCAACTACCCAGTATTTAAGAACAACCACATAAAGTACATTTTCCATGAAAATGACAGTAATTTATTAACTTTATTTCACAAATCCCTGACTGCAAGGGATTTCTTTAACACTTACCTGCTGAAAACTCCAAAATCTTCAAGCCTTAATCTCCACCAAAATTTTCGTACCTCACTGAGTGAAATGATTAGCTTCTGGTTTTTCCTTAGAGTAGATGACACAATTGGCAAAGTCAGGTTGGTGAAAGAAAGGAAGAACACAGAAGTCCCTTAGAAGATATTTTGCTGGAAAACTCTGTGTTTCAAAGAGAGAAGTTTTAGAAAGATAAGAATAAAGAAGAGACTTGGACAAGATTTAACCTGTCAACTCTCAAGGAATAGTGACCTACTTCTAGCTAGAGTACAAGGTCTAAGTAACACATGTCACTTTCTTAATGATTAAACTCTAACTTAGTTTCTTTGGAAACTAACTCTATTTAGTTCCCCTCTTTCCAATACAACAATCATCTTTACAACCCAACTATCTCCAAATCTTTATTTAATTTATTTCTTGTTCCCTACTAAAAATATATCTCTCTCAATACTCCATAACTTCACCAACATATACAAATACAATATTTCCCACCAAAATTCAAAATATCAAAATTTCGCTAACTCATAAAAATTTCAATGTAATAACATTCAAGATTCTCAAATCATTCCAATTATACCCGGAATTATTCATGAATGCATGTAAAATTATTTTCATGTGCAAATATATTCACTATTTATGTGTAAGTGTATGGCATATCATGCATGAACATGGAAGTGCATCTCTAACTCTCATTACTCACATAAACCATCCTACCCTTCCCTCTAGTAATGGGATGTTACATTTTAAATCTATCTTACCACTTTTGAAGCCTTTTCCTTTTTAGGAGTTCTTCAAAAATTTCTTAAAATTTCTAGTGATTAAGAAAATGTCTTTTTCATCACTTTCATTAGTTGATTTATGTTCCTCTTCACTTAGTTCTTCCTTTAAGGTTTTAAGTGTTTTTTGTTTAAAAGTGTCATTTCTTCTGGTGTTTTTTGGAGCCTCATTCGTATGTAAAAAAAAGATCTAATAAGCTCTTCTAATAGTAGTATTGATAGATCATTAGCTTCTATATGATCATCACTTTAGCTTTTTATATCTTTCGAAGTGACCTAAGCAATTTTTTACTATTTAAATGTTATTATAAGTCTTTCCAAGATCCTCAAGAGCACTAACAATATCAATAAATCTAGTATATATACTAGAAATGCTTTCATCATACTTCATTTGAAGCAATTCATATTTTTATGTTAGCATGCTAACCTTTCTTTATGTTACTATATTTGTTCCCTCTTGTTTAATTTCTAAAGTATGTCAAATTTCATGAGTCATTTCACATATAGAGAATCTATTGAATTTGCTTCTTCCTAGTGCATAAAATAAAATTTAAATAACTTTCTATTCAAGGAAATTAGTTTCTTGTCTTGAGGATCCTATTCCTCTATTAGCTTGGAAACATTTTTATCATTTATAATTTTAGTAAGAATGAATGAACCACCTGAGACAAGTTATCATAAAGAAAAAATTTTAGTCATCAAAAAAAACTTCACACTTATTTTCTAATAGAGATAGTCATTCCCATAAAAAAAGGGACTCTACTAATGCTTTGTCCCTTTTGGTTAAAAGATGATGAAGATGCCTTTAAATATGCCATTACAATCTTTTTTATAGGGTTTTGTTCAAAATGCTAGCCTAACAACCCAGTCAATACCACTTGTTAATCCTTAATGGCACCTAAAATGGGGTGAATTGGGTGTTTATAATTTTTTAATTAAAAGTTACTTAACTTAATATGATATTGAAAATTTATAAAGGATGAAATTATGAAACAATGCTTTTAAATAATAAAATAAAATAATAAGGGAACAAAGATGAAAACTAATTTATAGTAATTTAAAAAATAAAACTCACCTATGCCCACTCCTAAAATTCTTCTTGAATTTTTACTATGGTTCTTTTTTCAAGGCTAAGAATAACCTTTATACAATCTTTATTTGGTAAGGATAAACCCTTGTATAATATTTCTCTAAGGTAAAGAAGAACCTTAATGTCATTTAGAACACTCTCAACCCCAATAGTAGCTTACAACTCAAAATGACTCTTTTTATTATTTTTCTAATATCAAAAAAGGCTCACACAATCAAATTGAGACAATAAATGCTTAGTTGAACGGAAAAAGTTTAAAATTATATTTAAAAGATGTTCAAATACTTCTTGGTGCAAGAACCAATTACAAAAATATAGGGTTTTGAGATCGTACTAATTGTTAGAGAAAAAACTAGCCATTATAACAGCTAGTTGCAAACCATTGATTGACTAGTATATCATATTGGTTGTTGACCATTATGTATTAAATACATAGATTCACTAATCGTTGAAACATTGCTCGACCACTGAAGTATATTATCCGATTAACGTGTCCCTTAAAGGGACATTGGTCGAACACTCTAGATATTAGTTGATTAGACCACTATATTATTCAACCATTATGGCAATAAACTCAGTTATTACACTTTCAGGTTCATTTTGGTTTGCCACTGCTTATATTTGTCAACCGATTTCTCCAAAAAATTATTTTAATAATTTTAAACAACCAAATTTAATTTGTTTCATACAATTATGATTAAAGTGACTTTCAAAATGTTCTTTAATAATGTTTGTAAAATTAAAAGCTTTTTCGATTAAAATAACGTTAATACCTCTTGATAAATAAAAAGACTCATGTAATGAAGTGATATAAAATGTTTATGCATGGTGAGCCTTTAAGATTTCCAAACTAATAAAATGAAATTATAATCAAGATTACAAACTATAAAATGACCTTGATGTATCTTGATCTTCACTTTGTAAGTTGCAAATTTCATCTTTTTTTTTATCAACTTCACGAAATATCTTCTTATGTTATGCATGAATTCATCTTATTCTTATAAGGCTTCTTATTAAGATAGCAAACTTATTAGTAGGATTTATGTTTTGTTATCATTAAAACATTAATTGGAACCTCCTTGGTTTAATAATACCAATCGTATTGAGTATGTTATTTGATTTTAAACCATTAATTTGTCACATAATTTATTTGAAACATGTGTCATAAGTCATTATGTACGCCTAAAAATTCATATGGTATGTCCTTAAAAGATAAAATGCTTATGTAAAATATTCTTCGATCAATATGTGGTCTTAATTGATGTCATAAGTTTGTAGTTTTTATTAGAAAAGACAAAAAGTGCAAATTTGATACTAATGTTTTCACCAAAACATAGGCTAGACCCTAATGGTTTGAAGCATTAAAAATAATCTCACTACAAGAAATTGATACATTTCGCGACGTTTTGTTGACAAATCGTCACGGATTGTAAAGAATTTTTGTGACGTTTAAAAAATGTCATAAAAAGTTCAAATTTTTGCGACATTTTATGAAAACATCACAGATTTGTAATATCTTTTGCGACGTTTTTTATTTAAAATGACACAAAATAAAAACCACGATGTTTTGTTGAGCAAAACGTCGCAGTTATTTTTGGGCTTGTTTACTTAATATTTAAAAGTTCATCTTTCTTCTCTGACGTTTCTTCTTATTCATTCCCATTTCTTCATTTCTCTCATTCTCAACAGAAAAGTATCGAAGAGAACAAAAGCCCTGAGTCTGTTATAACAAAAGCGAGATAGAACCGTAAAAACTAAGGGACGAAACAGGTGTTACCTGAAAGCATACACACCCAAAAACTAACGGTTGCGATGTGGAGGAGACTATCCACTTCACATCTCAAAACCCGCGCTGTTGCTATCGCAATCACCTCTTCACGATCTACACCCTTAGCTACTCAACACTTCGTTTTGAGGTCTTCATCTGTTTCTCTCTTCACTTAATATTACAGCGTAGATTCAGGTGCCTCTATCCTCTTCCAGATCTTCTCATTTATAATAAATTTGATTTTCATCCTCTTTCTTTAGGAGTATTTGGATTCTTGTGAATGTGTGCGTGTTTTCTCTATTGTTGATTCCATTGCTTATTTACTGCCAATCAAAACCTTCGTTTTGGGTTTTCAGTTTTTAGTTTTGGGGTTTATCGATTTGGGGATTATTTCAGGCATTTAGGGCTAAGTTTTTTAGGGACGAACTTTTGACCCAAGTGGCGGGTTTGTTGTAGTTTGCTTTCGTGATCATAGTAGTTTATTTAGGGAGTTTTTGGGTCTGAATGGCTCGGTTGGTTCTTCCATGCAAAAGTTCATGTTTTCTAAGGACCATAAGTATACAAACATATGTATGCAATTAAGTGGAGGCCTCATATAACTAGAGAATGTTACTTTCATATTAAGATGTTTTCAATTATCCCGTTCTGTTTGATATATTGTAGGTGCTTTTTGGAAAATTACTGGAGCTTCTAGATTTTTCAAATGACCTTTCCAGTTTGGCACCATCATCAAAGGTATTAACATTGTGATTGTGGCAATCAAAAAGTAGATGCAAATTTTGTCCTGAATTACGTTTCCTTATAGATACAAATGAAGTTTCTGGCAGAGGAGATGCAAGCGATAAGCAAAGGATTAGAAAAAGTTGTACAAGAACTTACAAATTCTGAAAATGATGGTCCTATATCAAAAAAATTTTACAAGGTATATGTTGTTCTTCTTATTTATAATCGTGAAAGAAATCTGCTTATTATTGTTTCTGTTGGCTTTGTTGTCTCTATCATGCATGCTTGTTGGGCAATTTAATTCTTGTTGCTCGATAATATGGTCCTTTTATGCATATGGATCTGGAGTATACACATGAGCAATGACTTAGTCCCTTGTGTGCTTATGGATTTTTTGGATGACTGCTGCTCCTCTCTTACTCTTTAGCTCTCTGTGCATATGCATCATATTTGTGTTCATTTATGTACCTCTCCCGTACAAGTTAACTGAAATTTTGCTTCCTATTGTGTAGATTTTGAAGGACTTTTTGTGTTATACTGAAGCTGAAGTAAGATATTTGGCTTCTTTATACTCTGGATTGGTAGGTCTTGGAGTTCACTCTTTGTTTCTTCATCATATTAGACTATACTTCACATTGACCTTAACGTTGTTGCAAGGTAGAAATGTTGATGCATCGATTGTTTATTTTGGAGAAGATCCAGCTCGCTGTCCCTTCAAACAAGGTAATGTTGGTTATAATGCACCTTTTTTTTCCTTTTTTCGTACAAAATAATTTAAAATACTTCTACAGTTTTTTCAACTCTTCTCAATTTTATGAGATTGTTCAAAAAAGCACACGAGGAAAACTGCAAGCAATATGAGATGGAAACAAAGAAAGCAACCGAAAATGATAAATCAAAAGATACTACTCCTCTTATGGAGTCTGTTTCTTTGTTGCAAAAATCAATAGAGAGAAGCAGGGTGAAGTAAATACAAGTTCCCTCTAGCAGAGTTGAGGCAACAAAAGGGTGTTGGACCTATTGGTTAGTAGGGCTCTTAACAATGGTCGAGGAATGTATATTCATCCAGTAGATTAACCAATAACCTAGTTAGTAGTACAAAGTGCACCACTTACTGCAAATCTCGGGGTTAATATTTCCTGCAAGGTAAACTCTTAATCTCAGTTAACAATTTTTTTTTTCTGTTTGTCTACCGTTTATTTAAGTTTTAATTAATTTTTTTTTAACACAGAGAGATCATCAATCCATTGATATTCTTCTAGCAGAGATTGATATTTATGAGCTCTTTGCTTTCAAACATTGTAAAGGAAGGAGAACAAGGCTAGCACTTTGTGAAGGTAGAATAGAATCATTGTTCTTGCTTGTCGGATTTAGAAGTGCATCTTAGAAATCTACTTACAATTTCAAGTTTTGTTGTCCTTGTCATTGTTCATAGATCAAATCTAATCGAATTTGTTCTATTTTGGAGCTTGATGAGAAAATATAGGATCTGAAAAATGAACTCCAGTCTTTTGAAGGCGAAGAATATGATGAGAGCCATAAGGCAAAGGCCATAGATGCACTTGAAAAAATGGAGAATTGGAATCTATTCAGTGATACACTTAATTCTTAGGGTTCTAGTGGAAACATGAAGAGGATGTTTAAACACTTTCTCTGAGTAGTAGCCGAAGTATATACGGGAGGATGGAAGCTGTTCTTTGTATTTCATACGGTTATTGTTATTTAAGCTTAATGGAGTAACAATACAACAGATGATGTGTAATAATGTTTGTTTTCTTTAAACTTAATGTATTTAATTTTCTTTGCCCTTGCATATTATGGTTATGTATTGGCCATCTTTGACCTGAAGTTTGGGATTTGATTTGACCTGAAGTTTGGGATTTGATTTGCTGGAATACATGTTTCTTTCGCCCTTGCATTTTTTAATGATGGGGCTGGATTTGATTTGTTTTTTCAAGCTACTTGATCTATTTATTTTTTTTTAGTAATAAAAAGATCCCCATCTAACTTGCATTCTTAACTTTGTAGTGGAGACTCAAGAGTAGCAACTTAGATAAACCCAATGTGTCAAGCTTTGACTCGATACAGAATGGTAATTCTCTATATATTAATAACATAATACTAATCAAATTATTAATTTATACCAACTTTATTTTCATGTCACTTGAAAGTTTTATGTTTATTTATATTTATCAAATGTTATGAAATTAGGTTTGTTTATTATTATCATTTTCTAATATTATATACATTATTCTTAGAGATCGATCTGATTGGGCATGGAGTTTTTAGGTTATTAAATATTATTTACTCTTGAATAAAAGTATTAATAGTTATTTAATTAAATAAACATTGTCCTAATTAATCAAATTTGTGATTAAATATATTGAGAGGAGTTATAAATTTAAAATCAAAATTGTATAAATTAATGATGTATAAAAACATATATTTTAATTATTTAGCAATGACTAATGATGCTAATTAAAGGCTTCATGATTTTTCAATTGAATTTTAAATTGAATTGTCTCCACCATTTCTCTGAATTAGACATATATGATGCTAGAAGATTTAAATAGTTATTAAACAAATAAGGTATAAAAATTATGTTTTAAAATAATAATTATTATAATAGTAATAGTAATAGTAATAATAATAATAATAATAATAATAATAACAATAATAATAATAATAATAATAATACTCATAATAATAATAATAATAATAATAATAATAATGATAATGATGATGTAGTATTCATAATAATAATAATAACCAAGCCTCATGAGGGTTTGAAAATAATAATAATAATAAATCATCATCATCATCATCATCATCATCATCGAATAATTTAAATAATATTAATAATAATAAAGATCATAGTAATAATAATAATCATTATAATAATATAAATAATATAAATAATAATATAGATCATAGCAATAATAATCATAATTATTATTACACAAATAATAATCAACATAATTGAAATATTGAAAAGGAATTTAATAATAATAATAATAATCATACAAAAGGATAATAATAATGTAACATCCCATTACTAGAGGGAAGGGTAGGATGGTAAATGTGAGTGACTAATGAAAGTTAGGGATGTATTCTCCATGTTCATGCATAACTTGCTACATACTTATACTTGATTGTTGCACATGAAAATACTTGTACATGCATTCATGAATAATTCCGGGTATAATTGGAATGATTTGAGAATCTTAAATGTTATTACCTTGAAAATTTTATGGGTTAGTGAAATCTTGATATTTTGAATTTTGGTGGAATTATTGTATTTGAATATGTTGGTGAAGTTATGGAGTATTGAGAGAGATATATTTATAGTAGGGAACAAGAAATAAATTAAATAAAGATTTGGAGATAGTTGAGTTGTAAAGATGATTGTTGTATTGGAAAGAGGGGAACTAAATGGAGTTAGTTTCCAAAGAAGTTAAGTTAGAGTTTAATCATTAAGAAAGTGACATGTGTCACATAGACCTTGTACTCTAGCTAGGAGTAGGTCACTATTCCTTGAGATTTGAAAGGTTAAGTCTTGTCCAAGTCCTTTCTTTATTCTCATCTTTCTAAAACTTCTCTCTTCGAGATATGGAGTTTTTCAGCAAAATATCTTCTAAGGGACTTCTGTGTTCTTCCTTTCTTTCACCAACCTTACTTTTCCATTTGTGTCATCTACTCTAAGAAAAAACCAGAAGCTGATCATTTCACTCAGTGAAGTACGAAAACGTGTGGAGTTTAGGGCTTGAAGATTTTGGAGTTTTCAGCAGGTAAGTGTTAGAGAAATCCCTCACTGTTGGGGATTTGTGAAATAAAGTTAATAGATTACTGTCATCTTCATGAAAAATGTACTTCATGTGTTTGTTCTTGAATACTGGTTAGTTGGGGAGAAATAAATTCAGTTATAGTGTTAAATTAGTTTTTGAGAAAACTTTTGGTGTTTGGTGTCGTGAAGTGTTGAAAGTTAGAAAATCTGGAAAATTTCTCGCTGAGTATGTTTCAGTATTTTAGCCATAACATTTTCTGTGGTTGTCCAAACAAGATGATTCTTGATTCAAAGTAAACTTGGAATATATGGCTACAATTCTTATGAAGACATCTAATTTCAGTTCTGTCTCTAAGAATCTCAAAAGTTGTCACGAAGTTGAGAACTGAGTGCAGGATGTTGAGAGTTGAGCGAAAAATTCATGTTCCAACTTCGGGAGGAAATTTGGACCTGATTAAGATAGATTCTGGCAAAGTTTCCTTCTTGAAAGTTGTATATAATTCTTTTATCTTTCCAACGGTATAAAGTTTGTAAATTTTAGACATCGGAGTCAAAAGTTATGTGTCTTATAAGTGGAGACATTTTGGACACATAAAAGCGATTTAATGAAAGCGCGCATGAAAGGCATTTAATGAAAGCAGGCATTTAAGAAAGGCGAATGAAACTAGATGAATGAAAGCAGATGCATGAAAGTAGATGAATGAAAGCAGACGAATGAAAGTAGACGCATAAAAGCAGACGCAAAAACTGAGACGCAAAAACAAGCTGTACTCTTTTGGTCATAACTTCTTCTCTAGACCTCCAAATGACCTGATTTTTGAAGCATTGGATTCCTAACACATTTATTTATCTCTCCACAAAAATTTATGGTTTTTTGTATTATATTGGAAATGATTGATTGAATCAAAGTAAGGGTATCGGTGGAAGGAACATGAACTGGATATTTTACTGAATGTATTTCAATATTTTGATGATATCTTGGTCTATAGGATTCCAATTGAGGTGATTCTTGATTTTTAGTAAACTCCAGTAATAGGGCTACAAATTATATGAAGGAGCTGAATCTTGATTCGGTCTCTAAGGTGTTCAATTTCTGGATGGAAGTCGGATGTAATAAACTGTTTTGGAGAGGAATAGTCCAAAAATGTTTGAGGTACATCTTTGAATATACTAAACCAAATTGAGTGATTTTGGGATTAATGGAAAGATAAAAGATAGAGGAACACTTTTCTAAGAGAAAGTAGGCTCGAATTATGCAAGTTTTATCTTCTAATTAAACATAAAAAGTGGACCCGAAAGTTAGAGTTTGGAGAAAGATCTGAAATGGTTCATTGGACTATGAAATTGGATTCAAATGGTTTATGGAGGTTTAAATCCCACAGAATGAGGCTAGTTAAGTGAGTTTTGATAGTTAAATGTCTTGTGATGAAATTGATGGATTGATACCCGGGATAGTCATGAATATGCATTGTACATATTTTATCACATTCATGTGCATTATTAAACACTTATGATTGTTCAAATTGTGATATATGTATATGTTATTTGTTATAGAGGAGCCACTGGAACGTCAACCTCCAGACGTTGCTGGATCTTCCAGGTATTAGCTTCGAGGAAAACTTGTGAGTAACCTAGACGGTCTCACTCAATTAATTGTTTGCTTTAGAATATGTTTTGAATGAGTTATTTAAGTGCTCCAAACATGCGAAAATTGCGAATGTGCATATGAATGCAAAAGTGTGCTAAGCATTTCTACTGAATGCCGGACTAAGGTCCGATGATAAATGTGATCAAAACATAAATGTGCATCCATGTGATTGACTGAGGTTATGTTATGCGAAACATTCATTACATGTATGCATGAAAGATAAAGAAAGTTATGACCGAAGTTGTCAGATTAAGGAGCTAAAAGCTCAAAATGTGAATAGAGCCTTGGGCTCGAGTGCGACTGTCCCCGATATCTACGAAGAGATATGGGACGTTATACGACTAAGCTCGACATCCATAAAAGGATGAGCTGGAAAAAGGCACTCGATCATAACGACAATAATAAATGAAAGTGATTATCACGTGCATTGCCAATTATAATTGATGTGTGTTTTATATGAACAATGTGATACATTGTGAATATGCAATGAAGTGAATATTATGTTATGTGTGATAATGTGATACATTATGTGTAACACCCCACTCCCGCAAGACCCGAACCCGACATCGACGGTGATATCCAGGTCCGTGCCCCGCAAGGGTGGCGTGCTACATCACTTAGTAGAAAACTCGGTATAACATTTTTTTTTCTTAACACATACTCACACATATAATCATTAATGCGGAAAACAATTTATATAAACAATTCAGTGGACTTGGGGCCCTTTTTACATTTACAATTTATTTCAGTCAATTGACTTTACAAATTGTCCAAATCAGTAATACAAAAGTCCAAGAATAGAAATACACTAAGACAGACGCGAACTAATCCCGACCACTTCTCCGCTTCCTCAACCAAATAGATGTCATACGCCTGCTGCCTAACGGGTATTCTTCTAAATCTGAAAAATAGATGCAAATTTTGGGTGAGTTTTGCGAACTCAGTGAGAAACCATCATCGATGGTTCACTCAACTCATGCATATTCAATCAATTTACTAAATAATACATACAATTACATTTCTCAAATGTAAGGCGTTTCGCCTTTAATACAATTCATACTCAATCATTCATAGATGCAATGCACATGTGACCACTTTTCATTTTCATTTCATTGTTGTGACCGCACACGCTTTGGCTGCCCCAAATGGCGGGCACATTGCGTTGAGCCAGTGGCTCGAAAACATGGGCTTGAAGCTCGATACATTGAGCCCGAGGCTCAATACGTTGGACTGAGGTCTCTGTGCGTTGGTGAAAGCTCTCATACTCGTTAGGCGTGATATGCCCGACACGGTGGCTGCTCCGGTCACAACTGCCTTTATCTGATCATACTTTGATGCATGCAAAGAACATGTTTCAAATTTCCATTTACAAGTCAATGTTATTTGCCAAATCTTCGGACTTTCGGTCCGGTATTTCAATCATATTCATTTCCAATTTATTGCATCCTACCATATCACATTGACAGGCACATCCAATGTATCGAACAGACAATTAACACTTCAATATCAATTTCCCATTTCCTCGGACCTTTGGTCCGAGATCTCCAATGTAAACATTCACAAACAGTTACACACAAATAGCACTTCGATAACAAGTTTCCAATACTTCGGACACCTATGGTCCGAAATCATTCAAAAGCAAACACACATAATTCCTCCATTATCTCCACATGGCATAATTGCAAAATATTAAACACATAAAGGTTGAGGAACCAACTAGGTTACTCATCTAATAACTTCCGAGCTAATGCCGGGAAGTCTCTGCCACGTCCGTAGATCTACTGTCCAATTGAGCCTCTATAGCAATTAAAATACGTACACATTACCAACTGTATAGTTAGAAATACCAAATAATGCACATGGAATAAGTAAAACGTGTATAATGCATGTTCATGGCATTCCCGTCCCTAATCCAAAATTTTCCCATCATAAAATTTTCATCTAAAAATTAGAAAACTATAGCCACTGACAGCACTCAATTCGGACCTCGATCGGTCCAAAATTAACTAAAACAGTGATTACCGGACAATTACCTGGGGCCACTTCAATTTTCCGTCTAAAAATTCCCAATTTCTCACAAACTCAAATTTAATATTTTACAAATCCGATGCCTCAAGAATCAGGTCAATCGGACGTCGGACGGAAAAGAAATTGACAAAAGAATTAAACAAAACCATTAAAATGATTAAACCTCGTCGCTAGGGCGAGCGAGGCGTCACCCTAGCGATGGGCGACTACCTCACCTCGTCGCTAGGCTTACGCGTCGTCACCCTAGCGATGGGCGCAGTTTCGACCACTACTTCCCTTTTTTTCCTGATTCCAAACCGACTTTCCAACATCAATAACTTTTGCACCCAATTCAGAAAATACAAACTATATCTCATTGGAAAGATCATGAAACCCTCTACAATTCTCAAGAAGACCATAAAAACCAATTCCAACCCTAAGGGTGTTAAATATCCCATCAAAGCTACTGCCTACTCAAAACCTATCAACACAGGGCAGTACATTTCAAATTAAGTAACTCTCTGGTTCTTCAGTCAAAAATTACACAATAAATATGCTCAATCAGTTCACAATGTCATCTACAACTTTCATGAACAACCCAAAATCAAATTCCATTGCTAAATAAGTCAATTAATTCACTCCATGTTGCTGTCCCTGAAATCATTCAATTTGAGCAGTAAATTTATAACAAGCATAACTCCCTGTAAACAAGTCAGAAAAATCAGAAATTTATATCCCTGAAAAGATAACTCCTCAAACTTCAATTCTTCCTGAAATAACCAAACTCCAATTCAGCCTCTAACATTTTCAAATCTGTTATAAAAATTTCTGACCTAATCAGCACTTAACATCACAATGTAGGTTCAGCTTTTGAAATTCCATATCTCCCACATCTGATTTTCAAAAATTATAAGCCATATATCATTTTCTAGATCAATGTGTCATCTAGAACTCTTCAGTACAATTTAAACTCCAATTCAATTCAAAAAAATTACCAAAATTGCTTTCAATCCGAAAACTCACAGAAATCGACAAGTAGGTTAGGTTTCATCACCAAGCATAATACCAGTCAATAGTAATCATGTCATATCTCCCAATATACAACTCGAAAATTAGCAAGATCAGTGGCAATGGAAAGCTAACTCAATATGCTACAACTTCCATAAAGACCATTTTCCCAAATTCCATCTCAATTGATTTAGAAAAATCAGCAAAATAATCAGGTCATAGAGTCGGTTACTGTTCACATACCCTAAAATAGAAACTTTCCAATCAAAATTTCGACCTTCTAGCATTACAATTTAACAACACCTATTTCACACTAAATTGAAGCCAACATCCCAAAGTTTCCTTGGGCACAAACCTCACTTCATTTGCTCACCTATACAATTAGTTATGAACAAAACATGACAGTAGGTTCAAAACTCAATTTCCAGCTTTCATCAACAACCTAGCTCCTATCACTTCTAACATCAATAACACATCACTAAGCACCCATTTATACCTCTAATTCAACCACAAACTCCACACAGCAATTACTTGTATACTTACACAAAAGTTGGCAGCACACCTATACACAATTTCTCATGTAATTTGAAGCACAAGCATCACAATTTATGCTTTAAAAGAACAATCACAACTTAAAACATAATCTTACCTCAACAAGCCTTTCATTCTTCATTATTTCCACCTTTTACAAAATCACCAATTCTCCTCTTCACTACACATACCCAAAGCATCATCGTCACAAGTCTCATGGTTGGTTTTCCATGTGGAGGAAGAAGGAGAAGCAAGAAACTGAACAAGACAAGCTCATGTATGCACCACTCACGAAGGATGAGAAGAGTTTAAGAAAGAGTTTAGTTTTTCAAGCTCAATGTTAGGTCATTCCAAAGAGAAATATCGTGAAGAATACATGGAACAAGACAAGAGCATTTATGAAGGAGGACACTTGTCCCTTAAACCTAATGGTGAATAGGACAAAAGCACCAATGAAGAACAAAGCTACGGATAAATGAAGGAAGGAGCAACTAAAAGTGGGACTTTAGTCTTTCCACCTTTGGAATGTCGTGGAAGCACTATCCCTTTAGGTTACGGATAAATGAAGGAAGGAGCAACTAAAAGTGGGACTTTAACCTTTCCACCTTTGGAATGTCGTGGAAGCACTATCCCTTTAGGTTATTTATATAACCAATTAAATTGTAGGATTAAATAGGCAAGTGACACTTGTTCCGGTTTTATCCCGGTTCCAATTTCTACTCCAATTTCTCATTAACCTCCGATGGCTTAACTCAATAAATCCTAACATCATGTATCTAATTTTCTAGAGCCATCGACCAGTCATTTCCAGTACAGGAAACCCACTCAGTCAGTCAATTAGAAATTTTCCGGTCCGGGCTAGTATCCCTAAAAATTCAGAAAAATTCTCATAAATCCCTAAAATGTAAAACACTCATTCAAGCACTCAAATAATTTTCCAAGTACAATTTTCCCATAAATTTCACAAAAGATCTCAATTTGATACCTAAGCCGGAAAATGTCATAAATGCATTTTTACCATGTGCAAGTGCAACAAACCGTCAATCATAGAGGCTATATGTTGTATGTGCATGCCGAGATATAATTCTGTACTCCTAACCCGTCCCAATTTACTAAAATACTCTTCCCATCGGAGGTGGGATGTTACAATTCTCCCCTCCTAATAAAAATTTCGTCCTCGAAATTTCATATATGGTTGATCAGGAAGGCAGGGGAGTCTGTTTGATTAATACCCTCTGTTTCCCACTATTCTCACTACACGACCAAATTCGGTCAAAGAACGGAGATCAAAACAATCAATTACTCTTTTTCCTTTCTCAACTTTACATGATTTTATTAATTTCCCATGATTACGCGCAATTCGTAATTTTCAATATCAATAACATCTAAATCGGGTCCTAACAATATTTCCTACTTCTATCTATGAAACACTTTGTGAATTCGAATCATGTTTTCGGTTTTAGCCTCACTTGCCAATCCATAAGTCTATTCACATCACAGCCGCATAGAGGCCACTCATCACGAATTCAATTTCCCGTAATTACATCTTTCTTTCCATCTACGTACATTTTGGCCAAAGCGATACCCTTGAACATATTTCATTTCTCGCTTATCAGATTTCGTTATTATCAAAACACCAATCCGCTATTATCAAAACACAATTCCGTTATTATTAAAACACAATTCAAAACAAAAATCTCATGAGATTTATAACCTCAGTGTGTATTAATTCGACTCATTGTTACCATCTTAAATTACTTAACCTATTTTGACAGTAAGATTCCTTATACACTTTTCGAATGGTGACACCAATATAATGATTGTCATGCCATAATCCCTTTGCACTATACAACAATTTCATATCCCAATAAAATCTCAAAATACCCGTTGGTTAATCACACATGTCATCGTTCACTTTGATAGACTATACCATCAATTGCTTTTCCACAATACTTTTACTAGAACATAACACTTCGATTGTTTCTTGTGCTTTCTCGAACCATTCACTTATAATCATTTGATTTCTCATTCTAACCTGTCAATTACTCTTTCAATACGCTCTTGCTAGAACATAAAGTGTCAATCATTCCTTACGTCTTCACTAACAGTTCCCGTAATGAGTTTCACCCATATTTCTTAATTTGAACTAGACCTATCACTTTCCTCAACAATGAGAATTATCTTCAGTTCTTCGATACGGTTTACAATTTCTACATCTTCACTTCGGGTTTTGCCAATCCGTTTTGATGCACATCAACTTGAAATTCCAATAACTAATAATACTTTCTTTTGCCCCCTTTTTTTTCAGTTCGACTATAAAAATAATACACTAGATTTGATAACCTAATTGCCCAAATTTCGATCTTCTGCAATTGAATTTATTTATCTATTTATTTATTTCTTTGCTCAATCCCTTGAATTGCACCATTAGCTTAGTTTGGAATAATCAGCCGCTGAATCCTTTTCAAAACATTCAAATGCACGAAATAACTCAATCGGTATCGATTTGCGTATTCCAAACTATTTCTGTACGATTAATATCTCCAAGTTTTTAGACCACACTCAATAAAACAAATTTTAAATCATCAATCATAATACCGCCCATGGAATCATATTTATCCCAAGGTGCATGAAATCACTTTATCCAATTTCCATAGATCACATCAGAACCTTTACTGGAACACTTCAGTATATATATAGTAAATTCTCCAAATGTCTCCCTTGTGATCATCAGTCATAACATTCACACATTTTCCTCAAATATTCTTGTCAATTTGCTAACACCAAAAGATATTTGACAATTTCTGAACGCATCTAGCATTCTGTTAGTTCTAATTAATTTCAAATTCCGCATACACATATTTTTTTGAACTTTCGCATTTTATCAATACCTATATCTTTATTAATTCTCCCAATATACCAAGTTCGTATACTAATTCATCCCTTATTCATTCAAACATGTTAAGATTCACTCTTATGAGACTTGCATACTCACCAAGTTCCTCAACTATACCAATTCATCTATTTCTTAAGCTTATATCCATTATCCACCCCAAACACAATTGAGACATGTTCCTTTTCCGTACCCATAGTTGATTCATATAACTTGTTAATTATAGAACGTCTCCAATGAGGAACAATTTTCGTCATTTTCTCATCATGACATAGTCTGCCACGTGTTCCTTACCTTAATTCCTCCTCATAACTTAAGTTATTCACGATAGATCCCACACTGACTTGAATAAACAATCGTTATATCGATCTCGTACTTTCAGAACATAACTACACAAAATAGACACGAACTTTTAATCCCCTTAACTTCGCAATTAATATTAGTTTAGCTCTTACGCTAGAGTCTCTGCCAGATGTAATACAAATCAGTTACTCTTGATACTTCACGAAGATAAATCTCTGAAGGGCACTTAAACAATTTCATTTCCTCTAATATCTTGGCATACATCACCATGATCACCATACCTTAACTAACAATATAGATATATACGCATCAATTTGCCCGTTAATAGCTCATACTACTAAGAACACCGTAATGCAATTCTCGATAACCATTCTCTTTTTTGTACCAATTCTCGATCATGGGGACCTTACTATATTCACATCCCTCACTTTATTTCCTCAAGCTCATTACCGATGCTAACATCTTTCACTGTCTCACTTCTTTCTCCATTAATCAGTACAAGTATTTTCATGCCTTACTCTAACTCATTTTGCACTTGAGCTACCGGCATTATAATCAGAGCTTATATAATAGGCCACCGATTACGTCCTATATCATATTCACGCAAATTATTCATTTACGTTTAATCATTTCACCCATGATGGTAACCCCTCTATCAGATATACACTTACAGTGACAATATAATCTGAACTCAACAACCTTCCTGTTTACACCCGTCCTCGCTCGTGAGGATCATATACAATCTCTATTCATTCACAACTGATCAGTATAAGCACTTTCTTTTTTTTTCTTTTTTTTTTCCGACAAGAATTCTGGCTAGCAATTATCCATTAACTCATCAATTTTAACTTAACATTTTCACTTACAATAGGGCTCCCATAATCAGGTGTGCATTTACTTAGACAGATCAATTAAACCCGAACAACTTTTTCATCTACCAATTTCATTGTCTTACATTTCAATCTTTTCATTATTGCATTATACCCATATATTTCCGCACTCAAATCAATATCACAGATATGAAATCATTCTTGATTTTGCACTTAATATCTTTTGACTCCAAATCACCAATCCTTATTTAACTCTTATCACGGTAATCATTCCCAATTGTAACTTCTCTATATCATAGAACACTTTATTTTCATTCATCTTATACACTGGAAATCTTACCATTATCACATCTCTATTTTTCCCTATTAATTCACAACTATCATCTTTATTTCACACTCACAATCAAGGATATACCCCATATCACTCTAATACTATATGTCACAAGATATTCGTCAATACCAATACACTAAATAGTCATCTGTCTGGTCGAACCATACACTTTTTCCTATTTTGCGGGATCCATTTCTTTCTTTAATTACCTTCTCACACTTTATCCTTTTTCTCACTTTTTCCTAAGCGCTTAAACGACTGAGACATACGTATGCATACGACTCATAGACGACATCGGGATCGATTGTCACCGTCACGTGACATGACTTAAATGCACGTAACTTGACACATTGTTTTTCGAAAGCCCGTAAGATTGTACTTACTGGCTCGATACCACTTAAATGTAACACCCACTCCCATGAAGACCCGAACCCGACATCGACGGTGATATCCAGGTCCGTGCCCCGCAAGGGTGGCGTGCTACATCACTCAGTAGAAAACTCGGTATAACATTTTTTTTTCTTAACACATACTCACACATATAATCATTAATGTGGAAAACAATTTATATAAACAATTCAGTGGCCTTGGGGCCCTTTTTACATTTACAATTTATTTCAGTCAATTGACTTTACAAATTGTCCAAATCAGTAATACAAAAGTCCAAGAATAGAAATACACTAAGACAGACGCGAACTGATCCCGACCACTTCTCTGCTTCCTCAACCAGCAGATGTCATACGCCCGTTGCCTAACGGGGTATTCTTCTAAGTCCTGAAAAATATATGCAAATTTTGGGTGAGTTTTGCGAACTCAGTGAGAAACCATCATCGATGGTTCACTCAACTTATGCATATTCAATCAATTTACTAAATAATACATACAATCACATTTCTCAAATGTAAGGCGTTTCGCCTTTAATACAATTCATACTCAATCATTCATAGATGCAATGCACATGTGACCACTTTTCATTTTTATTTCATTGTTGTGACCGTGAGCCTGAAACTGTCCCAGTGACGGGCACATTGCGTTGAGCCAGTGGCTCTGAAAACATTGGGCTTGAAGCCCTGATACATTGAGCTTGAGGCTCTGAATACGTTGGACCTGAGGTCCTGTGCGTTGAGCTGAAAGCTCTCATATACGTTGGGCGTGATATGCCCTGATACGGTGGCTGCTCCGGTCACAACTGCCTTTATCTGATCATACTTTGATGCATGCAAAGAACATGTTTCAAATTTCCATTTACAAGTCAATGTTATTTTCCAAATCTTCGGACTTACGGTCCGGTATTTCAATCATATTCATTTCCAATTTATTGCATCCTACTATATCACATTGACAGGCACATCCAATGTATCGAACAGACAATTAACACTTCAATATCAATTTCCCATTTCCTCGGACCTTTGGTCCGAGATCTCCAATGTCAACATTCACAAACAGTTACACACAAATAGCACTTCGATAACAAGTTTCCAATACTTCGGACACCTATGATCCGAAATCATTCAAAAGCAAACACACATCATTCCTCCATTATCTCCACATGGCATAATTGCAAAATATTAAACACATAAAGGTTGAGGAACCAACTAGGTTACTCACCTAATAACTTCCGAGCTAATGCCGGGAAGTCTCTACCACGTCCGTAGATCTACTGTCCAATTAAGCCTCTATAGCAATTAAAATACGTACACATTACCAACTGTATAGTTAGAAATATCAAATAATGCACATGGAATAAGTAAAACGTGTATAGTTAGAAATATCAATTGTCTATAGCAATTGAGGCGTCACCCTAGCGATGGGCGACTACCTCACTTCGTCGCTAGGGCGACGCGTCGTCACCCTAGCGATGGGCGAGTTTCAGCCCACTACTTCCCCTTTTTTTTTCCTGATTCCAAACCGACTTTCCAACATCAATAACTTTTTGCACCCAATTCAGAAAAATACAAACTATATCTCATTGGAAAGATCATGAAACCCTCTACAATTCTCAAGAAGACCATAAAAACCAATTCCAACCCTAAGGGTGTTAAATATCCCATCAAAGCTACTGCCTACTCAAAACCTATCAACACAGGGCAGTACATTTCAAATTCAGTAACTCTCTGGTTCTTTAGTCAAAAATTACACAATAAATATGCTCAATCAGTTCACAATGTCATCTACAACTTTCATGAACAACCCAAAATCAAATTCCATTGCTAAACAAGTCAATTAATTCACTCCATGTTGCTGTCCCTGAAATCATTCAATTTGAGCAGTAAATTTATAACAAGCATAACTCCCTGTACACAAGTCAGAAAAATCAGAACTTTATATCCCTGAAAAGATAACTCCTCAAAATTCAATTCTTCCTGAAATAACCAAACTCCAATTCAGCCTCTAACAGTTTCAAATCTGTTATACAAATTTCTGACCTAATCAGCACTTAACATCACAATGTAGGTTCAGCTTTTGAAATTCCATATCTCCCACATCTGATTTTCAAAAATTATAAGCCATATATCATTTTCTAGATCAATGTGTCATCTAGAACTCTTCAGTACAATTCAAACTCCAATTCAATTCACAAAAATTACCAAAATTGCTTTCAATCCGAAAACTCACAGAAATCGACAAGTAGGTTAGGTTTCATCACCAAGCATAATACCAGTCAATAGTAATCAGGTCATATCTCCCAATATACAACTCGAAAATTAGCAAGATCAGTGGCAATGGAAAGCTAACTCAATATGATAAAACTTCCATAAAGACCATTTTCCCAAATTCCATCTCAATTGATTTAGAAAAATCAGCAAAATAATCAGGTCATAGAGTCGGTTACTGTTCACATACCCTAAAACAGAAACTTTCCAATCAAAATTTCGACCTTCTAGCATTACAATTTAACAACACCTATTTCACACTAAATTGAAGCCAACATCCCAAAGTTTCCTTGGGCACAAACCTCACTTCATTTGCTCACCTATACAATTAGTTATGAGCAAAACATGACAGTAGGTTCAAAACTCAATTTCCAGCTTTCATCAACAACCTAGCTCCTATCACTTCTAACATCAATAACACATCACTAAGCACCCATTTATACCTCTAATTCAACCACAAACTCCACACAGCAATTACTTGTATACTTACACAAAAGTTGGCAGCACACCTATACACAATTTCTCATGTAATTTGAAGCACAAGCATCACAATTTATGCTTTAAAAGAACAATCACAACTTAAAACATAATCTTACCTCAACAAGCCTTTCATTCTTCATTATTTCCACCTTTTACAAAATCACCAATTCTCCTCTTCACTACACATACCCAAAGCATCATCGTCACAAGTCTCATGGTTGATTTTCCATGTGGAGGAAGATGGAGAAGCAAGAAACTGAACAAGACAAGCTCATGTATGCACCACTCACGAAGGATGAGAAGAGTTTAAGAAAGAGTTTAGTTTTTCAAGCTCAATGTTAGGTCATTCCAAAGAGAAATATCGTGAAGAATACATGGAATAAGACAAGAGCATTTATGAAGGAGAACACTTGTCCCTTAAACTTAATGGTGAATAGGACAAAAGCACCAATGAAGAACAAAGCTACGGATAAATGAAGGAAGGAGCAACTAAAAGTGGGACTTTAATCTTTCCACCTTTGGAATGTCGTGGAAGCACTATCCCTTTAGGTTATTTATATAACCAATTAAATTGTAGGATTAAATAGGCAAGTGACACTTGTTCCGGTTTTATCCCGGTTCCAATTTCTACTCCAATTTCTCATTAACCTCCGATGGCTTAACTCAATAAATCCTAACATCATGTCTCTAATTTTCTAGAGCCATCGACCAGTCATTTCCAGTACAAGAAACCCACTCAGTCAGTCAATTAGAAATTTTCCGGTCCGGGCTAGTATCCCGAAAAATTCCAGAAAAATTCCCATAAATCCCTAAAAATGTAAAACACTCACTGGCGCACTTCAAATAATTTTCCAAGTACAATTTTCCCATAAATTTCACAAAAGATCTCAATTTGAAACCTAAGCCGGAAAATGTCATAAATGCATTTTTACCATGTGCAAGTGCAACAAACCGTCAATCATAGAGGCTATATGTTGTATGTGCATGCCGAGATATAATTCCATACTCCTAACCCGTCCCAATTTACTAAAATACTCTTCCCATCGGAGATGGGATGTTACATTATGAGTATGTAATGGAGTGAACGTTGTGTTATGTGCGATGATATGATGCATGAATTGAGTGAACCATCGATGATGGTTACCTCATTGAGTTCGCAAAACTCACCAAAATTGCAACGTTGTCTTTTCAGGACCGAGAGACGACTCTAGTTGCTAAAGAGGATCTACTAGCCGAGTAGTTTACGATTGGACATAGAGGTCATGGCTCAAAGGTCGGTCAGCTGGGGATCTTTTGGGTGGTTTAGTTAACTTTGATACACTTTCCTCATTCTCGTAGTACTATTGTATTAGGTTTTCTGATGATGTATATGCGAATATTGTGGACAAAAAATGTAGACTTTGATTTTTGTGAAATGTAATGAGAAAAAAGTGGGTTTTTAAAATATTGTGATCTCCTTATGATGCTTTTCAAGTGAATTATGTTACCATGCCTTTTTAAGGGAATGTAGTGATCGATCGTAGCGTGCCCTCATCGTAGGATATGTGCCGGAATGACCTCCAGGTGTCCCGGTGGATACCCTGCGGTAAGGGAGCGCTACAAATAATAATAAGAATAATAAAAAATAATGAGAATAATAATATAGAAAAGGAATTTAATAATAATATAAAATTAATCTAATAATTATAAATAAATATAAAAAAATTAAAATATTTTTAAAATATATAAATTTCCAATATAATTTGTTTTAATAATTAGAATTTAAATAAAAAAAATCAAAAACTCGCGAGGGCAAACTTTGGCAAGGCTCATGAGGGCCAAGACTCGCCTCATGAGCACGGGAAAAAGGCCGAGTTCGAGGAGGGGCTACGCCTCGTGATTTATTTATTTATTTATATAATTTAAAATTTATATATTTAAAAATATATTTTAAATTTAATTATATTTATTTAATTCCATAATTTTATACTTAACTAATTATTAATTTCTAATTATTTTATTTGAAATTTATTTATTTATTTGTATATTTATTTATTAACTAATCATTTTTAAAATATATTTATTTAAAAATATATATTTTATTTAATAATTAACAATTCACTTTTAAAATATATTTAATTAATTATTAATTTATTTTAAATTTATTATTAATTTATAATTCCATAATTTTATACTTAACTAATTATTTACCAAAATTCAATACCCAAATATTAAAATGAATTACCATTTAACAAATATTAAGAATGAGTCAATTAATGATTTTAGCATAATGTCACTTTCATATAGCGTATGGCATGTTGTTCTTTTAGCATACAATTTACCCCCATTGATGTGTATGGATGAGTCATTTTTTATGCTATCATTGGTTATTCCAGGTCTGAAAGCTGTTGGTCGAGACATTGATGTCTATATGAGACCACTAGTGGATGAGTTAAGTGAGTTATAGGAAGATGGTTTTGATGTTTTTGATGCCTCAAAGGGCGTAACTTTTCGAATGCATGCAGCTTTAGTGTGGACTATCAATGACTTTCCAGCCTATGGTACTATTTCTGGGTGGAGCACAAAAGGCTATAAGGCATGCCCTATTTGTAACACGCACACTCCTTCTTGTAAGTTAAGAAGTAAGATTGGTTACTTAGGTCATCGTCGTTTTCTTTCGTACGATCATCCATAGAGAAGAAGCAAGAAGTATGATGGCAAGAGTAATCATCGAACTATACCTAACTTACCAGATGGAGATGCTGTGGTGAATCAATTATGTCATGTGGAGAATATATGTTATGGAAAGCACCCCAGCAATAAGAGGAGAAGGAGATTGGAAGGGGAGTTGAATTGGAATTTAAAAAAAAACAAGCATTCTTTTTTATCTACCATATTGGCATAAGTTAAGATTAAGACATAACCTTGATTTCATGCATATAGAAAAGAATATTTGTGACAATATCCTTGGTACGTTAATGAATGTTGAAGGTAAAACCAAGGATACAATCAAAGCTCGGTTTGATTTGAAAGATATGAACATTCGAAAAGAATTACACTTGATAAGAGCTGCTGATGGAACTATTTTGGGAAAACCTCCAGCATGCTATACAATGTCTTTGGATGAGAAGAAAAAGTTTTGTGAGTTTGTCAAGCAGGTGAAGTTTGCAGATGGATACGCATCAAATATATCTAAATGTGTTAATGTTGATGAAAGGAAGATTCGTGGGATTAAGTCACATGATTTTCATATATTGTTACAAAGCATTCTTCCTTTAGGGACGCGTGGCATTTTGAATAAAGATGTGACGGGTGTTTTATTGGAGTTGGGGGACTTCTTTCGCAGAATTTGTAGACGAAGTTTGAATAAGGATGATTGTCAGAAGATGTGTCAGGAGATTATTTTAATCTTGTGCAAACTTGAAATGATATACCCACCGGCATTCTTTGATGTGATGGTACATTTAGCTATTCATTTTCCAAATGAAGCCTTACTTGGTGGACCAGTTGCGTATAGATGGATGTATCCAATTGAGAGGTATTCTTTAAATTTATTGTATTACACTTAAAAGTTAACTAAATAGTGGCCTATCTAATTTTGGTTAATCATTTGTTAAGATTCCTAGGCACACTCAAGGGATTTGTCAGAAATAAAGCACATCCAAAAGGGTCAATTACTGAAGCATATGTTGTTAAAGAGTGCACAATGTTCTGTTCAATGTATCTGAAAGGAATTGAAACCAACTTCAACGTGCCAGATCGGATCAATGATATGGTTGATGGTACTGACATATCAGTGTCCTTCCAACAATGTAAGCCAATTGGGTCTGGCAAAATAGTTGCTCTTCCTACAAATGAGCTAGAGATTGCACATTGGTATGTGCTTATGAATTGTCATGAGATAAGTTCATTTATCGAGTAAGTTTTGCTAACAAACTGTTAAACTAAGATATGTAATCAATTAAGATAATTCATATAAATTAATTTGATTCAATTTTCAATTATCCATAGTGAGCACATGGATGAGTTGAGGCAACAAAGTCCATTATATGTTGACAGGAGACATAAAGAACAATTTTGTTCATGGTTTAAGCATCGGGTGAGAAGAAGGTTTGAACGTGGTGTTCATTAATGATTACTTATTATAAACTAATTTTCCTTTCTTGTTATAGATGAAGAAATTAGTTAGCTCCCATGAAGGACAAAACTTAGAGTCTTTGTATGCATTAGCATGTGGACCTCATAGTTTGGTGTAGAAGTATACAGTTTGCAATACTAATGGAATGCGATTTCACACTGAAGGCTGTGATCTGCGTAGGACAACACAAAATTGTGGTGTTGCAGTGTTAGGAAATTATAGGGAAGACAATATAACATTTTATGGGATGCTGACAGATATTATAAAGCTAGAATATATTAACGGTAAAAGTGTTGTGCTTTTCAAATACAAATGGTACGATCTTGGAAGTTCGAATATGAGGGTCAATGGCATTGTAAAAAACATCAACGTTACTAAGTTTTGGTTCAAGGAAGACCCATTTATTTTGGCAAACCAAGCGAAGCAAGTTTTTTTGGTGGAAGATTTGGTACTCAATTCAATTTGGCGGATTGTGAAAGAATGTGAAGTTAGACGTGCGTATGATATCCCTTCGCATGGTTCTGAAGAAGGTTCAGATGACGTTGAAGAGTGTAATGAAGTTCCAGTCGAAGTCGAGGAATGTTCCTTAGAGTTTTTAGATAGAACTGATATTGCATTTGATGTAATAAATAATGTTGTATTGAATTCCGAGCAACATTTAAATGACGATTTGGATGACTTAGAGATAAGTAGTAGTGACAATGAATGTGATATTATATTCCAAGATTCGACCGACCAACGACGATGAATAAATTCTTATAATTCAATTCAGGCTTTTTGGTTTGTTATTCCTTTGCTATGAAAGAAGTTGGATTGTTTATCTCGGTCCTTTGAAAAGATGATACTGTTGCTTAGGATTAATATTGCTTCCTCACATTTATCATTTCTATACCAATGCATGTAAACATTTCCAGCTTGGTGTTTGAGATATTGCATACTCATCAATAGCATCAACCATGTAGAGCACTTCATAACCCTTATGTTAATATAGTTGTACTTCTTGATGTAAATGTCTAAAAGTAACTGCACTTGTTAATGTAAATGTTACTGTTACATTTCAGGTATTTTTGATTGAGAGTTCAATAGATCCTGCAGTTGTGCATTTATTTCCAGTGGTGCAATATCTAGAGGTAATTATGTTGCTTTCTCATATGTTTAGGTGCATGCCTTTTTACTTGTCAGAAGATTGAGTTTTTCAGAAAATATTCATTGGTATATTTGGTCCAGATATCCTTTTTATCAGTAATCAATCTCTATATTCTTTTTACATCTAGGATTAATTGACTCGCCTATAAGGAATTCACCTTAGTCCACCATTTCTTTATATGCAGCATCCGTGTTTCTCTCTGACTCCTTATGAATAGGGCTGCAATGCCAATACTTTGAAATTGCAGTGATTATAAAAAGGTTTATTTCGTAAAGAGTACACTTTCACTTTGTGTTTAGCTCTACCCTATAATGAATGACTTCTTGCTGTCATAGATGTCAATGACCTGTTTCAGATAAGTACTATGGTATAGGTGTCAATCATTTGTGGCTGTTGTTGTAACTTGTTCTTCAGATGTAAGGCTTGTAACTTGAAAGAAAACTAAAGTTAGTAAAGGAGAAGATAAAACAGATTCATAAGGATATTTTGATGAAAATATAGGAAGAGTGTTATTAGGACCATTCTTATCTAATACTGAAACACTTGGAAGTCAACAAACTAGAGGAAATGCAAATTACAAGTTCTGTAATTTGCTCAGACTTAATCCTATCAAGATTTTAAGGTTTGATGATTTCAGAGCCTATTTTTGTGAAAACACATAGGCCATTAAAAAGAAGATAGTAGTTAAATTTGCTCATCCAAACCTTAATGGATGTTGGTAAATGCACTATGATAGTCTTTCCTTTTAACGTTGTTTTTTAAGAAGTAGCATAACCACTATAAGATGATGAATGTTAAACAATGATTTTATTGCTCTTACTAGAAATGGGATATCTACCCTCTTTTCTTTCTTGTGGACAATAGTAAATGTTCATAAATAATCAAATGTTGTAATATGAAAGTTAATACATGATACCAGAAAAAAAAATATATGTATAAACGAGTATAATGCAACCGAACTGAAAGAATATGAAATCATAAATGAATCGGGTACAACTTAAAATGATGCTAGTATTCAATAAATCCACCTTCATTATACTTCATATCCAGACCTAATCAATCTATATACTACCCTTTTAATCCATAAATCAACCTATATCCTCTGGTTTTCATTCACCAAAAACATCCAAGTTTATTCCACACATTTCCAACACACTTCATCATCAACATCTCATACATTTCATTCCAATTTAGGCATCATTCTCATACTAATAAACATACCATAAAAATCAAATTTGCTACCTACTTTTTAAGCTTCCAATTTCGGCTCAAAACATCAAGGTAAAAATAGGTGGATTTTGGACAGCAATATGAAGACCACTTTGAACTGGTTTCTTAGCTATTTTGTAAGGGACAAAAATCTAACTTTTATGTAGTAATTTGAACTAGGTTTTAACCACAATTTAAAGAGAAGATGGATGCAATTTCAGTGGATAAGATGAAAGAACAAAGGAGAAGACGGTAGAATTTTCCTTGCTGTAAATTTCTTCACTAGATGCTAGGCATCTTAATTAAGGCATGTATGCCATGTATCTGTGAAAGCATATGCTACAATTTATCCATAGTTTAAGTTGCCATATGTCACCAATTAATATATCCATATGTCTCATTATAATTAGTCCAATTTTCACATAATAATTGCTCCATATCATTGAGTGTCATTAACTTGGATTAGTCAATCCCTTTGTTGTTCCCAGTCCATGGCTTTCACACTAAATGAATATGCAGCATCCATGCTTCTCTTTGACTCTAATGCATCTCTTTTTAAACATCAAAAAGTAATTTTCTTCTGGGATGTGTTCATGGATGTTTTACTAATTCCTTTAGTAGGTAGAAGTTCATGGTTGTAAGGCTTGTAACTTAAAAGAAAACTAGAGTTAGTAAAGGAGAAGCTAAAACATATTCATAAGGAGATTTTGATGAAAATATAGGAAGAGTGTTATTATGACCCTTCTCATCTAATACTGAAACACTTGGAAGCCAACAAGCTAGAGGAAATGCAAATTACAAGTTCTATAATTTGCTCAGACTTAATCCTATCAAGTCTCTAAGGCTTGATGGTTTCAGTGCCTATTTTTGTGAAAACACATAGGCCATTAGAAAGAAGCTAGTATTTAAATTTGCTTCGGAATTCTTCTCAAGTTATAGGACGCTCAGGTAATTGGAAAAAACATACCTATGCAAGATTACTAAGATCTCCAATCCTACTAGTATGATTGATCTTTGCTCAACCTAGGAGATATTATCAAAATTCAAATGGAAATCCCTTATTACTTTACAAATGAATCTTTTAGCTTGCATACTGCCAATTCATGAATCTTTTAGCTTGTTTCATGAATCTTATTTGTGCTTAACTCTATAGCAAAGTCCTTAGCATTTAAACGGAAATCCCTTATAACTTTACTCATCAATAGCATCCATCATGTAGAGCACTTCATAACCCTTACGTTAATATATTTGTACTTCTTGATGTAAATGTTAATGTAGCTGCACTTGTTGATATAAATGTTACTATTACATTTCAGGTATTTTTGACTAGAAGTTCAACAGATCCTGCAGTTGTGGTGTCATTTTCAGTGGTGCAATATCTAGAGGTATTTATGTTGCTTTAGCATATGTTTAGGTGTTGCCATATTGAAAGAACATATTGTTAATTGACTCAAGAACATATACTTAATTGAGTATCTGCATGTAAGGAACATATGTTATATTGCCTGCCACATTGAAAGAACATATTGTTAATTGACTCAAGAACATATACTTAATTGAGTATCTGCATATAAGGAACATATGCTATATTGCCTGCAAAACCATGTATAAGGAAGGAATTTGTACTAAAAGGAGGAATGGTTTTACTAATTCCTTTAGTAGGTAGAAGTTCATGGTTGTAAGGCTTGTAACTTAACAGAAAACTAAAGTTAGTGTGCTTGATCCCTAAGATCTCCAATCTTACTAGTATGAATGATCTTTGCTCAATCTCTTGGTACTATAATAAGGAGTTATGTAATGAAGATTGATTCCTCCCAAGCATTTGATTCCTTACATTTGAACTTTATTCATAATTTAGCATTTGACATTGAGTGCTGTTTCATTGTGATTACAATGAATGGAAATAGTGATTACAATATACTGTTTTGCTCTGGGATGTGTTTCTTAAATGGAAATCCCTTATTACTTTCAAAATGAAATTCAACTGTTTCAATTGCACATTTCATGATATTAAAGAGTCCTCTTTAGCCTATATCCATCTATGTCACCTGGACATCACAGGGTAGCTTTTCACTAAGGTATATTGGAATTCTTTGATTATGACAAAATGTTATAGGATATTAACCACACATAAATGATTTTCATCCTATCTCTTGTTGTAATACTATCTATAACGTAATCTCCAAGCTTCTAGATGAAAGATTGAAGCTGGCCTTTATGCCTAACCGACATATTGGTGATAATATATTGCTCTTGCACTCTTGCTATAGAAGTACTCTCTAGGCTATTGAGTAAGCTAATCCATTGTAATGGGGGCTTTCAATTCCATATTAGATGCAAATAACTTAATCTTACACATCTATTATAAGTCAATGATCTACTTCTTTTTAAATGGTGTTAACTCTCCCTCACTACATAGAATTATGGCTCTGTTAACTCTTTTTGGAGATTGCTCTAGCTTAAAACTAAATTTCAATGAGATATGTTTGATTCTTTCAAAAAATGTGAGAATTTTGGATGAAATCAGGAGAATTACTAGCCTTAATATAAGCTCCTCCCCATTTCAATATCTTAGAGACCCTATATACGGATTAGACTGCCTTATGGACAAAATGGATAGAATGTCTTAATGTGCAAAAGATTGTGGAGATTATATATGTAACATCCCGTTACCGATGTGAAGGGCATATTGGTAATTCGGATGATTTGGGACTGGGTGCATGTATAATTTGAAATGCACATGCATTTATAGCCTCTAGATTATTGATAAATGATTAATATTGCATAAGCATATGAATGTACATACATGTATGACAATTTCCCGACTTAATTGTGTAAATTGAAAAATTAGGTGATAATGGTACAGATTAGGTTTTGATTTTAGAATTGGAATGAAAATTGAATTTAGGGGTTTGAAAATTGGAATTTGAGTATAGGATTATGTATTTCCTAATTTTGAGGATTTATAGGAATTTTTTTGGAAATTTTTAGAGTAATGGGTCCAGACCGAAAAATAGCTTAATGACTGATTAATTGGATTCCGGTTCTGAAATTGATTGACAATTGGCATGAGATATTTTGAGTCATGATTTTAGTATTTATTATTTATAGTCATTGCGAAATTGGGAGAAAATTAGAATAAGAATTTGGATTTTTAGACCCTAAGAATTGGGTATGTGGCAAATGAATTGCCAAACATGCCCTTAGGTTTAAAATCCTCTTATAAAACCTCTTACCTTTTGAATTTCCTTCCACGATGCTTCTCCCTCTTGAAAAGAAATATTGATCTTCTTCTTCTTCTCTTTCGTGGATCATCCTCTTGACTTTGTTTCCTTCCATTTTTCTACTCTTAAATTTGCTTCCTTCTTCACCTAAATCTATCTTTGAGCCTGGGTTAGAAGAAAATGATGAGTGGTGAGAAAGTGGGTCATTGCCGTGGGTGGTGATTGAGTTGAGGGTTGGACATTTGAAGTGCTATTTGAAGATTTAAGGCTTGAATCAAGTAAGTTACTATTTCTTTATGTCTTAAGTTGTTTGATTTGATCATTGAATTAAGTTATTAATTGTTTATGAATTTAAAAGTTTCAGATGATATAGGTTTTGAGAAAAATGTTGATTTTGATTTGGTTATTTGAAGAATAATTGATATTTGATGGATTTGAGGTTAGAAATAAGTTAGGTGTAGTGTTTTAAATTGATTGGGAGTGATCTGAATTGAATTGAATGGATTATATATCAGAAGATCTGGGAAATTCTGGGTTTCGGACGCAAATCTGGGATTGCACGTCCGACGTGTGATGAACACGCCGCGGCGAGCCATCCCCTTCTTGCACGTCGCGATGAACGTTTAATTCTACGCCGCGACGAGCTGATTTCTGTCAAACGCCGCGACGAGTGGAGACGCGTGCCGCGGCGAGCGTTTGTCCTTCGCACGTCGCGACGAGCGAAGACGCACGTCGTGACAAGCGAAAATGGATACGCCGCGGGGAGAGAAGAGGTATGTGTCGCGGCGAGGGCGAGAGGTCTCGCCGCGGCGAGCGACCCTGCGCCGCGACGAGCGACCCCTAAATGCCCGAAAATGAAGTGTTTTCTTTGAGGTTTAAATTTCTTATAATTTTGGCTATGGATTAATTAAACTTTAGAGACTAAGAATTGTGAATTGATATGAGGGAAACTCGGAATTTAATTCTATGATTCTCGAAATCGGATGACGATTAATTAGTGAATGTGATTTATTAATTGGAGTGGTTTTTAGTCAATTGAACTATGGTGTTAGGAATTGTTATCTTTTAGAGGAAAAGATAATTGAATTGGAAGATTCGGGTATAGAATCGGGAATGTCATAACATGTATAGTACTCATCGCATTCGCTACATGTGCATTATTAACTATTGTAAATCGTGCAATTAGTAATGTTGGTTTATTCTGATTGTTATAGAGGCTCAAGTGGAGCGTCAATCTTCCGACGTAGGTGAGACTTCCCGGTAGTAGCTCGAAAGTTCAGAGGTGAGTAACCTAGTTAGTTTCTCAACCTGTATGTGTTACATTTTATGCACCTATGTCATGTGGAGTTAAGGATGGATCTATGTGCTTGTTTTTCATTGATTTCGGACCACAGGTGTCCGAAATATTTCGAATTATTATAGAAGTGTTAATTGTGCATAAAATTGAAATTGATTGGTTTAATTCGAAATTGGACATAGTGTGATAGGTTGTGACACAATTATTGTGAATTGAACATATGCATTCATGCATAAAGGCGTGATCAGATAATTGACAGTTGTGACCGGTGCAACCACCGTATTTTCAGAGCTTCAAGCTCAACGCATCAGGGCCTCCAGCCCAACGATTTTAGAGCCTCAAGCTCAACGTATTAGGGCTTCAAGCCCAACGAAATTCAGAGCTACTGGCTCAATGTAAATGAGCTCAGGTGCATGGTCACAACAACGTAATAACCGGAAAGTGTCACATATGCATTTTTCATATGAAATGATCAAATGTGAATCGTATGAAAGGCGAAATGCCTTATAAATGTGAAATTGAATGTATGTGATTTTCTGAAAGTGCTGATATATGTTATTCCCGTAAATTACATGTATATGCATGAGTTGGGTGGACCATCGATGATGGTTTCTCGCTGAGTTCGCAAACTCACCCAACATTGCAATTATTTTTCAGGACAGTGATAGTAGACTCCTAGCTCCAGGGTTCGACTTTTTCGCTGTGTGAGCGCGTTGGCTCGGTCAGCTGGGTTCGATTTTGAGGATGACCTAGCTTAGGCTTTCATTTCAGTTCCTTTTTGAAGATATATGTGTAAACTATGGAAACTGTTACTCTTGTAAATGCTGTTTTGGAGGTTATGAAATGAAAGTATTTTGGTTTTAAAAAAAATTAGAAATTTTGATATTGCGGTTTAATTATATTGATGCCATAAGGTTTATAGAATTGATCGTTCGTATTGCACCCTCATCGTGGGTTATGTATCGGAACGACCTACGGGCGTCTCGGTGCATACCCTACGGTAAGGGAGCGCTACAATATACGGATCAGACTGTCATATGGACAAAATGGATACACGAATACTATTTCTGGGATATAAACGTCTGGCAGACTTATTTTTCAAAAGATGGATCTTGGATTCTAAAGAAGATGATGAAATTGAGGGATATCATACAATATTATTACAACTTAACATATTTGGAGACCTGGAGCTTCACCACTATTTCCCTCTTTTGTTCCCACTCCATTTTTTCCATACAATATCCAGTGTTGTCTTTAATGCTTCCACCACTGTTTCCCTCTTCTGTTCCCAGTCCATGGCTTTCATCATTTCTTTATCTGCAGCATCCATGCTTCTCTTTGACTCCAATGCGGTTCTTAAAAACCTCAAAAGTAGCTACTGCTGCTTGGTGTCGGTGAGAATCGCTGTCAAATAACACCTTCTTGCTATTATACATGTCAATGAGCACCTTCTTACTTAAATAATTCCATAGTTCCAAGAAGAAATTTAAACAATATCTCCTCATTGACAAATCTAAATGGGGAAGTTACTTATGAGCAAGAAGAGCTTAAGAACACAACCTGGAATGACTTCCAAAGCACTTTAAGTATCTTTACTGATAACTCTTTTTATGCATGTGTTAGACCCTGAATTTTTTTTATGATATTATTCAGCATGAATTGTGATTTTGCCTTAGTTTGATTAAATTGAGAAATTGTGATAATTAGGTGGTTTTGCTTTAATTGGAGTTGTTTGGGAATACTATGGATAAGTATATGTTAATTGTGGTTTAAATGAACATTAGAGGTTTTAAAGTGTGTAAGGGCTTTTGAAGAAATGGAATTAAGTTGTTTTGGGCTTGGGCTTAGTAGGAAAGGCCCATGCCCTTAGGGTTTAAAAAGGAGAATTAGAATAGAAATAGAAAAGACAAAGGAAAGAAGGAAGAACGGAGAAGGAAAGAAAGAAGAGTGTCGTCGGTGAGAAGAGGAAAAGAGAAGAGAGATTTTTGCAGGTTTTGAGTTTTCAACTGGTTTGAAGCGATTTCTGGTAAGTTTGCTTCCTTTAAACTTGTTAGGGTTAGATTTGAACTTAGATTTGTTGGATATATCAGAGAATCGATGGTTTAGGATTTTGGGTGGAAAATATGGATAAATCTTTGGGTTGATTCGTTTGTGCTTGATTTTGAGTTGTGGATGGGTTAGAAATGTAGAATAAGTCTTGATCTAAGGCTTGTGTATGTTGCATTTGAGTTTGGGTAAGGATCGATGTCGGAAAATGCAGAAAAAAGGGTTTCGGAGTCGCAGCTCCGACCCGCACGTCGCGACGTGCGCAAGAACACGCCACGGCGTGCGGAGAAAAATTTGCACGCCGCGTGCACGTGGAGGCATGCACGCCGCGGCGCACAGGTGTGCACGTCGTGGCGTGCGAGAGATTTCGTACGCCACGACGCACGCTTTGGTGCACGCCACGGCGAGCGTTTCGCCGCGTCTATCGCCGCGGCGAGTTGGGTCGTTCGCCGCGGTGAGCCCCTTTTTCCGAAAACGAGAATTGTTCATTTTTGAGGATATCTTTTGGTATAGATGTCCGATTGAGGTGATTTCAGATTCGTTATGAACTAAAAATAAAAGACTACAAGTTATGCGAAGAAGGAACTTGAAATTGTTTGAAGGGTTTGGAATTTTAGGAGGAGGTCGAATGGAGATTTTTAATGCTTTATTTTGACTCTTCAAACTTTGATTATTTTATGTGGATATTGATTGGATGGGAACTTGGTTGTTTTAGGAAACCAAGCTGACCCGATTTCATCGCAAGAAAAAGGACATCAGTGAATCGGATTCTCGAGCGATCTTAGGTGGGTAATATACTTATAGTTATTGTGTGATTAGGCAAATGCTTGCCTATGTATGAATATATGTTATATGTTCTGATTGTGTAAGCATGATAATCTGAATGATTTTTATTTCATATACTTGAAAGAATCATGGAATTGATAAAGTTGAATTTTGTTACTGAGCATGCTATGTCTCGACTTCGGTCATGGCATTTTGAATAAATGAGAAATGCATATCATTGATAAAATGATTTTGAGCACGAATATATGCTTTTGTTTGGGTGAGAGTGGAACCATTTCGTTCGTCACGTGCACGTAGACAAGACCCTTCTCCCGCTGCCGCTTGTGGCCTATGAGCTCGAATGGACTCATTTCGTTCGAGGTTAAACTTGGTTTCTCCTTTTGTTTCCATGGAACCCTCGAGCCATTGTGATGTGCATTACATATGTGAATTGTTTATTGTGACATTGTTATGAATTGAGCTAATTGTATTGAATGCATAAATTGTTGAATAGCTTGTGAATCTTTGGAATTGCATGCTCGTATAGATATATATATATATATACATTCATATCTTTGGGATTTGTGCTAATTGTCGATGGCTATATTTATATTAGCCTTTCGAATGTGTAGCTCAACCCATTACTTTCCTCCTCAAAAGTGCATCAGACGACTGCTAACCTTATGCTGCATCGTGAACTTCAAGTCACTTAGAAACTTTTGTATTACGTTAGTATTTTGATTGGCCCTCCAAGCATACTATCATGGAGCATAATTCATATTTTTTGGAATTGAGATTATTTGTATTATGTATGGTGAATTACTTGCTGAAATTCCTTTAATTTGCAATGGCATGAAATCCTATGGTTATAGGGTCCTTAATGCATAGTTATGAACGTTATGGTAATGTACGTATTAATTGATCGATTGTGCCCAAATGTTGGGATCGGGTCCGCGGTTTGGGGCGCTCGGCGCGGGCGCGACCCGAGGGGTCGCCCTCGGGATTCGGGCATCCGGGGCCCGGGCCCAACAGCATGTCTAAGATTTTTTACACCTTACTCAATCATAAATGAGCAAGTTGAGTTCCTTAATAAGCCTTTTAAAAAGGCAGATCTACATGAGCACTTTTTAGCCTAAATCTAAGTAAAGCACTTAGACTAGATGAATTAAATGACTTATTTGTTTTAGAAAATATGGAACCTAGTTCGAGATCAAATGTTTAATTTTATAATGGATTTTTTTTATTAGAGGCAAGATGCTCAATGAGAAAAATAAAACGCATGTTTGCCTTATTCCTAAGGTTTATAATCGTTTTTCAATTCATAAATTTTAGACACATATCTTGTTGCAACATCATATATAAGACCATTTAAAAAATGTTGGCTTCAAGAATAAAAATAAAATTGGAATCCACCATCAAGTCATATTAGGGAGCATTCGTCAAAGAATTAACATAGATGGCAAGATTCTTATAACATAGGAACTATTCACTCCATATCCATTGGCAAATTCAGTGCCTATTCTTCACAGTTTTAGATAATCATAAGCAGGGACTTGTCAAAATTTCTCAACCTTAACTCATGAATTTACCTTATATATCAAATCTTTTCATTCATTCATTTATGGCTGCTATTTATGGATACAATTGATGTCATGCATATAGTAGCAATAACTCATGAATTTACCTCATATATCATATGCACTTGATATTTTGAAAGAAAAGATATGTTTGTGTTCAATCATTTGTGGCTGCTGTTGTAACTTGTTCTGCAGATAAAGAAATTTCTGTTGACATCTTCACCAACATTGAAAGGTAACTGTTTTGCATATATATTTCGATGATAGATAGCAATGGGCTGATTCAGTTTTCATTGTCAATATGATGCAAATGTTTGTATTGATTCTCAAACCTACTGATACCATATGAGTTCACACGAATACTTTTTTACAATATTGATTGTTCAACTTTGATATGTATACCCTCATAAATGACAGAACATGTACTTTTTTATTAACTCACTTCAGCCCTCCTACATATACTTTAGTAAATTTCCTTATTCATGATAGCACATTATACCCTTAAGTATCTTAGTTAAAATCAATCCCGACTATCGTGGCCCATGAAATTAACTAAAATCCATTAAGAATTTTATCTAGTTGGTAATTCCTCTCGCAGATTTTTCCCTATGTCTAGATATAAACCTGCAAGTTCCTAATTTTGATTTTCCACTACCGATTTTCACCTTTCAGTTCTTCAACCGATAATTTCGACGCAAATTATGTGAGGCCTAACACATAACAAGCACAATAATACGCAAAACAAGAATCAATAGCCACAAATAAATTTTATCGAACGAAATTCAGAATCAAATCATATAGAAATTCGAAAACTACTACCCATCTTTGAAACCTGGCAAGAGATCTACTCAATCATGTTCATGTTCAACAAAATAAATATTAAATCAAGATAAATAAATATTAAAGGAGGAGTAACGAAAAATTGGGAAAATCTTAGCATAGACGTCAAAACCTAGGTCTAGACTGGGTCTATTTCTTTACTGATTTTCTCCAATCTGCGTCTTGTCTTCATGTGTCCAGATCTTCTCTACGTGTAGCATCTGGTCCCCTTCACAGCTGCCTTATTACGTGCATCAAAAGCCTTGGAGTGCAGCGTGTTCCCAGCGTCCAAGTCTCCCTACTTGATTCGTTGTGTGTCACTCTTGGCTGCTGCGTAGGTCCTGTGCCTCTTTTTCCTCTACACAACTACTCCCTCTCTTTTTTTACTTTGTTCTCCAACCCTCACGTTAAGCTCACCATCTCACACAATACGTTTGTAACATCCTATCATCGATGGGAGGGTTATATTGGTAATTTGGGACAGGCTAGTAGGTTAGACTGCATAATGTGATACGAACATGCATCTGGCCTCTAATTGTAGAGGACTGAGTCATTTGGCATATGCATTTATGTGTGCATGCATTCATGGCATTTCCCTGCATTTATTGGGAGTATGATATGAATTGTGGTTTTCGAGATAAGTATGTTTGATTTTAATTGGTTCGAGAATTGTGGAATAATTGGGTTTGAATAATTGAGTTAGAACTGTTTTAGAGTGTATGCCAGTTGATAATGACCCTTAGGAATTTTTCTGGAAATTCGGGAGAAAATGTCCGGACCGAAAATTTTCTAAGTAGCGGACCGATTGACTGTATAGTACCAAAATATCTAACCAATGGTCATGGAAAATTAGGAATATGATTTTAGAAATTTATATGTCGAGCCATTGTGTAGCATCCCACTCCCGCAAGACCCGAACCACATATTGATGGTGATATTCGAGCCCGTGCCTCACGAGGGTGGTATGCTAGAACAATCAATGCAGTTAAAAAACTCGGTAATGCATTTTCATTTTTGAAAACAATTGAGTGTGCAGATATCAGTAAATAATTTGAGCATGCTTTAATACGAAATCATTTTCGATCATAAAACAATTCCAGTCATAAATCAATTCATAAACACAATATCCCTAGTCAAATTGGGCCCAATACAATATCAGTACTAATATGCGGAATTTGCAAAGTTACAAATTTACACATAATTCAAAATGACATTAATGCAGATGTGAAATTGATCCTGACTTCAAACTCTAACTCTCTTGCAGTAATCATACTCCTGTTTTTCTAACGGGGTACTCGCCCATTTCCTGAAAAATAATTACAATGTTGGGTGAGTTTGCGAACTCAATGAGAAACCATCATCGATGGTTCACTCAATTCATGCTTATCATAAGCAATTCACAGTTTCGGTCAATTACACGTTCAATATCATCATATAACAATTATCAGGCAAATATGAGGCATTAGATCCTCTTTCCCATGATCACAATTTAAATCCATACACATAAAGTTGCACCCATAATCTTTTCCCATTATTTTCCATTTTTATTCCGAGTTGTGACTGAGCGCTTAAATAGTGAACAGTATTCAGTAGACGCGTCTTAGGGTGAGGAGAGCCCTCAGGGAATGCACTTCCACCCTTCGATATTGTTCGCTTTGGTGTGGTGGCCACCCTCACGGTTTTGCTTCGCCCCTACTCGAGGGATGTAAACACGTCAGACCCTTTTCGGGCACATTAAACAGTAATCGCATCTTTGGAAGTAGGAGAGCCCTCAGGGTATGCACTACTTTTCATGCGTCAGTAGGGATAGGAGAGCCCTCTAGGTATGCACTAATCCCTTTTGAGCTCGTGAATCTTTTTCAGTACTCGAGCTTGTAGCTCTTAGTAGCAACTCCAGTCACAACTGTTATTATCAATCAATTATGGAATTCATTTATCAAATGCAATCAGAAACAATTTATCGAAACCGTCATATCATTCCCAATTTCACACTACCATATATTCGCAATTTCTCCCATGGAAGCATACACAAACAATCACATGCAATCAAATCCCATTTATCAAAAACATTCATATTCTTCTAAGTCTCACATTCCCATACATTCACAAACAGTTCATACTATCAATGTCAAGGCACGCAATTCCTCAGACCTTCAGTCCGAGGCTTCACACATAACAATTCACATTTACGATCATCATTTTCCACAACATTCAAAACACAAGACAGTTAACAATCAGAGATTGAGGAACCAACTAGGTTACTCACCTGTACTTCCGAGCTACAGCCTGGAAGTCCCAGAAATATCCGTGGAATATCGGTTCATCAGAGCTTCTAAAACAGTCAAATAATTTCAATTAAATGCACAGTCAAAACAATTTGATGATGCACATGCCGTAAATAAAAGATGTACAATGCCTATTCATGACTTTCCCGTTGCTATTTCCCATTTTCCACTTTCTTTTGTCAAAAATCTAATTTTCCACTCAATTGCTCAATAATAACTCACTTCCAATTCAATAACATGTTATGGAACTCCATCAATTCCATTTCTAATATTCAGTCAATTTATCAAGTCATACTCTCTAGGGTATTACCTCAAAATTAATATCACCATTCTCTTGATCGAATTCATCCTCTATGCTCAGTTCTTAAAATTCCTAGTAGCATTGAATTTACTTTCAAAGTCTCACATTATACCCCAATCACTTTTTTAACTTTCTTTCTATAATTGAAATCTCAAAAACCTGAAGTCAAACTATCATTCTTTTCCTCTATTGTAGACCTCTTTCTCTAGATCATAACGAATCGAACATCGCCTCATTTGGAGGTCTACACCATTTGTTATGCCTCAAAAACCAAATTAAATCAAATCAGAAAATTATCCCTTGCCGCAACTTCAAACCATTCGTCGCGGCGTCTTGCAGGCGCTCACCGCGACGTGTAATGGCACTCGTCGTGGCGAACGTTTTCCTTGGGGTTCGCTGCGACGCATGGGAGAGGACTCGTCGAGGCGTGGAAAACTCGAGCTCGCCGCGACATCGAGAGGAGCTCACCGCGGCGTCTAACTTTTTAGAGCTTACCGCGACATCTTCCTTCCCGCTCGCCGTGACGAATTAAATGTTGATTCACCGCGGCGAGGCTTCGTGCACGTCGCGACGTGCGAGTCGCAGGTCATCTTCTCCGACCAGTTTTTTGCCATTTCTCTCTCTAAATCAAGTAATAACTTAACTAAAACTACCCCAATCTTTCACAAATAATCTCATGTATGCAATCAACCATAGAAACACATTAAAACCATTTTACTTACCAATCAAGCTCAAATCTTCAACTCTTTCAAAAATTCTCCAATTCTTTTAGCACTTACGGGCTCCCTCTCCAAACCTCAAAATCTTCATCTTCCTTCGGGTTAAAGCTTAGCTTTGCAAAGAGAGAAGGAGCAAGCAGGCTAGAAACGAAATTCTCACAGGGAGAAAGAACAAAGCTCAATCGGTGGTGGAGAATCGCAAGCCCTAGGAAGGAAGAGGAAGCTTCTCCAAGCTTTCAAAACCAAGGCATTTAAATACAATCAAGCCTCCTATCCTTTTTCCTCACAAACATTTAATCTCTTTCTCTTTTCAATTCATTTCCAGTCCAATTAGTCCCTAAATTTTCAATGGCTCGAGATATTAATCTCTAAAATCATATATATAAATTTTTTATTGCCATTTACCAGTTATTCTAGCACCAGGCAGTCAATCAGTCCGTCACCCGGAAAATTTCTAATCCGGACCTTTTTCTCTCAAATTTTCCAGAAAAATTCCGAAGAGTCGCTATCAATTGGCAATTACTCCAGAACATTTCCAATTCAATATTCAAACTCAATTATTTCAAAATTCCCAATAAATCATAATCAAATCTAATTATCTCACAATTTCACAATTCATATCAGTATCAAAATTAAAAGCTGGGAAAATGTCATGAATGCATGTACCTACATATGCATATACAAAAGACTCATTCCTCTAAAATTAGAGGCCAAATGAATGTTCAGTCAATAATATGCAGTAAAAATCCTATCCCGTCCTAATTTACCAATATAACCTTCCCATCGGTGGCGGGATGTTACACATTGAAATTTGGAGACGAATTGGATTGGGAACAAAACTGAAAAGAGAAAGAGATTTAAATGTATTGTGATGAAAGAGACTAAAGACATATTTGTTTTACCTTTAAAATGCCTCAGGTTTCAAAATTTTGAAGAAAACAAATTCTCTCTCCTAGGGCACGATTGCTCCCTCTTCCTTGGTGATTTTCGATTCTTCCTTGGAGATCCTTGCTTGCTCCTCCTTGTGCTAAGCCTTGCTTGATGCTTAAGGAAAATGATGTTTTGTGTGATTATGGGAGCTTACCGTGGATGCTAGAGAAAAGGGGAAAAAGTTAGAGAAATTTTGGAGATTTTAGGATTTGAGGCCCGATTGGTAAGTTTAATGGTTTTAATGTTGTTATTTATGGTTGTTTGAAGCATTTATCGCATTTATTGTGTGATTGGGTAGCTGAGAGTGAGTTAGGACTGGTTTTAGTGAGAGAAATGGGAAAAATTCATCGGAGAAGATAATCGGAGCTTCGCACGTCGCGACGTTCGCTGAGAGCCTCGTCGCGACGAGTAAATAATTACTTGTCGCGGCGAGCGTGTAATTATACGCCGCGACGAGTCCTTTCTCATGCGTTGCGTCGAGCCTAAAGAAAGGTGTTCGTCACGGCGAGCGATTTCCACGACGCGGCGAGCGACCTTTTTACGCCGCGGCAAGGAGTCTTTAGGTCGCAACGAGGGGCAATTTTCTGCATGGATGTGTTTTAGTTTATGGGGCATAACTAATAGTGTAGACCTCCAACTAAAGTGATGTTTAATTCGATATGATCTAGAGAAAGAGGTCTACAAGTGATATGAAGAATGGAAGTTTGATTTCCAATTAGAAAGATTTTAATTATTGCAAGAAGATTGAGGATATGTTTTATTGCAGCCTAAGGATTGTTTTAATGACATTGGAGTATAAATTAGAGACTTATGAAATAAGTGGCATGTTATTGAATTGAAATGGGTCATTATTGAGAAATTGAATGAAAAGCTAGTTTTTGGACAAAAGAAAGTGAAATATGGGAAATAGCGCCGGGAAGGTCATGAATAGGCATTGTACATCTTTTATTTAAGGCATGTGCATCATTGAATTATTTAAATTGTGCATTTCGTAATGAGGAATCATTTGACTGTTCTAGAGGCACCGATAGAAAGATATTCCACGGATATTGCTGGGACTTCCAGGCAATGGTTCGGAAGTGCAGGTGAGTAACCTAGTTGGTTCCTCAACTTTTATGTGTTAAATTTTATGCACTTATGCCATATGGAGATAATGGAGGGTTTATGTGTTTGATTTTGATTTGATTGATTTCGGACCATGGGTGTCCGAAATATTAGGAACTTGATATCGAAGTGCTATTGAAGTGTAAAATGGCTGTGAATGTGGTAAATTGTGACTGTATGAGAATCGATATGATTGAGAATGATATGTTTGATTCTGATAAATTGGATTAGACTGTAATATGATATGAGACATGTGCATTCATGCATAAAGGCATGATCAGATAATGACAGTTGTGACCGGAGTAGCCAACGTTTTTCAGAGCTTTAAGCTCAACGCACAGGGCCTCGAGCCCAACGTATTTCAGAGCCATAGGCTCAACGTATCAGGGCTTTAAGCCCAACGAAATTCAAAGCCACTGGCTCACCGTTAATGAGCTCAGACGCACGGTCATAACACCGAAATAAAATGAAAAGTGTCACATGTGCATCCTGTATATGAATGATTAAATATGAATTGTGTGAAAGGCGAAACGCCTTATAATTGTGAAATAGAACGCATGTGATATTTCTGAATGTGCTAATATGTGATATTATGCGAATTGTGTGTATATGCATGAGTTGAGTGAACCATCAATGGTGGTTTCTCATCGAGTTCGCAAACTCACCCAACATTGCAAATATTTTTTAGGAATCAAAGAGTACCCCGTTAGACAAACAGGAGTATGCCTCCTTCACACAAGTCAGAGTAAAAGGGTCGGGATCAGTGCACATCTGCATTAGTGTTACTCTTGTATAAGATTTGTATTTCTGTAATTTCTGCAGAATAGTACTGTTATTGTAGAGGGCCCAATTGATAAATGTTGTATTGTAATGTGACTACTGAAAATGTTCAGAAATGACATTGGGCCTAATTTTGGCTATGGATTTTTGTGCATAAAGTGATTAAATGCTAATGAGAGTTTTTACGAATGAAATTATGTTTTGATCGAAATGTTTCCGTATTAAAGTGGGCCCAATTTGGTTACTAATTTCCGGGCACATGATTGTCTTTCAAAAAGAAAAATGTCTTTCTGAGTATTTGAACTGTTTTGACTGCTCTAGCATACCACCCTCGTGAGGCACAGGCTCAGATATCAACATCAATATCGGGTTCGGGTCTTGCGGGAGTGGGATGCTACATTTGTGGTATCAGAGCCCAGAAGTACAATCTTATATGGGCATTCTGAAATAAGTGTCAAGTTGCATGCATTTAAGTCATGTCGCAGCAGACAGTGACAACTGATCCTCAGTCTAGCATATGAATCTCATGCATGATCCTGTACCAATGGTTTAAGCGGTTAGAAATAGTGAGGGAAATGATGATATGTTAGAATGGGATAAATGCCTGCTGTGGATATTCGGGAATAAGAAAAAGGATATGGTTCGATTTGACAAATGAAAATTAAGTGTATAGGTTTTGGTGGATATATTACGAAATGTTATATCAGAGTTATACTGAGTATATCCTTGAATGTGGGATAAATATGAATATATAGCTGTGGATTGATAGAGGAAATGTAGAGATATGTTAGAAATGGCAAGATTAAAAGTGTATAAGCAAAGTGGATGGAAATAAATGTTCTATGATTTAGAAAGGCTACAATTGGATTTGATTATCGTGATGGGAGTTTATGAATAAGGGTTTATGACTTAGAGTCAGAATATATTACTGGAAAATCAAGAATGATGGCACATCTATGATATTGATTTGAGTGTGAACATTCATGGGTATGATGAAATAGTGAAAAGATTGAAATGTAAGATAATGATAATGGTAGATGAAAAAGTTGTCAAGGATTAGTTGAATTGCCTATGTGAACGCACACCTGATAATGGGAGCACCATGGCAAGTGAAAATATCAAGTTTATTTGTTTTATATGTGTGGAGATGACATAGGAAGCAATTGGTGAGTTAGTGGATAATTGCTAGTCATAGTTCTTATAGTTAAAGTTCAATATGAGTTAGAATAAGAAGTGAAAGTGCTTATAGTGATCAATTGGGAATGAATTGTGATTGTAAACAGGATATGATCATGGGAAAATCCTCACGAGCGAGGACAGGTGCAATAAGGGGGAGTGTTGTCAAAAATCAAATGAGATCAAGGTATCCTTAGCGTAAGTGACTAATTGGTGAGTTGACCTGCATCTGTCTCTCGATAAGATGAAATGATTTTGACGGTATATACTTTACTGAATTTTATTAAAAAGGATGTCCTGATTGTATGAATTGTGGTATAGTTGATCTTCATGAGATATTATGAGTTATAGTTAAAAAATTGATTTTCTTAAGGCATTGAGAATGGCTGACAAGAAAGGTGATGACTGTTGATGATTAGGAATTCCATGAGTAGTATCGAGGAAAGTAGTGAGGAATCTTCTTTCAAAGAAGAGTTTCCCTGAATTGGATTAAGTCGATCAGATGATTCAATTGAACGAAATATCAATGAAAGGACAAATCTGAGATTAATCTGAAATGAATTAAAAGTCATTATTGGGAGTCCTAGTCCTAGCGGAGACTCAAGTGTAAGAGATAGAATCTGCTACCGAGAAGGTATGCACTATGTTAGTGTAAAGAATCTGAATGTGTAATAGGATTATTGATCATTGAGGAGACATTATTTGCGAAATTAAGGAGAATATTGATTCACAAATATTTGTGTAAAAATGTTTGAAAAGTGCAAGTGGATTTGGTGAATGTGTTATCAACCCAGCTTGTAACGATAGTAATAAATTTAAATATATGGAGAAATTAGTGTAAAGGAACTTGTGTCAGAATATGTTATTATGAAACTGAGAAAATCATAAGAGAATTTTTCCTCATTGGGGAATTTAGATATTTTAAGAGTTATGAAAATCAATTATGGGTATTGTATAAGGAATTTTGGGTTGAAATTGTAAAAGATATCAATGCCCCGGTAGTGTTATATTATTGAAGAGTAGAATGTCTTAATTGTGTTTAAATTGGATAGTGATTATAATCATTAATGATGTATCAAATGTTTTTGAGAAGTGAAGAAAAATAGTCGGCATAGTTGAGGAAATTTCCTATCATGAAAAGTTTCATAAAAAGTGAATCTTAGTTTATCAAATAAATTGTAGATGAATTAGTATTCGGACATGGCACATTGGGAGACTTAATGACGATAGAGGTATTGATAAAATGTGAAATTGCAAGAGACATATGAATACGGGATTTGGAGTTATTCGAGAACTGGTTGTATATTGGATATGTCCAGAAGTTGTTAAAGGTTTTCTGATCTTAACCCTTGACGAAAATGTTTGAGGAAAAACGTGTGAATTGTATGTGATTGTAAAAAGGGATATTTGGAGAAAATTTTCAACCCGAGGGTTAACTATATTACTTTAAATTGGAGATTTTGCAATACTTACTGAAGTGTTCCAGTAAAGGTTATGGTGCAATCGGTTGAAATAGTGTAAAGTGGCTTTATGTACATGGGGACAAGTATAACCTCATGGGTTGCATTGGGATTAATGACTTGAAATTTATTGTACTAGATATTGTTTTGAAAGTTTGGGGACACTATTTGTACAGAAACATTTTTGGATATGTCTATGGATATGCAAATCGATAACGATTGAGATATTTCGGGAATTTGAAAGATTTGATGCGATTGAGGGTTTCAAAATTCAGGTAGTGATGCAATGTAATGTATTGAATAGAAAATTCAATGGCAGAAGATCAAAATTTGGGCAATAAGGTTATTAAATCTAGTGTAATATTGTGTGCGACTGTCGATCTCTCAAAGGGGTAAAAAGAAGGTACTGTTAGCTATTGGAATTCCAAATCAGGTGTATATATAAAAAGATTGGCAAAACCCGAATTGTGGATTTAGAATATGCGGACCTTATCGAGGAATTGAAAATGGATTCAACCTTTGAAGAAAATGATATTTATGACTAGATTAAGAAGTATGTGTGATCCCCACCAAAGAAACTGTTAGAGAAATCGCAAGGAACAATCGAAGCTTTATGTTCTAGTAAGAGTACATGGAAAGAGTAATGGATGGTTTAGAAAGTAAAATTGAATGATTATTAGTGTGATTAACCAACAGACTTATCTGTTGGAGACAAATGTGAAACTGATATTTGTGGAGTTATTGGGATATGAGATTTGATGTATAATCCACATTTATTGTGGGTATATCAATTTTTTATTGGTGATACCATTTGATAGTCGAAGGGCATGATTGATTCGAGATAATGTTGATTAGTAAAATGAATCTGTAATAGGGGTTAAATGATCCAAGTTAATGACAATGGGTCGAGTTGATTATTATCGAGGTTATTAGAATCTTATGAAATTAGTGTTTTAACACTAAAGGAATGTAATCTGATAAGCAATAAATGAAATGCTTCGAAGTGTATAGCCTCGACCAAGGGACACTTTGATGGAAATAGTGTAATTTGGGGAAACTGAATTTGTTATAAAATGGCCTCTTAGTGGACTGTGATGTAAATAGAACTAAAGATTGGTAATTCAGTCTAAAACCTAAAAGATGATTCGGATTCATAAAGTATTACTTGGACAGGATTAGGAAATATTGCTATGATTCGATATAGGTGTTATTGATACCGAAAGAGAAGAATTGCGAGTAATCATGAGGAAACAGTTAAGACAGGGTAAAAATTTGAGAAAGATAAAAGGGTGATTGATTGTGTTGATTTTAGTGAATTGGTAGAAATTAGTCTTATATTAATATAATGAGAAACAGAATGTAGTGAATCGAAGCAAATCCCCTGCCTTTCTGATCAATCGTATATGAAATTTCAAGGACGAAATTTTTGTTAGGAGGGGAGAATTGTAACATCCCATCATCGATGGGAGGGTTATATTGGTAATTTGGGACAGGCTAGTAGGTTAGACTGTATAATGTGAAACGAACATGCATCTGGCCTCTAATTGTAGAGGACAGAGTCATTTGGCACATGCATTTATGTGTGCATGCATTCATGGCATTTCCCGGCATTTATTAGGAATATGATATGAATTGTGGTTTTCAAGATAAGTATGTTTGATTTTAATTGGTTCGAGAATTGTGGAATAATTGGGTTTGAATAATTGAGTTGGAATTGTTTTAGAGTGTCTGCCAGTTGATAATGACCCTTATGAATTTTTGTGGAAATTCGGGAGAAAATGTCCAGACCGAAAATTTTCTGAGTGGCGGACCGATTGACTGTATAGTACCGAAATATCTGTCCAATGGTCATGGAAAATTAGGAATATGATTTTAGAAATTTATATGTCGAGCCATTGAAATTTGGAGACGAATTGGACTGGGAACGAAACTAAAAAGAGAAAGAGATTTAAATGTATTGTGAGGAAAGAGACTAAAGACATATTTGTTTTACCTTTAAAATGCCTTAGGTTTCAAAATTTTGAAGAAAAGAAATTCTCTCTCCTAGGGCATGATTGCTCCCTCTTCCTTGGTGATTTTCGATTCTTCCTTGGAGATCCTTGCTTGTTCCTCCTTGTGCTAAGCCTTGCTTGATGCTTAAGGAAGGAAAATGATGTTTTGTGTGATTATGGGAGCTTACCGTGGATGCTAGAGAAAAGGGGAAAAAGTTACAGAAATTTTGGAGATTTGAGGATTTGAGGCCCGATTGGTAAGTTTAATGGTTTTAATGTTGTTATTTATGGTTGTTTGATGAATTTATGGCATTTATTGTGTGATTGGGTAGCTGAGAGTGAGTTAGGACTGGTTTTAGTGAGAGAAATGGGAAAAATTCGCCGGAGAAGACGATCGAGCTTCGCACGTCGCGACGTGCGCTGAGAGCCTCGTCGCGACGAGTAAATAATTACTAGCCACGGTGAGCTCGGTTGAACGTCGCAACGAGCGTGTAATTATACACCGCGACAAGTCCTTTCTCATGCGTCGCGGCGAGCCTAAAGGAAGGTGTTCACCGCGGCGAGCGATTTCCACGTCCCGGCGAGCGACACTTTTTATGCCACGGCGAGGAGTCTTTAGGTCGCGGTGAGGGGCAATTTTTTGAATGGATGTGGTTTAGTTTATGGGGCATAACTAATGGTGTAGACCTCCAATTGAAGTGATGTTTAATTCGATATGATCTAGAGAAAGAGGTCTACAAGTGATATGAAGAATGGAAGTTTGATTTCCAATTAGAAAGATTTTAATTATTGCAAGAAGATTGAGGATATGTTTTATTGCAGCCTAAGGATTGTTTTAATGACATTGGAGTATAAATTAAAGACCTATGAAATAAGTGGCATGTTATTGAATTGAAATGGGTCATTATTGAGAAATTGAATGAAAAGCTAGTTTTTGGACAAAAGAAAGTGAAATCTGGGAAATAGCACTGGGAAGGTCATGAATAGGCATTGTACATCTTTTATTTAAGGCATGGAAGGTCATGAATAGGCATTGTACATCTTTTATTTAAGGCATGTGCATCATTGAATTATTTAAATTGTGCATTTCTTAATGAGGAATCATTTGACTGTTCTAGAGGCACCGATGGAAAGATATTCCACGGATATTGCTGGGACTTCCAAGCAGTGGCTCGGAAGTGCAGGTGAGTAACCTAGTTGGTTCCTCAACCTTTATGTGTTAAATTTTATACACTTATGCCATGTGGAGATAATGGAGGGTTCATGTGTTTGATTTTGATTTGATTGATTTCGGACCATGGGTGTCCGAAATATTAGGAATGATATTGAAGTGCTATTGAAGTGTAAAATGGTTGTGAATGTGGTAAATTTTGACTGTATGAGAATCGGTATGATTGAGAATGATATGTTTGATTTTGATAAATTGGATTAGATTGTAATATGATATGAGACATGTGCATTCATGCATAAAGGCATGATCAGATAATGACAGTTGTGACCGGAGCAGCCAACGTATTTCAGAGCTTTAAGCTCAACGCACAGGGCCTCGAACCCAACGTATTTCAGAGCCACAGGCTCAACGTATCAGGGCTTTAAGCCCAACAAAATTCAGAGCCACTGGCTCACCGTTAATGAGCTCAGGCGCACAGTCATAACACCGAAATAAAACGAAAAGTGTCACATGTGCATCCTGTATATGAATGATTAAATATGAATTGTGTGAAAGGCAAAACGCCTTATAATTGTGAAATAGAACGCATGTGATATTTCTGAATGTGCTAATATGTGATATTCTGCGAATTGTGTGTATATACATGAGTTGAGTGAACCATCAATGATAGTTACTCATTGAGTTCGCAAACTCACCCAACATTGCAAATATTTTTCAGGAATCGAAGAGTACCCCGTTAGACAAACGGGAGTATGCCTCCTGCACACAAGTCAGAGTAAAAGGGTCGGGATCAGTGCACGTCTGCATTAGTGTTACTCTTGTATAATATTTGTATTTCTGTAATTTCTGCAGAATAGTGTTGTTATTGTAGAGGGCCCAATTGATAAATGTTGTATTGTAATGTGACTACTAAAAATGTTCAGAAATGACATTGGGCCTAATTTTGGCTATGGATTTTTGTGCATAAAGTGATTAAATGCTAATGAGAGTTTTAATGAATGAAATTATGTTTTGATCGAAATGTTTCCATATTAAAGTGGGCCCAATTTGGTTACTGATTTCCGGGCACATGACTGTCTTTCAAAAAGAAAAATGTCTTTCTAAGTATTTGAACTGTTTTGACTGCTCTAGCATACCACCCTCGTGAGGCACGGGCTCGGATATCACCATCGATATCAGGTTCGGGTCTTACGGGAGTGGGATGCTACAACGTTACTCATCCACAACTTCACGTTGCACACACACTCACTTAGTTTTCTTTCTTTTACTCACACACAAGTTCACGTTACTCACCTTACTCACACACACACACACCAGTTCACGTTACTCACCTCACTCAGACACTATTCACTCACTCCCAAACACTTGTAACGCACACACCCATCTCACTCACTCACACTTGACGCACACATTGTTCTGGTTTCATGCACAGGCCCCCTCTCTTTTGTTCATGCACACACCCACTCTCATGTAACGCACTCCCCTCCCTTTGGTTTTTGCCTAGCACCTGGCTTGTAACGCTACCCACTCCCCTTTTGTTCTTTGGTGGCTCCTTATTATATTTAAATCCTCTCCTATGTCGTGCGTTCTCCAGCTGGTCAGCATGGGCATCCTTCCTCCTTACTGTTCACGTCCTTTTCTTTTTCCTGGTGGAGCCTCATTTCCTTCTCCTTTTCAGCTTATGGTGTGCGTGGTAGGGCTGCTGTCATTTAGCAAAAGCACTCCAGCTCTTCTTCTTTTCTTTCCAGCTATCCTCCTTCTGTTTTGATATGGTGCATCTGCTTTATTCTTGTTGGTTTCCTCCCTGCTGGTCACGCTCCTGCTGGTGGTGTCTGCATTTTTATTTAATTCCCTGGTGTAGCCTTGATGTTGTGTCTCAAACTCCTCTAGTCCACTCCTTCACGCTTCCTAGTTCCCCTCCTGGTTTGACGTTATTTTCTTGTGATGGGCCATGGTGTGGTGCTTCTCTACCTGCCCTCTTTTTCTTGGTTTTTTTTTGTTGTTCCCGTAGTCCTCTTCTGCCACTTTTTGCTCATCCCCTTGGTGTATGCGTGGTGCTCCTATCTTCACAAACCTTGCATTGTTTAATTGCACCCACCAGCTGTCTTTGTTTTCTTGTTACCTGTTTCATTTTCTTCTTAGCTACATGCATGATTTTCCACTCATCTCCATGCGTGGTGGGTCTCCTTCTCTCATGTGCGTTTCTTTCTTTTCTTTCACTAGGCCAACGTAGTCTCCTCCCTAAACCACCAGCAGCTTACGTTTTTTTATGTTTTCACCTCTTGCTTCAACAGTTGTCTTCCTCATGAGTTTGCTACCCCACATTGCTTCTTAAAATTCCAGCTATCACTTGGTGCGTGATGCTCCTGCTGCTACGTTATTTTCTCTCCTCAAGTGCGTTGGTTGTGTTTCTTTATTCCAACGTTTTGCCTTTTTTTTCTTTCTTCTTGTCCCTAGGAGCTTCAACTGAAATTGCACCCATTGGTTCAATTTTAAGAGAAAATAAAATACATAACAATCTCAATGCAATTAAATCAATTAACCTAAAAAATGCTACTATAATGAATGAATGAACATGCAAAATAAATGCAAATATGATCTAAATATCTATATAAATTGGACTAAACACCTTATCAATGATAGATGCTAATCATCACCAATGTGTTTACAAAAAAAAATACATAGTGCCATAGCACTTATTTATGATTGCTATAAATTGATTTGGTGAACATAAAAAGTATAATGATAGTAAATGAAACACATGTGAATTGAACCAAACATACAAATCAAACAAATAGTTTTCTCAATAAACTTTATCTTCAGCAACATTTTTTTGTTGTCTTTCATGTGAAAAGTGGAAATGCATGCTCTTTTGAATAACTTCTTGTCATTGTTGACTTCCTCATAATTGACTACAAACAATTCCATTATTGAGAGCATGTCGGTCTTTCATGTTGTCTTTAAATATGATTGATGCATATGCACTTTGAAATCTAATCTCAATTTGGATGTAGGTAATTCACATGGGACCAGGTCAACCCAAGAAGAAAAATAAGGCTGCACTAAGTAGCTTAGTGTTGACAAAATTGTAGTCGCGTTACCTTCAGCTTCTTGGGAACGCAGGTAATGAGTCATCTTCTTGTACACAACCACAAAATCAGACACCTGTACCTTGTCAGTCTACTCCAACACCAAGAGAAGTCACACTTGCACCTTCTCAGCCTACTCCAACACTAAGAGAAGTCACACCTTCTCAGTCTATTACTCATCCTAGAGATAAATATGAAAAAATTATGAATCTGCGCCGCAACATTAGTTCTCCATCCACGTCTCAAGAGATGCCTCCAACTTCTGCTTATCAGACACTAGTAAATCAGACAATTACATCCACTGTGGGTCCTTCCTCTGTAAGCACTGTAGGTTTGATCTTTGTCATTACATTGGTGAAATTTATTAACTTTAGTCATTTTGCTTATCTAACCAATTAAGAGTATGTTATATGTTTTTTTCTTTGCTATTTTAGGATCCACTACTGATGCAAGAAAAACAAGGGGCCTTACAAAAGGACACGGATTGGCAAAGATTAACAAGGCCATAGGTAAGAGATTGGAGATAGAGATCTCCCCAACTGAAGGACAACCAACCAACTTCGTACAATGTTGGACCCCGAACCTTGAGTGACAATTTGACTATGATCAAGTGGATGAGTTGATTGAAATTAAGTTGAAGATCATGAAATAAAGAGAGAAAGTATGAAAATATGAAAAATTGTGTAATAGTTGACTTTCTGGCCTTTGAAGGTTGACTTTTGTTTGAGGCCAAATTTGATAAAATGATCTTCTGGAAACTTGTAGGTTATGTTAAAAGATTTTTGTGGACATAAAGTTTGAAATTTTTCGATATCGGGAGTGAAAGTTATGATCAGTCAAAGTTTATGTTTGATCGGGTTTGACTTTTATATTGGTTGGAACTTTGACTGAGAAATTAACCGAGTTAGAGGTTAATTGAGCTTTGATGTTCTTCATAAGAATTGAAGGATATAAAGTATGCAATTTTTTGATCTCGGAAAATTAAGTTATGATTTTTGCAAGCGTGTATCGAGAATAGTATCTTTGACCGGAAAATGGACTCCCGTAGGAGTCGAATTGAGTTTTATGTTCTTCTCGGGAGATTTAGAGCTTCTCTCAAGCTTTCTATAGAGATTAAGTTTGTCAAAATCGGACTTCGGGATTAAAAGTTATGAATTTTGGGAGTTTAGAGTGAAAAAAAAAAAAAAAGGAAAAAGGTTTAGCGCCCTCGCTAGGCGACGGCTCGCTTCTAGCGAGGCGGGCGCCATCTGGCGCCTCGCTAGGCGACGCCTCGCCTGGCGAGGCGGGCAAGGCTTCGCCTCGCGAGGCAAGGCTCGCCCTCATGAGCTGTGCGCCTCGCTAGGCGACGCCTCGCCCCTAGCGAAGCGAGGCGTCTCGCCCTCATGAGCGGCGTCTCGCCCTCATGAGTTAGAGGCGTCCGTCTGCTGTCTGACGCCGTTTTGTTTCTTAAATTTTTGATTTCTTTGTTTTTTAATCCGACCTTTGCTCACTATTTTGCTTATATCTTTTCCGTCCGACATCCGATTGAGTTGATTCTTTTTGCGTTGGATTCCTAAGACATTGAATTTCATTTTATAAGAAATTTGTGAACTTTTGAGATTAAATTAATGGTGATTAATTTAATCAAAGTGAGTCGGGAAATTTTCCGAGCATGATACAGTGTTTTGTGAAATTTGGGATCTGTAGAGATCCGATTGAAGCGATTCTTGAGGCGAAATAAAGATAAGACAAGGGGCTACAAATCATATGAAGACATGAAATGTCAATTTTGCCCTTAGGACTTTTAATTTTTGAATTTAAGTTCGGATTAGGGTGAAATTTTTGGATTGGGAACACCTGAGAGTAATTTGAGTATAACTTTTGATCTGGGAATCGAAATGAGACGATTCTTGTTTTGAATTAAACTAGAGACATAAGGCTACAATTGTTATGAAGACATTGAGTTTCAATTCTGGGATTAAGAATGTGAAATTTTGGACGGAAATAATCGTACATGAAAAATATGCTAGAATATGGATATTTCCGCACTGTTTCGCGCATAACTTTTGATGTAGTGCTCGGAATTGAGCGCGGTCAGTGGCGTTGGATTCGTATGAGTGAGAGGAACATTTATCGAGAAGGAAGTTTGGACAAATTCCTTCAACTCGATAGTGCGAATCAAACCGCAAGTAAGTGTAACTTTAAGTTTTGAATGAAGGGCAAATTGGTCATTTGACCTTCAATTAATGAAACTCATTAATGATTGTCGTTTGAGCTATTAAAAGCGATGAAGTGGCTGGAATTACAGAGAGAGAAAGAGAAATAAGAAAGAAGAAGAAGAGAGTGGAAGCTTGGTGATGGAGAAAAGAAGAGAGAAAGAGATTTTGATTTTCTACTTGTTTTCTTAAGGATTTTGGGATGGTTCCAAGAGAGAAAAGGTAGAGGAGCATAAGAGCTTCCTAAGGAACCAAAAAATTGAATTTGGAAGAGAAAGAGGTAAGAGAAATTGTTCTACTTTGAGATTTTGATTAATTTTGGTTTAGAATTATGGCATATGAGATGGGTATATGGATTGTGGAATTAATTTTGATATATATGCTTTAGGTTGGGTTTAATTTTGGATGAAAAATTGATTAAGGTTTAGGCTTAATTTTATGATGAAGAATTTTGAGATATTTTGGTGTAGAATTATAGGAAATATGATGAATTGATGATATATGAAATCAATTTTGAAGAATTTGTATTTTATGATATTGAATTGGGATAAATTGGTTTAGGCCAATTTTAAGATTTAGGGATTTTTGAAATTGAGGATTTAAATAGTTTGGAATTAATGTGAATTGATGAATTGTGAGATTAATTTTGAAAATTATGTTTTATGAGATTGAATTGAGTGTCTTGGTTTAGGCCAATTTTGAAAATTGGGGATTTTCAAAATTGGAGATTGAAATAACTTGAATGTAAATGGAATTGGTGAATTCCTAAGTTGATTGTGAAAATTAAGTATTTTCTGATGTGAAATTTGGATGATTATGGTTTAGGTTTTGGTATTTTGGAAGAGAGAGAAAAGCAAGGATCAATTGGAGCTTGAAATCAAGTTTCCGCAAAAATTCGAGGTGGGTAGCATATTTATATTTTGATTTGTGAGCAATATGCAATTTTGAAAAATTAAAGAAAGCAATTTTGAAAATAAAGAAAGCAAAAATGTGAAAATTTTGACAAATTATTGTTTTGTAAAGGTTTGAAATTCGATTTAGAATGTTTTCGAAAGATTATTATAAGTTTGAATTCATTGCTTTCAATGATTCGATAAACCGATAGAAATTTCGAAAATGCATTTGTTGTGTATGCATTATTCAATTGTTGAAATTATTGTTTGATTGAATGTTTTGATTGTTGAATTTTAGTGAATGATAGGTGAAAATTGAGTGGTATGCATTTTGGGGAAAATTTTGAAGAAAATTAAGAAATTGAAAAGTGCCTTGAGCAATCCGACTTTTCGTTTTCGATTATGTGTTATGTGGGTTTAGTAGGTCCCTTGGTGAGTCATTATTGCTCTATGTGTATAGCCTTCTCCAGTCGCCCGCTAGGGCACGGACTCCGATTCGGACTCCCTCACGGCCATAATGGACATTATATGGAAAGTGTAAGACGTTCTATTCACGATCGCATACGATGACATTCTGCTGGAATGTGCGAGACGCTCTGCTTGGACCTAGCTGAGACCATTCTGATATGTTATGTGTTTTGTTTTGTTTTTGTGTTCTGCATTCTTGTTTATAAAGTGAGAAATGAAAATTGAAGTTATGTTGCATTCATATTTATGAAGAATTCGAGAATTTTGAAAAATGAGAAAAATGATATTTTTATGAGAAGTTTGGGAAAATTGGAAAGAGTTTGAGAGAAATATTTGAAAGTTGAAAGGTTTGAAAAATATGAAAAAAATGGGTTTGAGGAAATTGTTTGAAAAATTATAAAGTTTGAAAAAAAATTCGCCCTTTTTGGCAAAAAGAGTATTAAAAATGATTTCGGCTTATTTATCAGTTTATAAATGTGTTATCCACGAGCTTTCGAGCTCACCCCCCTTTCATCCCCATCTCCAGGTTTCGAGCAGGAGATCGGATGAAAGAATGTGAAGACGTATGTCAAGACGTCAGTTTCGACATTTGAATACGTTGGTTTTTGAGAAATTTGGATCTTGTGTATGAATATGTTTATGACTTTAGATAAGTTTGGGAAAAAGGTATTTGTGTATAAAGTTGAGTATTGTGAATGAATGAGAAATTTGTATATGAAATTATGAATAATTTGGGAACATATATGTATGATTGATTTGGGAATGCGATTGAACTATGAGAATAGTAGATTGAATGACAAGTATGAGAATGTTTTAGAAATAGGTTTGTGATTATCTGCTGATATCCCGGACGGAGGGTCCGGTGGATTCTGATGTGTGTGTGATTGTTTGGAAATTTTAGAAGTGTTGTTTTGAACACTTTGCAGGTTTGGGTTAGGATAAAGGCAGCCGTTATGCTGCCGAAATTTCGATAAAATCTGGGATAAAAATGTAATTTGAGATTGGTATGGATTTATATAAGATTATGTATGACTGTATGGATTGAAGATGATTTGGATATGATTGAGTAACGAGAAAAGAAATGAGAATAAGAAAGAAAAAAAAATTCATAACGGATTTTGGAACGTCTTAGAATCCCCAACGCGTTTCTGTTTCCTGTTCTTTGCTTATGCACGGATGTCGGAAAGTGTTTCAGTTTACATTGATTTGTTTGCTTACTTTGTGTTCTATCCGAATTCGATTTGCATTCGATTCGATTCCGCTTTCGCTTATTCGTTCCGCTTTGTGATCCGTATTCGATCATTTCGCTTCGCTATATTCGATTTGCATTTGCTTCCACTTCGCTACTTTCGGTTGATTCGGTTGTCAAAGCATAGAGTGAAAGTGTTAAGTTGATTCGGTTGGGATCCGGTTCCCGGATCGAGTCCCAACATTTATGGTATCAGAGCAAGAAGAGTGATTTGCATTTGCTTCCGCTTCGCTACTTTCGGATTTGTTCGCATCCGCATTTCAGTATTCGCTTGGCTTCTGCTTTGTTTCCGCTTCCCTGCGTTTCCGTTTGCTTCGGTTTCCGTTCTGTCCGCTTGATTCGATTAGTATTTGCTTCCGCTTCGCGACTTTCGGATTTGTGCGCTTCCGCATTTTGATTTCGATCCGAAATTTCTGGCTCCTTTCGCTTCCGTTTCCATTGATTCCGTGTCCCAACATTTATGGTATCAGAGCAAGAAGAGTTTATAAGGAATCATGCGTACATATGAGGGAATCTGTATGCGTAGTTGGATTCCGGAACGGGATCCAACAATTATGGTATCAGAGCCCAGTAATATGATCTTACTTGGGCGTATGAGATTTGAGTGCTCAGAATATGTTTGATTTTTCGAAGTGTGTTGAGGAACTTAAGATTAGAACTTCTTGAGAAATTGTGATGAATTGATATAGATGAAAGAATGATGACATAATGATGATTAAACCATATTAGGGTTCCTTAAGAAATGGACCATTAATTTGTGCCCATATATGAAGAAATAATGAGTTATAGATATAGTGTTTTGATATGATATGAGTGATATATGATTTAAGGAAGTGAAAATTTTGAAGAGATTGAGAATATGTATGATGAGTAAATTTGATGAAAAGGTAATTGATTATGAGTTGTGGAAAGAAATTAGTAAGAAAGTGCTTGATGATCTTTGTTTAGAAAAAAAAATTTATGCAAGAATGAGTTACGTGGATTTAAGTAAATATGAATTTCGAGGACGAAATTCTTTTAAGAGGAGGAGAAATGTTGGACCCCGAACCTTGAGTGACAATTTGACTATGATCAAGTGGATGAGTTGATTGAAATTAAGTTGAAGATCATGAAATAAAGAGAGAAAGTATGAAAATATGAAAAATTGTGTAATAGTTGACTTTCTCGCCTTTGAAGGTTGACTTTGTTTGAGGCCAAATTTGATAAAATGATCTTCGGAAACTTGTAGGTTATGTTAAAAGATTTTGTGGACATAAAGTTTGAAATTTTTCGATATCGGAGTGAAAGTTATGATCAGTCAAAGTTTATGTTTGATCGGGTTTGACTTTTATATTGGTTGGAACTTTGGTCGAGAAATTAACCGAGTTAGAGGTTAATTGAGCTTTGATGTTCTTCATAAGAATCAAGGATATAAAGTATGCAATTTTTGATCTCGGAAAATTAAGTTATGATTTTTGCAAGCGTGTATCGAGAATAGTATCTTTGACCGGAAAATGGACTCCCGTAGGAGTCGAATTGAGTTTTATGTTCTTCTCGGGAGATTTAGAGCTTCTCTCAAGCTTTCTATAGAGATTAAGTTTGTCAAAATCGGACTTGATTAAAAGTTATGAATTTTGGGAGTTTAGAGTGAAAAAAAAAAAAAAAAAAGGAAAAGGTTTAGCGCCTCGCTAGGCTGACGGCTCGCCTAGCGAGGCGGGCCATCTGACGCCTCGCTAGGCGACGCCGCCTCTGGCGAGGCGGGCGTTGCTTCGCCCTCGCGAGGCAAGGCTCGCCCTCATGAGCTGTCTGGCGCCTCGCTAGGCGACGCCGCGCCTAGCGAGCGAGGCGTCTCGCCTCATGACGGCGTCTCGCCTCATGAGTTGAGGCGTCCGTCTGCATCTGACGCTGTTTTGTTTCTTAAATTTTGATTTCTTTGTTTTTAATCCGACCTTTGCTCACTATTTTGCTTATATCTTTCCGTCCGACATCCGATTGAGTTGATTCTTTTGCGTTGGATTCCTAAGACATTGAATTTCATTTTATAAGAAATTTAGAACTTTGAGATTAAATTAATGGTGATTAATTTAATCAAATTGAGTCGGGAAATTTTCCGAGCATGATACAGATGTTTTGTGAAATTTGGGATCTGTAGAGATCCGATTGAAGCGATTCTTGAGGCGAAATAAAGATAAGACAAGGGCTACAAATCATATGAAGACATGAAATGTCAATTTTGCCCTTAGGACTTTTAATTTTGAATTTAAGTTCGGATTAGGGTGAAATTTTGGATTGGGAACACCTGAGAGTAATTTGAGTATAACTTTTGATCTGGGAATCGAAATGAGACGATTCTTGTTTTGAATTAAACTAGAGACATAAGGCTACAATTGTTATGAAGACATTGAGTTTCAATTCTGGGATTAAGAATGTGAAATTTTGGACGGAAATAATCGTACATGAAAAATATGCTAGAATATGGATATTTCCGCACTGTTTCGCGCATAACTTTTGATGTAGTGCTCGGAATTGAGCGCGGTCAGTGGCGTTGGATTCGTATGAGTGAGAGGAACATTTATCGAGAAGGAAGTTTGGACAAATTCCTTCAACTCGATAGTGCGAATCAAACCGCAAGTAAGTGTAACTTTAAGTTTTGAATGAAGGGCAAATTGGTCATTTGACCTTCAATTAATGAAACTCATTAATGATTGTCGTTTTGAGCTATTAAAAACGATGAAGTGGCTGGAATTACAGAAGAGAGAAAGAGAAATAAGAAAGAAGAAGAAGAGAGTGGAAGCTTCGGGTGATGGAGGAAAAGAAGAGAGAGAAAGAGATTTTTGATTTTTCTACTTGTTTTCTTAAGGATTTTGGGATGGTTCCAAGAGAGAAAAAGGTAGAGGAGCATAAGAGCTTCCTAAGGAACCAAAAAAATTCGAATTTGGAAGAGAAAGAGGTAAGAGAAATTGTTCTACTTTGAGATTTTGATTAATTTTCGGTTTAGAATTATGGCATATGAGATGGGTATATGGATTGTGGAATTAATTTTGATATATATGCTTTAGGTTGGGTTTAATTTTGGATGAAAAATTGATTAAGGTTTAGGCTTAATTTTATGATGAAGAATTTTGAGATATTTTGGTGTAGAATTATAGGAAATATGATGAATTGATGATATATGAAATCAATTTTGAAGAATTTGTATTTTATGATATTGAATTGGGATAAATTGGTTTAGGCCAATTTTAAGATTTAGGGATTTTTGAAATTGAGGATTTAAATAGTTTGGAATTAATGTGAATTGATGAATTGTGAGATTAATTTTGAAAATTATGTTTTATGAGATTGAATTCGAGTGTCTTGGTTTAGGCCAATTTTGAAAATTGGGGATTTTCAAAATTGGAGATTGAAATAGCTTGAATGTAAATGGAATTGGTGAATTCCTAAGTTGATTGTGAAAATTAAGTATTTTCTGATGTGAAATTTGGATGATTATGGTTTAGGTTTTGGTATTTTGGAGAGAGAGAAAAGCAAGGATCAATTGGAGCTTGAAATCAAGTTTAAGCAAAATTCGAGGTGGGTAGCATATTTATATTTTGATTTGTGAGCAATATGCAATTTTGAAAAATTAAAGAAAGCAATTTTGAAAATAAAGAAAGCAAAATGTGAAAATTTTGACAAATTATTGTTTTGTAAAGGTTTGAAATTCGATTTCAATGTTTTCGAAAGATTATTATAAGTTTGAATTCATTGCTTTCAATGATTCGATAAACCGATAGAAATTTCTGAAAATGCATTTGTTGTGTATGCATTATTCAATTGTTGAAATTATTGTTTGATTGAATGTTTTGATTGTTGAATTTTAGTGAATGATAGACTGAAAATTGAGTGGTATGCATTTTTGGGGAAAATTTTGAAGAAAATTAAGAAATTGAAAAGTGCCTTCGGGCAATCCGACTTTTCGTTTTCGATTATGTGTTATGTGGGTTTGGTAGGTCCCTTGGTGAGTCGTCATTGTCTCTATGTGTATAGCCTTCTCCAGTGCCCATTAAGGGCACGGAGTCCGATTTCGGACTCCCTCACGGCTACACTGGACCGCTTATGCTGGAAAGTGTAAGACGTTTCTATTCACGATCGCATATGACGCTTACGCGGAATGCAAGACGCTCTGCTTGGACCTAGCTGCACCATTCGATATGTTATGTGTTTTGTTTTGTTTTGTGTTCGCATTCTTGTTTATAAAGTGAGAAATGAAAATTGAAGTTATGTTGCATTCATATTTATGAAGAATTGAGAATTTTGAAAATGAGAAAATGATATTTTTACGAGAAGTTTGGGAAAATTGGAAAGAGTTTGAGAGAAATATTTGAAAGTTGAAAGGTTTGAAAAATATGAAAAAATGGGTTTGAGGAAATTGTTTGAAAAATTATAAAGTTTGAAAAAATTCGCCTTTTTGGCAAAAAGAGTATTAAAATGATTTCGCTTATTTATCGGTTTATAAATGTGTTATCCACGAGCTTTGAGCTCACTTCCCTTTCATCCCCATCTCCGTGTTTCGACGGGAGATCGGATGAAAGAATGTGAAGACGTATGTCAAGACGCCGTTCGACATTTGAATACGTTGGTTTTGAGAAATTTGGATCTTGTGTATGAATATGTTTATGACTTTAGATAAGTTTGGGAAAAGGTATTTGTGTATAAAGTTGAGTATGTGAATGAATGAGAAATTTGTATATGAAATTATGAATAATTTGGGAACATATATGTATGATTGATTTGGGAATGCGATTGAACTATGAGAATAGTAGATTGAATGACAAGTATGAGAATGTTTTAGAAATAGGTTTGTGATTATCTGCGATATCCGGACGGAGGGTCCGGTGGATTCGATGTGTGTGTGATTGTTTGGAAATTTTAGAAGTGTTGTTTTGAACACTTGCGGGTTTGGAGTTAGGATAAAGGCGGTAGTTATCTTTCTTGAAATTTCGATAAAATCTGGGATAAAATGTAATTTGAGATTGGTATGGATTTATATAAGATTATGTATGATGTATGGATTGAAGATGATTTGGATATGATTGAGTAACGAGAAAAGAAATGAGAATAAGAAAGAAAAAAAAATTCATAACGGATTTTGGAACGTCTTAGAATCCCCAACGCGTTTCTGTTTCCTGTTCTTTGCTTATGCACGGATGTCGGAAAGTGTTTCAGTTTACATTGATTTGTTTGCTTACTTTGTGTTCTATCCGAATTCGATTTGCATTCGATTCGATTCCGCTTTCGCTTATTCGTTCCGCTTTGTGATCCGTATTCGATCATTTCGCTTCGCTATATTCGATTGAATCTGTTCATTTGATTCTATTAGCATTTGCTTCCGCTTGCTTTTGCTTCCGCTTGCGTTTGTATTTCGATTCCGATTTGCATTTGCTTCCGCTTCGCTACTTTCGGATTTGTTCGCATCCGCATTTCAGTATTCGCTTGGCTTCTGCTTTGTTTCCGCTTCCCTGCGTTTCCGTTTGCTTCGTTCAGATTCATCCGCTTGATTCGATTAGTATTTGCTTCCGCTTCGCGACTTTCGGATTTGTGCGCTTCCGCATTTTGATTTCGATCCGAAATTTCTGGCTCCTTTCGCTTCCGTTTCCATTGATTCCGTGTCCCAACATACAATCTGCCAAATTCTCGAGTGAGATTGGTCTGGTATCCCGAACTTCTTTACCTGTAAAAACAAAATTTTCAAAAATTACAACTGAGGAATTGGATATTGCATTTGACAAGTTAGACGTAAGTATTCTAAACCAATCTAATTTGTATGTGTTTTCCATATGCTTAGAACATTGACCAATAATTTATAATTTTGTGCAGCAAAAGTTGGAAATCAAGGGAATGAGGACTGACAACGAAGTACATGCTACTGTGAAGAAGTTTCTTGCTTTAAGGTCCAAAGATCAAAGATATAGTTTAAAAAAGCATTTTACCTAGCACGGCAAGGATGTTAAGCCGCATAATGTCACAGTGGCAGAGTGGATGGACTTATGCGAATATTGGGAGCAATCAACTACAAAGATTAGTTTATTTGATTACTACTATTTTTACAACTTATTATATTTTAGTATTTATGAATTATGATTTATAGATTTTATAATACATTTTCTTACGTGTACGATTAGGAAAAAGCAAAAGTTGCTAGGAGTCATGTCAAATGTCGACCAAACTCCAGCTACAAGGCCTTTGTAGCGATACGACATGAGATTGTAAGTTATTATTTTTTTTTGACATTTCAAATTTTATAATAAATATTACTATTTATATATTTCTATACAATAGAGTGACAAAGATGAAGAAGAGTGTGACCGGATGAAGTTATGGTATCACACTCATTATGATGAAAGAAAAGGTCAATGGACAACTCCTGAATGCAAAGAAAAATGGGTGAGTACATAGCTTATTTATAAATATTTCTTAAATCACATTGTGTATGTAATTAATTCTTTACTTTTTTAGGACTTAATGTGTCACGAATTGACACATTTAATTGAACAAGGTCATCCGATGACAGTGGATGAAGTGTGCGACAAAGTCCTAGGGACCAGAACAGATTACATTGTTGGCATGGGAATGAGGCCTCAACCACAAGGGAACACTTCGGTCAGAAAGAGACTTCGAGACGAATTAGAGAAGTCCAAGAAGGTTAATGAGGGCTTACAGTTTAAAGTCGATGAATTGACCAAAAAAATTGAAAAAATGCAGGATAAATTAACTACTGAAGTCAAACAACAAAAAAAGGTCTTAGAACTCATATGTTCTACACATAATATTCGCGTTGATTAGATAAGTACTCATACTGGTATATTAGACACTTATGACAAATTGTTCATATTAATTACTATATTATGACATGTTTGGGATTTTAAATTATATAATTCATTGTCTACATGTATTAAATTAGTGTTATACATTATTAATCATTCGCAAATCCATGATGTACTCAACAAATTGACAAATTACTAAATAAAAATTAATATATAATATTAAATACTTATTAAATAAATAAGATTTAATATTTTTCCCAATTATTAATTATTCAATCAAAATAATAATTCCATTAAAATTCAATTTTAAAATCATATTCGGATTCAAATATAATTTCAAATTTAATTTTAATAATTCTCCTATTATTAATAATTTTGAACGTCTCATTTAAATTTAATTATATAAAATTTAAAATTTATTAAAATAAAATTATTTTAATATATTTCAAAAAACTTACAAACTAATCATCTGCGACGTTTAATCCCAAATGTCGCAGATTGTCTTCCTACAACGACGTCTACTAAACGTCGCACAAAGCTATATTGTTTCCGCGACGTCTAATTTCCTCGTCGCCCATTCCCTTACCTTTTACGACATCTTCTCAAATTTCGACAAATAGCCTACACTTCTTCGACGTTTTTTACAAAACGTCAAAAAACCCATTTCCTTACTCCCCCTTCAACAACGTCTGTTACAACGTTTTCGGAAACGTCAAGAATAACAATGTTCAACGTTTTTTAAACATTTGTGACGTTTTTAAAATGTCACAAATGGGATCTTTTTCTTGTAGTGTCTCTTACATTTGTAAAACATTCAATTTAAATCTTGAATGGATGAAAATTTTGATGGAGTTATGTTACTATCCATTATACGCCACATTAGCAATGTTATAATACAAAATTATTATTTTTATTGGACATATGAATCTTACTGTGTCAAGTATATGCCATGTAAAAAAGTGGGACTAACATGTATTATTAAATTTAAATTAATTTTAATCTATTTTTCTTAATTTAGTTTAACTTTAATAAACCCTAACTAAATTTAATAAACCCGATTGAACATAAATAATATTTTTACCCTAATTAAACTCTTTTAATAAAAATCTTAATTATATTAAAATTTTCAAAGTGATTAACGTTATGCTACATAGTTTGAAACCAAAAGGTCAACCCTAATTGAACAAGAAGGGTTAGTTCCTTTATATCATGTGATTTTTTATAACTATAAAGATTTAAGAAGAGAGAAGAGCTAGAAAATACGTAGTGAAAAAACTAATAAAAGCTTTTTGGATCAGCTGTTACAAGGTTAATTTTGAGGTTAGCAGACTCAAGAATTAATGCCCTATAATTGCGATCAAATCCACACACTTGATCCAATAAAAGTTTCTCTCCTATTGAATAACAAAACAATGTTGTACGTGCTGATTAAATGAAGTAGAATATTTATATCTCACAAGGAACAAAGATAACATGATATAGTAGGTTGTTTTATGAAGAAAAAATATGTGAAACACATAAGAGAAAAGGAACCTATGACTGTCGATAAAAAACCATGATTCTATTGCAAAATTTTTGAAGTAACAATGCACACCACACTTCTGGAAGATTTTCATTATATTAATATTCATCTAGCCTTAACAGTTTACATAAATAACAACCTTAAAATGATTTGGACAATTACAAGGTAGTTTTCATAACTATTGTCCAATCATAAGGAGACTTTAGGTATGATACGTGTAAGACATGCACATTACTTCACATATAGTCCAACCTTTCGAGGTTCAATTAAGGGAGGATTTGACTTATGAGTAGCAACCGGTGGAGATCCTAGATTCCAAGGAAAAGGTATTAAGAAACAAGAGTGTAAAGTTGGTTAAAGTCTTGTGGAGGAACCATTCGACGGAGGAGGCAACATGGGAGCCTTTGGAAGCCATGAAGGAGAAGTATCTGTACCTCTTCACGGACTCAGGTGAGAATTTCGAGGACAAAATTCTTTTAGGAGGGAAGAGTTGTTGGGTCTTGTGTAACATCCCACCTCCTATAGGAAAGGGCATTTTGGTACTTAGGAAGGGTTCGGGATATTAAATTATACCTCGGCATGCGCATACAGCATATAGTCTCTATAATTACTGATTGGTTGCACATGCACATAGTATACATGCATGCATGTCATTTCCGGCTTAGGTTTTAAATTGCACTTATGTGTGAAATTAATGGAGTAATTGAGTTTGGAAAATTATTTGGACTGCACCATAAATTGTTTTACATTTTTAGGGATTTTTAGGATTTTTCTGGAATTTTCGGAGAAAATTTGACCGCAAAATTGCTTAGGTAAATGGCTTAAAGGTGTTTTGTTATGAAAACGTGGTTTTCGTGTTTGGAAAATTTTTTGGAGTGAACTGTTAAGTGTTTTACAATTTTGGGCAATTTAGGTAATTGTCAAAAAATAATTCGGAGAAAATTTCTGACGGGAAAATCGCCAAGTGATTAACAAAGTCGATTTTGATGGCTTAAAATTGCTACCCAATGGTGTTATACTACTGGGTATATTATTTTGGGATTGAAATTGGGGTCAATTGAATTGATTGGGTTAACTTTTGATCTGCATTATTAAATGATTAGTTTGACTTTTCTTATAAACCATAAACCAATCACAATTTGCCAAACCAAACCTTCATTTAATGCCTCCTCCTTGCAATTTTGGTGATGCCTTAAGAAGGTGGAAAGATTTGCTTCCTGTGCTCCATAACCGAAAATGAGGTTATCTTGGAATTGATTAAATAAGTATTTGTTTGACTTTTCTTAAAACCATTGAAAACCATTGACAAATCATATTAAGCCACCAAAATGCCTACATTTAATGCCCTTCCTAGTGTCTATCGGTTTTCCCTTGGAGAAAAGCAAGAAATGAGCAAATGTTAACCCATCCGAAAGCTTCATTCCCATTTTGGTGAGCACCATTGATTTTCTCTTCTTTTTAACACTCCTCCCTCCAAACCTTAAGTACTCTTTCATGAAATCAAGTTATGCTCTTACCATGGTGATGATCTACTTTCATGAGGCTAGATGAAGAGGTTAGAAAGTATAGGAAAGAAAGAAGTGAAGAGAATAGAGAAGAAGTGAGGATTGGAAGCTAATAGGTAAGTAATTGAAATAAGGTTTTAAGCTTATGTTTTAATGTTGTTTAATTAGGAATTGAGTGTCATGGTAGATAAAAGCATTGAATGAGAGTTAGAATGTATTGATTATGAGTCTTGATGCATTAAATTGATGTCTTTTAATGGCTTGAATTGATGGTTATAAAGTTAGGTTAAAGATGAATTGAAAAGAGTATGATAGAAATGGTTTGAGCTTGAGTTTAATGGCATTTTGATGTTGAATTATGCATATGAATTGAGGAATTAAGTGCTGCAATTTTTCAGTATTAGCCCTAGTATATGTATGACTGTATTCATATTTAATTTGTATTTATTTTGATGTTTAGTGATGTGAAAAGGCATTGAAGTGGTTGAACTAAGGTTAACCTTAAATCTGGAAAATTGGAGTTATATTGATGTTACTGTTTTATTCATAACTTATTGTGTAGAAATGAAAATGAAGTAAGGTTAGTGTCCACTGAAACTTTGGGATGTTGGCTTCAATTTAGTGTGAAATAGGTGTTGTTGAATTTCAATGATAGAAGGGTGAATTTTGCATGGAAAGTTGCTGTTCCATTGCCTGTGAACAGTAACCGCAACCATGACATCTGAGTTTTGTTGATTTTATGAATTAATTGAGATGGAATTAGGAAAATGGTCTTCATGGAAGTTGTAGCATCTTAAATTATCTTTCCATTGCTACTGATCTTGCTATTTTAGAGTTGTATATTGGGAGATATGAACTGTTTTGTTATGGACTGGTTTTGAGCATTTTGGATGAAACCTAGCTTAAGTGTGATTTTGTGAGTTTACTGATTGGAGGCAATTTTACCATTTTATGTGGACTGATTTGGTGTGAGTGAGCTTATGAAGAATTGTAGAGGAAGAGATTACCTTGAAATTGATATATGGTGTGTAATTTTAGAAGTCAGAATTGGGAGTTATGATTTTCAAAATTGACCCTGCATTAGGTTATGAAGGGCTGATCATTACAGTAGCTTCCATAACAGATTTAAAATTGATAGAGATCGAATTGATGATGAGTGCTTCATTAAAATGAAGTTTAAGATGTTATCTTTACAGGGATATAAAGTTCTGATTTTATTGACTTGTATACTGGAAGTTATGTTGTTGTAAGGTTACTGCCCAAATTAAAGGTTTTCAGGGACAGTAACATTAGATGAATTAATTGACTTGTTTAGCAATAGAATTGGATTTTGGATTGTTCATGAAAGTTGTTGAGGACAATGTGAAATTATTGACCATATTTTTGTGGTAATTTATTACTGAAGAATCAGTGAGTTATGACATTGTAACTGTACTGCCCTGTGTTGATGAAAAGTTAGTAGGCAGAAGGTTTGATGGGTTATTTGATACCCTTAGGGTTGGATTTGATTTTTTTGGTCTTCTTGAGAGTTGTAGAGCTTTGCATAAGCTTTCCAATGAGGTATAGTGGATATTTTTCTGAATTGTGTGCTAAAAGTTAGAGTGGATGGAAATTAAGATTGAAATCAAAAAAAAAAGGCGAGTAGCAGTGAAACTCGCCGCCTCGCGAGGCGACGTCACGCCCGCGAGATTTAGTGGCTGATCGCGAGGCGACGCCTCGCCTCGCGATTAAGTGAGGCGATTTCGCCTCATGAGGCGACGCCTCGCCCCATGAGGCGTTGCGTAATATATATATATTTATATTATTTTTGATTATTATTTTGATATTAAATGGTACAATTGTTCTTTGTCAATTTCTTTCCGTCCGACGTCCGATTGACCTGATTTCAGAGGCATCGGATTCGTTGAATATTTAATTTCATATTATGAGAAAACGGAATTTTAGACGGAATTTGACGTAGCCCCTATTGACGGAACATGTAAACACTGTTTTATTTAATTTGGGACCTATAGAGGTCCGAATTGCATGCACCGTCGCCTATAGTTTTCTAATTTTAGACGGATTTTGTGATGGGAAAATTTAGATTAGGGCCGGAATGCCATAAACATGCATTATACACGTTTAAGGATTCCATGTGCATTATTTGATCGCTTTAATTATACTGATTGGTAATGTGAATTTATTTCAATTGCTATAGAGGCTCGGTTGGACCGCTGTTCCACGGACGTTATGAGACTTCCGGCATTAGTTTCTGAAGTAATAGGTGAGTAACCTAGTTGGTTCCTCAACCTTTATGTGTTTACTATTTTGCAACTATGCCATGTGGGGATAATGGAGGATTTATATGTGTTTGATTTGCTTGATTTCTAACCATAGGTGTATCAAATATCTCGGACCGTGATATAGAAGTGTTATGTATGAATTTCATGGGATTGCCTATGAGTGTCTTATATGAATTTGGATCGATACACTATTGATTTGGATATATTGGACATATGCATTTCATGCATAATGGCATGAACGAAGAATTGGCGATTGTGACAGAAGCGCCAACGAGCTTATAGCTCAACGTGATCGGGCCTCGAGCCCATTAAAGGATACTGAGCCTATGGCTCATCGAGTAATGCGCCTTAATGGGACGAAGCCAGCGCCATCACAACAACGTAATAAAATGGAAAGGGTCTCATGTGCATTGCATAATGGTATGATTAAATGTGGATTGTATTGCTTTTATGATTTATGAATTGTGATCATGTATGATAACCGGTATATCGATTGACTATGCATGAGTTGAGTGAACCATCGATGATGGTTTCTCACCGAGTTCGCAAACTCACCCAACATTGCAACTATTTTTCAGAATTGAAGAGTACCCGTTAGTGAGACGGAGTATGATTACTACAAGAGAGTCGGTGTTTGAAGTCGGGATTAGTTCACGTCAGATTTGTATCATTTGGAATTATGTATAAATTGTATTTCCGCTGATTTGTATTGTTATTGTTAAGGGCCCAATTGATTTGTAATATAGTCTTGAAAGAATATTTTGATTGAAAATGTATGCGCGCACTAAATTGGTTTTCAAAAAAAACAAAACAAAAATATCACCGAAGTTTTAAATCTGCATTGATCGCTTAAGCATACCACCCTCATGGTCGCGGCTCGGATAGCACCGTCGATATCGGGTTCGGGTCTCGTGGGAGTGGATGCTACATTTTGATATCGAGCCAAAGAAGACGTAATTTATCCGGGCACATCAAACATAGGTTAAATTGCTCGCATTTGTGTCGTGTCGTTTGCATCGTGGTAATCGATCCCTAGTATGAGACGACGAGGATAAATCCTACGTGTGCATACGTGTTAAGTGACTAAGTGAGAGAAAAGTGAGACCAGATAGAAAGTGAACCCATGAATGTGTTTGGGCAATGAGGAATGGGAAAAGGAAACGAATTAATGAGAATTACAATGTATGTGGTGTGTATGACTGATTAAGGAAAGATTACGCTGACAGAGAACGAATATGTCTAGAATCTGGAGAGGTCCATTGGAAATATGAGAAGTATATTGGGTGAGATCGTAGTAAAAGTTAAAGTTCGAGAGTGAGAGCTCGACTTTAGATGCGATGCAATGGGAAATATTGGAACTGAGTAAACGAAGATGGTCTGAGTAGGCAAATATTGATTCATTGTACTACACCTATTAAGAGCAAAGTACCTAGTAGGGAGGAAAAAGTAGGCATGGTGAGATAAAAGTATGATGAACTGAAATGAACTTGTGAAACGGAAGGATCGTGAACGATAAGCGTGAGACTGAAATGGTTATGTGAATATTGTGATAAGGGTTTGGAAATCAGATAATAAAATCGTAAAAAAAAAAAAAAAGATGAACGGATGATTTCTACCGATGGTGTATCGGAAATTCGAATTAGGTGTATATGGACACAAAATGGTAAATAGATAGGCATATAGATAGAGATAAAATGGAGTGGTATCAACGATTTTGTCGGGTATTGAGGATCTATGAACACCGATCATAGACTGTTTGAGGAAAATAGAAGATAAGTAGCGAGAAAATGAAAAAAAAAGAATATATATATATAATAATAATGATCATAAGTCGATAAGCTAAATTGATATGACCTTACAAGGTCAAGTTGCACGAACGGATATGGGAATGAGGCATACAGTTTAATGATACGGGAGAATGAAATAAAGATCTTGAAATGAATGAAACCATAATAGTGGTATATGAAACGAGTTGTTGCATTTAAGTCGATTCTTGTTGGACAAGATCTTGTTGATTGTAACAAATGAAATGTATGTTATAGATATATGGAAACCACAGAGGAAATGAGCGGTAAATGTTAGAGTGCTTTTAAGTGTGAAGTTCTTAATGGGTTAAAGTCGATAAAAGTGGACCGAGTGTGTACGTATGAGAGGAAATGAAAAATGATTCTGGTATCAGTCATGTAGTTGAGGATGAGTATAAACTGAAAGGAGTCTTAAGGAAGTCTGAATTGTATGGGTTACAAATTGGTTTCCGGAGAGAATGCTATGGTATAGATTACAGAATAAGTGTGAAAGAAAATGTTTATGTGACTGACACAAGGAACCTTAGTGTAAGGAATGTTCTGATATTTAAATTATGGCATAAAAGTGTTCTGATTGAGATAGTACGTATAGTGATGAATGATTGAAAAGCAATTAGGTATAATAATTGATTGATGAGACTTTCGTGGACAGGATAAAGATGGTAGTAAGACTAACGGTTAAACGGATAGAAGTATGGACAAAATTAAAAATAAAATTGGGTCATAGTTCATCTTTGTTGAGGTTATCTCAGACCGTATGTACTGTAAACGGAAAGTATCCAACATAAGTGAAATTTTAATTGGAGGTAATCCTATTGCAATGTGAAGTGAATCGATCTCCATTTATGATGCAAAATGTTGAGGAATCCAGATTTGAAACTAAGAGTAAAAGAGTCCCAAACTGAAAAGTGAGATACTAAAATAAAATGGAAATTTTTGAGGTTTAAATATGGATGACAAGGTATTAACATATGTTGATATGAATGATATGAAAACAGTTGAGAAGAAAAAATGAAAAAGAGTAAATGAATGGAGACAAGAGGTACAAAAGGAAAACTGACAATGATGTGATGTAGTGTTACCGTCATAAAAGGGATCGCAAATACACTACTTGTGGACTCAACAAAAAAAAGTTGAATGATGTATGGTAAAATTAATAAAACCCTAATGGGAAATTTTGCGAAGTAAGCAAATGTGGTGACTATGCTTATAAACGGGATGTATTGGAAAGTGTTGACAAGTGAAAAGTAAAAGAACTATATTAATAAGTGAAGAATTTGATACCAAGGATAAGCATACCATTGGAGAGTGGGCAATGTGTGATGAACTGAGACAATATGTGAATGATATAAGATAAATGGAACTGACAGTGATAAATGGTATTGGAGACTTTAGATTCCTATAAGGATACATTGTGTAAATTCGAGGAAAAAAAGATGGGCATAAATGACTACTATAATCGACAATTTTGTAATAAATGAAAATTTTGCCTACTAAATTCAAATAGTGAACAATTGCAATGAGCAGACATGATATTGGGATTTCCAATGAATGTCAAGTAGATTATGGGTAAGTGTGTAGTGTTTCTGGAAAATGGAGATACTGAATAAGGGTAAGAATGGTTAATAGTGCAGGAGTTTAAGTAGTGAATATGCAAGTCAAAATGGAAATGATTCAAAAAAAAGGTATGGGTACCTGATAAAAAGTGCTAGAACAAGAAAGTGAATAGTCGAAGCCAGACATTCTCGTAATCATATGCGAAAAGTGAAATTGAATAATTGTGGGTATAGAATGAAGTGATTATTGATTCAAGTGCTTATAGGTGTGAATGTTCAACAGGAACAATGCGTACGTGGTTTGGGTTTCACCGGATTGTGATCGAGTTATAGAGTTCTAATTGACTGTAGGGATATACTGTTACACTGCATAGTGCCTAACGGGAGTCAAAGACCATAATGAATTTGAGACTGTGATGAGTGAGACAAAGGAAAGAGACTTAGGAAAAATGAATGGGTTAGTGGAGGTAAAACCGGATCGGACAAATGAAGTAGTGTAAAGTACATATCCAAATAGAGTGTGTGACTACTATAAAATAGTGAATTGTCTAAAGAGAATTGAAGTTAAACAGAAAGTCAATGGATTATAAAGAATGACTGCAGTGGTTTTAGCGAAATGGAGCTAAGTGTCATTGTATTAGTATCAAAAGGAAAGTGATGTGACAAGGACAAGATAAATGATGATATTGTAAGTATCACCTTGAACAGATGTACTCAATGGAATATGAACTAGTCTGTATTTTACTGGAGAAAAAGGTGTTGGATGGTAGTAAGAATAAGGTAATATTAGTAATCTAGCCTAGATGGATAACACGTGATAAGTGAGCAGGTTCTAAATAAGGAAATGAATCATAGCATCATAAAGATTTAACAAAAGATAATAGCTACTCTAAAAATGGTAAGTGAGATAGGTAAGAAAATGAGATCGCCAACCGATAGCGGTCTTGATATGATTATCGTCATCTCGAGCTGTTGATTGAGAATTTCGAGGACGAAATTTTTTTTTTAGGGGGAAATGTAACATCCCACCTCCTATAGAAAGGGCATTTTGGTACTTAGAAGGGTTCGGATATTAAATTATACCTCGGCATGCATACAAAGATATAGTCTCTATAATTATCTTGATTGGTTGCACATGCACATAGTATACATGCATGCATGTCATTTAAACCAGTTTTAAATTGCACTTATGTGTGAAATTAATGGAGTAATTGAGTTTGGAAAATTATTTGACTGCACCATAAATTGTTTTACATTTTAGGATTTTAGAATTTTTCTGGAATTTTCGGAGAAAATTCTGACCGCAAAATTAGGTAAATGGCTTAAAGGTGTTTTGTTATGAAAACGTGGTTTTCGTGTTTGGAAAATTTTTTGGAGTGAACTGTTAAGTGTTTTACAATTTTGGGCAATTTAGGTAATTGTCAAAAAATAATTCGGAGAAAATTTCTGACCGGAAAATCGTAATGATTTAACCTACGATTTTCTAGAATAAAATTGCTACCCAATGGTGTTATACTACTGGGTATATTATTTTGGGATTGAAATTGGGGTCAATTGAATTGATTGGGTTAACTTTTGATCTGCATTATTAAATGATTAGTTTGACTTTTCTTATAAACCATAAACCAATCACAATTTGCCAAACCAAACCTTCATTTAATGCCTCCTCCTTGCAATTTTGGTGATGCCTTAAGAAGGTGGAAAGATTTGCTTCCTGTGCTCCATAACCAAAATGAGGTTATCTTGGAATTGATTAAATAAGTATTTGTTTGACTTTTCTTAAAACCATTGAAAACCATTGACAAATCATATTAAGCCACCAAAATGCCTACATTTAATGCCCTTCCTAGTGTCTATCGGTTTTCCTTGAGAAAAGCAAGAAATGAGCAAATGTTAACCCATCCAAAGCTTCATTCCCATTTTGGTGAGCACCATTGATTTTCTCTTCTTTTAACACTCCTCCTCCAAACCTTAAGTACTCTTTCATGAAATCAAGTTATGCTCTTACCATGGTGATGATCTACTTTCATGAGGCTAGATGAAGAGGTTAGAAAGTATAGGAAAGAAAGAAGTGAAGAGAATAGAGAAGAAGTGAGGATTGGAAGCTAATAGGTAAGTAATTGAAATAAGGTTTTAAGCTTATGTTTTAATGTTGTTTAATTAGGAATTGAGTGTCATGGTAGATAAAAGCATTGAATGAGAGTTAGAATGTATTGATTATGAGTCTTGATGCATTAAATTGATGTCTTTTAATGGCTTGAATTGATGGTTATAAAGTTAGGTTAAAGATGAATTGAAAAGAGTATGATAGAAATGGTTTGAGCTTGAGTTTAATGGCATTTTGATGTTGAATTATGCATATGAATTGAGGAATTAAGTGCTGCAATTTTTCAGTATTAGCCCTAGTATATGTATGACTGTATTCATATTTAATTTGTATTTATTTTGATGTTTAGTGATGTGAAAAGGCATTGAAGTGGTTGAACTAAGGTTAACCTTAAATCTGGAAAATTGGAGTTATATTGATGTTACTGTTTTATTCATAACTTATTGTGTAGAAATGCAAATGAAGTAAGGTTAGTGTCCACTGAAACTTTGGGATGTTGGCTTCAATTTAGTGTGAAATAGGTGTTGTTGAATTTCAATGATAGAAGGGTGAATTTTTGCATGGAAAGTTGCTGTTCCATTGCCTGTGAACAGTAACCGCAACCATGACATCTGAGTTTTGTTGATTTTTATGAATTAATTGAGATGGAATTAGGAAAATGGTCTTCATGGAAGTTGTAGCATCTTAAATTATCTTTCCATTGCTACTGATCTTGCTATTTTTAGAGTTGTATATTGGGAGATATGAACTGTTTTGTTATGGACTGGTTTTGAGCATTTTGGATGAAACCTAGCTTAAGTGTGATTTTGTGAGTTTACTGATTGGAGGCAATTTTACCATTTTATGTGGACTGATTTGGTGTGAGTGAGCTTATGAAGAATTGTAGAGGAAGAGATTACCTTGAAATTGATATATGGTGTGTAATTTTAGAAGTCAGAATTGGGAGTTATGATTTTCAAAATTGACCCTGCATTAGGTTATGAAGGGCTGATCATTACAGTAGCTTCCATAACAGATTTAAAATTGATAGAGATCGAATTGATGATGAGTGCTTCATTAAAATGAAGTTTAAGATGTTATCTTTACAGGGATATAAAGTTCTGATTTTATTGACTTGTATACTGGAAGTTATGCTTGTTGTAAGGTTACTGCCCAAATTAAAGGTTTTCAGGGACAGTAACATTAGATGAATTAATTGACTTGTTTAGCAATAGAATTGGATTTTGGATTGTTCATGAAAGTTGTTGAGGACAATGTGAAATTATTGACCATATTTTGTGGTAATTTATTACTGAAGAATCAGTGAGTTATGACATTGTAACTGTACTGCCCTGTGTTGATGAAAGTTAGTAGGCAGAAGGTTTGATGGGTTATTTGATACCCTTAGGGTTGGATTTGATTTTTTTGGTCTTCTTGAGAGTTGTAGAGCTTTGCATAAGCTTTCCAATGAGGTATAGTGGATATTTTTCTGAATTGTGTGCTAAAAGTTAGAGTGGATGGAAATTAAGATTGAAATCTGAAAAAAAGGGCGAGGTAGCAGTGGAAACTGCCTCGCCGATGGCGACGACGCCTCGCCTCGCGAGATTTAGTGGCTGGTCGCGAGGCTGACGCCGCCTCATGACGAAGTGAGGCAATTTCGCCCATGAGGCGACGTCTCGCCATGAGGCGGGCGCTTCCGTAATATATATATATTTATATTATTTTTGATTATTATTTTGATATTAAATGGTACAATTGTTCTTTTGTCAATTTCTTTCCGTCCGACGTCCGATTGACCTGATTTCAGAGGCATCGGATTCGTTGAATATTTAATTTCATATTATGAGAAAACGGAATTTTAGACGGAATTTGACGTAGCCCTATCGACGGAACATGTAAACACTGTTTTATTTAATTTGGGACCTATAGAGGTCCGAATTGTGCACCGTCGTCGCTTATAGTTTTCTAATTTTAGACGGATTTTGTGATGGGAAAATTTAGATTAGGGCCGGAATGCCATGAACATGCATTATACACGTTTTAAGGATTCCATGTGCATTATTTGATCGCTTTAATTATACGATTGGTAATGTGAATTTATTTCAATTGCTATAGAGGCTCATTGGACCGCCGTTCCACAGACGTTCGGAGACTTCCGGATTAGTTTCGGAAGTAATAGGTGAGTAACCTAGTTGGTTCCTCAACCTTTATGTGTTTACTATTTTGCAACTATGCCATGTGGGGATAATGGAGGATTTATATGTGTTTGATTTGCTTGATTTGGACCATAGGTGTCTCAAATATCCGGACCGTGATATAGAAGTGTTATGTATGAATTTCATGGGATTGCCTATGAGTGTCTTATATGAATTTGGATCGATACACTATTGATTTGGATATATTGGACATATGCATTTCATGCATAATGGCATGAAACGAGAATTGGCGGTTGTGACTGAGAGCGACCAACGAGAGCTTATAGCTCAACGTGATCGGGCCTCGAGCCCATTAAAGGATACTGAGCCTATGGCTCATCGAGTATCGCGCCTTAATGGGACAGCCAGCGTATTTCGATCACAACAACGTAATAAAATGGAAAGGGTCTCATGTGCATTGCATAATGGTATGATTAAATGTGGATTGTATTGCTTTTATGATTTATGAATTGTGATCATGTATGATAACCGGTATCTTGATTGACTATGCATGAGTTGAGTGAACCATCGATGATGGTTTTCACCGAGTTCGCAAACTCACCCAACATTGCAACTATTTTTCAGAATTGAAGAGTACCCGTTAGTAAAACGGAGTATGATTACTACAAGAGAGTCGGTGTTTGAAGTCGGGATTAGTTCACGTCGCATTTGTATCATTTGGAATTATGTATAAATTGTATTTCCGCTGATTTGTATTGTTATTGTTAAGGGCCCAATTGATTTGTAATATGAGTCCGAAAGAATATTTTGATTGAAAATGTATGCGCAAGACTAAATTGGTTTTCAAAAAACAAAACAAAAACAAAAATATCACCGAAGTTTTAAATCGCATTGATCGCTTAGATACCACCTCATGGTCGCGGCTCGGATAGCACCGTCGATATCGGGTTCGGGTCTCGTGGGAGTGGGATGCTACATCTTGAATTTATTCATTTATTTATTTATTTTATTATTTATTATTTATTATTGCTTTAATTGTTTTATTATTATTTTTACTTGAGTCTTTAAATTTGGCAAGGATGTATGGGGTATTGAATTGAAATTAGAATTTTGAATGAAGTGTTAGAATTATTTTTTAAGTGGGTTGAAAGAGTAGAGACATATAAGACAAATTAAGGGTAAACTTGAAAAGTCTGAGTAAAGGAGGGGCAAAATTGGAAGAAATGAGTAAAAATAAGAGATAAAAATGTGGTTTGAATTAGAAAAGAAAGGAGGTGTGGTAGGAATCAAAGGGGGAATAGAAAAACGTGAAAAAGAAGGAAAAAGAAGAAAAAGAAAAGAAATCCACTTGTAAGGTAAACTTTCATCTTCTTATGCTAGATTAAAAAGGGGATTAAATGGAGATTAGGGTTTGTGTTGGAAATGAAGGAAGAAAGAAGAGAAAGATGGACCCAATTTGATTTTGGAAGTTCAAAGTTAGGGTTTTGGTTTTTCTAGCCTAGATGGGCTATGGGTAGGTTAGGTTTAAATTCAATTTTATCGTTTTTTTAATTCTTGAATTATATCAACTTTCTTTGAATGTTTGGATTGAATGAAAATTGGTTTAATTGAAGGGAATCAAGGAAATTATACTCAAGAGAAGGGCAATCTTGAGATTAGATTTCCAACAATTTAGGTGGGTACTATGTTTATGGTTATTGTATGATGGGCAATGCCCTATTTGTGTGTATAATTGCGTTAAATAGCATAAATGTTGAATTATGGTGAATGTCTGGAAATATATGACGAAATCGGATATGTTTTCTTTGAAATAAATGAAAAGTATGAGACTGCGAAATTGATGAAATGAAAGAAGCATGAGGATGCAAGTTTGTGATTGATAAATTGAGCATCGATTTGTTTGTGATTGGGAAAGAGAGAAATCTGTTTCGTTATTCACGTGCACCTTGACCTATAACCTTTTCCCGGCTGCCCGCTTGAGGCCACGAGATCCTGAGAAATTGGACTCATTTTGTTCACGGTGTAAACCGTTTTGTTTCACGGAAACTCTCTAGCCATTTATTGTGTATTTTCATTACGACTTTGTTGAGTATGATGCATAATAAAGTGCTATGATTGATAAAAGATTTCATGATATGCTTTAGGCGATAAATTTCGGTTATTTATGAATTATGTGATGAAATTGCTAATAAATTGGATTGCTTGATATATGTGTATTTGTGCTTGTGGTATGGCTCATTACTGATGGCTATAAACGTATTAGCCACTGAGCTGAGTTGCTCACCCCACTTTCCCTCCTCAGGTGCAAAACAAGTCGAGCGCGAATCTTGCAAGGCATCGGAAACTCCAATGCTTTAGATACTTTTGTACTAAGTGTTAGAGTAGTGCCCTAAAGGCAATCCCCTTTAGCGCTTTTTGTTCATAGTCATGTACAGACTTTATGAATAAATAAAGAAAGGCATGTTTCATTTATTTGATATTCTTTATGAATTGATGTTGATCTTTAATCAAATTAATGAAGTCCATGATATATGACATAGCATGAAGAAAATTATGATGTGATCATAATCCTGAGATTCCTATCATGTGCAATTATGTCAGTATCTAAATTTTTCCCTAGTCATAGAATTAATGAGATTGGACATCATTAATTCGGACAGACTAGCATATGTCATACTCCTTGATTGGATCAAGCAGTGGATCTCAGAAACTGTAAATATGAGATATTTAGAGTTGACATATGGATGCTTACTAGTGGTAGTAAGTTCATTGGATGACCTGCCATGAGATCATCACATGGATTTAATGTCAGTGATAATCTCATCATAGCAATGGTGCAAGTATCCTTAGACTTGAGGTACTCAAGGATATCTTGATATCGATCCCGATTTTGACTCCATTCCTTGTGGCCTTCCAGAGGTTACTCATAGGGTGGTGCTTGGGTACAATTTGAGGTATTCGAAGGTAATTGAGTAGCCAATAAAGGATTCATCACTTCGTGAGAATGTAAGAGATACCTGTCTCTCGTCAGATCATTACTTTAAGTCTCGGCAGAGCATGACTATGTCATGAAGAGTGTCTTCATGGACATATAAAGTAATGAGTCCTCGACAGAACCGATTTCACTTGGGCTAGACTTAGTCTAGAAGAGTTGACATATTAGCCATACTCATAACCAAGTGGGGTATAGGATGATGAAAGGACGAATTGCACAAGAATTGTCTCATGGAAGGGTTCGTGATCCGGTTCGTGATGAATTCATCAAACCGATTACTTTCCGGTCAATTGGGGTCATGATGTGTTGCTAGATACCGCTCATGACTTGCTCAGATTAATTGTTAATCTAAGTGGCCAACATAACCGAAACCTAAAGGGTCACACGATAAGAGTGTTTCAAAGGATCAGTAAAATAGTAATTGGACGAGTTCCAATTATGGAGAGCATTAGATTAAATGGATCCCAATGGATTGGGATATGTCCCGATGAGATCGCGACATCAATATTGCTAAGAAAGGTTTGAAATGCTTCAAAGATCGGGCCGAGAGGCTAGTAGGACCGACCCCAGTTGGACTGGACCTTAGCAAATATATTCTAATTAATTAATTAAGTAATTAATTAATTAATTATTATATATATATATGTCCATGTACGTTGGAATGGGAAGGAGAGGATAAAACTTTGAAAAGTCAAAGTTTATTACTTTATTCATTAAATAAACTAATGGATATAAAGCCTCCATTTGTAAGCTTCTTATGGATTGATTTTTTAATTGTTAAAAAATCAATATAAGATGGCTTTTTGGAGAGGATGGCCGTAGGTTATGCATAAGGAAGAGAAAAGAAAGCTTAAGTGTTAAGCTTTGTAAAGAAAGTTTCAATTTCTTCTTCTTCCAAAAGGCACCATCGAATTTCTCTTCTCCAAGGCAAGGATTTCAACGTCTGATTCAAGCTCTCCAGGACAGAGGTAGGGTCTAGCAACTCTTATTCTGTTCTAGCTATTCCCGGGTCAAAAGGGTTTGACTCGGTTAGGTTTTCTGATCTCTGCGTAGATACCTTTAGAGATAGTCTCTATTGGCTATTCAGGTTTGAGTTTTTCATACCGACACCGGGATCCTAGGTTTCAGGAAGGTCCCGGGAATAAAAAATTTTTGTTTCCGCTGCTGGAACATGTGATGTTCCTCCCGGGATTTTCCTACAGTGGTATCAGAGCGTCTGGTGTCGTGTATGAAGCTTTAACTGAAGCTAGATCATAAACCTTAATTGCTTGTGATGCTGTAGCATGTATTCTGTTCAGATTTCGAATTGCTATAGAGATAGGGTTTTCGAAATTTTTCTTCCCAGGATTGTTCATAACATGTTAGAGAATATGTCTATGAATTTTCAGAATTTATCGATTTGATTAGATAAAGTTTTGCTAATTATTTCCCTAAGCTTACAGATGCTGTTTTTGAAACGATTCTGTGAACAGGCAGTAGTATAAAATCAAGAATAAATTCTAGAAAAATCTTTTTCTGGATTTTCCTTCACCTACATGTCTCTAAGATGTTGGTGAATGTCTTTGAGCATGGAAATTGGATTTCAAGGTGATTGGATATTTATTCACGAATTTATTCTATGTTGTTGGGAATTTCTGTGCTGATGAACACAGTTTTGGAATCGGTTTTGTTATTTTGGTTGACTGAGTTTTTGATGGCCTAAAATCCTGCAAAACTTCAGGTAGTATTTTCTGAACATTTAGTAACCTATATAAATTTCTCAGAATTTATTGAAATTGTTTCATTGATCATTTCAAGCAATGTACAGAACTGGACAGTTTTGGTGAAAATTGTTGGGACTGTTTTGCTTGGCTTGATTGAGTGTGGTTTTTCCAGTTCCAATGCCTTGCACCATTTTTAATGTGATTAAAAATGTGTTATCTTGATGTATTATGATTTCCAAATTGAATTGCTTGAAATTGCTTTTCCAAGAATTTTTGAATGCCGAATTGGTCACATTTGTATCTCGTTGGTTTATTTCATTTTCTTGCTTGTTTTGGCCGTCACAATTTTTGTGACAAGTGCCGGAGTAGTTTTGAGAGTGTATACACTAGCTTGAGATGCTTAGGGTGAGAATTTGGGTGTTCCTAAATTATTTGGATATTTATGAGTTTTGACTCATTTCAAGCTTTTAATATAGTTTGACTATTTAAGGCATTCAAAGATCAATGAAGTGTTCATTGATACATCAACTAACAGATATTACCTTAGGTATGATGGTATTGTGAATTGGAATTGCATTGATTGAGGAATTAGCCGATTAGAAATAATAGCAATCTTGCAGAATAAGTCGACTTGTTTGCTACATAAGTCGACTTGTTTTCATCATAAGTCGACTTGTTTGCTACATAAGTCGACTTGTTTGCAGGATAAGTCGACTTGTTTTCTGGATAAGTCGACTTGTTTTCTGGATAAGTCGACTTGTTTAAGATTTTTGCCATAAGTCGACTTGTATCAGGATATAAGTCGACTTGTGTGTGGGCAGAAGCATAAGGTGACTTGCATTTGATGAAAGTCGACTTGTGACATGCTTAGGTTGGATGATGGATGATTATAAGGATTGATTCAATTTGATTGATGAAACCTAAATCATGCCATATAGTCCTAGCGACTATAATCCTTCTGCTTGGAGTCTAGATTTTCTAAATCCCTCCTCGGTATATGAAAACTAACGCCTTCCATTAATATGGTAAGAACCAGAGTTCTTATAGGGATGGGTTGTTGGGTAAACCCAAGCTCACTCTATGCGGATATGTTCGAACCATGAAAATATGATTTTCGGATTAATGGGTTGGTTTTCACTGGAAGCGTTGGTTTGTTGAGTAAACTCAAGGTCAACGTGGATGAGGCGAAATTGGGTAGCATACATCGATGTATGCGCATCAAAGAGTTGATACCAATGTAAGTGCATACATCAACAAGTTGATAAAGAGCGATCGATAGTTGTGTCTAAGATGTAATTGGTATATCTAATACCTCCCGAGACATAAGGTGGCTTGTTGGGTAAACTCAAGGTCATTCTCAATGTCGGTTATCGATGATGCAATTGGTATGTTCGATACCTACCGATTGACCTAAGTTATGGCTTGTTGGGTAAACCCAAGGTCATTCTTAGCAATATCGGATATCGACCCACTAGGACATTATGTCACTTTGTTTCTTTGGACTCGTAATGAGGGTTATGGATTCTATGAAACTAGTGGGAGCTTTTTGCATATCATTCAAGTCCTTATGATTATGCAGCTATTCCTATTCTAACATTCTTCCTCTCTATCCGTGTAGGTTGTTTGAAAATGTCGTCAAGTGTGAATCTTCGCCGCTTATGGATTCCAACAAGTTAATCGGACCGAATTTTCGATGGTTAAGGAATCGAGAATAGTTCTCGATCTGAAAGTCAGGATATATCCTAGATTTTCCGCTTCAGATGCACTCTTGTCGATGCTTCTGATGATGAGCAGAAGGCATATAGTAAGCATCTAAAGGACAGTGACATGGCTACTTGCATCATGCTTGCCTCGATGTCACCAGAGCTGCAGAAGCAGCACGAGTCCATGGATGCTCACACTATAGTTTTTCATCTTAGGGAGCTATTTGACGAGCAAGCCCATCCGAAAGGTTCGAGACCTCAAGGCTTCTCTTCACCATTAAAGATGGCTCCAGGGACATCTCACAGGCAAGACGCTCGAAGATGAATGGCTATATTGAGAGATTGGCCGCCTTAGGTTTTGCAATGGATCATGAGTTAAGTATAGACTTAATTTGGTTGGATTGTCCGACAGCTTATGCACATCAGTGCTAAACTATCGGATGAACCAAATATCCACTACAATACTCGAGTGATCAATCTGCCAAGACACCGCAGTGACGCAGACTATCAAGAGTGATAGTAAGCAAGTGTTGGTGGTTGCTTCTTCATCTTTGGGTCCGAAGAAAAAGAACCCAAAGAAGAAGAAGGCAAAGAAACCAAAGGGAGGCGCCATCAAGAAGAAGACCAAAGAAGCGCCCCAAAGGAACTTGCTTCCATCATGTAAAGATGGCCATCGGAGGCGCAATTGCAAAGTCTATCTCGAGTCATTTGAAGCGTAAGAAGGCATCGATGCCTCGACTACTTGAGTTTGTATGTCATTGAAGTTAAATCATTATCGATCACAACATCCGGTATTTGATCTTGGTTGTGGCTCACATATGTAATGATATGCGGGGCCTTGTGATGATGAGGCAACTCATGAAGGGAGAAGTAGACCCACGTGTTGGAAATGGAGCAAGAGTTCTTGCATTAGCCGTAGGAACCTATGTTTTGTCTCTCCCTACCGGGCTTGTTTGGAATTGGATGATTGTTATTTTGTACCCGCTTTGACAAAGAATATATTATCATTTCTTGTCTAAATAGAAATGGATTCCATATGAATTTTAGTAGCAATGGTTGTTCTATTAATTCTAATGGAATGCTTTATGGAACTGGTACATTGTGCAATGGTATATACATATTAGATATGTTTAATCCAATTTTAAATGTCAATGACACCAAACGGTATAAAAGAGATAATCTAAAGTCAACTTACTTATGACATTGTCGGCTTGGCCATATAAATGAGACACGCATCGCTAAACTCCATAAGAGTGGCAGTTTAGGGTCATTTGATTATGAATCATATGACACATGCGAATCTTGTTTATTAGGCAAGATGACTAAGTTACCCTTCAAGGAAAAGGGTGAACGAACGATTGGAGTATTAGACCTAATACATTCAGATGTATGCGGTCCGATGTCCATCCATGCCGAAGTGGTTGTCGCATTTCATTACCTTTATCGATGATTATTCACGATATGGGTACTTGTATATCGATGAGATACAAATCAAGCGCTTGAAAAGTTCAAACAATTGAAATGAAGTAGAAAACCAACTTGGTAAAAGTATCAAGGCATTACGATCCGATCGTGGTGGAGAATACTTAGACCAACAGCTTCGGATTATCTCAAAGATAATGGGATATTATCTCGATGGACTCCTCCTTACACCCCACAAAGACAATGGTGTGGTTGAAAGGAGAAATCGAACCTTGTTGGACATGGTACGATCAATGATGGGTTTCGCAGTTACCAAAATCGTTTTGGGGTATGCGCTAGAGACAAATTGCTTACTTGCTAAACAGAGTTCCTCTAAGGCAGCTTGATGTTACTCCATATCGATGTGGACTAACGAAAACCTTATCTTTCTCATTTGAAAGTATGGGGTTGTCACGCCACGTGAAGCGAATTAATTCAATGATAAGCTTGAAGCAAAGTCGACAAGTGTTTGTTTGTAGGATATCCTAAAGAGACCATGGGATATCAATTCTACCTTCTTTGAGGAACAAAAGGTGTTTGTTTCGAAGCATGCTCTCTTTTTAGAGAAAGAGTTTCTTCTGCAAGAAGACAGTGGGAGCAAAGTTGAACTTGAAGAAGTTCAAGATGCTCAAACAAGCACAGATCAACTGCCTGAACCTGAGACTGTCACTCATTCAGATGAAGTAACAGTTCAACCTTCTGTTGCACACGAAGTTCGTAGGTCAAGTAGGATGCGCACTGTTCCCGAGAGATACGGATTTCTCGTAAGTGAACAGAATGACGTATTGCTCATAGAAGATGATGAGCCTGCTACCTATGAAGAGGTTCTGAAAAGTTCAGAGTCTGAAAAATGGCTTTGTGCCATGAAAGCCGAAATGGATTCCATGTACATAAACCAAGTATGGACTTTGGTTGATGCACCTGAAGGGATAAAACCTATAGGGTGCAAATGGGTTTTCAAGAAGAAAACCGACATGGATGGTAATGTGATTACCACAAAGAAGGCTTGTGGCCAAAGGATTTCGCCAAAGACAAGGAGTTGACTATGACGAGACCTTTAGCCCCGTAGCAATGCTTAAATCCATTCGGATACTCCCAGCCATTCTCTGCTCATTATGATTATGAGATATGGCAAATGGATGTGAAGACAGCTTTCCTTAAAGGAAATCTGGCCGAGGATGTGTACATGACACAACCAGAGGGCTTCACTTCCATTGATGGCGAAAAGGTATGCAAGCTTCAGAAATCCATCTATGGATTGAAGCAAGCATCCAGGAGTTGGAACATCCGTTTTGATGAGTCAATCAAAGAGTTTGGTTTTTCTCAAAATCCGGATGAGTATTGTGTGTACAAAAAGGTTAATGGGAAAGCAATCGTTTTCCTTGTGTTGTATGTAGATGACATACTGTTACTCGGAAACGATGTCTCATTGATGCAATCAGTTAAAATTTGGTTGTCCAAGCAATTTGCGATGAAAGACCTTGGTGAAGCAACTTATATCCTTGGGATAAAGATCTATAGAGATAGATCAAAGAGGTTGCTTGGTCTTTCACAATCATCGTACATAGACAAGATGCTAAAGAGGTTTAGCATGGAGCAATCCAAGAGAGGGTTCCTTCCCATTACTCATGGGATAACACTCGAAATCTATGTGTCCTAAGACACAAGATGAGAGGATTCGCATGGATCGAGATCCCGTGTCGTCTGCAGTAGGATCGATCATGTATGCTATGTTATGTCACGAGGCCCGATGTATCGTATGCTCCGAGTGTCACGAGCAAATACCAATCGGATCTGGTGAGGGTCATCGGGTAGCTATCAAGAATATCCTCAAGTACTGCGAAGGACTAAGGATGTTTTTCGATATATGGAGATGGAAATCTCCAGTGAGCGGCATACGGATGCGGCCTAATCGACAAGGATGACTCAGATCCCATCAAAGTTATGTTTTCACGCTGAACGGCGGAGCGGTCGATTGGAAGAGTTCCAAACAAGAGACGATCATGGCGATTCAACGACCGAGGCGAGTACATTCTTTGCATCGAGGCGCAAAGGAAGTCGTTTGGATCAAGAAGTTCATTTCGAACTTGGTGTGGTTCCTAGTCGTGATGGACCCATACGGTTGTATTGTGACAATAATGGGGCTATTGCTCAGCAAAAGAACCAAGGTCTCACCAACGATCTAAACACGCACTCGCAGATATCATCCGATTCGAGAGATCATTGCTAGAGGTGATGTCGCGATCAAGAGGATTCCACAGAGCGTAACATTGTCGATCCGCTGACGAAGCCATTGTCACAGAAGAATTTTGATTCTCATGTACTCGCTTATGGTATTAGATACCAAGGCGATTGGCTTTAGGTCAAGTGGGAGATTGTTAGAGTAGTGCCCTAAAGGCAATCCCCTTTAGCGCTTTTTGTTCATAGTCATGTACAGACTTTATGAATAAATAAAGAAAGGCATGTTTCATTTATTTGATATTCTTTATGAATTGATGTTGATCTTTAATCAAATTAATGAAGTCCATGATATATGACATAGCATGAAGGAAATTATGATGTGATCATAATCCTGAGATTCCTATCATGTGCAATTATGTCAGTATCTAAATTTTTCCTAGTCATAGAATTAATGAGACCGGACATCATTAATCCGGATGATTAGATATGTCATACTCCTTGATTGGATCAAGCGGTGAATCTCGTAAACTGTAAATATGAGATATTTAGAGTTGACATATGGATGCTTACTAGTGGTAGTAAGTTCATTGGATGACCGCCATGAGATCATCACATGGATTTAATGTCGGTGATAATCTCATCATAGAATGATGCAAGTATCCTTAGACTTGAGGTACTCAAGGATATCTTGATCTTGATCCGCATTTTGACTCCATTCCTGTGGCCTTCCGAGGTTACTCATAGGGTGGTGCTTGGGTGCAGTTTGAGGTATTCAAGGTAATTGAGTAGCCAATAAAGGATTCATCACTACGTGAGAATGTAAGAGATACCACAACCTCTTGTCGGGATCATTACTTTAAGTCTCGGCCGAGCATGACTATGTCATAAAGAGTGTCTTCATGGACATATAAAGTAATGAGTCATCGACAGAACTGATTTCACTGGGCTAGACTTAGTCTAGTAAGAGTTGACATATTAGCCATACTCATAACCAAGTGGGGTATAGGATGATGAAAGGACTAATTGCACAAGAATTGTACATGGAAGGGTTCGTGATCCGGTTCGTGATGAATTCATCAAACCGATTACTTTCCGGTCAATTGGGGTCATGATGTGTTGCTAGATACCGCTCATAACTTGCTCGATTAATTGTTAATCTAAGTGGCCAACATAACCGAAACCTAAAGGGTCACACGATAAGAGTGTTTCAGAGGATCAGAAATAGTAATTGGACGAGTTCCAATTATGGAGAGCATTAGATTAAATGGATCCCAATGGATTGGGATATGTCCCGATGAGATCGCGACATCAATATTGCTAAGAATGGTTTAGAGTTGTTTGAAGATCAGCCCCTGAGGCCAGTAGGACTGATTCCAGTTGGATCGACCTTAGCAAATATATTCTAATTAATTAATTAAGTAATTAATTAATTAATTATTATATATATATATGTCCATGTACGTTGGAATGGGAAGGAGAGGATAAAACTTTGAAAGACAAAGTTTATTACTTTATTCATTAAATAAACTAATGGATATAAAGCCTCCATTTGTAAGCTTTTATGGATTGATTTTTAATTGTTAAAAATCAATATAAGATGGCTTTTGGAGAGGATGGCCGAGGTTATGCATAAGGAAGAGAAAAGAAAGCTTAAGTGTTAAGCTTTGTAAAGAAAGTTTCAATTTCTTCTTCTTCCAAAAGGCACCATCAATTTCTCTTCTCATGCAAGGATTTCAACGTCGATTCAAGCTCTCCGGATGAGGTAGGGTTTAGCAGCTCTTATTCTGTTCTAGCTATTCCCGGTCAAAAGGGTTTGACTCGGTTAGGTTTTCTCGATCTCTGCGTGGATACCTTTAGAGATAGTCTCTATTGGCTATTCAGTTTGAGTTTTCATACCGACACCGGATCCTGGTTTCGGAAGGTCCCGGAATAAAAATTTTTGTTTCATTTCTTTGGAACATGTGATGTTCCTCCCGGGATTTTCCTACACTAAGTTAATAACTAGCCATTGTGGATAGCTTTTCAAGCATATCAAACATTGAGCATCTCATGGATTGTGTTACTTATAGATAATGTATGGATAATGTATGAAATTGTGTTTGACTTTTGTGAAAGAAGAATATGTAGGTGCATCTTCTTCATTATTGAGTTTGGAATTGGTCATTTGTTGTGGAATAGCATGTTGGAGGTTTGAAGGGTATAATTGATATTAAATGTGATTGTATTGAAAATGAGGAGTAGAAGGAATAGAAAGAGTGATCTTGGTATGAGTTGTGATAAAGAAAATTTAGAAATAAAATTAGTAGTGATCTGGAAAATGTTCACTGAGTATGTTTCGGTCTGTTAGCCATAAGTTCTCCTCTAGTTGTCCAAACTAGATTATTCTTAATTTGGATTAAACTAGAAATATATGGCTACATTTCTATGAAGACATCGAATTTCAATTCTGTCCCTAAGAATCTCAAAAGTTGTCATGAAGTTAAGAATTGGGTGCAGTATGTTGGTGTATAATGGGAAGATCGTCTTCGTATTTTAGGGGCATATTTGGGATTGATATAAATATATTTTTGCAAAGTTACCTTCTGGAAAGTTGTAGATCTTTCTTTTATCTTTCCAATGGTATATAGCATGAAAATTTTGAATATCGGAGTCAAAAGTTATGATCCTTATAAATGGAGACATTCTGGAAGAAAAGTAGACGATAGAAAAGAAACGAAAGAATAGCAGATGATAGAAATAAGACGAAAGAAAAGTAGACGATAGAAATGAGACGGAAGAAAAGCAGACGATAGAAATGAGATGGAAGAAAATGAGACGATAGGATTAAGATGAAAGGAAGGTGAGACAAAGCAAAAGTGAGACGATACAGAAGTCAGACGATAGAATTGGCCTTTGAGATCTTCATGAAAGTTGTAGATATGGAAGTCCTCTTTCCAATAATCGAAAAACAAAGCCAATCCAACATCTTTAGTGAGAGTTATAGTAATTGCATTGATACATGTACAATACAAGTAAATATATGAACATGATGGATTCTTTTGGTCGTAACTTCTTCTCTAGACCTCCAAATGACTTGATTATTGACCCATTGGATTAGTAAGACACTACTCTACAACTATACCAAGAATAGTAGCCATATGAACTGAAGTGAGAAAGATTGAGTGAAAAGCATGAGACGGGTATAGTGAGTGTGTTCTTAAGCATTATAAACTGGTGTTATTTCACTTAATATGCTTCAGTATTTTGGCGATATTTTGATCTGTAGTGATCCGATTGGGTTGATTTTTTTGTTTCAAGTTAAACTAGAGATATGGAGCCACAACTTATCTGAAGGAATTGAGTTTCAATTTGGGCCTTAAGATTTTTAAAGTTTTTGGACTGAATTCGGGCGTAGTATTCATTCTTGGTTAAATATGAGCCCTCCATATGGCTATGTTTTCGAATGTTGGATTTCGGAAGCAGAGTCCAACAGCAGTTACAATAAGACTTGGGAGGTCTTGAACTCCTTGCCTTCGTACTTCAATTTGTGCTCAAGATTGAGGTCTTGATAGAAAATTAAATAGTTTATCCTCTTCTACCATATTCTTAATGTCTAGCATCAACCAACTGAAATTTTTGACATAATTCCAAATTGAACCATCCTGTTTCATCCTCCCCAAGTTCACTCTGTTAACCAAGACATGATGCAAGGTAGAAATTGCTCCTTCAACTTGTCTACAAATGCCTCCCACGTATTGATTCTAGGATGTCCAACATTCAAATCCTTGTCAAGTTTTTCACACTACCATAATTTTGCATCTCTAGCAAAATACATGCTGGCCAATCAAACTCTATCACATTCCAATACCCTAGCCACTTCAAAATATTGCTACATATCACAAATAACATTTTCCATAACTTTTGCATCCCTCACACCATCAAAATGCTTAGGGTTAGGAACTTTCATCCTTGTCCATGTACTACCACCATCCATGGCACCATGGTTCCTAATGAGAGCCAAAACATCCTCTATCACTCTCATCCTTCTGTTTTCTTTTGTTGAAATTGTATCCATGAGATAATGGAATGTTTGAATCACCTCCTCTAAGTGATCCAAACAAGCAAACAAATTATGTGTTTCAACTTCTGAAATTGCCCCTATTCCCTATTCCAACCTATCATGGCTTTAAGGTTCTGATTTGCCACCATATAAACACAATCTGCCAAGTAAGAGAAATATCCCAAAAATTTCCAAATGCATCTATGATACCAACTTGTTATAAGGTTAATTTTAAGGTTAGCAAACTAAAGAATTAATTCCCTGTAATTGCAATCAAATCTACACACTTGATCTAGCAAAAGCTGCTCTCCCAATAAATAACAAAACAATGTTGTACAAGGTGATTAAATGAAGCAACATAATATTTGTCTCTAACAAGGAACAAAGACAACATGATATAGCAGGTTATTTTATGGTGAAAAATATGTGAAACACATAAGAGAAAAGGAACCAATGACAGTGGATAAAACAACAGGATTGTATTGCAAAAATTTTAAAAGTAGAAGTGCACACCACACTTCTGGAAGATTTTCATTATATTAATATCCATCCAACCTTAATAGCTTACATAGATAACGACATTAAACTAATTTGGACACTTACAAGGTAGTTTTCATAACTAGTATCCAATCATAAGGACAAATTAGGCATGATACATGTAAGACATGCACATTACTACTTGCATTTACATATAGTTGTCCACGTACTTCATGCATTTAAGTTAGAACACATACAATGTTCTCCATGCCACTAATGTCCTCTATACAACATTGTGACACCAACATAATGTCCATGTAGCCAACATAATCTATCCAGTAACATAATTTTCATATTCCAACATCTTTAGTTCTTATGGCTACATAATTAAAGGAACAAAGGGATCTCACATCAGCCCTCTAATCTCATATGCTGGAGGTAGCCTTTGAGATTGACATAATGGAAAGCATATGCTTGGTTATTTAGGAAAAAAGGGAGAGGAGTCTCGAAATTCAATGGAAGTGGGGTTGTTGGTAATGTGCTCAAGCAACCTATAGGCAATGTAGCCACTTCGCATGAAAGATTCAAGATTATTTTACCTTCCGACATAATACTTCCACCCAACTGCCTAGTATAAGAGGTCTTTCTTATTTTTATCAGGCAAATAAGGTCAAGTTATAAGGGGGACATAATGGGGCCTCTACTAGCTTCGAGACCAGTAATAATAGTGGCAACATTTTCAAATTCTTTTTCAAATGCATTATTTGAGCCTTAGTCTTTGGATGAGGAAGAATGTGGTGATGGTGTGAGAGGTGTTCAAGTAGTTTAAGAATTCTAATTATTTGGCTATTATTAAAGAAATGAGGGTATTTTTAGGTTTAAAATTGCAAGGAACTAAGTTAATTATTTTAAGAATTTTCATATAATTAGGAATCTTATTAAAAAGTTTAATTAGGATAAAGACATATTATTTAGGATTAATCAATTTTGTTAAATTTGATTAGAATTTATTAAAATTAAACAAAACTAAAAATAATTAGAGTAAAATTAATTTAAGTTTAATCATACATCATATGATATAAAGAAACTCACATGTTGTTGGGACCTGATCCGCGAACTCAACGAAACAAACGATGACAAAGCGGAGGAAATCGAATGATAAAGCGAAAGAAGCGAAAGACCCGGATCCCAACCGGAAAAGCGAAAGACGAAAACAAAAAACGAAGTGGCAGATAGCTAAAACGAATAACAAAATACGGAATCAAAGTGCAAAGCGGAGACAAAAGCGAAAGAGAAAATAGCGAAACGAATCGAATAAGCGAATATATAGGATACGAATAACAAAGCGGATAGAACGAAATCGAATTGAATAAAATATGAAAGCTAGGTGTTTGCAGGTTATTTGCGTATGCTGAGATCCCGGACGGAGGGTCCGGTGGATTTTGATGTTTGTGTGATTGATTGGAAAGTATAGAAGTGTTTTTTAATCTTTGCAGGTTTTGGGTTTTTACAAATGTAACCGTTATGCTGCCGAAATGTTGGTAAAATGGGTATAAAAACGAGATTTGGGATTTGTATGGATATATAAGAATACGATTCAAGTATTGAGGTTTGCATGAGAATGAATTTCCAAAAGTGGGAATTCATTGTATTTGATTTGCATTAGTTTGAATAAAGATGAATTTTGGGATTTGTTTGTATGGTATAAGAGGTATGAATTGAAAATAGGGATTGAGGGTAATTTCCCAAAAAGGGAGAAATTGTATTGATTTGTATGAAAGGTGAACAAAATGAATAAGAAAGCAAAGAAATAAAAAAAATTATACCGGATTTCGGATCAGTTAGTTTAGGTTTCCAACGAGATGAGTATAGTTGTTCCAACGGATGTCGGCATTTAATTCAGTTCGATTCGCTTTCGTATTTTATTCAATTCGATTTCGTTCTATCCGCTTTGTTATTCGTATCCGATTCGCTTATTCGATTCGTTTCGCTATTTTCACTTTCGCTTTCGTCTCCGCTTTGCACTTTGATTCCGTATTTTGTTATTCGTTTTAGCTATCTGCCACTTCGTTTTCGTTTCCGTCTTTCGCTTTTCCGGTTGGGATCCAGGTCTTTCGCTTCTTTTGCTTTATCATTAGATTTCCTTCGCTTTGTCATCGTTTGTTTCGTTGAGTTCGCGGATCGGATCTCAACATAGATAGTATCAGAGCCCAGTAATATGATCTTACTTGGGCGTATGTGTATGAGTAAGAAATTGAAAGAGTTTGTATTGACCTTCATTAATGACATGACACTAATGAGTTGCCGTTTAAAGCAAGGGAAAGGCACGAAATGGGCTTAAAAAGAAGAACAAAACAAGAGAAATAAAAGAAGAATGAAGAGAGAAGCTTTCGGTGGTGTTGGAGGAAGAAGAAAGAAGATTTTAGAGCTTTGATTTTTTTTTAGTTTCAAAGGGGATTTGATGCTTTTATGAAGGAAAAAGATGGAAGAAGGTGGTAGCTCTCTTATGGGACAAGAAATTTCAAAAATAGAGAAGAAAAGAGGTAAGAGAAAAGTTTGAGCTTTGAGTTTTTCTTCAATTTTTGGTTTAAAAATATGGAAAATGACATGGGTATCACAAATATCAAAATCCACCGGACCCTCCGTCCGGGATCTCAGCATACGCAAACACACGTCGCAGTATAACCTGCAAACACCTACGGATGGGGTGTGAAGTCCAACACATGTATAATAAAAATAATAACAATATGTGTCACATAAATGACAAACATTTCGTTAAAATTTTCATCCATTCAAAATTTAAATTGAATGTTTGCAAATGAAAAAATTCATTATGAAAAGCTTCAAATTATGATAGTCTAACTTTGACAAATAACAAGATTAAATTTATACTTTTTGCCAATTAAAAATCTAACCAAATCCTTTGAAACTTTACAATATTTGGATGTAAATTAATACCGTAATCTCATCAAACCTAATAATCGCTGAACTTTTCTTTTTTTTTTTTCCTGCACTACTCATAATAAAGAGTTATTGCTAAGAATTACATAAAATCTATACTAGTACAAGTCTTTAAGTCGTCATATTTCAAAATTTTCAGCGTAAATGCTAGTTTACATAACATCTTGAAACTACGTATATATTGAATCTTAAGCTTAATTGTACAGGGATCAGAGTTCGAAGTTACGATTTATAACTAAAGTTGTATATTGCAGCAATTGTTGCGACCATTTTTTTCCACAAATTATGCAGTCATGTAACAACATTCGCATCCTCTCCCTCTTCTATGGATTATTAACGATCGACCACATGTTAATGGCGCGATGCGGTGCAACCTTTGGTAATCATATCAAAAGCTCTCTTTTCCCTTTCTCTCCATTAATGACGTTATGTAATGAAGCATCAAAACAATCTTATAAAAGTAATTGAAAGAAGAGTTTCGTTTCTGCAGGTGTTTTTGTGTCCACTGCAACTGATCCCCATTCTTGTCTAGAAATGCTAATCTATAAAAGGACCGTAAAATTATAGAGTATAGAGAACATTCGAAGAACAAAAGATTTGATAGGCCTATCTACAGCAGATAACCTGTTGAGGACTGCAATCCAAGCAACAAAATTGTGTCATTCCCACAAAAATTTCCACCAACCATTCTTTGATTCCTGATTCTGAGTAAAGTATAGGTGTCTTTAATTAAAAGCAGTCCATTGGAGCTCATGGTTAGCTTCAATTACTGTAAAATCAAGCACATGAAACAAAAGCTTAAACAGCTTGTGGGACGTGTACGTACACATTAAACATGTAATTTTCGGGTTAGTTTCTTAACAAAAGTGTCCCATTTCTCACTGCCATTTGTCAGCGTTCCGCGAAATTATACAGATGACCAAGTGAAGTAAAGCTTCAGACTTATTTGGTTGATCAAACCTCACGTTCCCTTTTCATATATATATATACATTACATGCATCCTTTTCGCTAATACTATGTGCTACATTATATAACTAACCCTTAAAAATCCTCTGAAGAAATTGTGACTACCAACTGTTCATATACGAAAAATAACTAATTTTTTCGTGCACTTTGATACCTAGAATATTGATTGAATAAGACGAGGAAGCAGAAACAAAATATGTTAAATGCTTGATATGGACAAACCAATTGATCAGAATACTTCTGCACAGTAGGAACTCAAGACAACGTATTGCAACTGCACTTAACTCGTATATTTGACAGCCAAATTACCGCTGGTACACTAGCATACCATCAGCTTTCTTTCTCACAAAATGATGACTTGAAGCTTGAGCTATTATTTTCATATGCCAATCAGTAATTGTAGAACTTGAGGGACAAAGCAAACTTTTCCGGTGATCAAGCTGAAAAGGAATTTGCACATGATCATTAAAATGGTGACGCTAAAACTACTATATCTATATTATATATATGTAGGAGATCAAGTAACATAAGAGGTCTTTTAACCATCAAGAAGATATGCCCACACCAAGAAAATCTATGAAAGGAACGTCCTTGTTTCTAATAGAATCATCTCCTTCTGGCTTTTTAGTCTGTCTCGTAGTCGCCAATGCGGTTAAATTATCACCGCAGAAACTTGTCAAATCCTTCTTGATCAATCCATTGTTCTCGTAATTATCTCCAAGTTTGAGGCACCCTATTAAAGGACTCGGAACAACCCTTTTGTAGTTTGGAAGCCCAAAAACACTTGAACTCCGGTAATTGCCATGATTGTTGGAAGAACTTGGACAGTGCCTATAAGTAGAATGGCTGAAGACTTTGGAGCTCTCTGAAGTATATAAATTAGAGTTGAAGATATGATCTCTTTCTTCTCTTCTGAATATATCCAGAGAAGATGAACTATGTGATGTTGTTATATTGGATGTGGTGAACGTCCAAGAAGAAGGTGAAGAACCAGGAGGAGAGAAAGAAAAAACCCTTTCTTTGATTGGGTTTTGAAATTCAAAGAGTAATCTACTATTGTCAAATCCAATTCTTGAACTAATAAGAAATTCTTGAGGCCTTGATTTGGCTGCTGCATAGAAACTACTAGTAGACGTGTTGGTGTCACTTAATTGTCCATCCTGACAACTTCTTTTCCCACATAGCCTGGATTTCTCTCGTTGCCTTCTTGCCATGATTACATGCCAGTGATTCTTCACAGCATTATCAGTTCTACCTGGGAATAGTCTGGCTATTAGAGCCCACTTGTTTCCATGAATGCGGTGAGCCGCCAGTAGTCTCTCTTCTTCTTCCTCTGTGAAGGGTTTCCTGTTTATCCTAGGATCAAGTTGATTAAACCACCTCAATCTGCAACTCTTCCCTGCAAAAGAAGAATTTAAATCAGGATTCATAAGATCACAAAACTTGAAATAAACTTTTTTTATTGTATTTGTGTGCGAGGTCGAATTCATTAGTGAGAGTGAAAGAGAGAGATTGAGAGATTCATTTTATGGTTGCAGGAAAATTCTCCTCTAAGTCTATGTCATAACACTCATTAGGAGGTTCCATATATTTGTCTTTCTTAACTATGTACTCAAAACTTAGCAGGACAAAATAGTTATGATTTATGAGCTTATAAAATTACGTTACATCTGATCCTGAATCCTTACTCTTATGCGGAGGGAGACCATTATCATCCATCGCATCAACAAAATGACAAATTATCATCCCATACTTTAGCAAAAATCGATTTAGATTGCTCTCAGTTTCTCCAATGTCAAAATCCCATTTCATGTACAAACTTTCCAGGTAGAAATATCCTATATATTCATCCTATATCGAACGCTACACACCTGATCTCCCTTGCAGCTTGTCTGCAATAGAATTCCAGTTCTGTGCACCATATTGTTCAACAAGTTGCCTGAGTTTTTCATCTTCAGCGGGTCTCCAATGACCTCTTGGACAAGTAGTACTGCTCTTTCCCTCATCACTTGAATTACCTGCTCCAGATGATTCCTCCATCTATTGATCGCCAACAGCCTCTCCCTGGCTTTCGGTTCTTTATCACCAAAATGCACGAGTGAGAAGTCCAGAAGAAGTTATATAGGAGCATAAGAAACCAGAATATAAGATAGTGGGGTTTGGTTTAGGGTTGTGGATGGCAAGTCACTTTTGTTGGTTTTACACGACACATTTAGCCCTATCACTATATGTATGTGTACCTGTAGAACTAATGACCCTTTTTCTTTTCTTGCTATCCTATTGGCCCATGAAAATTCTGAGTCTTACCTATTCTTTCGGTTTCTTTTAGTTTTCGTCTTCCCTCTCTCTCCATCTCTGTCCCTGTCGCCCCCTATCTCACTATTTTAAGCCATGGTACGACGTTAAATCAAAAAACTTACTGATTTGGAAACCTTAAACTATTTATTTTGTCTACTAAATGAGACGTCTTGCCTTATCCCGGAGACTCCTTTCCTGATTGCTGTCACTGATAAGTTGCACCAATTAATAGTGCAAAATGTAGTAGAACCAATATTGTTATGTGATGACCTACTTCCGAGTTATGAGCATGGGACATTGCACGTAACGTCAAGTTCCAAACATATCAACGCGCAAAAAATTGATATCAGTAATTGAAGCTTTCTGTTTTTAACATATCATGCTTGTTAGAGTTAGAAGCAGCAATTGATACGGTAAATGAACAGGTAAGTCCTGTTCCAAACTTCCAATGTTTGGTTTAGAACAAATTAAAACGAAGTAATTCAACATCCTCAGAATCACGATTGGCAAGCATTACATGTTTCAACTGTAGTTTGGCTAATTAATGGCTAGTGAAATTTGTTAGAGATGTCAGAGAATGGACATGCTGGCATTTGTTTCCAGGAGAAGAAGGATTTAAAGTTCCATATACTTACTTTTGTACGATGGTCTCTGCTAACCATTCCACATAATTTTTGTTTAAACAACAACACAAAAGAAAGCAACTGAAGACAAGGACTTTCTTGTTGGATTAACAGTTCCTGTTATCTGTTTTACACTCATCCTTCTTTGTTAGAATTGGTAGCAAGGACATGAAAATGTTCAACATCAAAACTAAATGACAATAGTTAAGTACAAATATGCATAATTTCAATAGTCTTGATGAAAATGGTAGAAAAACCTGGTAGTTGGAAAACAAGGGCACGGTGACAGTTCAGCTTAATCTTAATAAAGCATGTAATAATGTTAAAATATATGTTTATGAGAAGAAATTAAGTGAACTTCGATTCTTCAGGTTTGAGTGCTAGACTTAAGAGTTAATTATCGAATGCCGTGTAAGTACAGCATCAAGAAAAGTATAGGTAAACCGTCTGCCTTTTCCCATACTTCCATGCAGATGGCAAGTCAAATACAAACGTTGAAAGATTTTGTGTAATAATCATTATGTAATTGTTTCTTAACCGATTGAGATTTTATACCTCACGAAATCAAACACTTGAAATTTCAATCTAAACGTGCTTCCAAAACGGCCTGGCCCATCCATCCCCATTATCATCACCATCAACATACTTTATACCATTTACCGAGTTAATCAAGCATAAAAAAAAAAATAGAACCCGTCTCTATTGCTTGGAATTGGTGGATGGCGCCAGTTTATTAGGTTCATTTTGTGTCAAACCTGTAACTTGTAATTTCAGCTTAACGGAATTTGTTGAAAAAAGTATGGTTTCTGATTTTGTCTATAATAATCTCTTACAGCTAGCAACTATTTCTTCCAATTGGGTTGCAGAATGATTTGTTTACTCGTTCCACCAATCCTGATGTTAAGAACATGTATTACCTACAATTGTTGAGAAAGTAAAATTGAAGTTGCTTTGTTAAATTTCAACATTGACAAGTTAACTCTATTTGTTTTGCTAGCTAGTACTTCAATTGAAAACTATGATAGTTTAAAATAATGTTGTTATTATGACTAATTCAGTAGAGCAAAACTTAGATGATCTTAACCATAAATAGAATATGCAATAAATCACATATTTTATTAGATATGAAACGTTAAAACCTCCTTTAGTTATAGCATAAAGGATTTAGAATGTGTTCTACCGTGGATTCTATTTGTAATTAATCAAATTAACATGGAGATAAAAATTGTTAATCCATGAATATTGCTGAAAATCAGTTAGCCATATGACCTTTGAATTTTGCTAATCCAACTTCATAATTTTCATAAATGGAAATCATTCAAGCATATAAAGCCTCATACATGTACGTGTTTCTCTTTAGTTCCTTCGTCTCCATTAACAGCCTCTCCACCAAACACAGCTTCGACTCCTATCCTGATATTAAAACTGAAAAAAAAAAAGAAAAACAGCAGTATTGATTGTCAAAGCTGACTTCATATTGGCATTATGAAAAGGTGACAACTGTCAATGGATCCAAGTCAAATTGGAGATAATTATTGCAATTGAGGATTATGATTTTCATTTTCTATACTAATTAAATATAAATATAGAGATAATACAAGAAGCAACTAGAACCTACCGATGATGGATATCCTATCCAACTAAATCACTTATTATACACCGAGCCTTTAGTAAGTTGAATTAGACGTGCGTGTTAATCAATGATAGATATAGTTTGTGAGGTCGAAGAAATAATGAGACCGTATCTTATTATCAAAAGTGACGAACAATATTTTGAATGTCTTTACAAGTCAAGAGTTGTTTTTGACCCCTACAATTTTTTTAGGAAAAAGAAAATGGAAATATTGATATTTTGAGTTAATTATCATCTTTTATAAAGGAGCTTACTATATAAACATGCATATAAATATCAAATATCGAAACTAATTGATGCTAAACACACACACAATGTTTCTACTTGAAAACTAATCCCTATACGTAGTCATAGTTAAATAATTAAGTGAAAACATGGATCAAATTATACTTATCGTCTGTGATATGTGTAAATTACTATTTATATGTTAAATATGAAAATTAATTGATACAACATGAGCAGAAAAGAGCCTTCTTAATTTCTTGTTGAAATGGTTAGAGTAAATAACTAAGTGAAAATGTGAAACAAATTATCTATATGTCAATTGTCAAGTAGATGGTAAAATATATAATTTATAAACATGTTTAAACTACAAACGTGCATTTCTTCCATCATTTTTTTTTTTATTTTTCCAGCTTTAAAGTAAGTCCTACGATATTCCAACCATTCAAAATAATTGTTAGTTTCATCTCTCTCTTGATTGTAATTTCATGCAACTCTTCTATTTTCAGTGGGAAAAATAGAATCCAGGTCAAAATGGTGAAGCCATAAAATTGTTTGGTTCTTTCATACGTACGATGAAACCAGAACATGTGCTCCAGTACATAGTTATTCAAGAACCTCCAAACTACCCAAAAAAAAAAAAAAAAGAGGTTCGAACAATTCATAAATCGACAAACATTGAAACACTCGATGGTACTATATGACTGCCATCAGAATTCAGAAACCTATACCTAATTAATAGATGGTGCTTCCAGGTGTCTAATGGTTAGTTGGTTACCGTTAAAGTCTCTCTTCATCTCTCTCTCTGTGTTATGGTGATGTGGATTTCTAATATAGAAACATAAATATAGAAGGGTTTGAGATACCTTTCCAAAAGTAAATGCAAAGCATTGCAGTTACTTGCACAGCCAAACATCCCTTTGTATTCAAAATGTCCTTGTAATGAAAACCATAATGCAACCTTTTCTATATCTCACCTTTCCAAGAAACCCATTGAAGCAACCCCACTTAGTTACTCCACACCTATTTTAATATCATAGATATGAAACCTTGAAAATCCTCAACAAACTACTTTGACTATAAAAAAGAAGAAGAAGAAGAAGAAGAAGAATTCCCTTATAAACCCATATTTCAGTTTTTGTTCTTCAAAGGAAATCCTATGCTTCCTGTTGGTTCCTCCTTTTGTTATTCTCAATAAATGCATCTTGTTGCATGGTGGTTGATAGTGATCTAGCTTCATTTAATACAACTTAAAAACCCTTCTCGATCCAACAAGTTGATGGAGAGATGGAATTTCCACAAAAATAGGTTTAACACCAACCGGTCGACTTGGAAGAAATTACATTGTTTCTATGTTCATTGCATATGTATGCACCCGTAAGAAATGTACTGTATATAACACGCATCGTCTTATCTATAAAATCAGATAACAGCCATATATGGCAGACAAGTCTCACATTCTATCCACCCCAGTGTTCCTACAATATATTATTACGATGACGTGTTATCCAACACACCAAGTTGAAGTGAAGTAACCCAAAAGAATTTGATTGTTAGACTAAGACTTTTCTTGTAATGTTAAAACTAACACTTAAAAATAAATTTAGTTTTTCTCATATGCCGATCAAGTATGTTTAAATATGAAAATATTAAAGAGTTTATAAGTGATAAAGGAAAATTATTTAAATGACTAGTTCTAATCATTTTGACAATAGTTGACTCAAGTCTAATTCTAACATAATATCATAATCGATAGTTATCCGTCTAGATGTCCAGTCCCAATAATCTGGTTCAATTACTACTGCAATTATTTCAAGTGATAACTGGATATCTAACTTAGTTGCACTTAAAGGAAAATGTTAGAATATCTCATATCAATAAACCATGAAAATGTAAAAAGAAAATTATAAGTGACAAAAATAAACTATCCAAATAATTTTAATAAAGTACACCGAGGTTTCATTTCAGAGAATAACGACGTTTTGATTCTCCATTATGACGTCCAAGTCTTGTAGTGCTCCATGATTTTGACAGTTCAGCTAACCTTTATGCTTTGTTCTTCTTCAGCTTAGTTAGAGCCTTGCCTAATACTTGTACAGTAATTGTTATTTGATCTTAGTATTAATGCAACGATCATGCAATATATATATAGCTGGAAAAGATAAAGAGTTTATTTGGAATTGACAGGTTAAATATAAATGAACTATACAGTTGGCATGAACATGCAAGCATTACTTCTTGATTTAAGCCATTATCCAAATTTGGAGCATAGTAGGCCATGAATATATATACATATAATGCATGGCTATATTTTGAAAGCTTGCATATAAATATCTATTACTATATCCGTAGGAGATGAATTTGCTTAGAATTTAATGCATCTATTGAAACTCAAATCAAAACGTGATCTTAACTTGCAGTTAAATAGGAGTTCATCAAATATTACAACACCCTTTCTAAGTAGAAGATCATGAATCGTTCTGATAGAAAGGCATTACCATACGCAGACTGGTTGCTCAGTGGGATAAACGAGGCAAAAACACATGTAAATATGAAAAATGATGAACAACTAAACCCTCGAAGAGCGTAAATGGAAATTTTTACATTCTCTCTAACTATAATTTTTATATAAAAAAAAACGCTATTGATTTAATAATCAATTAATTAATTTGGAGTGGCTGTGACTATAACATACATATCTCCTCATCATGTGGTTAGACAATTTGGGTGTAATCTATAATCCAATGATGGCTAGTCTCAGCATTCCAAATCAAAGTAGGTGAATGTTGCACTATTAGCCGCCTAACTGTTGAACCAATGCTGACATGACGAATAGTTTTGTTTACAAGTATATATGTAATGAATTGCTTCCTAGATATAGCTTATGTTACTTGATTAAATTAAGTTACTTCCAATTTTTATACACAAGGAAGGTATGACAGTTATCATATTCTGCAACCGTGACCTACCACCTAATCTTCTTTCATAAATGGAATATTAAGATTGTATAATTAAATAGCATCAGTTTAAACATCATTGACAGTTCAAAACTAATTAGGCTGTGTCTACCAGTGATAGTACGGTGAAAAATTCAAAACCTCCTTCAACCCATTTGCAAGTTTCTTGTTTCCTTTGATATTAAAATTAGGTGGGAAAGGGATAGTTTATCACTCTGCATGCTATATAAATAGTAAATTGCATATGGGAATTCATAAAGAAGGATTTGAATGATTTCGTTGAAGCATTGATTCATCTAAATTAGGTTGTTATCATATAGATTTGGTATTGTTAATTAGAGCTCAGAACTGGCAACAGGATCATGTATTCTTCCAAATTTGCTTTTCAACTGCTTTTGTATGATGCGAAAAGCAGGTCTTCTGCTAATTTGTTATTTTAAGACTAGGGGTTACAAAGACTGGCCAACAGAACATGACAAATTAATATTCCTACTCTGGAATTAAATCATTTTCTACTCCATTAAACATCAGGTTGATGGATGTGGGTTTCAATGGGTCTTGATGTATTCGATATGAATTAATAGGCTTAAAACAAGCCCATTTTCTAAACTTTCTAAACTCTTTGCGGTGTCCCTCAAATGTCTCCATTTCAAGATGATTCTAATTACATGCCTAGCTTGCAAGTAAATTAGCAATCGGGCCCAACAAGCGATAATTGTAAGCTTTCCCCAACTAAAATGTGTACTGCTTCAGCTTGTAAAAATCTCAACAAATGACTTGAGTAACTAATCACATTAACCAGAAGCACCACTAGACCTAGAACCTCAATGATGAGTTTAAAAGTCTCTTTCTTTAGTGGAATTTCGAAGACCATAAAAAGAGGAAAAGACTGTACCTGGAATCTTAAATATGGGTGTTAGCAACATCGCTGTTCTTATGTTTAGTCACCTAACAATTCTAACAAAGTTCAAATTTCGAGCTTATTTAGATTTCAGTCTCTTCTTCATCAGTTTAATTAAAAATCTGTGTCTAGCGCACCAAACATGTCAAATACTAGGATTTATCATCTGTGGTCGGCCTACGGTTTTATTATCTTCAAGGTAGACCCGCTAACATTGTCTGGGTCATAGCCTCCCAATCAAACGATAACAAAAGAGAAACTCAACATAAGTTTAAAAGTCCTTTTAAGAAACTAACTGAATACCAATTCTTTGTCTCTCTTCGGCTGGAACTGGAAGAGGAGTACTAATGTAACGCTTGAACCTCAAGGCGCAAATGAGTTAGTAAGGATTCTCATAATTTAAGTGAGGTCGCCGGTTCGAACCGCCTTTATGTATGAATTTTAAATTTGAGGCCAGGAAACTTCGCTTCAAGAAAAGCACTCTACAAATTTCGGCGAGATTAGTTTAGAAATGAATAGCTTAAAGATATCTTTCTATAATTGAAATCTTTCTAAAATACCTCGTGGGCAACAAAAAAAAATGTAATGCTTGACTAAAAGTTTCAAATAACCAATTTTGTCGATATGAACAATTTATAAGCATGTTAAATCTACCCGAATTTATGTTTCTTTCTTCCATTATAAATTGAATTATTTACAAAATCTTCTTCACCGTAAAATTTACCTAAATTATATATATATATGTTTCTTTCTTCCATTATAAATTGAATTATTTACAAAATCTTTTTCACCGTTATAAATTGAATTATTTACAAAATCTTCTTCACCGTAAAATTTACCTAAATTATATATTTATATATATATATATATATATATATATATATGTTTCTTTCTTCCATTATAAATTGAATTATTTACAAAATCTTTTACCTAAATTATATATATATATATAAGAAGAAGAAGTAATCCCATTTGGCGTCATTTAAATTCAGGTAGATTTTAGGGTGATAAATGTACCTGAATTTATGTTTCTTTCTTCCATTATAAATTGAATTATTTACAAGATCTTCTTCACCCTAAAATCTACCTGAATTTTAATGACGCCAAATGGGATTACTTCTTCTTATATATATATATAACTTAAATACAATTAAATGCAAAATAATTTCAAGTATTATAAATAAAACTCTTTTATAATAAATTTTAATTTATTATAAAATTCTTATTAAATATTAATAAATTAATTATTTAGATAAAATGAATAAATTTTAAACTAAAATTCTTACCTTTTACATATTTAACATGTTTGCTTAATAACTTGTAACTATTTTACTTCAAACTTCTTATCAATATCTCATTAATATTCACACACAAAAGTTAATGAAATTGGCTTTATATTTGTTGATAATATGAAGAAGCATATATATATACAATTTCCAATAACTAATTTAGCTCCTAACTCCTAAATTAGAGCATATATAAATTCTATGTATATTCTTATAGAAATGGAAATGAATTAAGAGACAAATCAATAATTTAATTTAGAAGCATATTTTATGATCAATGTATTAGAGACTTTATTTCTTTAACATTCTCCTCAAGTTTGGAACGCATATTTATAATCTCTAACTTGTTAAGTAATGTCAAGAAATATGAAGAAGTTAATGGTTTTATAAAGGTATCAGCTAATTAATTTCATGTAAGCACATAAGTCATGTTGATCATTTATTCTTGAACTTTCTCTCATATAGCGTGACAATCAATCTTTACATATTTTGTTCTTTCATGGCAGTTTGATTTTGAAACAATGTGAAGGGTGATTTGATTGTCGTAATATAAAATAGCAAGATGAGAATATTAAATTCATAGATCTTGGAAGATTGTTTTCAACTATATAACTTTATAATAAATTAAATAGAATAATAAAATGAGAATACGAAACTCATAAATCTTGTATGATTATCTTCAACTATATAACTTCATAATAAGTTAAGGTCTTCAATCGATATTTAGCTTATATACCAGATAGTGATAATGTTGTTTGTTTATTGGTCATTAAGAAAATTAATAACTACATAAATTATCCAGTAATTGACCTTTGAACATTAGAATACCTATTCCAATTAGCATCACAAAAGGCATTTAGTTGAATTGAAATTGTAGGAAAAAAAATTATGCCTTATTCTGCAGTTTGTTTAAAACATTGTATGACACAATAAGTTGTTCCCAAATATGACACTTATGGCTTGTCAAATTGACTTAAACATAAATTGTATATGATAAGTTAGGTTGCGTGGTCAAATAAATTAACTGACCAACAAGCTTCGATATGAAGATAGTTCATTAATGTGATTACCCTTAAATTTGTTGAGTGAGATTTTACTTTATGGGAAATCAAACTACATTTGCTCCAAGGTATCCTACATCTTTGAGAATCTCAAGAGCATACCTCTGTTATGAAAGAGCAATAACTTTACTATTCATAAAACCTTAGTGCTTAGGAAAATTTTCAATTATCCTAAGTTGTTCAAATATTTGAATTGCCTTTAGGAAAATTTTCAATTATCCTAAAGTTATTCAAATATTTGAATTGCCTTTCAAACAATAACTTGAGGTCTTATTTTCTACTAAAATCAAATAATCTACATAAATTAGAAGAGCAATGAATGTACCATTACAGGATCGGATGAATAAGGAATAATCTAGCTTGAATTGCTTAAAGTTAGCTTCCTTGAGAGAAGATGAAAGTTTAATGGACCATTGACTTGAAGCTTATTTAAGAGCACACAATGATTTGTTAAGTTTGCAAACTTATGTCTCCACTTTTCATTTGAAACTAAAATGTAAATTCATGGAAACATCTTTATTAAGTTCTTTATGTAGGAATGCATTATTGACATCAAATTAGTGAAGATGTCAAACTTGTTAGTGTTTCGTTGAAGCCAAGACAAAGAATAGGCAAACTGTTACAAGTTTTGTAAAACGATCAAATGTCTCTTAATAATCTAGGCCTTTAATTTAGTTGTGTCCCTTTATAATTAGCCTAGCTTTGTAACATTTCATTGTCCCATCTAAAAGAAGCTTTATCTTATAGATTCATTTACATTCAATTAGTTTATGTCCAAGAAGTAATGGTTATAGGGAATATACGTCATTACCTTTAAAAGCATCAAGTTTTTATTTTATGACAAGACATTGTTTAGGGTCACAAATTTCTTGTGCAAAAAGAAGATGGATCTTTTTTCTATTGAAAGAGAAACAATAAAAGCATAGGAGATACTTTATCATAAGAGAGAGCATTAGATAAAGAATGTGAAATAATGTAGCTTAAATCAAGAATGAGTTAGATCTTGGGATACATTGTAAAGGATGAAGAATACCAATATAATACTCATAAACCTTATTAGGAGTTATTATAGAATGGGTCAACCACATAGGATAATTTAGTGAGCTAGGAGTTATTATACCTATTGTAAGTTAAGAAGTTCTTATAAGGAGGCTTCTTTATTAGAAAGAGGGAAAAAATTTCTCCTTGTAAAGGATGCTCAAGTCGAAGATTTTTAATACTAGGAGGACTATGCATAGTGGAACTATAACCATTATATTCCAATGTTTCTACAAGTTATGATAGTAAGTTAGCATTGGAAGATGAGGAAGAAAAAAAAATATCTTCATAAAATATGACATTATAAGAAATGAAAATCCTACTAGATATGAGATTGTAAACTTCATGTCCTTTTTTAGATATAGATATCCGAAGAGCACACCTAGTAGCTCTAGAATCAAATTTTGTGGGATGATGGTAATGTGTTAGAAGCAAAGTACAAGAAACCAAACACTCATAAGTAATAACAGAATGATTATCCGAAGAGCACACCTACTAGCTCTAAAATCAAATTTTGTGGGATGATGTTAATGTGTTAGAAGCAAAGCACAAGAAACCAAATACTCATAATTAATAATAGAATGATTTTTGAAAACTATTTCAAAAGGTGTTCTCCCATGAAATGGAGGTGTAAAAGTTTGAATGATAAGGTAGGCAGCGATTAGGATGACTTTTTAACATAATTTCTTTTAAATATTAGTTTGAAAAAATAAGACTTAAGTTAGGTTAAGAAGGTGGCGGTGTTTTCTTTCAACTACTTCATTTTTATATAAAGACACAACTAGTTTAGTGAATGATTCCTTTATCTAAATAGAAAATTTTCATCACAAATTTAAGTTTATTATCACTATAAAGTATTTTGATCTTTGATGAGAATTGTATCTCAACAAAAATTTGTAAACATGTTTATATATGTCATCTTGTCTGACTTATGGTGCATTAAATAAATCCATTGAGTAAAATCATCAACAATGGTCAAAAACTATCGTGCCCCTATAATGAAAGAAACATAATAACCTCCCCAAATATCAACATAAATCAATTCACAAGGTACTTTAGTACAAATATGACTTAAAGGAAAAGAAAAAGAACATGTTTCTTGTAACATCTCATTACCTGCAGGGAGGCTAGAATAGTAAATCTTAGTGATTAATGAGAGATTGAAATGCATTTTCATGCTCATGCATAAAATGTCATATACATACACATGAATAGTGAAATTTTGCACATGAAAATAATTGTACATGCATTCATGGATAATTCCGGGTATAATTGGATCGAGTTGTGTTATTTTCGAGAGTCTTAAATTTTATTTTTTATTGGAAATATTATTGATTCACTACAACAAAAATATACTTTTCGCGTCGTTTTTAAAGTAGATGATGCAAATGGTTTGAGGATTTCGAGACAATTGGAAAAACGTCATGAAAGAAGTCCAGATTCTGCGACATTGTATTCAAACGTCGCGGATAAACGAAGTGTTTGATGTCGTTTTGCTATAAAGATGTCCTAAAATAGAAAACACGACATTTTTGAGAATTAAACGTTGGGAAAGGCCAAGTCCACATATTTAATTTGTTCCCCTCCCCCCACCAGATGAGACGACGTCGTGTTGTCGCCCTCCCCATAACGGCATCGTCTCATCTTCTGTGTAAATGAAAATCAGAGAGCTAGCTTTGTTGGGCCTAGGCCCCGGATCCCTGATTCCCGAGGCGGCCCCTCGGGCTGCGCCGACGACGGGCGCCTCATATAACGTCGGACCCGATCCCAACATTTATACATATATATAGTTCGATCATAATTCACACACAACCATTCTCATACAATCCAGCGCTTACACATGCATTTAAAACATGAATTAAACTCATGCCATTACAGTCGGAAGAAATTTAACAAGTATTAGAAATCATTCCAAAATATAACATAAGTTGCAATCCAAAAATACATGAAAATGCTCCATAATAATATACTCGGAGGGCCAACCAAAAATACGGACTTAATACAAAACTCCTAATTAGCTCGAAGTTTCCGATGCCTTGCAAGATCAACAGTCGGCCTGTTCTGCACCTGAGGAGGGAAAGTAATGGGTTGAGCTACACAGCTCAGTGGCTAATATAATTATAGTCATCGGCAACTAGCACAAGTCCCAGCATATGAATGTATATATATTATGTCTATACAGACATCCATTCAAGCATTCACATGTACTCAACAATTTACGCATTCAATATACTTAATTCAATTCATAAAGATGTCATAAAATATGCTTCACAATGAACAATTCACATATGCAATGCACATCACAATGGCTCGAGGGTTCCATGGAAACAAAAGGGAGAAACCGAGGTTTACACCCTGAACGAAATGAGTCCATTCAGATCTCATAGGCCACAAGCGGGCAGCCGGGAGAAGGCTCTTGTCTACGTGCACGTGACGAACGAAATGGTTCCACTCTTGCCCAAACAAAAGCACATAATCATGCTCATAATCATTTCATCATATGATCTTCTTTCATATCTTGCATTTAGTCAAAATGCCATGACCGTAGTCGAGGCATAACATGCTCAGTAGTAAAATGTCATGCTATCAATTTCCATGATTCTTTCACAGTATATATGAAATCAAAATCATTCAATTCATCACATTTAAACATGCATAACATATAACATATATTCATACATAGGCAAGAAATTGCCTAGTCACACAATAACTATAAGTATATTACCCACCTAAGATCGCTCAAGTAGTCGACTCACTAGTGTCCTTCCTCTTGCGATGAAATCGGGTCAGTTTGGTTTCCTATACAAACCAAGTTTTCATCCAATCAATATCCACAGAAAATAATCACAACTTGGAAAGCCAAAATAAAGCATTAAAAGTCTACATTCGACTTCCTCATACAATTCCAAACCCTTACAGACTAATTCCGAACTTCCCTTCTTCATAGAATTTGTAGTCCCTGATCTCCAGCTCACAATGAATCCAAAATTACCTCAATTGGACATCTACACCAAAAGATATGCCCAAAAATATCAAAATTTTCACTTTCGGACAACAGGGGGGTTCGCCGCGGCGAACGACCTAGCTCGCCGTGGTGAAGGCTCGCCACGGCACGCACCGGCAAAAGCGTCGTAAGGCATCATCATTCGACGCCGTGGCGCACACCGCAGCCATGACGCAGACGAAAGACGTGCACCGGGTGCACGCGGCGTGCTAATTTTTCTCCGCACGCCGCGGCGTGCTCTTGCGCACGTCGCGACGTGCGGGTCGGAGTTGCGACTCTGAACTCCTGTTTTCTGCATTTTCTGACTTCAAACTCTTCCCAAACTCAAATGCACCACATCTAAACTGTAGATCAAGTCTTATACTACCTTTCTAATCCAACAATAACTCAAAAATTCAGTCACAAATGCATCAACCCAAGAAATCTCACCATTTTTGCTTTACAAACCCTAAAATCACCGATTCTGCTACTATCAACCTATCCTTAGGTTTAATCCAACCGAAACAAGGTTAAACAAAGCATAACGTACCCGGAAATAACTTCAAACTGTCGGAAAACTGCAACGATCGCAATCTCTCTTCTCTTCTCTTCCTCCTTCACGACGGCGCTACTCCTCTTCTTTCTCTTCTTCCTTTCTTTCTTTTCCTCTTTCTCTTTCTAATTTCCTACTTAGGGCATAAGTAATATTAAGACCATAATACCCCTCCTTACAAAGCTTAAACTATTATAACTCACATAAACTTCCCAAAATGCCCTCATAAACTTTTACTCTTTTTAATCCTCATTTAACCACAATTAAACCGTAATTATCCATAATACTCCTAATTAACTCAAACTAAGGCATAATCACATAATTATCACAATTCATGCTTAATATCATCATAAAAAAAATTCGGGGTCTAACATTTCTCCCCCTTTTAAAAGAAATTTCGTCCTCGAAATTATTACCTGAATCATCGAAGAGATGCGAATACTTCTCCCGCATGGCTTCCAATGGCTCCCATGTAGCCTCCTCTACCGAATGATTCTTCCATAGGACTTTAACTAACTGAACCGTTTTGTTCCTGAGAACTTTTTCTTTTGTATCTAAGATCTCCACTGGAAGCTCTTCATAACTCAGATCATCCCGCAACTAAACCTCACTAGCCTGGATGATATGAGAAGGATCCGATCTATACCTTCTCAACATGGACACGTGGAAAACATCGTGGATCTGTGACAATTCAGGAGGTAACGTCAATCTGTAGGCGAGTGGTCCGATCCTCTCAAGGATCTCATAAGGACCCACATACCTCGGACTCAACTTACCCTGCTTGCCAAATCTCATCACTCCTTTCCAAGGAGATGTCTTAAGGAACACTTTCTCACCGACTTCATACTCCATCTCCTTTCGGTGAACATCAACATAACTTTTCATCCTATCATGTACTGCCTTAAGTCGCTGTTTAATCAGATTGAATTTATTAACTGTCGTCTGAATCAATTCTGGTCCTTCCAATTGCCTCTCTCCTTCTTCATCCCAACAGATCGGAGTCCTACACCTCCTACCATACAATGCCTCATATGGAGCCATCTGAATGCTCGAATGGTACGAATTATTATAAGCAAATTCGACCAACGGCAAATGCTCATCCCAAGCTCCTTTGAAATCCATCACACAAGTCCGAAGCATCCTCTCAAGAGTCCGAATGGTCCTCTTAGATTGACCATCCGTCTGAGGGTGAAACGTCGTACTAAAATTCAGCTTCGTCCCCAAAGCTTCCTGCAAACTGCCCCAAAACCTCGAAGTAAATCGAGGATCCCTATCCGACACTATCGAATCCGGAATCCCATGCAATCTCACTATCTCATCGATATACTTCTTCGCTAGCACATGTAAAGAATCAGTCTGCTTGATCGCCAAAAAGTGAGCTGACTTGGTCAACCGATCCACTATAACCCATATGGTATCATGCTTCCTACTAGTCCTGGGCAATCCCATCAGAAAGTCCATAGTCACTCTTTGCCACTTCCATTCCGGGATGGACAATGGCCTCAACTTGCCCGAAGGTGCCTAGTGTTCAGCTTTGACTTGCTGACATACTAGACACTTACTGACAGACTTCGCTACATCTCTCTTCATGTCTTTCCACCAGAAATGCTCTCTCAGATCTCTGTACATCCTGGCGCTACCTGGATGCATAGCATAAGGCGCATTGTGTGCCTCATCCATAATCTCAGCCTTAACCTCCTGCACATCTGGGATACACAACCTGTTCCCCACTGTCATAAGCTCATCATCCCTCACATCTATCTCAGAAACCTTGCCATTCCGAATTTCATCTCGAAGCTTGCTCAAATCTGCATCTTGAGCCTGCAATTCCCTAACCTTTTCCCTGAGAATCGGCCTCACTCTGAAATTAGCTATAAGGCAATCCGACTCCTCCTGCTTCAAGCTTATCTTAAGCTTGGCCATCTCTTCCAATAAAGGAAGGTATACCGTCCGAACATGAGCAATCGAAGACTTCCTGCTCAAGGCATCCGCCACTACATTGGCCTTGCCCGGATGATACTCAATCAACAGGTCATAATCCTTGAGTAACTCAATCCACCTTCTCTGCCTCAAATTCAACTCCTTCTGGCTCAACAAATACTTCAGACTCTTATGATCAGTGAAGATCCTCGTCCGAACTCCATACAAATAATGCCTCCAAATCTTCAAGGAAAAAATCACAGCTGCTAACTCCAAATCATGCGTCGGATAATTCAACTCATAAGGCTTCAACTGCCTCGAAGCATAAGCAATCACCCTATCTCCTTACATCAAAACACAACCAAGACCCTTCCTCGAAGCATCACTGTACACAGTATAACCCTCATCACCCGAAGGCAACATCAGAATCGGAGCACTCGTCAATCTGCGCTTGAGCTCCTCGAAGCTCCTCTGACACTCATCACTCCAAACAAACTTCTGATTTTTCCTCAACAACTTCGTCATCGGAGCGGCTATCATGGAGAATCCCTCCACGAATCTCCTGTAATAGCCTGCCAAACCCAGAAAACTCCTCACCTCTGCTACACTCTTCGATGCTTCCCAATTTACCACAGCTTCTATCTTCTTTGAATCCACATGAACTCCTTGCTCTGATATCACATGTCCAAGAAATGCAACTTTCCTCAGCCAAAATTCACATTTATCAAATTTGGCATACAGCTCATGCCTCCTCAAAGTCTCCAAAGCAATCCTCAGATGCTCCTCATGCTGCTCATCACTCTTGGAATACACCAAGATATCATCGATAAAGACAATGATAAATTGGTCCAAGAATGGCTTAAAAATCCGATTCATCAAATCCATAAACGCTGCAGGCGCATTCGTCAATCCAAAAGGCATCACCAAGAACTCAAAATGCCCATATCGAGTCCTGAAAGCAGACTTCGGCACATCCGACTCCTTTATCCTCAACTGATGGTAACCCGATCTCAATTCTATCTTAGAAAAGACTCTCGCTCCTTGCAACTAATCAAACAGATCATCAATGCGAGGAAGCGGATACTTGTTCTTCACAGTTATCTGATTCAGCTTCCGATAATCGACACACATCCTCAATGATCCATCTTTCTTCTTTACAAAAAGAACCGGAGCTTCCCAAGGCGAAGAGCTCAGTCGAATATACCCCTTCTCCAACAACTCCTCCAACTGCTCCTTAAGCTCTTTCAATTCACGAGCCATCCGAAGGCGGAATTGAAATCGATCTCAGACCGACAAAAGCTCAATGGGAAACTCAATTTCCCTAGCTGGCGGTAGTCTTGGTAATTCCTTGGGAAAAACATCCGAGAATTCCCTGACTACTGGAATATCCTCCAGCTTTCCTCCATCTGTCCTAGAGTCTATCACATAAGCCAAAAACGCCTCACAACCCTTCCTCATCATCGTCTCTGCTGTCAATGCTGAAACAATTTTGGGCGGACTCACTCTCCTATCCCCCACAAACACCACTCTCTTGCCGCTATCAAATTCAAACTCCACTGTCTTCTGTTTACAATCCAAACGAGCATTGTACTTCTCTAAAGTATCCATGCCCAAAATCACATCTAATCCTCTCATCTTCAGTGGCATCAACTCCACCACTAGAGGTTCTCCACCAATACAAATCTCACAATCTCTAAATACTTGACTAATCATAATGTACTGGCCGATTGGAGTACTCACCATCAGTGGAGTATCCAAAGGGCTCACAATCCTATCACACACAGGTCTACTCGACGAAACAAACGAGTGAGTAGAACCTGGATCAATCAAGGCAATCACATCATCCGAAAAGAGTCGAATCATACCAGTCACAACATCAGGAGCGGTCTCTACGTCCTCCCTAGTCATCGCAAGCACCCTAGCTGGTGCCTGCCCTCTCGGTCTCCCCGGAATGCTCACCCTCTTGGCTACGCTCAAGCCCACTTCGCCGCAGCATGATCCTCTGTCCCATGGTCTCTGTTCTTCTCGGAGCTTGCATCTGGCCTCTCTCTTATCGTGGAGGCTGAGGACACTCTCTGGCCCTGTGTCCCTTCTGTCCACAGTTGAAACAAGCTCCTGTCAATCTGTAACACTCTCCACCATGAAAATTACCGCAGTGCTCACACTTAGGGACGGATGACCTGTCCCCATCTCCACTCCTACTGTCGCCCACCGTGGAAGCTTGGTGAGAAACAGTAGAAGTCCTCATTGGCCTAGGTCAGCTCGCACCACTGCTCCTTTCCTCTGACTGAACTGGGAAGCTCCTAGCACTCCTGTCTAGCATAGGAGTACTAGTGCTACCCCCTCTCCTGAACTGCTCTCTACCCTTTCTCTTCTTGTTCACTGCACTCTTGATATTCTCAATATTTTCCACTAGCAGAGCTGCCTCAACCAACTGCTGGAAGTCTCAGAAGTTCTGCACTATCACCTTCTCTCTGATAGCCAAGTGCAGATTCGATTCAAACCGGCGACATTTAGCAGCCTTGCTCAGCATCAGATCTGAAACATATCTCGCCAACTGCGTGAACCGACGCTCATACTCACTCACTGACATCTCCCTCTGAGTGAGACTAAGGAACTCCCTCTGCTTTTGCTGAATGTAAACCTCTGATAGGTACTTCTTCTTGAAAACCACAAGGAAGTCCTGCCACGCCAACCCTACTGGTCTCATCTGACTGCCTGGTACAGTCTCCCACCAGTGCAGAGCATCTCCCTGAAGCAAGCTGGCAGCATAGATGACCCTCTCGTAATCCTCACAGTCCATCTGATCCAGCACTCTTTCAGTCTTCCTCAGCCAAGTCTCAGCTTCATCAGGATCTGATGTCCCAAAGAAGTCAACTGCCCCATACTTCCTCAATCGGTCAAGCCGTCTGCCTTTCTGAGCTGGGGCTGAAGCAGAAGGTTGTGGCATCTAGGCCATAGCCTGCACGAATGCCTGAGTAAAGGCCTGAAACAACCTCGGATCCAAAGGAGGCACTCGCTCCTGCATAGCTGGCGACTCTTGAGTCGGCGACGGAACGGGCTCACTACCTAGCCCTACAGAAGCCTCAACATTTCCTGGGGCTACTGACTCATCAGTCCTCTCCTCTCTAGTCGGAGAGTCAGGTGCAGCAGATCCTTGCATAATTCCTCGTGTCCTTCTACGAGATGGCATCGTACTCCTTCAAATGGAAACACTAAGGATTAGCTATATGGCAATCTACATGTATGCATGATATGCATGTCACTTAATGCACTCAATCAAATGCAGCATATAAGAAAATATCAAACAAGTCGTCCTATATGCATTCTAAGCCGAGGACACCTAAACCTAGACGCTCTGATACCAAACATGTTGGGCCCGGGCCCCGGATCCCCGATTCCCGAGGAGGCCCCTCGAAATTGCTTGCCATGACAGGCGCCTCATATAACGTCGGACCGATCCCAACATTTATACATATACATAGTTCGATCATAATTCACACACAACCATTCTCATACAATCCAGCGCTTACACATGCATTTAAAACATGAATTAAACTCATGCCATTACAATCGGAAGAAATTTAACAAGTATTAGAAATCATTCCAAAATACAACATAAGTTGCAATCCAAAAATACATGAAAATGCTCCATGATAATATACTCGGAGGGCCAACCAAAAATACGGACTTAATACAAAACTCCTAATTAGCTCGAAGTTTTCGATGCCTTGCAAGATCAACAGTCGGCCTATTCTGCACCTGAGGAGGGAAAGTAATGGGTTGAGCTATACAGCTCAGTGACTAATATAATTATAGTCATCAGCAACTAACACAAGTCCCAGCATATGAATGTATATATATTATGTCTATACAGACATCCATTCAAGCATTCACATGTACTCAACAATTTACGCATTCAATATACTTAATTCAATTCATAAAGATGTCATAAAATATGCTTCACAATGAACAATTCACATATGCAATGCACATCACAATGGCTCGAGGGTTCCATGGAAACAAAAGGGAGAAACCGAGGTTTACACTGAACGAAATGAGTCCATTCGGATCTCATAGGCCACAAGCGGCAGCCGGAGAAGGCTCTTGTCTCACGCACGTGATTTAACGAAATGGTTCCACTCTCTACCAAACAAAAGCACATAATCATGCTCATAATCATTTCATCATATGATCTTCTTTCATATCTTGCATTTAGTCAAAATGTCATGACCGTAGTCGAGGCATAACATGCTCAGTAGTAAAATGTCATGCTATCAATTTCCATGATTCTTTCACAGTATATATGAAATCAAAATCATTCAATTCATCACATTTAAACATTCATAACATATAACATATATTCATACATAGGCAAGAAATTGCCTAGTCACACAATAACTATAAGTATATTATCCACCTAAGATCGCTCGAGTAGTCGACTCACTGGTGTCCTTCCTCTTGCGATGAAATCGGGTCAGCTTGGTTTCCTATACAAACCAAGTTTCCATCCAATCAATATCCACAGAAAATAATCACAGCTTGGAAAGCCAAAATAAATCATTAAAAGTCTACATTCGACATCCTCATAGAATTCCGAACCCTTACAGACTAATTCTGAACTTTCCTTCTTCATAGAACTTGTAGTCCTTGATCTCCAGTTCACAATGAATCCAAAATCACCTCAATTGGACATCTACACCAAAAGATATGCTCAAAAATATCAAAATTTTCACTTTCGGACAATAGGGGGGTTCGCCGCGACGCAGGGATGCTCGCCGTGGCGAACGACCCAGCTAGTCGCGACGTGCACCGAAGTGTGCACGTGCACACCCGCGCGCCGCGGCGTGCAAGAAAGACGTGCACCGGGTGCACGCGGCGTGCTAATTTTTCTCCCCACGCCGCGGCGTGCTCTTGCGCACGTCGCGATGTGCGGGTCGGAGTTGCGACTCCGAACTCCTGTTTTCTGCATTTTCCGACTTCAAACTCTTCCCAAACTCAAATGCACCACATCTAAACTGTAGATCAAGTCTTATACTACCTTTCTAATCCAACAATAACTCAAAAAATCAGTCACAAATGCATCAACCAAAGAAATCTCACCATTTTTGCTTTACAAACCCTAAAATCACCGATTCTGCTACTATCAACCTATCCTTAGGTTTAATCCAACCGAAACAAGGTTAAACAAAGCATAACGTACCCGGAAATAGCTTCAAACTGTCGGAAAACTGCAACGATCGCAATCTCTCTTCTCTTCTCTTCCTCCTTCACGACGACGCTAGTCCTCTTCTTTCTCTTCTTCCTTTCTTTCTTTTCCTCTTTCTCTTTCTAATTTACTACTTAGGGCATAAGTAATATTAAGACCATAATACCCCTCCTTACAAAGCTTAAACTATTATAACTCACATAAACTTCCCAAAATGCCCTCATAAACTTTTACTCTTTTTAATCATCATTTAACCACAATTAAATCGTAATTATCCATAATACTCCCAATTAACTCAAACTAAGGCATAATCACATAATTATCACAATTCATGCTTAATATCATATAAAAAATTCGGGGTCTAACAAGCTTCATCAATCTCCCGCCCGCGTTTCTGTCGCCTTCCCTCTTCCTCCACCTTCCCTCTATTATCTTCTATCGTGCCTGGAATCTGTGGAGGTTGCTTCACCAGTTGACAGCCTTCTATCATCTACAGTCGGAGTGCATGTACATGTTGCTTGAGGTAAGTCATTGAACTACTTTGCTTGCGATTAATTTCGGGTAATGTTACTTTTTGAGTCGATTGAAGTGGACGATTTAATCTGGGTTTAAGATTGCTTAATCGTTTGTTTTGATTATCTGTAACACAATGCATTTGGGTTTGCATTGTGTGACAGTATCTTCTTCCCAGCCTTATGTTCGTCTTCCTTTCATTGATTTAGGAGGAAATTCACCATCGCAATACTCTGTTAAGTTGAAGGGGATGATATCACTAACTCTTAGTCAAATATGAGTGTTTATCCTTATCTTGTAGATTGGATTAAATCTATCTTACATATTTGATTAGTTCTTTTGCATTTATATTTAGGTACTTTCGATTTGTGTAATTTGTGAATCACACAGTGAATACAACTTTTCTCATACAAAAGCTCTTTCACAGCCCCTATTTCTCCTGGCTGTAGAGTTTGTTGTTGAAGGATTGTTTTTCATAAGACATAAAGCTCACTTTAAAATCAGTCATCATATGAAGATCTTTTGGAATATGTGAAGATAGTCACTAGGAGCAGAGATTGATTCTTTGTCTTGTTAAGTGGTTATTTGTATTGGGTTTAATTTGCATTTCTAGTCATTGTATATTTTGTTAAGCTTAGCTTACATATACATTTATTTGTTGTGCTCTCTACTTTTTAGCTTTTCAACGGTATATAATATGGAATTTTTGGATATCGAAGTCAAAGGTTATGGTCCTTATAAATGGAGATGCTTAGGAGTATAGGACGTATCATCTGGTGAAGACATATCATCTGGTGAGGGCGCTTCGTCTAGTGAGAACGCTTCGTCTGGTGAAGACGTATCATTTGATGAGGACGCTTCGTCTGATGAGGATGCTTTGTCTGTTGAGGACAGATTGTCTTGTGTAGACGTTTCATCTAGTGAGGAAACTTCGTCTGGTGAGGACGAATCATCTTATGAAGACGCTTCATTTGGTGAGGAAGCTTCTTCTAGTAAGGATGTATCGTCTGATGACATCATATCGTCTGGTGGTGACTTTATATCGTCTAGTGCACTGTTCATCTGATTCTATCATCTGGTCCCATTTTTGACCTTTAGATGATAGAATTTGCCTTCATAAAAGTTGTAGATCTGGAAGTCCTCTTCAAAACCATTTAAAGAAAACCTTAATCCGAAATCTCTAGTAAAAGTTATGCCAATTTTTTCGAGATAGGTACAACATGATTGAGGACATGAACATAGTTGATTCTTTTGGCCATAACTTCATAACCCGATCTTCAAATGAAGTGATTCTTAGACCAATAGATTCCTAACACATTTTTCTATCTCTAAAAAAAAAATTGGTAGCATGCTAAATCAAATTGAAAAAGGTTGATCAAATGAAAGTGTGGAATCTGTTGGAACAGTGAAATAGAATTATCTTACTAAACACACTTCAGTATTTTGATTATATTTGGATATGTAGGATTCCAAATGAGATGATTTTTTATTTGGAGTAAACTAAATAAATAGGTTACAAATCATGTAAAAAAATTTGAATTGTGATTCTATTTCTAAGATGTTCAATTTTTGGCTAGAAGTTGTATATAGTCTACTGTTTTAGATAAGAGCAATCCGAAAATGTTCGAGGTATATCTTCTAAATTACTAAATCAAATTGAGTGATTTGGTGTCAATAGAAACATAAGACATAGAGGAACACTTTTTTAGAAGAGAGTATGACCACATTATATCAGTTTCACCTTCTGATTGAACGTGAATAGTAGACCCAAAAATGTGTCTAAGAAAAGTCTGAAGTGATTCAATGAGAAATAAATTGTGAATTTAATGGTGTTAGTGAGGCATAAACCTAAGTATAAATTATACTTAGATGAGTTTTGATATGAGAATGATTTTGTGATGAAACTAATGAATAAATACCCGGGATTATCATGAACATGCATTGTACATATTTTATTACATAGATGTGCATTATTAAACACGTATGATGGTACAAATTGTGATGGATGTGTATGTGCTATTTGATATAAAGGAGTAACTGGAACGTCAACCTCCAAACGTTATTGGAACTTCCAGATGTTAGCTTCGGGAGCAACTTGCGAGTAACCTAGATGGTTTCTTTCAATTATTGTTTGCTTAAATTATATTTTGACTAATGAATGGATGTGAACTGAATTGTGATGATTTCTGGACAGAAGATCTGATGAATGTGAAATGTGGAGTATATATTGAAGTGCTGCTTGAATGTGAATGTGAAGAATTGCGTGTTTCGTAATATGATCGATTGCGATAGATGCATTCCATACATGAGTGCACAATCAGATAATGACAATTGTGACCAAGGCAGCCACCAATCAGAGCTTAAAGTTCAACGAGTGAAAATAAGCTTCGAGCTCAAAAGTGATTGAGATCTTAAGACTCACTATGTAAAATAAGTCTTGTATCCTCATCGGATAAGGGACAGTTATTAATGAGCCCGGTATCCAAAATAGATGCGGAACAGTTTAGGCACTCAGTCACAACAACGTAACAATAGGAAAAGAGTCTCATGAGCATTTCATATGCATTTTTAACAAGTACGCGGATGGTTTGAAATGCCAAATTGATTTGCTCTTAAATGTGATATGTGTTCATTATGCAAAGTTGTGAATTATATGTTATGTGAATTGTTGTGTTGCATGAATTGAGTGAACCATCGATGATGGTTACCTCATTGAGTTCGCAAAACTCACCAAAATTATAACGTTGTCTTTTCAGGACCGAGAGACGACTCTAGTTATTGAGAGACTCTACCAATCTGTGGATTGTGATTTGGCAAGAGAAGTCATGGCTCAAAAGTCGGTCAGCTGGAATTTTGGGTTGGTTTAGATAGATTTTATATATTTCTTCTTTCATGTAGTACTTTTGTACTAGGTTTTGAGGATGCACATGTAGTAAGGGTTGAAAGACACAATGTAGATTTCGATTTTACGCAATAAAATGAGGAAAAAGTTGGTTTTTAAAATATTGTGATTTTCTTTTAATGTCTATAAGGGATTAATGTTATGGTGTCATGTGAAGTGAATTTAGTGATCGAATGTAGCGTACCATTATCATAAGATATGTACCGGAATGACCTCCGGGCATCCCGATGTGTACCATATGGTAAGGGGGCGCTATATTTCTTTAGCTATTGTAAAATTCAAACAATAAAAAATATCACAAAATTTAACTTTTATATTTGAACAAGAAAGTAAATGGAGGGTTTTATTTAATAAATGGCAGAGACATTAATGTCAATTTTTTGGGAAGCAAAAGGTTGATATGGTAATTGTGTTGCATCTAGTTCTTTGTGAGGTATCAAAGTAATCCTTCTTGCTCAATTTTCATCCCAATCGTCTTCCCTAATTGTTGTTCCTACAATATACAATTATTAGGAGTAAAAATGGCAAAGTAATTGGAAGTTTAAGTATGTTTATTGATGAAAATTAGGTTTAATTTTAAAAGGTGGAACAATATAACATATCATGCAAAATAAAGTCATCAAAAGTAATGTTGCCTATATGTTTGGCAACAAAAATGGCCCTATTTAATATGTGGACAATTTGGTTGGTAACAGTGGAACTTGTTGTACATAATTTAAAAAACAAACCATATGATCAATGGCTTCTATATCAAGTATCCAATATAGTTCTTTATCAATAAAAAAGAATAAAAATGATATATGAGATATGAGATATCACTTGTTGTTGATGGAGTCCCACTATGTTTTTTGTTGATTTAGACTTACTCTCATTAAGTAATGTTACGAGGATGAGAGAGTGAGCCCTGTTGAATCTAAAAAGTGGATTTATGAGAAGAATATATCCTTAAACACCAACATAAACTTTATTGAATCCAATGAGAAATTTTATGGTCTTTTGGTTTTGTTGGAATTGCAAAACTTCCTTTGCAATACCATAAGCTCATATTGGTATGCAAGTTAATGCGACACGTTCTATCTCATAGGCCCTTAAGTTTAGTGTGACAAGCTCCAGTAATCATGTTGTCCTATTTATGATTATGGACTGCTTCTCTAATATTTGAAAGGTGTACATTATTAATTCAAGAATATCGTTTTTTAAAATCACATTAAATGGAGCATCTTTATTATAGATTATGCTTGCATCACTATTATGTAAAATTGAGTTAAAAATTCATACTTTTTTAAGATCATTGTAATGTTTCCACTATTAGAGTTTGGTTATGGAAGTCTTCGAGCTTGTTTGATAGTTTCATTAAGAAATTCTACTTTGTTCTTGATGTTGAGAGCTATAAGTTTTGCATGAGTCCAAATGATGTATTTTTCTTCATTTAGTTATTGTGTGATGAGTACAAAACTATGTTAATATGAATGATCAAGGTAAAAGGTGTCATTTTGATCATCAAATTGTTAGCTTCAAGCTTGGTTGAGTTTTCATCTTTTTTCCGCTATGAGTATTAACTGAATGAAAATAGACAATTAAGATAAAATTAGGTTAAGAGCAATTATGCTTTGATACTAAGAAAAAGAATGAAATTGACTATATATTTATTGATAATATGAGAAAATATATGTATACACTTCGCAATAACTAATTTAGCTCCTAAATGAAAGTATGTATAACCTAATTTGCTATTCACATTCCTATATAAGACATAAACCAACAAACAAACTAACATTTAAAGTATATCACATAACGATAGTAGTTATGATATTTTCATCATAAATATATATTTATTAATATAATTATTTTATTATAAATACAAATGAAAATATTTTTATATTTAAATTTTGTAATGTACTTATTTAAATGGTAATAGACATATTGTATGATAATTTTAAGAATGCATTTATTTAATAAATTTTATATTGTGTCTAGATTTTTAATTTTAATTTTTAATAAATATAGAATTTTAAAATATAATTCATTATATTATGAATCTTTTATTATATTTATTATTATTATTATTATTATAAAAAATCATTAGCTTTTAAATTACCGATATTTTATCTTCATATTATAAATGTATAAATATATTTATCCCGATTTTACAGACCTTAATTTTGTATTAATGTATATAGATTATATATATTGTCATAAATAGAAATTGACGTCAAGTTTTGAGTGGGATGGGTTGACAAAGTAATGAGGAATAGATTAGGTAAGAGAAGTGGTCACCCTCTATAGTCTATACATACATAGAGTGAGTCCAACTTATCTAGTTCTAGAATGGAAGGAGACAACAATAGTGGATTATATATGTTACAAGGTTTGATTTCTCAAGCGATAAATTGGGAAAAGAAAAATCACCTTTTAATTAAACAATGTGGAAATATATATATAATATAACCATAGGACAGGAGGATAGAGTCTCCACCTCCACGCACGATAAGAAAGGGAAATGGCGAAAAGGACTGAAATGTTAACAACTAATGACCTTTGATTGCCTTATTCATCCACTAGTGACTTAACATTTAGCTTAAATGATTGATCCCATCCATCCTAGATTCATTTCACACCTGGAACTGAAGCGGTAAAAGAAAGGTGTAAGTAACCACTGACTGGGAATTTCTTGTTCATTATGGGACCAGGACGACCCTTCACTTCTTTTTGACCATGCCAAACTCCCAAATAACCTGATTTTTTTTAATATCTATAAAGTTTTCAGTTTCTAACATAAAAATATCATTTGTACGTACGGTGAGCATTAGCAGTGTCAATATTCAAAATGTTGCCGTCCCGTTTGTTTAATTTCATTACCGTGTGAATTCCACTATATAAGCCATCCAACCCCCACTTACATACTTGTACAAGTTCTATAGCTACCTTTTTCAGCGTGTTGGGTAGGACGCAAACGCGACTTTGAAAATGAGAAAACGTAAACGGATTGGACGGAGGAGCTGTGTCTGTGTTTGTGTTTATGTGTGTGTGTGTCCTTAAACAATTAACATCGCGGGATTAGAAAAGAACCTTTGACCTTGTCTTTGTTTTATTTTTTCATCACGCTTCGCTTGGCTTGGCTTGCCTTTGTTTCAATCCAACAAATACGTCACAATCCATTTTCAACCGTCACCGCACCAATTGTCTACACCACTTTCGAATTCCAACACACACGCCACGAACCCTTTTTTCTAATTAACACTTCTAATGACAAGAAACTATTAGCTAATTTGACAGAAGTTTGATATTAGCACTTACTAATGACAAAAAAAATATTAGTTAATTTGATAGAAGTTTGATATTATAATTGTAGAAGAGAAAGATAGATTATAAAATAATGTAAATGTTAATTATATTTAATCCATTTACTTATAAATATAACACAATAACCTTAAAATAATAATCGTGCAGAATATATAGCATAACAATACTAAAGATTTGAACCTTTAAATCTGGATGGAATGCATGTTTGATAATTAATTCCAACATGGTAAAGTTTGAGATGGTAAATGAACAACGCTCGAAAATGAACAAAGAAAAAGTTTCAACAATGGGGAAACAACGTATCCAAATTTAGAATAAAATTTCAGAAATTTACAATTTTGTTAATTTTAATCCGAACATGAATTTCAGTTTTGATCTCAAACGTAAACGTTAGTTGACTTCGACCCTTTATTAATATTCACGACTAGTTGATAGAAAAAATATTGAAGGCTTTTATTTTATGTTGAGGAAATGAATGGTCAGGATTGTAGGATCTGGTGGAGAGACAGGATTTTGGGTGTTTTGACAGGACTACCACGTAAGCATGACAACATGGTCAGACAGGTTAGTATAAATATGCAAAAAAGTGAATGGGAAGTCACAGTTTAGACCATGGGATAAAATCAGAAAAACTGTATGCAGATTGGAACAAACAAAAGTGAAGACATAGGAGTTTGTGTCTCATAAACTCTTTTTTCTTACACAAGTTCTTAGATTTCAGAAGAATGGATTTTCTTGGGATGGTGGTTTAATACTTAAGATATCCTATGAAACCATGTTCAAGTTAATATTATTTGCCTTGTAACTTCTTCTTTACTTTTATCTAATTCTTTGTTGTCTGTACAATCATTTGTTTAGAATTTCTTCAAGTCTATTCTTGTGAAAGCCTTTTGGTTTGTTGCGCGTCAACCTACCTAACTTCGCAATGCATTGAGTTTTTTAAAGAAACGAAAAAGGGGTCATATTCACTTTTGTCTCACGCGTAATTACCATATTTTTGGTCAAATTTGTGTTTTTCTTCTCTCAAACCCAACTTTGAGGTTTATGTTCATCTGGGTGTCTGCTAAATTGCAGGGTTTGCTACTGTAACGATCTTCGTTGCTTCGCCTTGAGGTCTCTGTCTCACTTCATCAGGTGTTTTTCTCGAGTTCTGTTTTCTTCTTCTTTTAAGGTCAACCGAAGGCTTTATGCTTTTCACTTGTTCGTTCATTCATCGTTAACTATGGTTTGGTTTTATTTTACTTTTATAGATCTCTCCTTTTATAGGTTTTGTTGTATGTCCGATTTTGATCAGTGAAGCCTCTGCAGTTTGATTCCATTTTTTCTGGCTGGTTTACCTTGTCATCTAGTTCTTCAAATAGGCAGGAATTTTACTGAAATTTTTCTTGGATATTACTTGTATAGCAGAGAAAGCAGGAGAGAGATTATTAATTTGCTGTAGATCCTTCCGCTTTGGTGAAAGTTGTCCTAAACTTCCAAGTGCATAAGATTAAAAGACCTGATGTAGCTTCCGGCTATATGCTAGATAATATTGTTAATTTGCAAGATGTTGTTACTGTGTTTATGTGCTTGTGTGCATATGGATATGAAGGTCAGCCCTCAAATCTAACGATACTATGCTAGACAATTTTCCCTTCTGTGCGCTATATCAAATGGAGAAAAGTTTGGATGGACAAAAGATCTCTCCTTTAAAGCTCATGCTTGTTGCAGACTTGATTTCTTCACTGTGTATACATTAACATCTTGCCTCCTCCACCCACCACTCCCTCATACTCCCAACCACCCCCACCTACTTCCCCATGAATTATGGTTTTGGCAGCTGCTCGACTGACGATTCTTTGCTATTTATTGGTGGCTGAATGCAGGTATTACAAAACAACTTCTGCAGAAGTTTCAGCTTTGCGTAGCTAATACAAGGTGGTTATTTACTTTTACTTGAAGAGAAAAACTATAATATTGTTGTTTGAAATTAGTTTTGCCCAATAGTAGTGATGACTTCTGTAACAAATTTATGCGATTTGCACAGGCCTTCCCTACTTATGCTACAATTGCCTTTCTTCAAAAGCTGAGCCATTTTAGAGAAAGTCATGTCTTTAGTTAGACCTGCAGAGTTTTCAGGCACGTCATACAGAAATCATAAACTCTACTCACTTAAAGGCACTAATGAGAACTCTGGCTTGCTTACAAAGGGGTGCAGCCCTGTTAAACATAAGGTCCCATATATGATAGGTTCTTACTCCAGTGAGAGTTATGAAAAGTACTTTGTCGACTCTCCTAGCGACGAGCTAATTGAATCACCAAGTTCAGGAATTTCAGGAGATACATTGCAGGCACAAGGCATATCATCCTGCCAGCCAAGAACAAGTTCGGGTTCCTCCATGATAAGACAACGTGATGCCTATCAATTCAATTCTAATTCTGATTACTTGGATGTTCAAAGCCCAGATCCTGAAGGCTATGATGAAGACACAATGAGATTAAAACTACAAGAACTAGAAAGAGCTTTGCTAGAAGATGAAGATGACATGTTTGAAAATTGTCAAAGCATGGATATTGATGCAGAGTGGTCTGATCCTATTCATAATGTGATGCTCCATGATTCACCTAAGGAGTCTTCATCTTCAGATTCTAACCTGAGTAGCGTTAGCACTAACAAAGAAGTATCACAAGTACCTGCTCGAACTCCTAAACGATTACTTTTAGATAGTGCTAATGCTCTTTCAGAAGGAAACACTGATGAAGCTTCAGCTTTAATAAATGATCTCAGACAGATGGTTTCAGTTCAAGGAGATCCTCCTCAGAGGATTGCAGCCTACATGGTGGAAGGTCTTGCAGCACGCATGGCCTTCTCAGGAAAATATCTCTACAAAGCTCTGAAATGCAAGGAGCCCCCTTCTTCTGATAGGCTTGCAGCCATGCAGATTCTATTTGAGGTTTGCCCTTGTTTCAAATTTGGATTTATGTCAGCAAATGGTGCCATTCTTGAGGCATTTAAAGGTGAAAAGAGAGTTCATATTATAGATTTTGACATAAACCAAGGAAGTCAATACATAACACTGATACAAACACTTGCTAAGCATCCTGGTAAGCTACCTTATTTGAGGTTAACTGGGGTTGATGACCCCGAGTCAGTTCAACGTTATGTGGGGGGCCTAAAGATCATAGGTCAAAGGCTTGAGAAACTAGCAGAAGCTCTGAAGGTGCCATTTGAGTTTCATCCAGTGGCCTCAAAGACTTCACTTGTCAGCCCATCAATGCTGGAATGCAAGCCCGGGGAGGCAATCATAGTAAATTTTGCTTTCCAACTTCATCACATGCCTGATGAGAGTGTTTCAATGATAAATGAGCGAGACCAGCTCCTCCGAATGGTTAAGAGTCTGAATCCAAAACTTGTTACTGTTGTTGAACAAGATGTTAACACAAACACCACTCCGTTTCTCCCAAGGTTTATTGAAGCATACAATTATTATTCTGCTGTATTTGAGTCCCTTGATGCAACCCTCCCTAGAGAGAGTCAGGATAGAATCAATGTTGAAAGGCAATGCTTGGCACGAGACATAGTAAACATTGTAGCCTGTGAGGGGGAAGAAAGGATAGAGCGTTATGAAGTTGCAGGCAAATGGAGAGCAAGGATGATGATGGCTGGCTTTACATCATGTTCCATGGGTCCAAATGTGATTGATATGATTAGAAAACTCATAAGAGAGTACTGTAACCGATACACTTTGAAGGAAGAAATGGGTGCACTTCTTTTTGGGTGGGAAGACAAGAGTTTGATTGTTGCTTCAGCATGGAGATAAAGAGGTAACCTTTTGGCTAGTGGCATTTCTAGTGTTTTGGGTAACTTACACGTTGTTTAGTTGCTTTGCCTATTTCATTTGGTATATGTATATGTAGTTTCTATTAGTTAAGAATAATGACTTCCTAGTGTTATACATAAGTTTGAATGAGCTATTAACTGTCTGACATTGTTAAATTACAGCTTTGTTTTCAGTTCTTTGTTTCATCTGTGGTATGAATATTGTAAAATTTGAAGTAACATGGCAAAAGACTTGCATCAATCTTCCATTATCAATGGCCCTTGTAGCCCAATGGGGTAGGATGTTTAACTAAGTCTTGCTCTACCAAGTTCAAACGAAACGGAAAAAATAAAATAAAATCCCTATCAGATTGAGTTGCTTGGAATAGTGGTCATGGAAATCCAACTGAATAAATGTTTAGGGAATTTAGCTAGCCTCGAGCCATGCTTTGCAATTGTACCCAGATTACGTTAAGGAGATTCCCTAAGATCCCATATCCTTATTCACATTTTCTCTCATCAGAAATCGCAAATTGCTGCTTAAGAGCTGTATCGGGAAGTTTGTGCAATGCCATCCATTTTGGATCCTATAAAGAAAGGGAAAACTGACCTCAGAGTTGATAGGGAAATAGAATCATCATGTAAAAATCAACATTCAAAGAACATTTTGATCCTTGGCCCATGGCCAAAAAAAAAAGAAGAAGAAGAAAGTTGACTTCTTTCTTCTATTATGAAACAATATGCAGAGTCACAATACTCTTACATGGTATCAAACTGCAAAAACAAAGCAGAGGAGTTTAATGCTTTAACAATTCTACTGAAACTAATCAAACTAACAGTATACGTCATTGAAGCTCAAGAAAGATCCTACTGTTCCTTTCTCCAAAGAACTGGTTGTACAACTAAACAGTTAACTGTCACTTGATCTACAGTGCAATTTACAATGATTAAAAAACGAACATTTTCCACCAATTAGATAAATACCAACACTAAATCAGTCTGGAACATCTTACGGGGTCAAGAAAAGAGCCGCAACTTTGTATAATGTCCACTCAGTTCTTTACACCTACAAAACATAAAGCTACTTCGGCCTGGGCCTGGAGCTCTTCCAAGACCTTTACAATATGGTCACGGCATATCGCAACTTCTTTCTGATCTGCGAGCAGTTTCCTCAATCTTCAGCCATGTACATAGACGAAAAAGTTGTCATGGATGTTAAAACATTTCAAGACAAAACCTTTAAAATGACAAATACTACAAAATGCACTCCAATCAGAATTTGATAATAATTAGGCATTTGACTTCCTTTTATTAGTTGATTGGTTTTCAATTTAATATATTCAAACTATAGGGCATAAAACAGATTCGCACCTATGAACAATTGCTGTATCTCCATGTCCGGTGCAAATTATGAGCATGGTGTTACTTGGTAATGCAGAGTGAAGACGACGGACCCTATCATCCAAGCGTGTTAATATATTCTTTAGCTCAGATGTAACGATGCACTTCATGAGTTCTCTATTCATGGACTTCTTTTGGCATGTAACCAACGATATCATCTCTGCAAGTTTTTTATTGAATTTCTGCTCCTCCTCTGCTTGTTTCTTGAAGTAGATATTCAACTCTGAGAAGTGTGTCCAGATAAAATGTACCCGACCATTCTTCACCTAGAGTGATAAAAAAAAAACATAAGGATTTAGTCAAAGTAAGATGAAACAACAGCGTCATCTACTGGAAAATGTTTGGAGTACCTCTTTCATAGCCTTTAAAAGTGCTTCATCATCCGAAGACACGGGAAATACATGGGATGACTCAGAAGAATACCTCTTTATAATGGATATATCATCAATAAAAGAGGAGGTTTTACCACACTCACTCAACACTGTAAGGAGTTTTCTCCGTACAAATGATGGAGGGGAACCAAAATCTGGTCCTGAAACAAGAGCAAGATACATGGAGGAATTAAGAGCATAATCATACATCAGACATAATTCAAAATTCAAAGTATGCAACTTGATAAAAAGGTTCACTTGCCATTTCTGATCTTTAAAAGTGCCAGCTCCATGGTAGCTCTTGCATCTTCAATACTGTCATGTCCAACCCCTGACTGTTGTATCTCTCTAGAAATAAATCTTTTAGCAAGAACCCGAAGAGCAGTTTTATAAGATCCAGCCAGCGGATGCTTGTACAACACCGCAGTATCAATCACTAGCATATGAGAGATCTTTAGAGCTAACAAGTCGTTCTCCAAGGAATGGCCAACCAGAATGGTCTCTTTGTAAACAAGTTTAAGGAAATCTTCCTAGATATAAAGTGTGAGCATGAAATGTTAGAAATAATATCTTATGAAAAAAAAAAAAAAGTAATGCTGAATGTCTGATGCAGACATGATAACCAAAAATAATATCGTAGAAATTCAAAGAAAAAATCTGTTCCACATCTTGGTGGGTGACTATATGAAGCATAAGAAGAAAAGCAGTGAACCTGAACATCTTTAAGACTTGTTGTTACCCCTTCCAGCATCCCACATGTTATGCCACTAAACCTGCAACAGTAGTTTTTGATAAATCGGAATATTTTGAGAGAGAGATCCTAGTGGGGATATTATGTTGACCGAACAATGATAGCTCACTCTACACTTGCAGTTGAAGCAAAGAAGAAGAAAAAGGTAGATATAAGCACACAGAGTTAAACAATCAAGTTTGTCACACAGCGTTATAGCTCCTTTCTTTGTCCATCAATCACATAAACACAGGATATCACTTTGAATCGTTAGAATCTTCCCAATGGTATTAGTTAATAATTAAGAATCTTCAGTATTTAATCTCTGAAAGAAAAGGAATATCCAGCATTAATCCAGTGTTTAATGCTGTTAAAGGGACGATCAAAATGAGCTTTAAGCTTTAAGCATCGAGAAACATTTATAGCAAAGCCTACCTCGTATTATAATCAACAATCTTGTTTGATGGTTTCACCAATTTATCCAGCAGTACCTGCAAGTCAGCTCAGTGTTAAATATATTATGCATATTTCACAGGTATACGCGTACTTCACAGGTATTGGCCCCGCAACAATGACTGGGGAAAAGAAGGTAAAAAAAGGGAAGACTAGCAAAGAACTGTGAGGGCTCCACATTTAAACAGGCTTTAACCCCACATGATAACAATACATAAAACATCACATGATATAAAATTATGTAAATTAAATTGCCAAGTATAGATATTTGAAGAACCAAATTCAGGACACAGCAAAAATTCATGAAATCAATCTCTCTCTCTCTCTCTCTCTCTCTTTTACCACCCTGGAACCACTCCTCCCTATAGAGGAGAAAAGGAAAAGAAAAGAAAACTAAAGGAAATACCATTTACCCATGATGATTAAAAATCCGTAGCATTTTACCTCATAAAACTACCAACCCTATCTGAATAAAAGTTGTCACTTGTCTTTATAAACTGCAGATCACAGCTTTGTGTGTGCTAAAAAATTTAATGGTAGAATTTCATATGGTTTGCACCGAAACATAGAAGACACTGAACAGCAACTAAATAAAGGACTCGGGGTAAGTTTTACTGCAAAAATCCAGATATTAGGATTAAAAATTTGAACATCAGAAATTCAGTAGAACATACCTGTCCTTTAATATCAACGATGGTTATTCTTGTTAGCTCAAACCCATCACTTGTGATACACTGAATCACAAAGACAAAGCAAATGCAACAAACCCACTCAGCGATGCATTAACATTTTCCAAGAACTAAATGATGTAGGATAAATAGAAGAAATATCAACTAATAGCTAAAAATCACAGAAACTAGGAAATATGGATTGTTGAGTGTTGTTAGGTTGCTGAAATATGAGATTTTAAGACCCAATCCCAATTTCAAATGTGGATTAGCTGGAATTTTAGCATTGATTGATAGAAAATTTGGCTAGAATTTTAGAGTATTATATTGCTGGAATTTAGAGTTTTGGTTACTGAAAATTCAAGTTAAAATTGTTGGAGTATAGTGAGTAACACAAACAATAGAGAGTAGGAAACTAGGAATCACTTCTAGGGTGTCATAATCACTCTTGAAAGAAAGAATCACACCTTTTAATTGAAAAATCAAATTTACAAAAACAATTCAGGATATTTTATTCCTGAAGCGTTAATTATACACATATTTATAGAAACTCTTAAAATCCTTATTCAAGTAAGAAAATATTCTTAATTAAAATATCAAAATCCTATTCTAATAAGGATTATTTTAAATAAACTTAAGCCTTAAACAAATTAGACCGATATATCTAACTTATTATTATTCCCTATCTAATAAGGAAAATTTGCATAAAGTAATATTCAGCCATTTTTCAGCCTTTATTGCTTTGATGCCACTTCAATTCTCATTCTTCGTTCTACCAAATTAATGTCTGTGGTTGACTAATTTCTCCTCTTTTATTTTATTATAAACTCTAAACATTTTTGCATCAATTATGCCCAACTTGTCTGAAGTCGTCATCAACGTAGAATATGACAAATACTGCTCATATAAGTTTGAATTTAACTTCAGAAATTCAGCTTTAAAATTCACGTGCTATGAGAAATTAATCTTCCTTTCCACTTGACAAAAAAAGGCAATACCCAACAGTTCTTGTGGCTACAACTTGTTCATCAAGAACATCCTCTATCTCCTCTTTAAGATGAGGAATCGTTGGATTTCTCATACCTATAATAGGACATGACGAATCATCATGTCCATGATAAAAATTAAAGATAGGACTAATTTCCATATCAATCAATAATTTCAAAACATAAACATTAACACTTACCTTCTTGAGGATCTTATAAGGTCTAATATTTTGTGAATGAAGTTTCTTTTCTTTTTTTTTTGGGAAAAATGTTATATACGAATTCTTACTATCACCACATCCCTTTCACTGAATTCCACCAAGGGACGATATTGATTAGCATGTTCTTTGTAAGTCAAGTTGTTGGTTGTCATCTTTTTTGTACCTCATCAAAGATATCCCTCATGTGTTGTGCAAAACCTTCAACTTTAACACTAACTCATGTTGTTTGTGGTCAAGGAACTAGATTAATAGGCTTCTTAGTTAAACTCCCGAAACTATCTCAAAAGAACTCTTCCCAGTTGACTTATTCTCAATTGTTGTATAGAAATTATATCATAAGAAGAATTAGGTCCCAATTATTCACATTGTCTCCAACCAAACATCTTAACTTGTCCCCAAAGCTTCTATTCACCACCTCAATTTGTCAATCAATTTTGTGATGAAAAGAAATTGAATAATTGAAGCTTAGTGTTTAATGTTTTCTATAGGGTTTATTAGAATTTTTAATATGGATAGAGTGTAAAGTCCACTAACAAGAATTGGGCTTGGTTCAACCATACTAGAACTAGTTATTTAGATAGTTGTCCCTTACTACTTATAAACCCTTTAACATTTTCATGTTTAGTCAATATGAGGTACTCTAACTCTCTACCTCAAGAGCAACTAGGACTGGACATCTAGTTATCACTTGAAATAAACGCAGTGGTAATCGGGTCAGGTTGCTAGGACTGGACATCCAGATAAACAATCGAGAAATTAATAATCTGGACCAAACTTGCTCTGATACCATATTAGAATTTTTAATATGGGCAGTGTGTAGAATCCACTAATAAGATTTGAGCTTAGGTTAACCATTGTCAAAATGATTAGACCTAGTCATTTTAATCATTTGGATAGTTGACTCTTACCACTTATAAACCCTTTAACATTTTCATGTTTAGTCAATATGGGATACTCTAACAGGATTCTCCAAAACTAGCTGATAAGCTTCATGTCACGATTAGAAATGACTGTTAAAGGTAATTAATGAAAACATGTAACCTTTTTTAAGAAGAGTTTAGCAACATGAGCAACATCATAAGTCTCAGAACTTGGAATAAAATGACTAACCTTTGAAAACCTATCCACCGCCACAAAAATGAAATCATAATCTCTTGTAGATTTAGGAAATCCTAAGACAAAATCCTTACTTATATCCTCCTATAATTCACGAGGCACGAGCAACTGTGTATATAATCCACAATTTTGTTTTTTTCCTTTAGCTAATAAAAATATTCGACATTATCGTATGATGTTAGATACGTCTAGCCTTAAAGAAGAGTTTTGTCTCTTTCAAAGTGACGTGTTGCTCCTCCTCTAACCAATTTCCAAATTACATACACCCTTATAGAAGTATTGGATAGGCACAATTGATTTCATCTAAAAAGGTAGTCATCATGGATCACAAAAGGAAAGTGGTCGTCTTTTTGTCTAGCTGCAATTTTTGAATAAATTATTCTAAAATCTCGATGTAAAACATATTATCTTTTTAGTTTTACAAACCCCACAACTTTAACTACCAAAAGTGTTAAGAAAATAATTCTTTCTACTCAAAGCATTTAATGCCTTCTTATTAACTCCAGCCTGATGTTTAATAACAAAGTTAAATTGCTCCAAAAATTAACTCCATAATGTGTGCCTTTTTTTCATGTTCTTCTTGGACTTCAAATGTTTAAGAGATTCATGATCCGAATAGAATGAACTCCTTGTACAAGAGATAATGACGTCAATTGTAGACAGAACATACCAATGCATAAAATTCCTTATCATAGATTGAATGTCGTTGCTTCTCTTCACTTGATTTCTCACAAAAGGACACATTTGGGTGTCATTGGCTAAGTATGCCATCAATTCCCGCATGAGATACATCACAAGCAACTTCAAATATCTTAGAAAAATTGGAAAGCTGTAAAACAAGAAATTATGTCATCTTTTTCTTGGTTTCTTCAAAGGCTATAGCTGCCGACTTTGACCAATTAAACTACCCTTTCTTCATACAATCCGTAATGGGTGCAATTATGATGCTGAAATTATGAATGAACAGCCTATAGAATATTGCTAGGTCATGGAAACTCTTATGTCTCATGATCTTTTGAAATAGGTTAATCAAGGATGACTTTAATCTTCTCAAGATCCATGTCTACTCCTCAGAAAGATACAATAAAACCCAAAAATACAACGTTTGGTTGCATGAAAGAATAATTCTTCAAATTGATAAAAAGTTTCTCTTACTTCAAAACTCTTTAAGATTTGTTGTAGATGTAATAGGTAATCTTCTTTAGTCTTGCTATATATTAATATATCATCAAAATAACCTCCAAAAATCTCTCCATAAGTGGTCGAAACACTTGATTCATCACTCTCATAAAGATGCTAGGTGCATTTGTGAGTCCAAATCACACCAACAACCATTCATTAAGGTCCCTCTTCAATCTTGAAAGTTGTTTTCCATTCATCTCCAAGTTTGATTCTAATTTGGATTTGATGATACCCACTTCATAAGTCTATTTTGGTAAACATACTAGCTCAAGTCAACATCGCTAAAATGTCATTAAGGCGAGGAAATTGGAACCGTAACCTCATTGTGATCCTATTTATCACCCCACTGATAGATCAAAGATAACTCAAGTTTATGTGAGGAGAAATAAAAAGAAGGCAGAGGAGTAAGGGAGTAGAGGGCAGAATTGACTATTAAATTCATATATTCTGTTAGTTAGTTAGTGGTGCTGACAACCAATCATTAGGTTGTCAGCTAACCGAATCTGTTAGCGATCACAGATTCTTAGTATAAATAAGCAATAGGTAGGAAGAGAGAGATTATTGCATGTACTGACGAATGTTTGAGCCATAGGCTGGAGGTACAGGTCCTCGAAAACCAATCTATCATTGTCATTCTGCTAAAATATCAATACATATATACATATTTTTCCATACCTTGTTCTAGAACCTATCACCCACATTTGCCAACTTCCATCTTTTTAAGGAGTCAATAATGCAAGAACTACATACGGACTAAGACTTTCTTAAATAAATTATTTGTTTTAACAACTCCTCTACTTGTCTCTTCAACTCTTCATTCTCGATAGAATCTAAGCAATAGGCTAGAAGATTTGATAAAGCAGGTCTAGGAACCAAGTGATAGAGCCAAGACCACTCAAGTTTATGTTAGGAGGAATAAAAAGAGAGTTGAAGGGCATAAATGAATATACATATATATAGTAAATACATATATATAGATATATTCTGTTAGTGTGAGGAGGTGGGCTGACAAACCTCATGATTGGTTGTCAGCTAACCGAATCTGTGATTCCTAACAGATTCTTAGTATAAATAAGCAATAGACACGAGGAGAGAGAGATTGCGTATACTGTTGAGTGTGTGAGCCATAGACTGGAAGGTGTTGGTCCTCAAAATCCAGTTTTGTCATTCTCATTCAGCTAAAGAATCAATACAATCATACAGATTTTTCTTACCTTGTTCCGGAAACTTATCAACTGGTATCAGAGCAGTTGATCTTGGGTAATGGCTGCCAAGAAAGCAGATAATCGGATAGAAGGGATTGAGAAGGACTTGGAACTTCTTCGGTAAGAGAGGCAAAGAGATGGGGAGGAGCTGTAGAAATCGATCAGTCAAGCCCACCAAGAGTTCCAGAAACAGCTCCGTCGTTCCAATCAAGAATGGCAGTGACATCTGGACGACCACAGCTCGGAGCTCCAGAAGAAAATGGAGAGTGTTAATAGAGAAATGGGGGAACGATTACGGTCAAAGATTAAAAGCATGATGATGTCAGTCATGCAGACGTGGAAAAAAAATGAGGGTGGCACTGTTGAGGCCCGACCCGAAGAGCATCCACCCAAACCTAGTTGAAGGAGAGATCTGGGAAAAGCTCCGGTAGCGACAGAGGAACACTACGAGAGCAACGATTTGCATAACGAGGCTAGCTACAGCGTAGAACCACCTCCAGGGTTTGCGCGCCAAGGCGAGTTCCAGCGACACTGCCGGACACGACGGATTGAGATGCCCACGTTCAGGGGAAGTGATCCCGATGGGTGGATCTATAGGGCTGAGCGATTCTTCTCAATTGAAAGGTTCACCGAAGTGGAGAAGATGGAGCTTGTGGGTATGAGTTTGGAGGGAGACGCGTTAACCTGGTTCAGGTGGGTAGAGAGCCGTCGACCCATTGTGGATTGGCAGGAGTGTAAGAAGTTGGTGATGTAGAAATTTCGTCCAACCCAAGAAGGTACACAATGTCAGCGGTTGTTGGCGGTGAAGCAGACCGGAACAGTGGGGGAGTATACTAGCAAGTTTTTAGAACTCGCAGCCCCTCTCCCTGAATTACCAGATGCCGTACTGGAGAGTACTATCATGAATGGATTAATGGAAGAAATTCGAATAGAAGTGCAGATCCTTAAACCAAGGAATCTAGCTAAAATAATGGAGTTGTCCCAACAAGTAGACGAAAAATTCAGGCAGATGAGTGAGTTGAGGTGGCACCGATGGGGTGCAGGCACAAGGTGGGGAAATATGGGGGCCAGAAATGACAGCACAAAGGTGGAGAAAAGGAGGAAGGAGCTAGTTAATAATCGGGCCGCTATTGATACAAGGCATAAAAATATGGAAGGAAACAGAAGCCTGAGCATGGGAGGATTTAGGAGGTTGACGGTGAGTGAATTACAAGATAAAAAGGCTAAGGGGCTTTGTTTTAGATGTGATGAGAAATTCAGCCCAGGCCATCGATGCAAAAAGGTCGAGCTCCAAGTTCTGGCTGCCATGGATGAAGAAACAAAACAGGAGGAGGAGCTAGAAGGAGATGAAGTGGAAGAGATGCTACAAACAGTGGAACTAGTTGCTGGTTCGGTGTTGGGGTTCACTTTTTCGAAAACAATGAAAGTGAAGGGGGACTTGGAAGGAAGAGAAGTGATCATACTCATAGATAGTGGAGCCTCAAACAACTTCATTTCATGGGAGTTTGTGAATTTGCTAAATTATGAATTGGCAACAACGGCGAAGTATGTAATAACTATGGGTAACGAACTGACAATTAAGGGAGAAAGGATTTGCAGAGGGGTAGTGGTGTCGATGCAAGGGTTGGTGGTCCATGAAGAGTATCTACCAATGGAGTTAGGCAGCTGTGATATTATATTGGGGGTTAAATGGTTGCAGACTTTGGGCAAGGTGATGACAGATTGGAGTAAGATGACGATGGAGGTTTGGCAAGGAGATCAAACCCTTACAATTACGGGAGACCTGACACTCCTAAAAATACCTATTAACCTGAAAAGTTTGGTGCACACTATCACAGAGGACTCGGTATATTTGCTGCAATTGGGCCTTTCGGAGGCAGCAGAGCTGAAGGATGATAACCCCATTAACCCCGATTTCCAGGCTATTTTGGAAGAATTCAAGGCGGTATTCCACATGCCTTAGGCACTACCACCGGAAAGGGGTAAGAACCATGCAATTGTACTCCAAGAGGGGGCAAATCCAGTTACGGTTAGACCTTATAAATATCCCCAGTTTCAAAAAAATGAGATTGAGAAGTTGGTGAAGGAAATGCTGGAGTCGGGAATCATTCAACCTAGTGTTAGCCCTTATGCTAGCCCGGTACTGTTGGTTAAGAAAAAGGATGGAGGGTGGCGTTTTTGTGTGGATTACCATGCCTTAAACAAGGTGACCGTAGTGGACAAATTCCCTATTCCTATCATAGATGAATTACTTGATGAATTGAAGGGTGCTACTATCTTTTCGAAGATTGATCTAAAGGCCGGGTATCATCAAATCCGAATGAAAACGGAGGACATAGAAAAGATAGCCTTCAAGACTCATGAAGGGCATTACGAATTCCTTGTCATGCCCTTCGAATTGAATAATGCACCAGCCATGTTTCAGTCTCTCATGAATCAGGTTTTTAAGCCTTACCTTTGGAAATTTGTATTGGTTTTCTTTGATGACATCTTGGTTTACAGTACCAGCAGGGAAGAGCACGTGTGTCACTTAAGGGAAGTCCTAAAGGTGCTTCTATCACAGCAATTGTATGCAAATTGGAAGAAATGTCTTTTTGGCCAGGAGACATTGGAATACCTTGGGCACATCATATCAAGAGATGGGGTGGCAGCCGACATGAGAAAGATTCAGGTGATGATTAATTGGCCGAGGCCAGGAAATGTGAAGGGGTTGAGAAGCTTCTTGGGGTTGACGGGATATTATAGGCAATTTGTGAAGAACTATGGAGGAATTTCATGGCCTTTGACACAATTTCTCAAGGAGGAGGGATTTAAGTGGACTGAAGAGAGTGAGGCCTCTTTCCAACAACTCAAACAAGCTATGATTTCAGCTCCAGTGTTGATATTACCGAATTTCACTCGGCCTTTCATCTTGGAAACCGATGCTTCAACCAATGCCATAGGAGCTGTCCTAATGCAGGAGAACCGCCCCATTGCTTACTACAGCCAAGTCTTGTCCACTTCCAGCCGCCACAAATCAGCCTATGAGAGGGAATTGTTAGCCATTGTATTAGCTGTCAAGAAATGGCGTTCCTACCTCTTGGGCCATGAATTTGTCACTAGAACTGACCAGCAACCATTAAAATTCCTTTTGGAGTAGCGTGAGGTGCACCCGGAATATCAGAAGTGGCTGTCTAAATTGTTGGGGTACACTTTCGGCATTGAGTATAAAGCAGGAAGGGAAAACAGAGTAGCAGATGCCTTATCTAGAGTTCCTCCTTAGGTGGAACTAATGGCAGTAATGACGATTAGGGGGTTAGATATGGAGCAGGTAATCAAAGAGATTGAGGCTGATCCAAAACTGTCAAAGTTGAAGCAGGAACTTTTAGCTGATGGTGGAGCACATCCTCCATATACAATAATTCAAGATCGCTTGTTTTACAAGGATTGGTTGGTAATTCCAAGAACGTCAGCTGTGATACCAGCCCTTATCATGGACAGCCAGCAAAGTAATATCGGAGGGCATGGGGGTGCTTTAAAAAACATACAAGAGGCTAGCCAATGAGTTGTTTTGGGAAGGAATGAAAAATGATGTCTATAGATTTGTGGCTGAATGCTTCATTTGTCAATAGAATAAGTATCTTTCACTGCCACCAGCTGGACTTTTGCAGCCCTTACCAGTACCACAGCATGTTTGGGAGGATGTTTCGATGGATTTCATAGAGAGGCTGCCAAAATCTAGGGGCTTTTCGATTATCTTAGTGGTGGTGGACAGACTTAGTAAGTATGCTCCCTTTATTCCTCTAAAACATCCCTACGCTGAACAATCGGTTGCATATCTATTTGTTCAAGAAGTGGTGCGTTTACATGGTTATCCTAATTCGATTGTGTCCAATAGGGATAAAATATTTTTGAGCAAATTTTGGAAGGAGATGTTTAAAATGCAGGGCACAAAGTTGAGATATAGTTCAGCCTACCATCCACAAACGGATGGACAAACCGAGGTTGTTAACAGATGCCTCAAAACATACCTCAGATGTTTCACCAGCAAACAACCCCAACAGTGGGCAAAATGGGTGGGATGGGCTGAATATTGTTACAACACATCTTTTCATTCCACTTTGGGCACTACACCATTCAAAGTCCTCTATGGACGTGATCCTCCTACTCTTACTCGCTACAGAATTCAATCTTCTGCTATAGATGCTATTGATACCCTGCTGCAAGAAAGAGACCAGAATTTGGCTGAACTACGTCGACATTTGATGATAGCACAGCAAAGGATGAAGTTGACAGCAGATGGGAAGAGAAGAGATGTGGAGTTTCAGGTAGGGGATATGGTTTTTGTTAAGATGGCACCTTATCGCCAACAATCTGTTGAGACCAGGAGCAATAATAAGCTGGCCCCGCGCTATTTCGGTCCTTTTGAGATCCTACAACGCATTGGACCGGTGGCATATCGGCTAAAGTTACCTCCGACAGCTAGAATTCACTCTGTTTTTCATGTCTCCCAACGGAGGAAGGTTTTGGGTACTGTCGATACAGCCATGAATATTCCAGACTATCTATTAGTTCTTGAACCTATCCCAGTTTATCCAGTTGCCCTTTTGGCCATTCGGAACACCACTACTAGCTCAGATTTAGAAGTGCTCATACAATGGATTGATCAGCCAGCTTCCGAGGCTACATGGGAGTTATATGAAGACATGAAAGCTAGATTTCCCGACTTTCACCTTGAGGACAAGGTGAAGCTGATGGGGGGGAATACTGATAGAGCCAAGACCACTCAAGTTTATGTTAGGAGGAATAAAAAGAGAGTTGAAGGGTTGAAATGAATATACATGTATATAGTAAATACATATATATATAGATATATTTTGTTTGTGCGAGGAGGTGGGCTGACAACCTCATGATTAGTTGTCAGCTAACCGAATATGTGATTCCTAACAGATTCTTAGTATAAATAAGCAATAGACACGAGGGGAGAGAGATTGCGTATACTGTTGAGTGTGTGAGCCATAGGCTGGAGGTGCAGGTCCTCAAAATCCAGTTTTGTCATTCTCATTCAGCTAAAGAATCAATACAATCATACAGATTTTTCGTACCTTGTTCTGGAAACTTATCACCAAGTTGATAGTATATTGAATATTTTGCAAATGAGGTAATCACCTTATAAATCATTCAATGTAAGGTCTAAAAAATCAACCAACGATTCACCCACTTCTTTTAGTAATGTAAGAGGTGCTTCATGTATTGTTTCTATTACTCCAACATTACCATTGCAAACATAATTCCTTTCTCTTTATTAACAACTCCAAATTCTCTCTCCTTAAGGACATTAAGAGGCCTTTGCTTGGCATTTATGATTGCCTTATTACCTTTTCTTTTGTCCACCTTGTCTACCTTCATAGGATTCAAAATTATCTACTTTCCACAAAACATAAACAAATAGGTATTAGCTTTTCTAAAATACCGCACATCACAATCATAAGGTCAAAGTCTACCGAGTAAAATGTGATAGATTTTCATAGGAATAACATCATATAAAATAGAGTCTTCTCCTAATTTGAAAGAGACCAAACACCTTCGAGCAACCGGTATAGTGCTATCATCCACCTAAGCAACTCTATAGGGATGTTGATGTTTTTCTAAAAGGAATTTAGTTGCTTCACCATGTTCTATAATACCATATTTATACTCCTTCATCAATGATAAACTTATGTACTTTATCTTCACATCTAAATTGAGTAAAGAAAATATCAGTACAAAGCCATTCTTCTTGGTTTTTCGCCTTAGGGGTCATAAATATGCATATCACAACATTAAGATTTGTAGGACCAACTTGTTCACCATTCGAGTCTCCTTCCAACTCCTCTCCGGCTTCATATTCATGCACATATTCATCATATTCTTCATCTTTTCTTCTTCCATCATGTGCAAACCTCCATTAGTGCATTAATAAGCAAAATGGCCTCTCCCATTACATCAAAAATCATTTCTTGCCACTATTGTCTCCTTTTTTCCCAGTCTTAACTATACCTTTGCCTTTAGGTTCAACTCCTTAAGAAGTTTTGTAGTTGTTCTGTGATGTAAATTTTGACACATCAGGTGTTGGCCTAAAATTTGGAACCATTGTAGTTCTCTTAATATCGAACTCCTGGCTTCTTTTAACTTTTATAGTTACTTCTTGCCCTAAGTATCATTTCGCTTTTAAAACCAAGTGATATGCATCTTCAAGGCTATAAATCCTTTATATTGTCAGCTCCTTGTGAGTTTCTGCCCTTAAGCCATTTTTGTAGTGAGATATAAGTTGTCGTTCAAAATTCATTCCTTCATATTAAAATTCATCAAATATTTAAGTGTCCTCTATTTATGGACATAACCCCTTGTCTGAGTATTGTGAGTTGATCTTGGACATCTTCTTGATAATCAAACGGTAAATATTTTTCCAATAACTTTAGCTTCATCTTTTCCTAATCTACAATTGGTGGCTGGTTTATTTTCGAAGTCTATCCTCTGTCGATCTCCATCAGACTTTAGCATGTCAAAGTAGCTTCATCTTTGCAAATCAGACTTTTGATCTTATGACATGTTGTACTAGTCAAAGAAGTCCTCTATAATTGTTGTCCAATCCAAGATCAGGTATGGATTCATCTTTCCTTCAAAATCGAGAGCAGCAACACGAACTTTCTTGGTAATATCCTCAAATACATTACGTGGTTCAACCTTATCATGTGCTCTCTAATTCTTAGGCACCTCGTGATTAAGGGTCATTAAGGTCCCTTTACATAATTCTCAAAAATATTTCATCTCACTATTAGGCGTTCAGTATTCTTCTATACACTCTTCCAATCTGTGTTGCCATTGTGAACCAAAGCTTTGATACTAAATTGATATAGAAAAAATATGAAATATCAACTAATAGCTAAAATTCACAAAAACTAGGGCATATGAGTTGTTGAGTGTTGTTAGGCGGTTGGAATTTCAGATTTCAAGAATGAATTTCAGCATAGGTTATTGGAGTTTCAAGTTTGGATTAGCTAGAATTTTAGGGTTGATGATGTAAATTTAGGCTAGAATTTTAGGGTTTAATATAGCAGAAATTTAGGGTTTTAGTTATTGAAAATTCAAGTTAAAATTGATAGAAATTGGTGATTAATACAAACAATGGAGGGTAGAAAACTAAAAAACAATCTTAGGGTCTAAAAAATAAAGCATCATACCCTTTATTTGAAAACTCAAGTTTATAGGAAAATAATTTCAGGATATCTTATTCCTGAAGAGTTGGTTATACTCGTATTTATAGAAGTTCTTAGAATCCTTATTATAGTAGGAAAAGATTCCTAACTAAAATATTAAAATTTGTATACTATTGTAATAAGGATTCTTTATTCTTAAATAAGTTTAAGTCCTGGACAAATTAAGCTAATATACCTAACTTAGTATTATTCCTTATCTAATAAGGAAAATATTGAGCCATTGTTGAGCCCTTATTGCCCTTGCTGTCACTCCAATTCTCATTTTTCTTTCCACTAAACTAAAACTTGTAGTTGACTAATTTCTCTCCTTTATTTCGTTTATAAATTTTAAGCTATTTTGCATCGATAAAGCTTTCTAATGTTAATCATTTGTTTAAAAAAAAGTAATTAGCTAATAATAGATTTAGTATTCTCTCAACTTTCATGCTAGCAAAAGTTACTTCCTAGTATCAACAAAAGCATCTTATTAGCTTCTCAACTTTAGCAAACATTCACACCCATAACGAGATAACTTTCATCAACTAAACAACTTTACTTTTTAGATTTGATTTACCATCACTCCATGCCATATTCAAATCATACGTGCTTTTTGGAAGGAAAAAATGGGTGAAATTCCCCTTCCTCATTTCATAGATTGTGCACTTAATAATAATAACTTCCTTTTTCTTTAGCTCTTTCCTTTCTTTTATTACTTGATTTCGTACAAACAAAGTGTCAATTGTAATCCGTCTCTTCTTATAATTATATGCATATGTGATTTAGCTCAAGAACTTTTAGAGGATTTTGGTGCACTTAAAACAGACATTTGAACAAGCAATAACCTAATTGTGTGTAAGTGCCAATGACTAGAAATTAGATGTCTAGCAAGTGAGGAAAGGCAAGTTATTCAAAATCCAGGAACAATGGTCAACAAATGGATGATAATGATAAAACATAAAATCATCTTGCAGCTTTATATGAACTGAGAGAGTCAGAAAAGCAACAAAGAATCAGTAAATTATTATGCCTGCAAAAGCTGTAGAGCAAATTTTCACTCTTCAGCTTTCAAAGAAGTTTAGAATCTTGCAACCCGTTAATGATTATTTTAGTAAGAAGAAAGGTTTCTAATTTTCAAACCACACAGGCAACTTACCATCTCACAATCAAGCGCCAGTATTTCATATGGAGGGGAACCTGAAGGTGCAGGAAGAGTGGAACAAAAACCTGCATCACATCAATTAAAGAGTCAGGCTACTACCAACAAAAAACCTATGGATTTGCTGAGCAACCAAACTAATAAAGCAGAGACATAACCAATCCATATCACCTGGATGGTTGATACAATATCCATTGTCTTCCAACTGTTTAGGTGTAAGTGTGTAATACATAAGAGGAAAAGGTAGGTTTTTCAATTCTACTGGCAAAGAATCTCCAGCACCAGAAATCTTCCCTGCATAAAAATGCACAGCTTTGTTACTTTGACACAAATTGTAACTGGCTAATTAAAAAAAAAAAAATTCTTCAGATGCATTGTCTAAACACGTCAAAACCTCCTTCAGATGGCTGGATTCGGTTCCCTAATACTGAATCAACTTGATTTCTCTTTCTTTTGACTTTGCACGTTAAGAGTGTGTCTAATATCTGCATTCCATCTGATGCACAGCTAGCATTGTACAAGCACCAAGAGCTATCAGCTTATCCTTTGCTATCTATGATACAAAACCATGAAGGGACAGTAAAAGAAGGAAGAGTCATACCAACCTCAGAGCTAACAGCCCCTTGGGATTTCCACAGCATTCTTTAAAGCTAGAAAGTAACCTAGTCTGTGATAAGTATAAGGCTGCATCTAGACCAGGCACATATAACATAACCACTTTCGGAATCAGAGGCTTGTTCTGTAAAATGCAAATGTTCAGCAAGTATGTGAGACCATTAAATTGAACTCATATATTCATTTTGATAGGTGCAAAAGCAAGATTAGACAACATTTTTGTAGAGGACAACATTTTTGTTGAGGATGGAACCATAAACAGATTCAAATAAACAAAATTGAGCTCCTAAAATCCTATCCTCAAGAAAAGACAGTAACAATTCAAGAATGCAACCCTAAACAGATTCACATACAAAATTTTCTGGTATGATAATTTCCAGGATATCCATTGTTCTGAGGAAAGAACATATGAGGGCATTTCAAACTTCTCACATAAGCAGGCTTATCACCAGTTTTAAATCAAGTATTCAAGTAATTAGCATCACTCATGGCTAAAATACATATGAAAGAGATACAATTTTGTTTGATACTAATGTGCCAATTCATCTAATACACAATCTTATTAAAAACTCCCTCGAAAGTTATTCTAAAATGCATTTGCACAGGTATGCAAAACAAAGGTTGAAAGGAGTCAAACAGATTCCTGCTTACCTTCACAAAAACCCATGATGGGCTAAATCCTTCAGCAAGCACCCATGTTACAAGGCCTTGAATGTCCTGTTTTATGATAAATTTTCCAGTTTTAATGTTTACACTTGTCCAAAACTTAAGAGAAAATAACACAAAGAAAAGATAATAAATTAATACCTACCTGAATATTCAAAGTTGAGCCAGTTTCTGGCGTCCTGAATATAACTTCCGCCTTTGCCTACAAAGTTACAAAATAAAATCATATTTACCACAAGCAGTGCAACTTATTTCCAAACTCAAGAAAACCAACATAGTTGGCAGATGTAAAAACACGTAACTCTTGCTTGTGTAGACATTTCTGCACAACTAAATATTTCATTCATATCAAATTATCAGTGATACACTGCTACTTAGATCACATAAGCTTAACACATTTGAAGCCAAGGTTAAAGTCATTAACCAGTACAAAGAATCAGTATATTCAACTGTATTGCAATTAACAAATAGGTATTCATATTCACGATTTAGCTTCCTGGAATCTCTAAACCCCATCCAGCTGTGGATATCTTCAACAACGTTACACATCTGAATAGAGCTACACCCCGTTCAGAAGCAAAATTTTCAGTAATCTAACACGACCAACGACATGAATTATTCTCTAACTAGCAGACAGCTACAATATCAAAGAAAACACGTGATTAACTAGAACTTACAGGCATCGCCATGGCATTTCTTCTTGAACAACCACAAGCAATTAACATTAGGATTAGAAATGAGGAAAAAAAGAGAAAAATATATTATTCCAATGGAAACACATGCCTAATCACTTGACGGGAAAGAAACTGAAATACAGATTCCATAATATAATAGCAAGAAGAAGGAAGAGAGAAGGTACCTGAGGGCCGTATATATCATAGTAATCGTTGGCTCTGTTACTAGTGTTGCTAGCTTCCCCGTCCTTCGACGCCATTATTTCGCCATAGGGTTCGAAAGATTCCATCTTTACGAGACCAACAAAGATAAGACGCAGAACAAAGAGAGGCAAATTGCGCAAGATTAAGAGCAGTTGCTACTTGCAAGTAAAGAATCACAAAGCTCAAAGCATGAGTACATTTAGGCTTCGTTTGCCATAAGAATGTAATAGAGCCCACAGTGAAGCCCAAAATATCCTCTGTAATCTACTAATTAAATTTGTTAACTGTGTAGATTTGTAACGGTACATATAGCTTAAGTCTAGGCACTTAAATAGCCTAGCCTTTCTTTACTTATCTGTATAAATTCAAAGTTTCCAGTAAAACAAAATACACTTTCAATTCATAACTATTATATGGTATTAGAGCCATAGACACACGTCAAACATATATACATTTTGTCCCTCTTCTTTCATCATGTCTAGTTCTTCTTCTTCAACCTCCAAAATGTCTGCCAATCTCATCACAATCAATGTTGTTACACAAGCTGCCAATCTCATCACAATCAATGTTGTTACACAAGCTCCACTGAAACTAACATCCACCAACTATTTATCATGGAGGCTACAATTTCATAGTCTTTTTATTGGGTATGATCTTATGGGCTATATTGATGGTACTAAACCTTGTCCACCAGCTACAGTCACAATTGCCGATATACCTACACCAAATCCAGAATATCAGTTTTGGATTCGCCAAGATCAACTTATTTTGAATGCAATCATTAGAGCTCTTTCTTCATCCATTATTCCTTTCATAACAAATGCTAGCACACCTAAAGATGCTTGGGATTCTCTTGCTAGGACCCATGCCCAATCAACTCGTGGCAGGATCAAACAAGTGAAAGCCCAGTTCAAGAAAATTGTCAAAGGTCAATCTACAATCACATAATATATGCAAGCAATAAAGACAAAGACAGATCAGCTAGTTGAATTAAAAGCGCCAATGGATATTGAAGACATAACTGATAAAATATTGGAGGGTCTCGATGACACTTACAAAGACGTCAAGACGAATGTCAATGCCCGAGAACACCCTATCTCCTTTGATGAACTGCATGAGAAACTTATCATTGCTGAATCTGAGATGACACCAGCTATTCCTAGCCACTATCCTGCAACAACAAATTATGCCAATCGCACTTCTGCTAAAAGAAATAATTCTCAGCAGCACAACAACTGGTGCTCACAAGTTGTTCAAACTACTCGTTATTCAGGTTCTCATGAGCAGCATAATCAACAACATCAACCCAACAATCAAATAAATTGGAATACCAATGCTCAAGGCTCTTGACCCTACCTTGGAAAATGTCAAATCTGTGGTGTTCAGGGTCACTCTGCCAAAAGGTGTCCTACCTTTAAAATTGTGCCTTATGCATCAACATCTAATGTTCCCTCACATTCATGGAAGCCCACTGCCAACTATGCTGCTCCTCTTTCACATCCTTCGAATAGTCAATCTTGGCTTTTGGATTCAGGAGCATCTCATCATGTTACTGTTGATATTTCAAATCTGGGAAATCACCAACCCTACAATGGTACAGAAGATGTGATGATTGGTGATGGTATAGGTTTGTTAATTACCCACATTGGCAATACTTCACTTCCTTCAGATCATATGCCACTGAATCTTGAGAATGTATTATGCGTACCTGAGATGAAAAAGAATCTAATTTCAGTATATCAGTTTTGTGTCACCAACAATGTTAAAGTCGAATTCTCACCTTACTCATTTCTTGTGAAGGACCTTTTGCAGGGAAACATCATTCTTCAGGGAACGCCTAGGAATGGAGTTTATGAGTGGCCATCCTCATCTCCACCGATTCTGGCCCTCTCCATTGTTTCACCATCAACCATCAATTGGCATGCCCAACTTGGTCACCCTGCCAAAACAATGGTAACAACTATTTTATCTCAAAACAACATCTCATCAGTTCCTAAATCTACCCATTGTAATGCTTGTCTTAGTAATAAAAGTCACAAGTTGCCCTTTTCAAACTCTTCTCTTCAATGTACTCAACCATTAGAAATAATCTTTTCTGATGTTTAGATGTCACCAGAGTTGTCTTATAATGGCTTTCGATACTATGTCATATTTGTTGACCACTTCATTAGGTATACTTGGCTTTATCCTCTCAAACACAAGTCAGAAGTAAAAGAGATATTTATTCGATTTAAACTGCTTATTGAAAATTTTTTTGAGAAATCAATCAAAACATTGTATTCCGACAATAGAGGAGAATATATTGCCCTAACTCAATTTCTAGCAGAACATGGTATTTCATTTAGGACAACTCCACCTCATACACCCGAACATAATGGAATTTCTGAGCGTAAACATCTGCATATTGTTGAGACAGGTCTCACATTGTTATCAAATGCATCAATTCCACTTTCCTATTGGCCACATGTTTTTGCTACTGCAGTCTATCTAATAAACCGAATGCCCACGCCTAAGTTACATATGACCAGCCCTTATTTCTGCCTATTTAAGTCTCAGCCCAACTACCTTAAACTGAGAATTTTTGGTTGTTTATGTTATCCCTGGTTAAGACCATACACCACTCACAAACTTGAATCCAAATCCAAACCATGTGTCTTTCTAGGCTATTCTCCTACACAAAGTGCTTACTACTGCCTAGATCAATCTACCTCTAGAATCTATGCTTCTAGACATGTCAAATTTGTTGAAACAGTCTTCCCATTCAGCACTTACTCACAACCAATAAATGACTCAAATGATTACTCTGCAACTCTCTGGATTCCACTAACTATCTCACTGCCAGCACTGCCCACTTCAACACCAGCACCACTCACTCCATCTCCAACAGCTGCACCTGAAAATGGTAATTCCTCGCACATTAATCCTTTAACAGATTCTGAGTTACATGAGAAACAACATACTGAATGTGTGCAAACAAGAAATACAGTGCAAAATACACATACCATGGTCACACGAGAAAAGAACAACATTCGCAAACCAATTCAAAAGTTAACCTTGACTGCTGAACTCCATCCTCCTGCAGAGTCTGAACCAAACACAATTACTCAGGCATTGACAGATGACAAATGGAGGAAAGCTTGCTCAGAAGAATTTGATGCCTTAGTCAGAAATGGTACCTGGAAACTCGTGCCCCCTCATGATAATCAGAACCTAGTTGGTTGCAAATGGGTATTTCGCATCAAGAGAAATGAAGATGGCTTGGTCCATCGTTATAAAGCCAGATTAGTTGCGAAGGGGTTTCATCAACGACCAGGGATAGACTTCCAAGAAACATTCAGCCCTGTAGTCAAACCAACAACAATAAGAATAATTTTAAGCATTGCACTCACAAATGGATGGCCATTAAAGCAATTGGATGTCAACAATGCTTTCCTCCAAGGCCCACTTACAAAAAATGTTTACATGATACAACCACAAGGCTTCAAAGATGCTGATCAGCCTACCTATGTATGTCATCTTCAAAAGGCTATTTATGGCTTAAAACAGGCACCAAGAGCGTGGTACCATGCTTTAAAACAATTTCTTCTAAACACAGGGTTTTGGAATTCACACTCAGATGCCTCATTGTTCATTCAGCAATCACCTAAAGGTACTATTATTCTTGTAGTGTATGTGGATGATATAATTGTAACAGGCAGTAATTCCAAACTCATAGATAACTATGTTGCTATTTTGGCAAACAAGTTCTCTATAAAAGATCTGGGGTCACTACATTATTTCTTGGGCATAGAAGTTATTCCAAATCAGGAAGGTATCATTCTTTCCCAAAGGAAGTATATCCTTGACCTACTCCAGCATACAAAAATGGCAGAGGCAAAATTAGTCCTTACACCCATGGCAAGCCACCCAATCCTAGCCCTAAACTCCGGAACATCACTAAGTGACCCATCCGAATACAGGAAAACAGTTGGAAGTCTACAATACCTGCTCTTGACTCGGCCTGATGTTGCGTTTGCTGTTAACAAGCTCTCTCAATTCAATCATCACCCAACATCTGACCATTGGGCTGCTGTCAAACGTCTTCTTCACTACTTGGTAGGGACTGCTAATGATGACTTACAACTCTATCGTCGATCCAGCACTAATCTCCATGCTTTTGCCAATCAAAGTC